>OY660879.1:13150000-13750000 GCA_962446985.1 Xyrichtys novacula | reverse complement strand
TTGCAGGCAAAAAAGTAAGCAATACGATTCCCTCATGGTGAGCTGACTTGCCGACTCTGATAAAGCATGTGGATGAAATAAATGTTCAAGTCTATCTTCAGAGTCTGACCTGCCCCTGTACCGATATGAATCTGCTATGTCTAAAAGTATTTATTCTGAGTTGTCAAAATAATGGTAATAGGTGTAAACCTTTCAATCACACCGAGCAAGAGAAAATAAGGTGGTACACACAGAAAGTGGTAATCACAGCATTTTGGCGAACCGCCCAGCAGATTTCTGACAAACAGCAGCAGCAGCAGCAGGGCAGCATGAGTGCGTGTGAGGAAGTGGGATTTTGATGACAGTTATGTCTGTATTTGACAAACAAGGCCCTCAGGCGTCGAGCAGCAGTAATATGTTTGCAATCATCACAGACATGATGATGTTTTCTGAGGACGTAGGAGTGTTTCACAGGAAAATTAGTCAAATGAGCTAATGACTGATGGCTAAGTAAAGTTGTTGGAGAGATTTCTGATCTCTTCGCTTGTTTTTGAAATAGTTTGTTGTACTAAAACATTATAACCAGCCTAAAACAGGCTTAAGACACTTGATGAAAATAAATAAATAAATAAAAAATTACAGGACAGAAACAAATGCAGACACAAAAGTCACAGAAATAAGATGGAAAGGCCAAACCACTGTTATTTCTCAAAGCTATAGCAAGACAAGATGAGAAAGGGACCTCTTAAGCTTTGTTTATTCCGCTATAATATAAGGTTCAGTATTTTAGTCATACCAATATTTTAATAATGATGCTACACTTAATGCTATATCAGGTAGAATTTGATCTAATTTGGGGCAAAACGGTATTTAAAAAAAGCCAAATATTGTGATTTTTTTAAACTTTATGTACTATAAACTGTGCAGTGAAAAATACAGGAATTCAAACCAGATAATTGCACTGTATTATAAAGCTCCTGTGAGGAGTTTTTGACCTCAGTTTGCTCAAATTGTGCTCAAGTGATTGATCGATATTAGTTGCCCATTAAAGTTGCCCATTGGTCCAGGAGACTTTATTCTTATCGGACTATAGCAGATACAGTCTGAGAGTTTATGCTCCTCCATTATTACTGGTTTTATAACCTTCAAGTATGGAAATTCATATAAGTATACAAATATACAATATATATTTAAGTATTTCATATAGACTAAAGACTGCATAGAAAGGGGAGGTCGAAGGAGATCACCCATTGATTTCTAGACAGAGCCTAAAGATGAAGCCTAAAAATGGAGGTCACTAGATTGAAAACTCATCTAAAGTAGTGTAATGGAGAAATTAAGATCTCCTGGCAAACAGCTACAAAGTGCCCACTTGTCAGTCATCTTGGCCACTCTCTTATTTATGCTACAGCTCTTGCCATTGACATCGTCCAAAAAATTCCAACCCCTGTTTTATTGTAGAATAGAATAAAGAAATAAATTAGCTTCAATGGGTTTGATTTAATTCCGGAGCCAGCTTCAAGTGGACACCCAAGGAACTGCAGTTTTTTTTTTTTTTGTTTTTTTTTTGTACCCCTGCATTGCCTTCTATTCCAGCTGTGATACCCAAACTTCGAGGAGTCTGGATGTAGATATTGAAATGTAAAAAACACCAGAGCCTTTTTCACCAGGTGGTGGTGCACCAGGATTAATTTGCATATTAGCCTTTAGATCTGAGAGTAACCGAGTAAAAGGGGAGAAAAAGGAGGAGATTGCAAAAGGGATATACAGAGTGCAGGTGCACACACATGGACACACACACACACAAACACACACACACACAGATAACATGCCTGGAATATAATTACATAGAAAGACTCATGATTGATTCCCACAGTACTGCCACAGCCTGCAGCTCAGGAGTCTAAGGGCACACACACCATCACACATGCACACAAATGCTTGGCTGCAAGGATGATGGAGCTAGTTTCATCCTATTTGTCCACGTGTGTGTTTGCTTGATGTGTGTGAGAACGCGCATGTTTGTGTGTTAAAGCAACACTGGGAGGAAGCTGAGAAAATCACATCACTCTGCCTGCAAAGCCCCATGGGACGACAATCGCGGGGTATTTCAGGAAGTCTTTTCAGAGAGCAGACTCACCGGGGATTGAGGTGCGTTTGTAAGAGAGGAGAAGGAGGAGAGAGAGAAAGAGAGAGAGAGAGAGAGAACAAGAGAGAGAGAGAGAGAGAGAGAGAGAAAGGGAAGGAGAGAGAGTTATCTGAAAAGTGTGCATACAGGCTCGGGACATTTTCTGACTCTTTATTTGTGCCTTGAAGACAACATTCAAAACTTTACAGGAAAGTCAAGTCGTGCAGGGAAGATAACAAAATGGCTGACTATTCACTGCCAAATGAGTACAACTGAACTGCTCTCATTCTGATAACAAGCTTCTATCAGAGCTGAACAACAGATTTGAGCTGTTTTGTTGACAACCACGACATCGCTGAACAAATAATAATATCCCTGAGCCAAAACTGTCATTTCTGAACACTTTCAAAGTGTATTTTTACAAAGACTTTTTAATCAATCAGGATTTTCTAAAACTAAGTCAATGTTTTAATCCTTTTAATTTTTCGCAATTAAAAGGATTTGGTGTGTTTATTTTCTATTTAACTTTTTACAGAAATAAAAAAAATATTTTGAATTTTTCAAGCTTGGTAAATATAATTTTTAAAGAATATGTTGTATAAGTTTGCTTCTGAATGAAGTGCTTTGAGCTGCATTTTGTAAGCCTTCATTTCTCGAAAAGAAATTTTGTATCGCTGGAGTAAATACTGCAATATCAGGGATAGATACATTTGAGGGCCTGTGTCCACCAACAGCATTTTTTTGTGGCTACAATGCCAATGACATAAAAAAAATAGTTCTACCCATCAGCTGTTAGTGCTGTTGGTTAAAAAATAATAATACCTAGCACTTCAGTTAGTGAGGGTACATCTATTTTACATAGTTCTTTTTTTTTTTTTTTTTAATGAAAACTTTCAAAAATACAACAAATAAAAGCAAAAGAAAAAATGGTGTCTTAGATAAAGCACTAGCTCTAAACTTGGAAATTTAACCCTAAGAGAACACCTGAAATAGTTTCTCCTCTATTGTTGTTATGGATAAATTTAATACAGGAAGTCCTGCCTCTTCTTGATTCTGATTGGTCAGTGAGAGTGAAACAGCATATATGAAAAGAGGTGTTCCATAAGTTGAACAATGTTATGCTAAGAGTACTCAGGGTTTCTCTGCTCAGGACAATAAGAGCTGAAAATTCTGGATTACATGATTTTGTTGTTAAATTTAAGTGGTGTCATCTCAAAAACTGCCATTACTGGACACAGGCCCTTAATAATTTGTAAACTGAGGAAAATAAAGAGGATGATGTAAATCTATTTTCCTGGAAGGAACTTTTTTTACTGTATGTTTGAAAAGAAGATATAAGTAATATTGGCTTTTTTTTAAATGGCTATTTCAAGTACACTTGTTAAACCCTAATGTGTGCGTGGGACTTTGCCGTCTCTTTGATTTTCACTATCATGTGAAGATAAAGAGAAATGTGAGGATGATGACTAGAAGAAAAAAAAAATTATAATTATCTAGCTTCATCATTCATCTGTATCTTTTTTCCCTTTTTACTGCTGATATTCAATGTCTATGAAACTGCAATCCCTTACCTGGAAACCTCTTTACTGAAGTACCTTATCATATTGTTGGTTTGTATCATGAGAGGGACAGCAGAGTTCATCTAGGATACTAAATATAAACAGGGTGGATTAAGGTTTGGATGATATTTGCTCTCCCTCCCCAGTGAAGAATGTTTAAAGTGACACTTCTCTCCCATACAAAATCCACCCTCCTCCCTCTTCCCCTCTCTCTCTCTCTCTGTAAATCCAGTCTTATCTCATTCAGTCCTCCCCTCCAGCCTCTTCTCATCATCATTCCACTTAAAGTCTTTCACTAATGAGTTCCTTCTCCTCCTCCTCCTCCTCCATTTCTTTTCCCCTCTCCCATCGCCCTTTTTTTGCTCTTTTTATTTTAGTTCTGTGTCCCTTTCTTTAGATGTTGTAAACATCCTAGTTCAGGCGAAAAGGAAAACTTACCAACTACAAATCTCTAATTCTGTCCGAGTTATTTGCATTTTTACTCACTTGATTTTCCACATGACTGAATGGTTCATTTCGCTTGAAGGTAATCATGTCAGATTTTTCCTTTGGCTTCTGTCATGTTTTAGGTTTATAATGAAATCAAATGATGTGTGGTTATTCAAAAACAACAATAACAAAAAAAAACTACTGTAAAAGCTTTTCATGAAGCCTCAAACTTAGCGAAAATGTAAGACCTAAAATGGTCAAAGTAGCTGCAATAATCAGACTGATATTTAACTAGTCTGAAGCCATAAGCCGATCAACACAGCTCTCTCTCACACACTGAAAAACAAATATGAACTATTTCTACAAAGGAAAAGCATTCAGGCTTCTGCACACACATTTCTTCAACAATCAGATTAAGAATGTCTGAAAATCTTGAAACTATCATTAACCCCGACCCACTTAACCAGCCTGAGATGGACATTTATGTTTCATCTTTTCCACAGTTTTAATAAATTTCACGGATCTCCAGCATTTGTACTCTTAAGTACTTCTGCTTAATTACTGTCTGGTTCCCATGGCATTTAGAAAAATAGGTGGTCACAACAAGACAACCTGACGACATCCCTTGGACTCAGATCCTCCATGATGTTGATTGGCCAGCAGGCAGTTGTCACCAGTTTACCCATTTAGAGTGTGAATGGAAACAGACATTTTTGCCACAGAGTCAACAGGCAGAAGTAACACATCATGGAGTTTTACTACTTTTACTGATATATGATAAATGTGATCAGGTTGTCCCTAGCATTGTACCCCAACTTCAGAATTAGTTTTAGCTGTTTTGATAAATCTAGTAATAATGGGTAATTAGCAACAGTTAGAGATGTTTTGCCACAGTGTCAACAGGCAGAGGTAAAATGTTATGTATTTTGATCCCATTGATTGATATAATACAAAGAGTGTGATCAGGCTGTCCTAAGCATTACATCCATTTTTGAGAATAAGTCACCAACTTAACACTGGTTTCAGGGAGTGAAATTTACACTTTTAAAATAGTCAGTGTTGTCGCTTATGGTATTGTTTGCTTCTGTGTATCATGAAAAGTCACCAACATGAATTTTAGTCTCTTTCATCAATGAAAAAAAACTTCTCATAGGAGCTTTAAAGTAGCTAGTGGGGAATTTCTGTTCATAAATAATCAACATTTTTTATACTTAAAGGCAGCATTTTCAAACAGTCAAAGTAAACCAGAAATATAAATGGATATTTCTGGTTTACTTAAAAAAAAATGATGCTCCTTCAGTGTATATAAAAACTGAAGAGATTGAAGGAATGTTGGGTACATCAATCAGAAGACAAAAACAAAGATGAGAAAACATTCCTGCGATATCTCACATTTATACTCTGTCACCCAGACTTCACAGCTACATGTTGTCCTGGCCAATGCCAAAGCCAATGAAAACAAGTCATGACTGTTCACCTGCTGTGTGATACAATCAGCAAGAGCTGAAGAGTTTTACATCCACTTGGAAAGAGCAGCTCAGAAAAAAAGCGATGTCCCCACTCTGTAACTATGTCTGTGTGTGTGTGTGTGAGATGTAATACCTACACAACAAACCCCCTCTCTGACAAAACAGGGTGTACTTGAGCTCTGCCACGCAGTGTACATGTAGGTTGTGAGTGCTGCAGCGCTGTAATAGCAGAGCTTTTGCACTCTGTTGCACTGCAGATCCTTCCCTTCCTCTATCCTGCCTTAGTTGAGCCTTACTTGCTTTATTGTAAGAAGCGGAGAACTAAATATATCTATTAGCTGTCAGGGAGGCAGAAGATTTGCATCGAAACACCTACTTTGCTTCAGAATGAAAAAGAAATCTGCGAGTCAGCTGCAGCAGTGTCAATCCAGGATATCTGCAGGATTGGAGAATGGTGTAATAACCGCCTCTGTACATGTCGGCTACTGCGTGATTTGAGCTCAGGCTTGGTTTAAGATTCTCTTTCAGTCCAAAATGATGTTGAAAAAAAAATCATCTGCTCTCATGATCCTGTGTCAGGTCTCATTTTACCAAAGAAATAAGAAGAAATCTATCTTTGTATTTTGTTGCATGGGAGAGATTTATACTATAAAGGAATAAATGATGTTTTTCAGTCCTGTTCAGTCAGCAACTTCAAGAATTTCAGGGTAATCAAACTCTAGTCTTAACTGCAACCATGCTGTCATATTTTTTGGGTGGCACTAACTTAAAGAGACATGAAACAAAATAACATCAGAAAGGCATTTACTTCCTATATCTCCCTGAAGTCCAAGGATTTCAAATTAATGCTACAGTATTTGCATTTTTCAGGAGCTCCATGTTGGATGTTGGATGCTGTCTCAGTTCAAACAGGTATCATATGCATCAAACTACTGTCCCCAACAGCAGTGAGACAAATAGATGATCACAACATGCCAACCTAAGGATGTCACTGAGACCCGAGTCTTCCTTAGTGTTGACTGGCAAGCAGTTGGTTGCCACACATTTAGCACGACCTGTAATTAACTTCTCCGATTTAGTTTCCGCTAGCCTGCAGGGATTTACACTCTCCAAAATGGTGCAGTGCCAGCTTTTGTGATGTGGTCCCTCTCTGATATCAGCACCTGGATGCTTATGCTGCATTCCAGTTGTACTCTGGAGTCAGAATTTCCGAGCTCCAAGTCGGAAAATTATCTGGAACACCCTCCTGAAGTCGGATGTCTTCCTCACCAACTGACTTGACGACAACGTCACATTCAAAGATGGCAGCACAGTGCATTAACAGTAAAGAGTAACAGTGAAAGCTCTCGTAATGTATTATCTATTTGCATTTCTGTTTCTTTTTTTTTGGAATTAAATAAGTGGTATATGATATACTGCCCAACATCTAATAATAATAATAATAATGCATCAGATTTCATATAGCGCTTTATCAG
Organism: Xyrichtys novacula; assembly: GCA_962446985.1. Lineage (NCBI taxonomy): Eukaryota > Metazoa > Chordata > Actinopteri > Labriformes > Labridae > Xyrichtys > Xyrichtys novacula. The sequence continues at coordinate 13,742,961 of OY660879.1, read as the reverse complement.
AGACCCTCAAAGCGCTTTACATTGGATACATCATTCATTCGCTCACACAGTCACACTTTGGTGGTGGTGGAAACGTGGCTGCCATTCTGCGCCTACGGCCTCTCCGACCACCACCACACAACACTCACAATCATACACCAGTGGAGGACACACACTGGGAGCAAGGTGGGTTAAGTGTCTTGCCCAAGGACACAACGGACAGAGTTGGATTAGGGGGGAATCGAACCGCCAACCTTCCGGTCATTGGACGACCGCTCTACCTCCTGAGCTACTGCCGCCCCATCTAACTGTGAACACGGTTCTATGGTGTTTTTAAGAGTTAAATACTGTGTTATGCATCATTTACAACTGGTATAGCTAACAACAACTAACAACAGCTGACAACGGCAAAGGACAGCTGACAATTGTAAACAACAGCTAACGACAGGAGACTGTAGCTGTCCATCTTGGTTTTCCATCATGTTAACTGGAACGCCATCAACTCTGGTGTAACGTCATTCCCAGCTCCAACATCCGACTTCCAAGGTAATGCAGCATTAGTTCAAACACAAAAAGTACTTTGGTGCACTTCACTTTTGACTTGTCAACTGAGCCATTAGGGAGTTTTTTGGGGGAAATGTGCCACTCAAAAGTCCAGTAGTGTTAAAACTTCCCATCATGGCATTCATAAGAGGCAGAAAGATGCTCTGGCATCTGGAATAATTAACTTGTTAATTTAACCTTTATTCATCGCAATTAACCCATTGATCCTGACAGCAACAAGCAAATTACATTTTTCTTGATTCATTCTCAAAGAACTTTGTTGAAAATTTGCCTCCAGAAGTCATTCAATTAAGTAGAAATAAAAGAAAACGCAGACAGTTCAGCCACTTATGGTTGGAGAGTGGCCAATCGGGTTTCACTAATCAAAAGCACAGCTGAATTGGGCTGGAAACAGGACACCAACAGAGCACTATTGAAGAATCACTGGCTTATCCAGTACTACCAATGTTTTCCTCTCATGCCTCACATGAGTAGTTATTTGCTGCCATACGGGCCCCAAAAGTCTCTTATCTATTCTCTCGATTGTGCAGAGGGTTTGTGTATCTCTGGTCTATTTTTCCTCTTGTTCAAAAAAAAAAAGGAAAATCTGGACTGGAGCTGATCAGCCTTATGGCTAAATCTTATTTCATGCTTGTTGCACGCATACACAGAGGCACAAACATAGAGGAGGACAGAGCCCTCTTTTTGTTAGCTGCAACAGGCTAATTGGGCTTATAGGCAGAGGGGAAGCCCAGGGCAGGGGGACGTCAGAATGGAGAGGGTGAGGAGGTGAGGAAGAGGAAGACAAGAGTGTGATTATAAACAGAGTGGACGAAGGAGATAAAGGTGTGTGTTATTGAGTCTTTCTCTGCCTGATGAAAGAGACAGAGATGCTGCTGATAGGAAAGATGAATAGAGAGAAGGGATGAGAGATTAATGGGAATCAATGGGAAAAAAAGAGCAGCAAGATGCTGGAGATGGTGCCACACAATGTGTGTGATATATGTGTGTGTTTGTGAGTGTGTCGTGGGTTAAAGGCATGGTTGACCATTGGAGAGATTGGTAATTATTATGAACCTCGTTTGTATGGCGATCATGGTCCTTTAGCGTGATCTCCAAAGTGAAGAGAAAAAAAGAAAGGAAAAAATCTGTTCACCTTAACAGGTGCAGGGCTGCAAGGACGCAAAAAAAAAAAACACTTCTGCTTGCCCCACCACCAAAAGTGCTAAGAAAACGCAAGCCGACAAAAGAAGAGGAAATGTGACCAAGCGAAGAATCTAACGTGAACAAACATCACATCTACCTTTGAGCGGTGGAGAAAGCTCCGCCAGGATTTGGGCCCGAAAACAGACGCCTAGACAGCAGAGTTTTTGATGAACAGCTGATTTTTGCCTTTTATCGTGGCACATGTTACATAAATAACTTTTATTAGTCTCTGCAATGTCAACATGGTAGCTGTCCCGGCAGCTGCAGACGCTGCTCGCTAGCAGAGCTGGCGTTTAGTGCCGCTATTCACTTAGCAATCCGACATGGTGAATCCTATTTGAAGCTAGCGTAGGATCTTCTGCCGGCCGACTTCTTGCTCTGCCAGAGGGGGTGTGTCGTGGGGAGGGTGATACCTGTTTGGTTGGGGGCGGGTTAGTGGAGCACAGAGGGGAGAGGTGGGACGCTTTTTCCAAATCTGCCTCAACGGCTCAGTTTTTTTCAGCTGCTTCTCGGATCGTCAACCATGCCTTTAAGTGTGTGTGTGTTAAAACTGAGGTCAGTTAGACCCAGAACTCTCCTTTGTCTTCCTGTTTTATTTCTTACACTTTTCCCAACTTCTGAAATGTTAATCTCTCTAATCCTCACAGAGGATAAAAAAACTCCTCTGAAACAACAATAACTACCTAATACAGAAAATCTACTCCCTTTACTATAAGATTTATTTCCTCGTTGTCTCCATCTCACTAAAACCTTTCTATCTCTATCTGCTGTCTATCACATTACTCCTTAAGCAGGTCAAAGTTAAAAGACTTCCTGTTATCAGACTAAAATACAAGTCTAATTTACCAACACAGATGCTTCGTTGTACAAAGGTCAGTGTACCTACGAGCTGAGTGCACAGGTACAGCTCATTAGACTGATTTCAGCATTTTGACCCATCACATAATCCAACAGAGCACTATTTTGAGCGTATGACTCACCGAAGATCCGTGCATGACACCACAGCCAGAGTCGGAAATTGACAACCACCACTGACCAAATATATGGATATATTTTCTATTTGGCAGGTAATTTCCTGATAGCTATGTGCAACGTGGCAGGTACATGTTTCTACTACAACAGCAGTGTAATAAAAAGACAAAAACCATGTTGAGTTTTACCCTGTATTTTATGTATCTACAACTCCTTCTCACCTGTTCCTCTGCTGTCTGCATGTCAGAGCCTCCCAGGGTTCAGACAATGTCGGGTTCTGACCCTGCTGGAAACAATTTTTTCAACTTTTAAACACAGTCATTCGACTGGCATGACATCTCTGTACGATAATGCAAAGATCAACAAGTATATGAAAGATTTTGTGGGGAAAAAACCAAACCAATTGAGGAATTGAAAACTGCCTTCTATGAACAGTGGTACACTTTCAAATTTTTTACACATGTAAATTCACAAAAATGACGCTTTCTGCCGTAATCTTTTTATCATTTTGGCTGGTAAACAAAATGATTGGCCAGTAAATTTTTTCATCCGCCTGCCACCTCAGCAGGTGGCAAAATCCTGGGATTAAAGTTAGATTTGTTTTTTCCTTCAAAATTTCAAATTTCATCTCAAAATTCTGAGAACAATTTTCAAGTTAAAAAAATTTCCGACCTTATTTTTTGTTACCTTAATCCTGTTACGCACTAGAGGTAGAGTTCAAGTCTCAATCAATTGATTCAGTATTCACCCTGATTCAGTATTATCTTTTTTGCTCATACAAATAATCAAGTATGTTATAGCCCACATCTGTTTTAACAGTAATTAGTATAAGTGTGAAGTTTGCAGCAAATGCCAAAATGTAAGAGAGGAGAAACATTGTTTATATTTCCTATTGACCCCATCCTCTAAAAATCAATGCTCTGCAAAAAAAAGCAGCTATAAGGCACCAATTGTTTGTGCTCTTCTTTCAGCCTCACAAAGGAAAACACTTCAATATGTGCACACACCGGCTCACACACACAAACAACATCTCCTGTTAATGCCACAATAAAAAAAAAGGAAGAAAATAAAAGAGGCCGGCTTTATTGTTTGAATAATGACTTTACATGCCACACTCACTCTGGAAGCAACTACAACACACAGAGGAAAACCCAACACACACTGGAAACATCCAAACATGAAGCAGTAGAGTGGATTACACATCCCTCCCTGGTGGACACCAAACACCGTCATGGTGCCTTTGCCACCAGGAAAGAAGATAATAAAAGAGCAAGAAATATGTGTGTTGGTTTATGTGTGTCTAATGCTTTATCCGTACAATGTCAACTCAGGATGTTCCAACATTCACCTCTTATTCAAGTTAAGCTGTGCCACACGTCAGACACATCAAGACAAACACACTTATCTAGGAGACTCTAACATGATAATGGAGCTTTGCAGCATGTTACTTGTGAAATGTTGCCTTTCCTGTACCTGAAATAAAACATAATTTCCTTTTCTTAACTCAGAGACATAAAACTTTCTTCTCCACATACTCAAATTCTGTAACCTGACCCATGACCTTTACATCTGAAAAACATAATTCATCCTTTAGGACATTGGATGACATATAAAACATGATTGGAATCTGTACTTGCTGTATTTGTAGACATTAGATAATTGTGGATCAATAAACTGTCACCTGTTACATCGCCTTGCCACCACTCAATACACCCAATACTCACTACCAATACTCAATATCTGATATCTTGTGCCCGATAGCCAATACGTGATAACCAATACCTAATATCTGATAATCAAAACCTAATACATGATACCAGATACCTCAAACCAGATATGTACTACCTGATGCCCATAAACCAATGTTCCCAATACTCAAATACCAATATACAACTCCCAACATCTTGTATCAGGAAGCAAGTACCAGATATCCAATTGCCAATTTCTGACTTATACACAATACAAGACATCCAACAACCAAGAGCCAACACCCAATAGTCAACAGCTGATATCTAATATCCAATACCAAAGATTTGGTAACCAGTTCAGGACTGCGAATATTCAAGACCTGTTACCCAATCCCAAAAACGCAATTTCTGTCAACCAAAAACAGACAACCATCACCCGATACCATGTTCCAGACAGTTGATACCTAATACCTGATACCTAGCAATGCAAAGCCAATAAACCCAATACTCAATAATCAATACACAATACCAAATAACGGAGAGTAAATACCTGATACCAAAATCCCAATTTCTGACAACCTAAACCGTGCACGATATGAAGTTCCCAATACCTCATACCCAACACTTGATACCCAATATTTGATACAACCAAAAGCAGATACCCAATCCAAGATAACTGATACCCGATTCTTGGTAAAAGATTACCGGATTTATTTTAGGCCTGATACCTGTCACCAGATGTCTGATACCCTTGTTCAAAACTTGATGTACATAACCAGATAACTCATACCCATTACCTAAAGCGCAGTCCTTCAAACCTGCTTCATAAAAGATTTGAGACTGAATTTGAGTTCATTTTGTCAGAACAAGTCAAAAGCCAGTGGAAAATACTTCCTAACACCAAAAAATCTTGTTCCATGCCAAAAGATTTTCAGTTGCTCATAGATATCCATCAATACACGGATACTTAGAAAGCAGTTCTCTGACAGCTGAAAGGACCCATTCAAAATACGTAGTCTGGACCACATTGTTCCTGTCGCCTGTGGCCATGTCTGTTCGCTCTCAAATTGTTGTGGATTACGATGATAAAAAATTACAAAGAAAAGAGTGTTAGTGTCCCTTTAGACATGGGCAACCTCTGATAAAGACGAAGAGGGAACTGAGAGCAATTCTGAGGGATTACACGACTCACTTGGCCTGGAAACACCCCAAGATCCCTGAGGAGCTGAAGGCCACGGTAAGAAAGATGGAAGTCTGGTCTGCTGTATATATTAAACTGCCATGTCAATCAAGACCTGCTTTATAAATGCAGAAGGTTTTAATAGAGAAACAGAATTTGCAATTCACTCCATTTCACTCATTTCCGGATGTATTTTAGGTGCTCAATCTGTTTGCAACAGTTTGTCAGCATAAAAAACATCGCCAGCAGGAGGAAGACGCCAAGATAGAAAATCCATTCAGATTAATTGGTTTTATCTTGCTGGCCAGTTAAGTGGAGGCTTGCTGTCCTGATCCTTCTGACACAGCTCTCTAGCTATCCCTGTGCTGCTGCTGGCTGGAAACTGACTGGTGCTGCATCTTGCCAGCTGAAGAACCCTTGAGCAAGACACTGAACCCCAAACGGCTCGGAGGCCACAGTGAAGTGTGCTCATTAAGACATGCAAATGCAATGGAAGACGGATTGTGTCTCAAGGGAAGGGGGTTCTTATTTAATCAGAACCACGAGGCAGCTGAAGTACCAGAATAAATTCGTAAAGAAAATGGGAGGTTAAGAGAAAAAAAAAAAAAGGGAGCATGGAAACCTCTCCAAGTGCAGAGTTATGAAGAAGCAGCGATCTGGAAATCCACAAGAAAAGTCAAAGTCACGTAACCTTGGGTGAAATTCCCACTCAAGAAGTCTCAGACTTTAATCTTGGCTGCATATGTTATGCATGGATTGTGTTGTAACAGCCTTATTCATCTTCTAGTTTATCCTTTTATATCCTCAGACTGGCGCACTCTCAGCAATACAGAGGATATCTGACGGAATATCTTCTAGTCGATCAGGGCTCATTATCCTATCTAATAAATTCATTATCACAAAGCCATAAGTCCATGTGACCAGAGGCAGATGCTAGCTGATAATATTTCAGCACAAATCACCGCTATTGTGGAACAAAGAAAAAAAAATCTTCATTAGCACGTATTTTTCTGTATTTACATCATGACACGGTGCGGTCACATTTCATTATCAGGGAGAACCGGGGCTGTGCTCAGCAGAGGGACAGATGCTGCCAACACAGAGACAGCTTTGCAGCGCTAGCCTCCGCTTTCTGCCACGGACATATGTGGGTTGCCGGGGGCTGTGGCTGTCACAGGCTGTAGCTCTTCTCCGAACGAGCTGATGCGAGTGGATGGGGGTTTGATGCGATTGGTTGATAAGAGCAGAGCAGTTTTTTTTTTTTTCTTTTACGTACATGTGAAGAGGGAGAGACGGGCTGGCAGAGATGTTGGTTCTGAGGCCGGTGAGCTTCCTTTTTTTTTTTTTTTTTTTTTTCTTTTGCTGCATCGTCAACATCTGTAAACAGACAGTGGCACCCAACGTAACCCTCACATGCACTGTCTCACTTGCACACTGGAGAACATGGGATCACACACAAACATGCATACACACACACACACACACACACACACACAAGCACGTTAACACAGACTCAAAGCGGGCGTGAAAAATGTGAGAAAAAATCACTGTGAAAGGGGGATGAAAGGAGGAATTGAAGTGGTGAGATTGTTCAGCTCAAGGGAGAGGGAGGATGGATAAAGGGGAAAAAAGAGATGGGAGGATAGGATGAAGGAAGGAAGGATAGGATGATGGGAAAAAGAAGGGTAGAAAGAAGCAAGGAGGGAAGGTAGGAGGAAAGAAGAGAGGTCCGCCGGAGAAGTGGGGCAGTGCTGCAGCGTGACACATCAGCATTCTGAGCACAGCGGCACAGAGTAGCGCAACGAACGCAGTTGAACACACAATCTCTCTCCCTCTCTCTCTTTCTCTCTCTCTCTCACACACACACACACACTACGAGACACAGAACACACACACACAAGCTCCAAACATGTAAAGTGCTGCCAGGAGAAAAGCGCATCAAGCACATTATCTCACAAAACACAAGCACCAAGTGTTCAGATAAAAAGTACAAATCACTGGGGTCACATTATCTACTGGAACACACGCAGACACACAAACACATAGACCATGTATAGATGACAACTGATACCCCTTCATATGTGCTGTGAGTGTTCATCTATCAAGTAGCATCTCAGAGTGCTTTCAGGGAGCCGGAGGGGCTTTGAGTAGAATCTTGTTGCCATTCAGGATTTGTTACCTGAATGCAGGATAGAAAGAGAAATGATCGATCGGGATAAAAATGATTATTGGCGAATTTTTATTCTTTCGGTGAGAGCAAAAAGGAGGAAAATTGGTAGAAAGAATAAACTGAATCAAATAATTCAATCTAAAGCAACCCCTAAGAAAAGCGCAAAGTCTAACCAATCGAAGCATTGATTGGCACAGCTCTATTAAAAGTAGTTAATTTTATGGCCATTTTCATGTGTTACAGCTACTTTGAGAAACTATATTTTGTTTCTATTTTAGTAAACCATAGACTGTATATAGAATGGACAGAGTCTGCCTCCTTGCTGGGTGCAGCCACTCCGAGAACAGCACCCTCTGTTGATGGGCTGCAGTATAGGTCATAAATCCCGCCTCCGCCAGCAATCCCTATGGAGCTGTGGACAAACTTTAGAAATTTATTACACAGAACATAAATGTTTCTCCCCCCTGCTTGTGATGTTGACATGTAGTTATTATAAGACTGGTTTGTGCTCAAGTCCTCTTTTTTCTGTGAAGCTCCGTTTTTAAAAGTTATTAGGGGGTTCATGTTTTCTATGATTGACACCAGATACAGCCTATGGGCGTTCATGGATTGCGTAGCTCATCCAGGGGGATACATTGTTTGAGCCGAGCGTCATCACAGCGACTCTCAGCGACTGAAGAAAAATCCTGGAAATATTGAGAGCTTTTTGGCTTCAAATCTGTATACAGGCGGGAGGCAGAACCAAGTTGTCCATAGTATAAACAGTCTATGGTCCAAACTCTTCCCTTCAGTTGGTTCACCTTGTCCTTTATACACCTAAATAGTGTTTTCTTCCACAAGAGTAACATCCTGCTGCCCTTTGACAGTCAAAAGTGTCGTTCAAGGTGAGTTTTTGTTAAGGAAAATCGAAACAAAGACTGTTCGGCTTGAATTCTGTTAGTGATCAATCACCTGACACCTACCCTGTGGCAGTGGTGGTTACAAGCATGATAAAATTACAGTAATAAAGTCATCGGTCTTGTGACTGGTAGACTGGTTTGCTTGTGAAATAAAGACGTTTTGGTTTCCTTTTCATTCTGATTGTTGCCTAGCTAAAAACTCTTTGCAGGAGCTGTAAATGTGGTGTCTCAGACACAATCACATCATCAGCATAAAACATGATTCATATTTTTAATTTTGCTGCTAACATTTGAGTCTTTCACAATCTCTTACGCTGTTGCAATGTTCAAAGTAACGTCCATATGACAAGTGTATGTGTAATATCCAAAGCACACTGCATGTGTATACACCATGACCCTTCTTATAAATTGCGAATTGCCCAGCTGCACATTGAAGAAATCTCAATAATTGAGGCAAAAGACATCAAATTCAATAAGCAAGTAAAAATCCAGCCAGATGGAGCTTCAGAGCTCCTTATGCTGACAAAATATCCCAAAGACCCAGACATCGATCGACTCTCTGGGAATCAAAGAGGGGGTTGCCTATGATTTGACTCCAAATACTGAGGGATCACTCAGAGCCAGTGTTCGTGCTGCACTTTACTACTTAGAAAGAACCGTCTGCCAAGCAGCAGATCTTGCACTTAGTTCACTTTCATTCACTTACAGGACCGAATGAAACCTCCAACAATGACCACCAACTGTTGGCATGAGGGAGGTATCTGATAAAACTTCAGCAAATAATGGAGTGAAGGTTTTACCTTGTGCAAAATGAGTTTAATTTCAAATTTCCATATTAATGCATGTTAATTAAACGTTATCCCAATTTTGTACTCATGGAAAGGCACATGTAACAAAGTCTGAAAGTGCAGCCCTGCTTCAAATGTGCCCTGGAAGCTTGAGCTCATATTAGAGTAATAAATCAGAGACAATGATGAAGGGAAAGTGTGTAGATTTGTGAGCTGTGGATGATGTGATTTGAAAAGGTGTTTTAATCTTGAAAAAATATGCCTCACCATTTTTGCCCTACTTTTGAGAAAGATAAGAGTTATTATCAAATCTCTTTTCTTTATAGCTGCTAAGATTAGCTTTGTGTAAGCAGTACAAACCATGTCTCTCTGGGAGTTATTGAAACTCTTTACCTTTTATCATATTATATTTTATATACACATTTACTCTGAGCATCAGCAGAGTGCTGCAGGTAGCAGAGTGAAGCAGGCTGTTCCTTACTGTATATGTGAGGAATAGAGAGCCTCTAGTGGCCAACAGTGGGACTGCAGCTCCCATCATAGACCTGCATTATGATTTAGTGCACAGGGAGATGTGTTTTTTTTCCATGGGTTTAAAACACTCATCACAACAAGTTCAAAAGTCACCTTTAACATCAACCTGTTTTAAGCATGTAAAGACACATATAAAAGGGGAAACATGCAGACAAATGTGTCTAGGAGGAGTTTTAATGTTAGAGGAGATTGCTATATAAGTGTATAGTAAGGCAAGAATCTATTTCAGCTAAATTGACCTTTGACTTTTCTATAGCAAAGAAAAAAATAGAAGCAATCAGGATAATCAGGCTGCACAATTAATTGCATTTCAATTAAAATCTCAGTTTTGGTCTTCCCAGGATCACAGAAACACAATTAACATTGACACTTCAAGTGCTTGCTGTGGGAAAATCCCCCATTTGAATTATGTTATGTTTTGTTCTTAGTATATGATTACCAACCTAAAAATAGACACACTCAGCCTGCACTTCTCACACAGCACCTTCTCCTGCCCTGCATCTTCCTTCTCCTTTTCCCTGCATGTGTCAGCTCTGTTGTCAGTATTCATTAGCAGTTCATACTGAGTTGCCGGAATAATACAACTGGCATTTTAAAGAGTTTCACTCTCAAATCCACTATGACAACAAGTGATCTATGTGTTGATAAGGCTTAATGTAAGACAAAGATTATCTTTAAGTTGTGTTGTGAGGCATTTTTGCTTTTATTAGATAGTACAGCTGAAGAGAGACGTGCAGCACCGAAATCAGGAATCAAACTAGAGACCACAGCAAGGAGGACTATAGCCTCCTCACACTAGGCCATTAGCACTCCAGATGAAGTATATCTTGATGATCCTGAATTAAGAGAGCAGAAAAATATCTGCCTCAAAGTAGATTGAGAGCAGGAGGATCAGGTGTGTGTTAGTAAAGCAGAGGGAGAGAGTGAGCCTGGAGAACATGCTTCAACATTAACAACATCTAGCAGTCCAAGCTTAACAGTGAGTGACCCAGGTTTGAATCAAATGGGGTTGGTTATATCTGCATTGGCCCTTGCTAGGCTTTAAAGCTCCTGTGAGAAACTTTTTGTTTGTGTCACATTTGACACATGCTGACTTCTGATGGTCAAATTTATCATCAGTTGCAATTATTGGCTGGCACTTACCCTCCTACAATAGTTTTAGTCGATCAAAGCTACAATATGAAACTTGTCAGTCTTGTTGCTGATCGCTTTGTTTGCTTTTGGGCATCACAAAAAGGCATCGGTATTGAATTTCACAAAGGTCAAAAAACTCCTTACAGGAGCTTTAATATAAATTCTGCTTTGCTGTATGGCATAATACAGTTTAATATTTCTTTTGACAGAAATATCAGCCATGTTAATGAATCAATAGTCTAATCAAATATCTTTTTCATCAGTTCATTCATAAAACCATTTCAGAATATTGTACTAGCTATGTACAACGAGATAGGATTGGTGTCTTAGATTGTAATGTGCATGGAATATTAGATTTCTATGTAAATTTCTTTTTTAATTTCGACTCGAGTATTTGCCTTGGATTCATAATACTTTCTGACAGCTGGACAGAAATCCAGGAGTCTCATGTGGCAAACTCAACTGAGTCAAATACTGTCTTCTGTATATTTGTTTGATAAAATATACACTCATGTTCAGCAATTTTTAATCATTTTATAACATCAAAATTTACCCAAGGTATTTTTTGTCCTTGTCTAGCCCTTACCACAGGTGAGTTCCTGTATGTATATGTTGTTAAGATACAAAAAAAAGTCTTTAATCTTCAGGTTTTAACGCTAAAATGATGAGAGCTCATGACTTCACAGCAAAAATGTTGGTATGAACAGACATAAGGGGTCTGGATAAGTGTACCTAATCAACTTCATCCAACATGTTTGTTTTTTTCTGGGTCGCTTCTTCATAAAGTGGTGAAAACCTCAGAATCATATGAGTGTAAAAAAAAAAAACAACAAAGCCGCTCGTAGCAGACGGCCCTCATTTTCAATATGTTTTAACAAAACATGTCAGTGCAAACCGAAATGAGTTTTTCAAATCCAAGTCCTGTATTACTTCACATATGGATGAAACTGTTTGTGGGGATAACCAAGTTCTCCCTTCACGCCAAATAAGAGGCAAAAAAAGATGTCTGCTAGAAAAAGATTTCTTCCTTTACATCCCTGCACCTCGGGAGCTGCCCCAGATCCAGTCATGTTTGTGTTGCGAGCGGCTGTTTGACAACGAAATGAATTTATGACTACGGCCTAGAAAACCGAAGCTTGCAAGCATGACAGCATTAGTAATATTTAGCTCCCTCTTTTCTGGCCCCAGTCACTGAGGAGCCCCCATGACTTGCAAGAGCCCGGGCATTTGTCCACAAACGAGTGAGGCTGGAATCCTCTGACTCGCTTTCATTCGCCGCCTCTTTCTGGCTGCGTGGTCAGATAGTTTGTCCAAAAACCTCATTTCTAAACTTCAGAGACAGGTTTTGGTGAGTATGAAGGATGAAACTGTCCTACAAATGGCACACTTTTCACACTGTTTCACACAGGGAAGCCTCTTTCCTGAAACCCGACACCCGAGTATTCCAAGCGCAAATTTTCCCTACTCAGTTCCTGGCGTCCAGTTGGCAAACTTCCGAGCACCAGGCCATTGTAGCCACTTTTGTGCCACTGCCACTCTTGGGGGAAAAAATGAGCTTGGAGGAGATGCAGAGGCTTCATTTTGGTTACTCCTCCATCTACAAAAAGGGAAGAGAAGTGCCCAGAAAGGGCTGTATAAAGGAGAAGGCTGAGAGAGTCTAAATCTACTTTATCCTGCAGCATTAAAGGTACCCAGTGCGAGTGTGTGCGTTAGTGTGAGTGAGCGTAGAGCAAGATGACCTAGTTAGTTGTGTTCTCAGTCTCTTTAGAACTGTAACACCCACAGCACTTCTGCCTCAATTTAGACTTTATTAACAGCAGCAGGCAAACACACACAAACAAATACCAGCACATGCACACTCCCTCTCTTTTCCTTGATTTTATCTCTACGCACCACCTCACAAAACAATCACGAACATATGTATGCTCATAATGATTTGAAACCTGAAAACACCGGTGTATCAGCCCTGAAACTGTTTACATATGAATGCAAATTTAAACCAATGTTGATGCTTCAGCACCACATTAGAAATGTGTGCTCGTGCAAGGCTCCAAACACATAATCTCACAGCTAATGCAGGTTTATGTAAGCCTGTGTTTGTCTTTGTGTGTTTTCTGACAGGGGATTGAGTTTTATCTTGAAGAAAGACAGACATCTTCCTGAATTTGTCACCTTTGCTGCAAATATAGGAAAAGAAGACATGTTTTTAAAGTAGTAGTTCTTTAACCTGTACGATAACCTGACTGTCTTCAATATTGACAAGAAGAACCACATTTATCAGCAGTAGCAGAATCAGTACACCATGTATCTCAGTGTGCACTGTCAGGCTGCTGACAGGCGAGCAGGGCCCATGACCATGATACAACCCAGATAGGCCGGTAGGATCAATACGTTGGGATCGACATTTACATACTGACAAGCTACTCATTTGGAATTGATTCCTTTAAAAATGTATCAATATAAAATGTTATAATTACGAAACACGAGTCAGGAAATCACTCCCAAACATTTGCAGTACTTGGTTTCATGTTTACAGCCCTGATACTTTGCTTCCTCCTGTCCACTGAATGTGACAATGACTCTGACAGGAGAAATCAGCATCCAGCACAGTGAGTTTTTTTTTTTTTTTCAGGAACTAAACACCACATGATCCTACCATCGAACAACATCTGTAAAAGTGTCAGTACTGATATCAATATTAATATCTGTGTCAGTATTGGCTTCAGTATCACTGTCTGTATTAAACACACAACAGTATTAATATCATCATTGATATGAGCAGTAGTTTTAAGGGTGGTGTTCGTATCTATACGAGCAGCAGTACTGGTAAGGTACCAATATTTGTCAGATTCAGTATCACTATTGGCATCAATATCAGTAACAGTATTAGTATCAGTATCATTATTGAAATCATTGTCTATAACATTGTTAGTATTGGTGTCAGTATTAGTATTTGTTGTGGTATGAATGTCAGTGTCAATATTGGTATCATTATTGGTAGTGGTATTTGAGTCAGTATAGACAAGCGGATCAACATGGGTATCAGACTGATTATCAAAAATAATCCTTTTCAGTATCATTATCGGTAAAAGCATCGATATATGAACATATCAGATTCACTTGGTAGAAATTTAATGTAATATCTGTATGTTTAAAATAGCGTATACACACCTTAAAGGGATATTCCGGAGTAAAAAACAACTCACCCTCTCTCTTCCAGCAGCCGCTTGTTTGTACGGAGACGTCCGGGTGAGTCCATCGACTGCAGTGGGGGGATACTTAAGGAAGAACTTTACTTTATGGGAATGCAGTCGATGGACTTGCCTGGAGGTCTCGCTAAAAACAAGCGGCTGCTGGAAGAGAGAGGGTAGGTGAGTTGTGTTTAGTCTCTTTGCTAAAGAAATTAGACAAAGCTAAAAGATGTTTGGTGGCTAGTACTATGGCTGGGACCCTATATGTACTGTTGATGAAGTTAGGTGCTGTTCTGAGCATTATTTGCGGCTATAGAGTGGCGTTTTGGTTGAGCGTGTGGCTCTCTGTATTGCTATCGTATGGTCGTTATTAAAGTTAGTATAACTTGAGAAGCAAGCGGTCGGCAACATTCATCTCTCGACGGGGTGTCTACCTCTGTCTCAGGGTGTGTTTGACCCTAACTTTATTTTACGCCGGAATATCCCTTTAATTTAAAAGTACTTTTGCTTCTGTTAACTCAGAATGAGCCTTTTGAATCTCAGTCAGAAAGGATCCCCTACCACAGAGACCACCATCTTTCACAGTCATGTTTCTACAGTAACCCTGAAGGGACAAAGTAATTACATGTGTTTTTGTATTTGGTGTGTTGCTGCAGGGTACAAACTTGACAAAATGATGGATTATACTGAACATGCATCACAAGAACTTCTTGTCCTGGAAGGCCACCATTGCTTCTCTGACAGAGGTGGTGAGCAAGGGTGTCTTTCAATGCAGAATCTGATCGCAAGTACACATCCATTTTCTTTACACTGCATCTTTAATGAGGACAAACACTGTGACCTACATTTTCTTTTCGTGATTTTCATCCTCCTTAATTCCCCTTACATTTGTGCCTCTTTTTCCACCTTCCCCTCCTCTCTCCCCTGTAAAATCCCCTCCCCCAGCCCATGGACCCCCTGGGATACATAGGCAGATGGCAGGCCAGGTAAAATCGGGTGAAAGAATGACAGGAAGGGATAGGAGTGGGTGAGGAAAGGGGGTCACAAATGTCTGGGTAGTTTGATTGATTGAGAAGAGGGAGCGAGAATGTGATTGAAAATGATCAGATCATGGCTGGAAAATGAAGGCGGGTAGCCAGGAGGAGGAGCAGCGTGGATGGGGGAAGGGAGAGGGGCTATGGAACCAGGAAGCGAAAGCAAGGCATGATCTTAATGTTGGATATGTTATGTTACGGAAATTGTTTGCACATTCTAAGTGTTTGGGCGCACGTAATCACACGGCAGACATGTAAAACCTCTACAAAACTACATTTCAGCACACGTGAGCTCACTTTTTCTGTCTTACAGTCTGCACACACACACACAAACACACACACAATGCTGTCGAGACAGAGGTAACACCAACTCAAGCATGTGCACATGTGTGTCAGCCTGCTAATGCATTTGTTAGCATGAGAATGTCATGCCGTCGCATGCAAACGATCAAACACACATGCCTGCACACACACTACTAACACTTGGCAAATTATTGTCAGATAAGATTTGACATGACAATTTAAGGCATGGGTGCACCTGCATGTTCTTGTGCATTGGGTTATTTTTAAAGCTGTCTTTGTGCGTCATAGTTGGATAACATTTTTTTTACACTTGAGGGGATAGAATAAGGAGAATTTTAGCTAAATTTGTGAAGTGAAAGAGTAAAGGTAAGGCAAAGAACAGGAACCTGCCAGAGCAGCTTTTTTTGACCTTCCTTTGGCAAATAAAAAAAATCACAGTGAGGGATCAATGTTGGTATTAAAAGGTTGAAAAACAAGAGTTTTCATCAGGAAGGACTACTTTTGTATGTAAAAGACAATACTAGAGGTGCTGCTTTGTCCAAATGACCAGGACCAAGTTGACGCCACACAAAGGCTTAAAATGATATCAAAGTTGTGTACACAAATATTGCATTCAATTGAAAAATCTCCATCCAAAGAAGATAAAATTTAGAGAACGCACTTATGACTAATTGGTCTTTTTATCACTCTTAGAAGCTGTTTTATTCAGCGAACAGGATGGCAGTGACCCCTGGATAATTGATCCCAAATTGAGTCAAGTGCAGATGAAACTCAACAGACTTGCACAACACCACAATGAAGGGACACATTACTTATAATAATAATATTTTTCTGCTTGCTTTTTATAATATTTGAAATGATAAAATTCTACTGATGAAGCTGAAGCCACAAGAATTAACTACTGATAAATAGTGAATCATTTTTGTCCAGCTCCTAACACACAAGTTAAGACATGCTCCACCTGTTTTTTTTTTTTGTTTTTTTTTTTGTTTTTTTTTAAATCTTACTCTAAGTTTAGTTTTGAAAAAAATCTTCCCATGTCACTTTTCCGGTTATATATTTCCTCCACGTGATAAAAGTGTTGCTTGACCCGGCTTGTATTGGTTCCCAGGGTCAGCTGGGGACTGCCGGCCTGCCTTGGTTTGTCAATACAGAACAGCTATCGATTACACTCTGATCGATTTCTGTGTCATTTGAAATAGCGCAGCCAGGTTGCTCAGTGATGTGCCTGACAATACAACAAGATTTGAACATCTGTCATTCACTAAACTGTTTCTCAGCATGTCCCTCCTGACCTGCCGTAAACTCTCAATGCTAAAGTCATCACCAGTGGGAAATATGCTAATTCAAAAAGAAACAAATGGAAAGACAAAGGTTTCTTTTTAACCCAATGTGCTTTCATGTAATAATAAAATACATCACTCACTGATTGAGCTAATATAAATGGGTCGATTTCTGATCATTGTTTTTTCAACACATTTTTTGGGGTGTTTGTTGTCATGTGTAATGCAACTGCACATGAAATAAAAGATGTGCAAAACTTTCATTTATAATTATAAATGTGAAACCTTGTCATTTGCAATTGTATATTTTATATTAAGTCATTTCAGACACAACAGTAAAGATACATTTAGGTGAGGAACATTATAAACATGCAAAAACTTCATGTGCAATAATTAATGTGTTTGGTATTTTAAAAATGTGCAAAGTTTTTATATTCTATAATAAATGTGCACCATATCTACATTTGCAATAACACATTTAACACATTCTTAAGTCATTTCATACTCAACAGTAATGCAATTTCTTTATGTGCAATAATGTGGCAAAGTTTTATGTGCAATAGTAAATGTGTTGGGTTATAAAATATGTTTAAAGTTTTCTCATACAAAGATAAATGTGCAATATTTTTAGTTGTAATATGATATTTTAAGTTATATAATGCACAATGCTGAAGATTCAACTATTTCATTTGCAAAAGTTTAATGTGCAAAAATAAATGGGTTGGGTCCTCCTAAACATTACATCATAGGCTGTAGTTTGGACCTGTACTGTATATTAAAGGGATATTCCAGCGTACAATTAAAAAAGGGTCAAACACACCATAACACTGAGTCAGACACCCCCTTGAGAGATGAATGTTGCTGACCGCTTGCTTCTCTAGTTATACCAACTTTAGTAACGACCGCATGATAGCAATACACAGCGGTCTGAGGAGCCATAAACAAACCTCAACCAAAACACCACTCTATAGCCACAAATAATGCTCAGAACAGCAACTAACTTCATCAACAGTACATGTAGGGTCCTAGCCATGGTACTAGCCATCAAACATCTTTTTAGCTTTGCCTGATTTCTTAAGCAAAGAGACTAAACGCAACTCACCTACTTTCTTCCAGCAGCCACTTGTTTGTAGCGAGACCTCAGGCCAGTCCATTACAGACTGCTGCGGGGTGACGCAGCTCAAGGAAGAACATTTATGATCATTTCTTCATGGAAATGCAGACCAAGATGCTAAGACAGAAGAACTACCGCCTCTGCAGAGCAAAATGATTAATATGATGATTATTACTTTAAGAAAATGATAAAGAAAGAAATTCTGAGCATTATTTGTGGCTATAGAGTGGCTTTTTGGTTGAGGTTAGTTTATGGCTCCTCAGACTGCTGTGTATTGCTATCGTGTGGTCATTACTAAAGTTTGTTTAACTTGAGAAGCAAGTGGTCGGCAACATTCGTCCCATGAAGGGATGTCTAACTCGGTGTTACAGTGTTTTTTGATGCCAGAATATCCCTTTAAAAGGTGACAAAATAGGTTTTCCTCATGACTTGGCACCTCTCAAAGGAAGTGATTAGTTGACTGATCCTTGCTGTAATTTCAGATAGAGTAAAATAAAGGATCAAATTTTTGCAAAACAAACTAGTGCAAAACCACAAGATGAAGAACCAATAAGAACTTTCAGACCCTTTTTCTTGCTTTACAGCACAGTAACCACAACGTCCGCCTACAGTAATACATTAAGTAATGCTGCGGCCAGCCAGGAGTTAAAAGCTCATTTGGTAAAAGAGACAAAATTGAAGCGAGCCAACGCAGAAATCGATGGAGCTAATGTGATTTAATAAGAAGCTCTCTTTACTCGGCCTGTGCTGGTGAGCCTTGATAGATATCTTATACTGCTGGTTCTGCAATTTCATTTGGAACGCGTTCAGAGTCTTGCAGTGGCTTTGACAACACTTGTAGCGGGTGGGTGTGAGGGAGAGGGAAAGAGAGAGCGAGGGAGAGTGACAGGCAGCTGCTGTTGAGGAAAATAAAAAGGTGGACAGCTGGATCAAAAACAAAGGAATAGGTGTTCTGTAGCAGCAACTGTTCACACCATGACATAAAGATATCGCAGGAACGTTCATAACACTCCATTTTAATTCAACACCCCCATACGGAATTGTTATCAACAGGTCAAGGACAATGTATCATTGAGGGTTGTTAATGAAATCAATTATTGAATATAAAACTTGGACTTGTGTTTCCCCAATCAATCACATGACAGCAACAGTTAGTCCCGGAGACATGGTGTCTTATTAAAAGGGAAACAAAAGTGTGGATGAGAAATATTAGTTTGTGGAATTTGTAAAACTGATGATAAATGATAAGATATGATGCTCCTACCACAGGATGCAAGATCTGGCATGATAAGGAATTAAATATGTTTCAATACCAAACAATATCATACCAAACCATACAACACTGCAGGACCAAGTCGCCAGTTCATCGCAGGGCTGACATAGAGAGACAAACAACAATCCACACTCATATTCACACTTACGGGCAATTTGAAAGTGGCTGACACAGGGAGAACTTGCAAACTCCACACAGAAATGCCCTAGACCTTCTTGCTGTGAGGCGACAATGCTAACCACTACACCGCTGTGCCACCCTTACAAAACAACATGATTCAACAAAGTGTGTTTTTTTGTAATCACTTATATGAAACACTACACTTAAGCGCACTACATATGGATACAATACAATGCATTATAATATAACACAACATGACCAAGTACTTTGATGTACAGCATAATATTATTCTCTGCAGTATGTCATGGTGGAACAAGATAACATTAAATACTGTAGGATGCAATCAAATGCAACACACTATATTCTCCCATTTCTGGAGATCTAACAAAGACATGAGTACGGCACATGTTCAGCTGCTGTCATGTGAGTATTTATTATGATGACAAGTAAAAGAGATATGTTTTATTGAAGGAACAAACTTAATCCTAGACTAGAAAAATGCAAGTAAAAGCACTTTGTTACCTTTGGTGATATGCTTAACTAAGCTAACCTCTTCTGGATCCACACCAGTGTTTGTCCTACACACATGACCTACAGCGTGAAAAAGCCAAAGGTCTTTCTAACCCGTCAAACAAGATAAAGAGGGTGCTTCTACTTAGTGGACATTTGCTGGTTTGACCCCCTGGCTCCATTGGTCTGCATGCCAACCTTCCATCCTTGGGCTCGATACTGAACCTCAAATTTCTCCCCAAGGTAATGCTTTAGATGTGAGATATGTGTGAATGAGTTGGTTACATTACATCTCTATAGGCAGATAGACAGCCTCAGCATCAGTATATGAATGTAGTTGTTCATCACGGTGATTATTTATTGATTTGAATGACTTTTGTAGGGGAAAATAATGTAAAAAATGTCAATTTTTTATCATAGTAACCCAAGTATGTAAACCCAATCAAAAATAATGATTGTTGATGTGCATAGAGGCAAAGCAGTCTATGATTATTATGGTTCCAGTGGGTTTTTACACACACAGGGATATACATAAACACACAAGGTCCCACACACAGAACATGAACAACTCTGTGGGGTAATTAACTTACAATAAAGATGAACGAGGGACTGCAGGGATGGTGGAGGAGGAGAGCAAGGGGATGGAAGGATTGATGTACTGAAAGACTGTTAAACTGTCATGCGTTTTACACACAGTAATGAAATCTCCCCGTTGTCCCATTTTGCCACGGGAAATGGAAAGCCGTGCATTCCCATTTATGTGTGTTTGTGTGTGAGTGTGTGTTTACACACGTAATGAAGCACATGTGTGTTCGCCTGAGTGTGTAGGCGTGTGCTTGCCTGTCTGTGTCAGACGGGGAGACCGTGTGTGGGCATGTGTAACACATGTGCCAATGAATGGGAATGCACTGTTTTTGAATGTGTGTGTGTGTGTGTGTGTGTGTGTGTGTGTGTGTGTGTGTGTGTGTGTGTGTGTGTGTGTGTGTGTGTGTGTGTGTGTGTGTGTGTGTGTGTGTGTGTTGAGAGAGCAATGTCTGTGGTAAATTATTCAACAGTGGAGATATTTGAAATAATGGCAAAGTCAGCAGAAAAAACTGCAGGGCCCCTGTCTGCCAAGAGCTGGCAGTGTGTGTGTGTGTGTGTGTGTGTGTGTGTGTGTAGCACTGGAGGATATGGGGGTACCAACAGGCAAAAGAGAAATGATGGGGGAGGGGCAAAGTTAATAAATCATGATCAGAGTCAGATGATGAGGTTACAGTTAAAACCTGCAATATTCCTTCAAAATAAAAGTTAGACGTTGTTATTCAGTAATTTACTTATGTATGTACATGTATAAATGTACTTTGCTATTTTTATTGAAATTAAAGCTCCTGGGAGATTTTTTTTTTTCATTATTATTTATTCATTTTGATATTATTTATTGATATCAAAAAGCAAACAAAACAATCTGCAACAAAATTTAAAATGTTTTCATTTTAATCTTTATTCCCTGAAACCGGTGTGAGGGAGTAGGTGTCAGCTCAGCAGCTAAAGAAAAATCCAATTATTTTGCAATTTCCATATAAAGCTATTAATGATAATTATGAGCTTATTATAAGATTTTTTTTTGTCAAAAGACACTTCTTATGCATGTATAGAAAGCACTGATTAACGAAAAGTTTTTCACAGGAGCTTTAAATATCTAATTGAAGAAATGCAAAGGTTAAAAGGTTGCATACAGAGTTTAAATTTGATTGTCTGCTTAAATCCTCCTCATATTTATATTTTGATCTAAAAAAAACATCTTTATCCAACTCAAGAAATGATTACTCTCTTCTTTTGTCAATGAGCCAGAAGACGGTAGCACATTTCAAGAAACACTTAAATGAGCTCAAAATGTATGATAACTCAAAGTCGAAAAATGCTAAATCTCTCAAACAGCATGAGCATTTCTGTTTTTGCAGTTTGAGGTGGATCTAAATCGGGGGTAAAAATAGGGGCAGAAACACTGCAGCAGCAGCAGCAGCAGCTCTGCAGGTGGAACAAGATGGGAATTCAACAATGATGTTTCCTGTGTGTTTGTGTGAAGACTGAGGAGAAGACTGGAGAAATTAGGGCAGAGAGAGAGAGAGAGAGAGAAAGAGGGCTGTAAAAAAAAAGACAATCAGAAAAAACAGAGTGTAAACAAAGTCATAAACATAGTGACAGAGGCGGGGGAGAGGACTGATACCACCAGTGAAAGACAAAAAAGAAACAGTCAGTGAGAGACAAATGATGCTGAAAATATGCATCAAGCTGCTCCAACGTAAAAGAGAAGAGACATTAGCAATTAAAACAAAGACTCCCGTGCAATTTGGTAATTAATTTGCTGTCATTTCTGATCTTTTTTCCCCACTATTGCTTTTTTATTGTGCAGTGATTGGTACTCTTGTATTTTATGCCAATAAAGCACTTTTACTTTGCGATGGAGAGCAGACAGCCAGAGTGACACACACACACACACATACACACACCACAGACAGGCAGAGGTGCATCTCCAGCTGTGCTTTTAATGGTGTGTGTGAGTCGAGCAGATGGAGTCGTTAGCTTCCCCGGGCCATCAGCCAAATCTATTTCTCAACCATACATCATTGCTGACGCACACGTAGAAACTCACCTCGGCTTTACCTCAGGAATTACCTTTGCTTACCATCACTTTGGAGTAACACGTAGAGTTACTCTACCGACCTACTCTACTGGACCTGGACCTCAGACTGTATTTTTTCCAGTGGTAAGATAACAACACAGCATCACTGCATTTATAAATATCAATAGGACATGTGTGTTTTATATAAATCTACTACTTAGATATTGTCAGAGTAGTGGATTTACAGGAATACTCAATGAGCACTGCCTGGCTGATACAAATACCTTCAATGGTATTGATTGGTAAACCTATATTGATATCACAGCCATTACTATCACTGTCAGTATAGATGCAGTCTCAGTATGAGTTGTTTTGACACTAAAAGTCAATGTTGTGCGTCAGTACTCAAAATGAGTGTGTTCAGTGTACTCATATTCTGGTGAACAGGGAACCGAATGGCTAAATTTGCTCTAATAAACAGGTAATAATTGGGACATGGGCACAATTCGACCTAAATACAACTAACAACGGTTAACAGAAGGATCCAAGACGTATCATGACGAGTGACCAAGAGTTACTGAGAGCCATCTTTTATGACAGGCAAAGTCATATTCGCCAAACCTAGCATGTGTTTAGCAGGGCTAATGCTGCCAGAAATCCAGATGTAGCTAGCAGAACTATAATCTTGGTGTGGTTTCTTCTTTAGACTGTGAACTCAGTTCAAATGTTAAATAATGAACTATGAACACGAACTGGACTCTGAGCTAGCTTGTTTTTAGATTGAAGTTGCACAGTATCGCTAATGTGTAATTGGTATCAGGACAACTGAAGCGAATTCTGAAAAAAATGGAAGTTTGGGGTAAAAAGCAAACATGTAAATGCTAAACAAAAAAAAACTCCCATAGTCATTTTTGTGTCAAAAACCAAAGCTTTGGAAGATGCCAGTGTACTTCCAAATGGCAAATGTTGCTCATATGTATTGCACATGTGCCAAAGTGGAGGGCTATTTGTATTTGTTTACAGTTGTCTGCTGTTCACATGTTTAAAAAGATAACCTTGCAGTCCTTCATCACTGTACCATGGCGAATCAATATATTACGCTCATTAGCTTTTGATTCGCCACGCCGCACGGTTGAAGAACCGCTGTTTACAGTTTGCTGCTCACTCAAGGAGATCTCTATATGAACATGTGGGTTTTCAGACGTTTCACTGTTGACTTAGAATTATTCAGGAGGACCTCTTTTTGTTTTGGAAAATGGAAATATAACTATCAGTCATTCCAACCTAAGAAAAACTGCAATGCAATCATGTCACTAAATATATTTTCTCACACTGAATACCAGCTTAAACACAACCCTAACCCCCCGTTTTACAACTTCCCCCCCTGAACTTCTCTATATATCATAACACTCTTATGGGAATCCACTTAGAAACAGGTCAGTGACCCAACGTCTGGATTTCATATTCCCCAAACTCAAATTACTCACGAGTATAACCATACTACACTCATCGCATGACCAGCCTCAAGTGAGTTACCCACACGTTGCATCACAGTCTGGGTGGCATCAGTGGCACAGGCCTACGGTCGTGAAAGTCACTAATGCAGTGCAGCACTACAGCATCACCTGATACACTGTGTGACCAAAATTCAAAATCATAAATCGAATAAGCGTAATGTTAAGGCCATTCAAAGCAGTTTAATGGCTCCAAAGACACTGACCGAGGACCCATTTTAGCTGTAGAGTCAAACATCCAGAGGGGGGGAAGGTGGGAGGGAGAGAGTAAAAGAATAGAAAATGACAGAAAAGCAGCCAGAGAAATAAAGCAGGAGGGGAGGAGGTAGAGAGGGAGAGGGTGAGTAAAGCTCCTTTGTTTCCCTCAGAAACCCATGAGGGAGGTATTTGAAAGAGGGAGAGAGACAGAGAGATAGAGAGAGAGACTGCACTTTACACTGCACTGCGCCATGCTCCTTTCTCACATTAGGAGTCTTTCTCCAGCCTCTTTCAAGTCCCTCTTTTTTCACATGAGCATACACACCCAGATGCTCTCTCACACACACACACACACATACACGCATACACAAACACACGCGCTCAGTAGTGAGTCATAGAGACAGATAGCCCCCTAACCATCCCTACAGTGGGACTGGCAGAATCAATTATGGATAGATTTCAAAGGGAAGAGTGCATATGTCTATGAATTATGGACTTGCAGCCACACACTGCACACATCTCACCAGAGCAGCGGAGCAAAGCACAGCGCGTGTTTGAAAAAGGCCAGCGCAGCATTGCACTTAATAGATCAACAACTTGATGCAGCACGGCGCAGCATGCACACTTGCTACAGTGTAAAATGACGGGGATACACCTATGCAGCTATCCTGATTTACACTCTGCACAAGCCGTAGGCTCTCAACGCCGTCATGCCCATTATTTGCAGGAAAAAAGCTGGAAAATCGAGGTCTCATTTTAGTTGCATCCTGCAGAGAGGAAGCTTCAGCAATGACTGCAATTGGTTAAACATGTTGCAACATGCATTCGCAGGTCTCACACCAGCACAAAACAGCCTGTGCTCATCTTATTGTCACAATTCTCCTTTACTCTTTTGTTGTGTAAAATCTCAGTAACAAATCAATTCTGCCTCCCTGCAGAGCTCATGCTGCAGAGCTTCTCTAGCGTAAACTACAATCTTCCTCCACAGCAAACGATGGCACTTTTTTCCCCTGATTGGCTGGCAGGCAAACTCTCTCAGGCAGGCAAAATGGGTGCAGCCAACTTATCCCTCTCAACATTAAAAGCTGAATAAATAACGAGGAGGGCTCATCCGCTCCTCGCCTTTTGAATTGGCTGCGGTTGTAATGTAGCGCACCATCTCATTCCTTTTCCCTCGGCCGCGGCCAAGCAAAGCAGACACTGGCAGCAGCTGTATAGAGTAAAAGATATGATAGTAAATTATACAACGGGTAGTTTCAGCTCAAGCAATCTGATTGGTCCAAGAGACGTTCTGAGTGTGCTGATGACTCCCATTATTCTGGCTGTATTTCATTGGTTGCTATGACAGCCCCCTTGGTGAGTGCAGCTACTTTGCGACCTTTTTTTTTGTTGTTGTTTTTTATGGATGCGAATGACTTTGAAGCAAACTGCTTAATTAGAGCACAGGCTTTGGCAATGATTGTAAAAAAAGCCACAAGGAAGTTTTGCAGATGTTTCTTTATGCTTATTACCATCATCATAAGCATCCTCTTGGGTTTCCCAATGTGGCGTGCTTTCATTATCATCTCAGCACAGCATGGACCTGTTTGGGACTTTTCATTGCATTGAACCAATATTGAACCCTTTGAAACAGCTCTTTTCCTGAAAATGGCCCACTTTGTCGAAATGAGGAAATATGAGACAAATCTGAACACTGCACAACATGATACAACACAATACAAGATGTTACTCTACCACAGTCGACTCAACCCCAGAGAATATTTTGGTGGTGCCAGACATTTCTGTATAAAACGAGAGTACCACTAAAGGACATCAATCCAATGTTGTATGAAAAAGCATGAAGGGTGTAATTTGAAATTAAGTGACAGAGGGTGGGACGCAGAGAAATGGTGGAGTAGAGCAATGGATGGATGGGTTTTATTGCACATGCATCTAAAATGAGGATATAGTGCAAGACAGCATGCAACCATGGTACTGCACATGCTAATCAAAATATATCATGGCCATAAATCTAAATATGACAATATGATATATTGTATGTGACAATGACAATATGTAGATAGAGCATAATATAATAAAAAATAATAGTTCACATGATTTGAAAGAAGGGCTTGGCGATATGGCCTCAAATCAATATCACAATATATTGAGCAGTTAAGCTGGAAAACGATAAATGGACGATAACTACTCCACAAGCTGCTCACCCCCTCCCACATTAACTTTGCCTACTTCATCCGCCGCTCCAGCCGCTACAACTTTCGAATTGTCCTCCATCTCCTCACCTGTCTTGGGATGGAGGTGGATGGGGTGGAGTCGCATCCATCTCTGATGTAGGACGGTATCTTAAAGGGACATTAGACCATAGCCTACCTACACACATCCAAAAACAACTTCTATTTGTTTATTTATTTATTTGACACCAAATATACCAATATGGGCAAAATGACGTTAGCTATTGTCATATATTTCGGTATCTGTAAATTTTCGGTTTATCGCCCAGCCCTATTTGAAAGATCTATTGCACATGGCACAACGGTCTTCCATTATTAATCATGACATGAAAAAATGATCAATGCTCAGATGTGATTTCACATAAAGTTCAACCCCTAATGCAAAATATTGTTTTATTGCACATAACAAAATTGCTCTCTAATACTGCACATGATGTGAAAATCATGTATTGCTCATGACAAGAAAAGTTTTGTTAAAGTGTGGATCATTTGAAAATGTGTGTTTTATTGCACATGATGCAAAAAAAAAATCTTGTTTAATTTCATCATGATGTGTAAAATCAAAAGTCTGGTGCATCTTGCAAATGGTTAGAAATTCATTATGAGACAATTTCTGACCACAAAGAGAGGTTAAGCGTAGATTGGTAACACTTTGGGTTTGCTCCACACATCCACACATGCTCACTCTTATTCTCTGTTCTCATCAGCCGGTCACATCCTGCTACTCTGCAACACACCCTCTTTGCAGACCTATCACATTGCTGCTGCCTTTTCTGAATATGGTTTCCTTTTTCTTTTTTTCAGTTCATTCATCCCCTTGTTGAGCATGACCCTCCACCTCTCCATCAATCTTGCTGTTCCGTCAGCTTTAGCATCACATCAGCCTCAGATAACGTCATCAGCCAACACCTCCACCACCAGAGTCTAGCCTCGAGGGGATTTTTACTACAGCTCTAAACAGACATGCAGCTGGTGCTAAATCACCAGATTTGACAGTAAAATTGAAATTAAAAATTAGAAGGAAATTTGGTTGTAGACAATTTGCTCAAAGAGAAAATCAAGAGGATGTTAGAGTGGAGAATAGGAGACAGCGAGTGGGATCTGGAAGTTGACAGTATATTTAATTGATAGCATTGAGGGCGGACATGTCAGTGCTGTTAATGTGATGAATGGAGAGAGGAGACAGAGGAGGAAGAGGGAAGGAGAGGGGGGAGAGGTTTGACCTTTGTCTGACAAATCACTAAAACCTACTTCCACATTTCAATTCAGTTTCTTGACATACATTTTATTTTGAATTGTGACTGCCTGTCGAGGCCCTGCAGGGTGTGAACGTTTTAAGGCCAATATGGCTCATTCCCAGTGCAGAGGACTGGTGTCACTGACTGTTACTGTCACATTACAGTCATTGTTTCGGATAGCATTTACAGGGGACATCATATCCCACAGTTTTATTCAGCAGTCATGTAAATGCCACCATGGGGATTGTCGTTTAGTCTGATTACACTGGGAGGGGGGAAAAAAGGGTGGCCCGTGAAACCAGAGTCAGTGATTCATGGCTTTCTCCACAGAGCCAGAGTCTACTCTGTACTTAGTCAGCTCAGCATGACAGCCGGCTGCTCTCATAACCCAATAACAAGAAATACTGCAGGCAAGGCAAAAAAGGCAAACCAGAAGAACATCTCAGTTTTGGTTTATTTAGTCGCCCCCGTGAGAACGAGAGAATCAAAGCGGTGTTATGCTCATACTGTGGTGAAAATGTTGAACAAAAAGCTGATACTGAATTATCCCAGTGTTTGACTCAGTGTCTACATGATCCACTCTGGAACTGCCTTTACATATAGAGGTCAATCAGGTGGAGGGAGCGGAGTGTGTAGCTTGTGGATTGTTATGTAGAGCAAAACTATGATTGAATAAGGAAGCACCACAAACACACCCAGGATTAATAACAGAAGTAGAAGCAGATGGATTATCATTATTGGCTGATTATCGGGGCTGATATTTAGCATTAGTCCAAATATCTGTATAGGATGATAAAATTTACTTTGGCTCTGTCTCTATTGTGTCTTTTCTTCTGGGTCTGTTTTCTTGCACCACTTTTGCTGCATTCCATTTGTACTCGGAAGTCGGAATTTCTGATTTCTGAGTCGGAAATTCATCTGGAACGGTCCCCCCGGAGTCGGAGGGAAAGTTGGACAATCTTCGCCAACCCCGACTTGACTACAACATCATAATTCAAGATGGCAGCGGAGTGCATCAACAATTAAAAAGTTACAATAAAAGCTCTTGTAATGTATTATTTATTTGCACTTCTGTTTTGTTTTTGTGAAATTAAATTGGTATATGTTGTGCCGCCCAACATCTAACTGTGAACCCGGTGCTATGGTGTTTGTAGAGTAAAATACTGTGTTATGCGTTGTTTACAACTGGTACCGCTTACAACGACTGACAATGGCCAACGACGGCTGACAATCGTAAACAACATCAACTCGGGTGTAACGTCATTCCCAGCTCCGACTTCCGAGGTAACTGGTACGCAGCATTTATCTTAAATGTCCAGCCTAGAACACTCTCTGATTGGCTGTGTGACATAACTGTGCTGTGAAGTGGAACTGGTCACCTGTTAACTGCAGTAAATGATGTTGGGGTTTTTGGTTCTGATTCAACATTTTATAAAGGCACGCAAACAAAGCTGGGTGATTTTGTTGTAACCAAAGTGTTGAAAGTTTTTCATCTTTACCATCAGTGCAAATCGGTCCGAAATATCGGTTATCGCCTACTCATAATCAGTATTCGCAACATCTGTTCAGATTCAAAATGTTCTCATAGGTTTTGATAATTCAAGACATAAAATTTTAATCAAAATCCAAATGACAATCTTTCAAAAGCTCACATTATCTCTGTGAAGTCAATAAAACCATGTTGTTTAAATGCCCTTCAGGAATGAACTTGAATCTACAAGATATATATGCAGTGAATCTAATTTCTTTCATCATATTCACATTATTTATTCAGAGTGTGATCAAAGAAGAGTAATCAACTCCACAGTATGTGCAGCTTTGATCATATAAGTTCATTTAAAGATAGGAAAACAGGCTGTGAACTACTTAGAGAAATGTTCATTAAAATTGTGAAAAGCCTGTAAACACTGGTATGCAAACATTCACAGATTCAGAGAGAAGACAAAGGTCTCTTGGTTATTGCTGCACAAACACTTGTCTTGGTTTTTGGAACATCTGCTAAATCCACCACGGAGATCATTTCAGGCTCGCAGCCACAATACCTCTCCCACAGCTTTCAGGAGCTCACTTTATTCACTTCTGTCTGTCTGTCTCTGTCTCTGTGACTCCGAATCAGTTTTTCTCTCTGACATGTCCCAGATATTCTTACTTCTTTCTTATATTGAATGACTTAAAGTAATGGCTTTAGAAATAGATTGTATTTTACCAATCCAACATATTCAAGTAGTACATTTAGTCATTACACTGGAGCAGATACATATAATTCACAATCAATACTGGACAGTGTGCCAAAATCAAACAAAGTAATATCTGAAGTGCTTTAAAATAGACCACAGAATAAAATATCAGTTTAAGATTTCAATCCATATACATTAACATCAACAGATTGGCCTTTTAAGACTTTTTTGACAAACTATCCTCTCTCTTTTTGCATCTTTCCTTGTTTCACTCTGTTCTGAAACTGTGATCTGACATGATATTTCCTGTGGTGCAACACCAGGCGTGTTGAGGAACATAAAATCAGCCCATCCATCATGTTTTTTCAAAGCAGTTGTTTTTTTCTCCTTACATCTCTGTCTACAACACCTGCATGCGCTTCTCGCTCTCTTCCCCATTTTCTCTACTTAGTCTAGCCATCAGTGCAACCCCCCCCCTTCAACCCCCTTATATCGTTCCCTTGTCCCATTCTCACCCCCGCTGGTCCAAATTGATCAAAGTGTTCACAAAGTTGTTCACAGACTCAACAGTATTCACACCCCAACACACATAAACACATACACAAACACACACACGCATACACATCAGCCTACACTTGCCTTCACACCCCTGCTGACAACATGGCTAGCAGTGTGTCTCTCAGTGAATCCATTAGTAGCAAAAGCACTAATGCTAAAACAGGGTACATGTGCATGTTAATATATGCATAAACACATATATGTGAAACTAGATGTCCAAAAACCATACACACAAAAAATAAACACGTTTGGATAAAAAGGTGGCCAAATTTTTGGACCAGTCCAGAAAGCAACAGTCGTGAGGCTTCACCTCCCCACCCATCATTAAAGTGAACATGCTATGACTGAATTAGCACAGCACACGGCTCAAGGCTACTAAAGTAAACACTGAGCTAACACATTTCTATCCAGAAAGCACACAATTTTTTATCTGTTTTATGTTTTTCTATGTGTGTTGAACCAGTTCTTCTGCAGGAGTGTATCCATGGTGAGGCCTGGGGTGCCGTGGCCCCCTGAAAACTGCATTGGCTCATCTACAATCCTTTGAATCCAAGCCCATTTTGGCTTTCGTGATTTTTTTTTACATGCTGGGGTTTTTGCGAGTTGAATTTTTGTATTATATTTTCTCACACTGATTTGATTTGAAACAGTAACATTACATACAACTGTATTGGCAAATTTCATTTGATTTTGGAGGTTGGAAATTTCATAAACTCCAAGCTCAAAATCAAAGATAGACTCTCCATGCATTGACAATATAAGCTGTACTGCAAGTTCCATCTGTGGACATTTTATCATGTTGCTTTCACATACAAAATATCACAGTGGTATTAGCTAACTGTGTTGGTATCAACAGGAGGTAATGGCTTAACAATTACCAATATGTCAATTGATACATCTTCATGTTACATGTGATGTCATTCTCAGCTTTTACGTCTGAGTCTTGATGTCAATAAAATGCACCATATGATGTCCTAATTTGTTATAAGTTTGAACAAAATGGTAAATAAATGCTATTCAGACATTTTTATCATGCCCACATTTTTCATGCCACCCCCGCAGTTTTACATCACTTGCACCAGGCCACCCCAGTCCAAGTTTTTGGACACACCCTTGCTCCATGTCTTAATCTGACAATGTTGTGTCTTTTGATGTCACAAAAATGTAAATGATGATTTACTGAAGGACTTCTTGATCATTGTGAACTAATTAAAGCTTCCCAAAATCCTAAGCAACCACCAACTGTGTTATAACAGTAAAATATCCTGATAAAATAAACTGATAGATGAATGATTAAAGCAAAATTTTAATTAGATTATCCTGTGAGTGTCCATAATGGTCTTTGCCTAAGTGAAGACTGTAATCAGAGAAATCCCACTGTTATGTACTCACAGTTTCATATTGAGAAGCAGATCTTTTACTTAGGTTTACCTAATTATCTTGAACAAATTGATAAATTACTATCCTGTTACTTCTTTGCTTACACTTCACATGTCTCTACTCCAGTTCTGAGTGTGTAAGGAAAGGCTTAAAGTTTTAGCTTTGATTTTTGGTAATAAGGAGTAATTATGGGTATACTTATAAAAGAGCTAAAAAGCAGTCATAAGAAAGTGAGGATTTTGTTTGCACTAACAACATATCAGAAATACTGAAATCTTAAAGCTACTGTGAGGAGTTTGTTGATATTTATGCAATAGATTAAAATTCATATTGATGCCTGATATCACATGTATGAGCAAACAAGACCATCAGCAATAAGACTGACAATCTTAAAACTGTATTTTTCAGGTGTCAGCTGAACAGCTAAAGAAAGACTCTTTTTTACAATTAACATTAAATATTTACACTTATTGATACATTTTAAAGTGAGCAGGCTGAGATTTTCTTTTAAGAGATCTTAGTTAGGGCAAGGTAGAGAAGACTGTCTCTTCCACAGAGGGGCGCCAAACTTGACCCAAACTAAAAGCTCCTTACAGAGTCTTTAACGAATACTGTATTAATTCTCTCTGCCAACATGTGTTATGTTCACATTTCATGAATGAGACACAATGACTTTTCCAGGAAAGATCTTCCATACTACAACAAGAGGATACTAGGCTACAATTTGTATGTATCACAACAGTATGGAGTCTGGGTACCAAACTAGTATTACAAAAACCCTGGCACAAAAACAAAATGTTAAAGGAGACCTTTTGACTTTTAAGCATCTGAAATCATCTATCAGTTAAATGAAGAGGTAAGACAACACGCTGATAAACATGCCCCTGCTCCTACTGATCTGTAAAGTGTTGCTTTCATAAAATTTAGAAAGAGCATTTTTGATTTGAGCACATTTGGTTTGTTGTCTTTGCTGTTTTTAAAACTTTAAAAGATTGGCAAACCCTCATATTGTTTTTTATCAATATTTTACACAGCCGTATAAAAAGCCGAACCTTAAAAAAAAGCCAAAGAGTTTCAACCCCAGTAATGAAACGAGATTTTGTTGTACATGTTTCTAAATCAGAACTGCTTGTACTCCTAAAAAAATTTCCCATGACTCCCTGGCCTTAAGAGCTGAAAGCAGAGTCAGCTCCTATAAGACAGTCCTTGGCCTTCATTGTTCCACCCTGTGATGATAAGCCATTAGGCTCCTGTGCTCTGACGTGCCGTCGAGGCCCTGCTTACCCCGTTCTAATTTTAAAGAGGGATGGAAAAGGAAGAGAGAGATGTGAAGAAGAGGAATAAAAAAAAAGACGGGATTAGTGAGGAGAGGAAGCACTTTCCCCTCCCCTCTCTCACAGGTCCCCAACTAACACTTGTCCAAACACAAAGCATTTTATCCTCCGCTGTGCCCTTTAGTAATATCTCACGCTTCAAAAGTCCTCTCCGAGTGTGTGCGTGCGCAGTTCCTTCCACTTTCTCTCCCTTTCTTCCTCTCCCGTCTCTGTCTCTGCGGGGTTTAGAGGACTTAACGGGCTTTCAGAGAGCTGTTGATTTAGCATTATGTGTGTTAATGCAGGGAAACCAGGAGGGGAGGAGTGCTGACTCCAATACACTTTAAATCCAGCACATGCCAATAGATAGGATGACACCTGGACCTCTAGCTGAAGACGCTCTGGTGAATAAATTAAGCAGCGCTCATCTCTACATCGATCTTAATGAACCTGCAGAGTGTGTGCGTGCATGTGAGTGTGATGGAGGGCATTGAGTTGTGGGCAAAGGGCTGACTATAAATGCAGGGGGCTAGAGTGTTTGTTAAAAAGAAGGTGAGCTGTTCAGGTGTGTATATTGCACTGTTATTGTAAATGTGTGTGTGTGTGTGTGCATGTGTGTGTGTCCTCTCTGTCCAGGCCACTTTTTCCATACATTGATTGTCAGGTCAGAAGGGCTCAATAGAAGGAATGGCAGCTGTGATAGCATCTTTAAGGCAATTAGCCTTTAGCACGAGAGGGCAAATGCAAATACACACCTACACTAACGCAAGCGCTCACACGCTTCATTATAACCTTTCCTTTATCTTCTTCCTCTAAATAATGAAACTATTGACAGGTTTCATTCAGATGCCTCAGTTTGTAGGCCAATATTTTACTTCTAAAAATAGGGGCTAAAATTCTTTTAAAGGGATATTCCGGTGTAATATTAGTTAAGGATCAAACACACGGAAACACCAAGTTAGACACCCCCTTGAGAGATGAATGCTGCAGACTGCTTGCTTCTCTAGCTATACCAACTTTAGTAACGACCACAGATAGCAATACACAGCGGTCTGAGGAGCCATACACAAATCTCAACCAAAATGCCACTTTATAGCCACAAGTAATGCTCAGAACAGCACCTAACTTCATCAATGTACATATGGGGTCCCAGCCACAGCACTAGCCATGATCATGATCTAAAATGTTCTTCCTTGAGCTGCGTAACTCCGCAGTTGTCCTTAATGGATTGGCCCGAGGTCTCACTACAAACAAGTGGCTGCTGGAAGAGAGAGGGTGAGTTGTGTTTAGTCTCTTTGCTAAAGAAATTAGGCAAAGTAAAAGGGATGTTTGGTGGCTAGTGCTATGGCTGGGACCCTATATGTACTGTTGATGAATTTAGGTGCTGTTCTGAGCATTATTTGTAGCTATATAGTGGCTTTTTAGTTGAGGTTTTTGTATGGCTCCTCAGACCGCTGTGTATTGCTGTGCGGTCGTTACTAAAGTTGGTATAACTAGAGAACGAAGCGGTCTGCAGCATTCATCTCTCAAGGGGGTGTCTAACTTGGTGTTACGGTGTGTTTGACCCTTAATTAATTTTACGCTGGAATATCCCTTTAAAGGCGCATTTCACCATTTTAGTATTGCGCTGTAATAGCAAGGGAATAACATCAGAATTACTGTCAAATCAATGTCAAGGAAGTGGAAAAACCCTGATTTCCTGCCCTAGGAGAGATAAAAATCCTCAACTGTTGAATCCTCTTTTTTTCCATGATGACACCTAATAGCATGTTTTGTTTGACTTACCCGTGTCTCACCCACAGAAACCCTTGTGTCTTTCAAACTTGACTGCCCTAACTTATTATAAAGTTATTCCTTGCTGATGAAAGTGTTCCTATATAATGGTTTAGTCAATTGAACGTAAATCCCCCTAAACATAAAGTGAAAATAAAAAGAAATTGTGCAACTTAGAAATGCTACTTACATTATTTGAGCTTGCGACACAGCTCAAATAATTAATCTGATCTTAATTCCCAATATGGTTGATGTCGAATTAAACCAAATGTAAGGTCATACAGGGGTGATACAGCACATACTGGGGAGCTGTCAATGGTACTCACTGTTGTCCACACACAGGGTGCTGAGCGCCTCAGAATCAGGACCATGGAGAGCTCTGCAGCAGTCCAGCCAAAAATGCTGCGTGACATGATATTACTCACTTATTTACACATGCGCGCTGACACACCAGACACACTCGGCTGAGCTTTATTAAACCTTTATCATCTTCACTGGCTTATTGACTTAAAAACGCTCTGAGAAAGTTTGGATATTCTTTGTTCTCAGAGGAGACCCTGAAATCTGAAGCTCAACAGGCGTGATAGTACTGCACATTTAAGAGCCTAACAAGGATTTAAGGGTTGTGTAAAAGGTTTTAAACTTTTAATGAAGAAAAATGTTCGTATTTAAAGATTCATTTATTTCATATTACCTTTTACATATCCTTGAAGTGTGTTTTTTCATGTAAGCCATCAGTTTCTTACCACAAAGATTCACCTGCTTTTGTATTTTCCTTTTTATTTTTAAGCCAAACTTTTTGTCTGAAGTCATTTATGATCGGCACATTGAAGGAAAGTCAGGTTTCATTGAGTACATGTTAAAACAGCCCTTTAGGTGACCAATACAGCACTTCAGAGCTTAAGAAAAACCATCTGACAGACGTTAAAGCTGTGACTTCTGAACTCTTAAAGAAAGTAAGAGCATTGGATGATAACCTGTATAAAAATCGCATCCATCCCTACAACTCTCTTGGGGTTTTCTCCCAGACGGGCTGTTTATTTGTTGGTCCTGAAAAGCAGCAGTCCAGCACCTAACATATAAAACTTCCCCCTGTAGTGGCTTCCTTTTGAATAACTCAGATTGGAGTCACGCAGATCACCCTATTCATGCATTTAGCTCACTTTTCATCTCAGCACAATGAGCCTAAATGCAGTCCTAAAAATAGACACCACCTCCAAAATGGCACAGAAACAGTCTGGGCTTTGCAAACGCTGTCTGAGAGAGGGATGAAAGAGAAAGAGAGTGAATAAAAC
Source organism: Xyrichtys novacula (assembly GCA_962446985.1). NCBI lineage: Eukaryota > Metazoa > Chordata > Actinopteri > Labriformes > Labridae > Xyrichtys > Xyrichtys novacula. The sequence continues at coordinate 13,706,758 of OY660879.1, read as the reverse complement.
AGAGAGAGAGAGAGAGAGGGGAGGATGGTGTGAAGTGGCTACCTGGCACCAGACAAAGAAGCAGAAAGTAAAGAAAAGGAGTTTTGAACCACATAGATCAGGTGGAAAGTGTTACACACAGTTAATCTTAACCTCAGTGTCCCAAAACACCTTTTCATCTTCAGTCCCTATTCACACACACACAAACACACACATTGTGCTATTGTGTATGTCAGTCACAGGCTAACAATCACTTGACACTCCTTTGTGTTGGTTTCATCATTGTTGAAGCATGTTCTGGACTGAGATTCTCTCTGTACATGTGGAAGTGTATGCGTGACAAACCACTTGCTCCTCTTCTGTCGGATGCGGTTAGATGGTGAAATATCATCACATCTCCTCGCAGTGTTGTTTGTGTGCCTCTGTGTATGTATGTGATGACGTAACACAACCTACATTTGCGTCCCTCTTCTGTCTGTGTGTGTATTTGTGTGTCTGTGTATGTTTTACAGCCTCAGAGAGATACTATTGATGTGTCATCTGGATGACTCAAACGGAGGTACTGTACTTGTATGTGCATGTGCGTGTGTGTCATTTGCTCTGCTTATATTTCCACCGGCTGTGATGAGGAATACACTCAGTCATATTTCCTGCCTGTACAGTATGTGTGTGTGTGTGTGTGTGTCCTGAGGTGTGTCCAAAGGCTGTCACTGACCTGCTGTGCTCATTCACTCTCTCTCTCAGAGTCTCCACGGCTCACTTTCTTTCATTTATTACAAACTAATGTTATTGTATCGACTTTACTTCTATTCTAGCCGTCATCTACATTTATCTCTAATCCCATTTAGAGTCAGGGATGGATGTTCACAATGATGCATTTGAAAGTACGCAAGCATGCAGGGGACATGATAAGCAAAGTCTGCTTTGTCCACAGGGGGCGCCAAAGTTGACACAAACTAACAGTTTCTCAGAGGAGCTTTTAAAGTCCCTGATTATGAAAAATTCACTTTTGGGTGGTTTCTACTAATAATATGCATCCCCTCGAAGCTGACACCCCACCACCACCACCCATCATAACCCCTACAAAACTTTCATTCTCTCCCTCTCTTGCTTTCCCCTCCTTTCTGAAAACATGAGGGAAAACAGGTGAATGGAAAAGCTGTGGGGTTATGAGGACATAACTGCAAAAGCCTCTCCTACATGTTGGTGGCACCGCCCCCGATAATCGTTAGCCCAGCCTTCTAAAACTTCTTCGCCGAGGCAGCGTCCGCCATTTTCTCCCCTGGCATACGCCACTCCGGTACAGCAACAATGTGGAAGCTACTACCCAGCCACTGCGTGGTTCTTGGCTGCACAAATGAAGACAGTAGTCTATTTCTGCCTCCTTTTTTGGAAGATTTGAGGACCCAGTGGATTAATTTTATTTTTGATGGAAATGTACCCACAACAACTCTGGAAATGTTGTATGTGTGTGCTAACCATTTTACCACACAATGTTTTTCCAAGAGGGGCAGTTTAAAGTAGGATTCACTAAGAAGCTGAAGATTAAACCTTGATCCGTACACACTGTCTGTGTCAGAGACCCAACCTCAAACATGGAAGCTGTACGTTTTACCATTTTATGTTGCTTTACTGCCGTCCGTATGACTAGTGCTTTGGCTGTAATCGCATGCATTTACCATCATTGGTATTCGTCTTTGGACTCGCTCCCATTTACTTTTATTCCTGTGAGCAGCAGGTGTTCCTCAGGGGCGCGGAGGCAGGCTGGTGCTTCCAGCCGCAGTGGTCTGGAGGTCCTCTGAAGAGGTCCTCAGAAGATCTCCAGACCACCTCTCTTGGACCACCGCGGAGGTGCCGGCAGCTCAGAGTGGCCTTGGGAAGGAAGAGCGTGGTTACACCCAGCTCATTATCATTTAAAGGTACAGGCGCAGAATCAGACATTCTCAGTGGAGCTCAAAAAGAGGGGGCTACAGGCTGGCTGATATCCACAAATGAACTGGTGTTTTAGAAAACAAACTTCAAATTTGCTATTGTGGAACCTCTGGGACCGATTTAAACTTTATGAAAAATGTCATAATAGGAGACCTTTAATAACATTATTATTATTTGTGTAGAGTAAAGGTCCTTACACACTGGGAGTGACGCAAATCAATCAATATTTGGAGGCAAATTTTGATGCGTCTGACTGTACACATCAAGCGTGATGCAATTTTGTGACTTTCTGGGGGGGAAAAAAGATGCCTTCTGGGTGGAAGCTAGAAGACAAAAATGGGGTCTACTTCAGCTTCAAAAAGTTGAAAACAAAGACGTTTAGCAAACTGTTAAAGCACACAAACCATTGTCATATCAGAAACCCGATGCTATGACTCTCCACAAGTTGTCCCTCGGGTCGTTATCTTTGTAATATTTGTGTTTTTTATCAAAAAGCACTCTGTTCTCTGAATGAAATCTGAAATGGACACACAGTATGCGAAACTTTTGGAAATTCGACCATGATACGAAAAAATAAATGCCGCAATATCGCATGACAGGAAAACATCACTGATGTGAACGCTTGTATTGACAGGATAGGGGTTCGAAAAAAAAATATTGACATCTGAAATAATCGCACAAAAAAAAACGGTCCAGGTGTGTAAGGACCTTAAGTTGCGTTTTCTTTTGTTCACGCTGTTTGGATCACACTAAACCTTTTCCTAATGGAGTTGTATTGCTGCTGTAGCATTAATATGGAGAAGGCGTCTTTTTTTTTCCCAGTGATTTTCAGTCTTACTGCAGCTTTAAAAGTCAAGAGACAGTTTCAAACACTCTAAAGCTCTTTTTTTTTTCTAGTGTTGCAGCCTTAGCCGACAAACTTAGCTGCTTACTATGCAGGAGGCTACTTTAATCTACTTTAATCTTCCTCAAGCCAAAACTGAACAGCATTTCTTCCTCTATCTGATTTCTCACTCCTGTTTTTTCCGTGTCTACCTCCTCCTGTGAGCTACCTGTTTCACCTCCTCTCATTTTTTATTCACAAGTTTCTTAACTACGCTCACCTCTGACCCTTTTTTTCTCTCCATCTCTGAGTGGGAAAAAGAAAGAAAAAAAAAAGGCGGTTCAGTAACCGTGGAAACGCAGCATGATGTCACACGCACACCCTCACACGGGCTTAGTCAGAGAAAAAAAGCCACCTAAATCCTCACACATTCACACACTCGCACAGAAAGTGGAAATACGTGGCAGTGATAAGAGACCCACAGTATTCACAAGACTTTTTTTTTTCTCCTGCTTTCACCCATTTTCACACACGCTAACTCACAAACACTCTCTCTCTCACTCTGCGCCCCTTCAAGTAATTGTATCTAGAAGGACGAGTCAGCAGAATGGTCTAAGCTGGCATGCAGGGTTATATGGAGGCTGACACACACACACACACACACACACACAAACACACGTACACACACGCACACACTGGCCAGCACTGCGGCTTCTTTTGCCTTCTTACTCACTTTCTCTGACTAACTCTGCTGCATAACCTCTTACACTGAGAAAAGGAAAATATCCCTCTCTCTCTCTCTCCTTCTCTCCATCTCCCTCTCCCTCTATATGTTTCTCTATCTCTACCCCCTTTCTCTGTTTCAGTTTGTCTTTACAGATCTTTGTCTTTCTTCATCTTTACATCTTCCTGTCAGTCTCTCTCTCTTTCCTTTTCTTCTTTCAGTCTTCTTCTCCATCTTTTTGTTGTTTTTGCTATTGCTGTCTCTTTCTTTTTTGTCTTTTTCTGTCTCACTTCATCTTTGCATCTTTCAGTCATTTTGTCTTTCTATCTTCCTGTCTTTTTATATTTGTCTCTGTCTGTCACAGTTGCTGTCTCTTTTTCTGCTTCTGCCTTTCTGTCTCTTTCAGTCTTTTGTATTTTTTTTCTTTCTTTTTTCTCTCTCCTTGCCTCTGTTTATTGCTGTCTCTATCAGTCTTTTTAGTCCCTAATTCTTCTGTAACTTTCTCTCACTTCTCTTTTTCATTTCTTAATCATCTACCTGTTTTCTGTCTTCTCTCTCTTCCTCTTTGTACCTGTCTCAGTTTCTCTGTCTGTTGCTTTTTCTTCTTCAGGGTTAGTCTTTTCAGTCTCTTTTAGTTTCTGGTCTTTTTTCAATCTTCCCGTCTCTTCCTGTCTGTGTCTTTTCCTCTCTTTATTGGTGTCTCTGTTTATCTGTTGGTCTCTATCTAATCTGTCTCTTTGTCTCTCTATCTGCTTGTCCTTCATTTCCCTATCACAGTCTTGTCTGTCTGTGCGTCATTTGATTTTTTCCTGTTTCTTTTGTTTCCTTATTCTGTCGACCTCATTTCTGTCCTTGTATTTTTCTGTTTCTACTCATGATGCTTCTACAACTATCGTGTTATTTGTGTCATTTTGTTTTCCTTCATCTCTTGATTTACAATTTTGTCCGTCTCTGTCACTTTCAACCTGTTTTGTTTCATGTTTCTTTAGTCTTTTTTTGTCTTTTTCTATTTGTCTTAAATTTTTGTCTTATATATATATATATACATATATCTGTCTTTTCTTGTCTTTTTACGTCTCAATAGCTGCGTTTCCATTACACATAGATTTGCGCAAACCTAAATATCACAATAGAAAATTGGTAATGGAAACACCTAAATTTCAAAGTTTTTACGCTCTCATGAGGTGGTTTTTTAGACGCATCGATATAGAAGTATATCGCAAAAGTGTAATGGAAACACAATTCTCGCAATTCTACGTCACCGGATGCGGCGTAGCGGGTCATGTGACCAGTTCATTTCAAGCAAAGATGGCGTGGTATGTGTGGACGGAGGAGGAGACGGAGTTATTGCTACAAATAATAAAAGAGAAAAATATAACCGCCATCCTTGATAGCAAACAACAGCGAAATGCAGAGTTGTACAAGGAGCTAGAAGGAGAAATGGGGGAGAAGGGCTTTGAAAAGCCGTGGCAAATCCTCCGCAGCAAGTGGAAAACCCTGAAACAACGCTACCTGGATGAAAGATGGATCCTGAGCAGAAGTGGAGCCGGGGGGAAGATTTAATGTTTAAATTAAAAAATTGAATTAAATTAAATGCAAAATGTTTTGTATCTCCTCCATGTTGGTGTGCAAAAAGGCTTAAGGAATACGAGGTCGCACGGGCAGGAAGTTTACCTCGTTGCTAGTTGACAGCAATTCAAACACGGCTCGCGGGAGGCAGACGGCTCGCTTATGCACTGAACACCATTCAATGGAAACACCTGCAAATCGAAATTTGATAAACATCGCTTTTATTTTGCGAAAAAATGTGATGGAAACGCAGCTTGTGTCTGTTTTGGTCTTTTTACATTTCTCCTTGTCTGTTTTCTCTCTGTGTCCTTTTTTCTCTTTTGTCTCTCTGTCTTCATCTATCCATCTTTTTTTGTCCCTCTTTTTACTGTCTCAGTCTCTTTTGTCTCTTTCTCTGAAGTCCCTCTGCCTCTTTATTTTATCCCACCCTGCCTCTCTGTCTTTTTCTTTGATTGTCCATCCCCTTGTCTTTGTCTTTCTATCTTTGTATTTTTGTCTCTTTCTGTCGTTTTTTATTTCTCTCTCTGGTCTTCGTTTATGTTTCTATGTTTCCATTTCTTTCATTCATCTCTTTCTTTCTCTTGCTGTCTTTTTTTCAAGACCACCTATTGCTCTATTGATCTCTTCCCCCTCTTAGTTGCTGACTGTATCTTTTTGTCTTTATCGTCTGTAACTATATCTTTCTTTTCTCAGGAAACAATTTCAAGGTATTTTTCCATGATAGAAATTTTAACGATCCGTTAACGATTGCTTGTTATGTTGTTTTTCCAAACATAAGGGATATATAACTATGGGTATGCACAGCTACAGAAAAAAAGAGATGTGTAAAAGCTGTGTAACATGCTGTGGAGCAGTTTTGCAGATCCAGGATCACTTTACCAAATGTGAGATTCCTGCAACATGAGAACTGAGCAGAGAAGTATTTCAGACTCACAGTGTCCAGTTTTCTGCCTACTTGTTTTTATTGAGATAAAATCAGCAAAGCCACATGGCCGGGTGTCAGTCGGAGCACAACCTGGTCACACTCAGTCCGGCAGCAGAAACTCAAACTCTGAGAAGACACCAATATTGCTCATATGCAGACAAACTGACCTGCCAGCTTTACCAGTCTGGAAAACCTCCCTGCAGTGACTTTTCACCAGTCTGTGAGCTTTTATCCAATAATAGGCTTATGTCCTGTGAAAATGTCTTAACATCAGTTTCACTGTGGACCTCTTTGCACGGCCAGAGTCTCAACCAACTGACCACTAGGATTCTTCTCTGTGTGCCCACGAGACTCAATAGCAGACTCATTATGATCAAACATTATTGATTTGGGGGTTTTAGAAAACACAGGACCAGGATTTTAATGGAACCAGGTCTTGATTTCCATTCCTACTTAAGACCACATGCTGTTTATCTCTACCTGACAGTCGAGTGTTCAAGTCTATTCAAATAATCAATTACTCAATACTCAGTGGATCATCACCCACTGTCTCTTTATGTTCTTTTCTGTCTCTCTTTGTCTCACTTCTGTCTCTCTATTTTTGTCCTTTTTGCCCCCTCCCCTCTCTTTCTTTCTCTCTGTTTTTCGTACCTTGGAGAAAGAATTACAGCTATCTTACTGTAAGCTATACCATGTTTCCTACTAAAAGGCAAAATAATGATGATAATGACGATGATGATGGTGGTGATGGTGGGGGAGGCAGGGTGACCTAGTTCTTATCAAAGTAGAAAGCTGTTTAGTAGTCTAAGCTCTGAAACTCTTGCCACAGCTCATCCGAACACGCCCAGAAAACAGAAACCCCTCATGTGGATTTTGAAGTTTCCTTATCTCATTGTGGTTTTTCTTTGCTTGTTTAAATGTCGTACTTTTAAAACAACATGCTTGAATTTTTTTCCCCATCCTTTGTGCTTCATTCATTACTCCTCCTTACCCTTGGACTGTGATTGTTACAGAGTAAAACACCAATTACACATTGTCTTTGTATAAAGGTGGCTTAACTCCAGCTGGGTGGAGGAATGGGCCAAAGTTAAAAGCAACAAAAGAAACCCACATGGCACAAAACCAACACCACACAGGTACACACTTAAATCTGCTTTTTGATATGTCTTGTCCACAAGAGTGTAAATGCTAAGACAATCCAGTGGTACTAATTGTTACTTTTCTGAATATTAGGCTGTTTATAATGAGGAAAGCTGCATTATTTCTTACTATATTTGGAAAACTGGGCAAAAAAAGAGATGGCTTAGCTTTCTGCATACTTGAATTTATTCATGCGATCAGTAAAGACCCATAAAGCAATAGGCTGACATGTCATTTTAATGGTAATTTGCTCCATAAGGAAGCACAGGGATGCTTCAGAAGTGCAAAGTAGCAAATGCTGCATTGTTTCAAATGATGTGGGAAAGTTGAGCTTCATGTAAATGTCCTAAAACTCCTGAGAGGAAAACCTCAAACATCTTTTCTTCCCAATGTAAAACAGCTGCCAAGTCACCGAGGGAGTGCTGTATGCCTGAAGTATAGCACAGCTGTTCTACCTTTGTATGTTTTAAGGCATGGATACTCCATCTGTTGGATTTCACTGCCAATACTTTACAATGATGCCATTCTTTATCGGCCACAAAAACAGATGAAATAAAGCTTAGAATTTATCTAAACTCATTAGCCACTGGCTGATGACAGTATGACCTCTGATGCACCAGAACAATACATAACCCTGCACAAGCATGTGGAAGTGAACTTCAGGAGGGTGGAAGGCTGGTGGTGCTAGCTCTGCTACTGTTAGCTACGCCCGGAAAACTAAAGTGTATCGTTTTATCGGCAATGTTTGGCCATGTCAAATTAAACTGTACTCAATTTTGACTAGTCAGTTTGAAGTAACTAGTACTTTCAACTTAAAGCTAATGTGAGGGGTTTTTTTGATGTTTATGAAATTGACTACAATTCATACAGATGCACAGATATGGTATCTTAGAGCAAACCAGATCATTTGCCATAACATTGTCTTTTTTATACTGTTATATTTGATGTCTCAGATAGGTGCAGAGGGGTGGATATTAGCCAAGCAGCTAAATAAACAGCCTTATTTTGACTAATTTCATATAAATTATTAACAATAAGAGATACATTTGACTCAGCAGGATGAGATTTTTGGTTGGAGGACTGTACTCAAGCAAATGAAGGATAAGACAAGCAAAGACTGTTTGTTTCAACTTAAATTTGATGTGCAGACACTGCAGGCAGCCTCGACAGCATGGCTGTTGAGTGATGTTAACATTCCCCTGAATAATGAAACATCTTTTACCATCCAAAATAACAGCATATCTAAAACTGTTGCTTTCTGGTGTTTAATACAAATTCTGTTATGGTGTATACTATAGAATAACTCGTGGATTCCACCATATGCGGATCCGCTTCAGACCGGCAAGCAAAATACGCAAGTATGCAAGCATATAGGCCCACAGGATCTGATCCGCTACAATAAGCAGAGAGGAAGCGCTTGCAATATTATCGATATTTCTTGCAAGACTGGACATGTGTTTCACCGTGAGACATTGAATGAGATCGGCGGTGTGTATAAACACCCTTATCCCACAACCCTGGCCAGTTCAACAGTTCAACGTATTGACTTTTTTATGCTATCTATATTTTATGCTGTAGCCGCATACAACTTCCGCTGCCGCTCATGCTGCACTGCACTGAAGTGATGCGTTGTGCTGCGGCATCTGGCAAAAATAGAAGCCTGATCCGACCGCCGGAGCTGATCCATGTGGAGCACAGCCGTTCCGTTTCCTGTGGAATTTCAACGTTATGTAATTTAGTGTCACTGGAGCCTTGTGTGGGATTCCCACCCGTGCCCCCCAAGCTGTATGACTTCACCACTCTTTCCTTCTTCAATTCCTTTTTTTTTTTTTTTGGATATCCAAAAAGACTCCAATTATGTTCTTACTGAATATTGCAACCTCAAAGTCAGAAACTTGAATTTGCAGAAATGTAATAGGATGATCGATAATCTTGACGTCAACCCTCTTGGTCTCTAAGAGACAAATTAAATCAATATTTTTCTCGCTGAAAGAAAAGATCTGTTCTTAATCCTGTTCCATCAGTTTGATCCAATGTTCCAGCGTCCCCTCTGTGAGCCCCGAGTCTCAATCTGAACAGCAGAGTCCAAAGAGATGCCACTCAAGCTGGTTAAAGGCCCGGACTAATCACCACTTGACTGGGGTTCAAATCCCCAACCAATCTCTTTAAAATTGAGACAGACTGCTGATTTATTAAGATGAATGCCAGCCAGAAATGGACACACACGCACACACATACTATGAGTCAGAAGCAGAGATGAGGGGTGGGAGAGATAACGAGAAGAGGCTAAGAGGGTTAATGACTGTCTTCACCATCAGGCCAGGCTAGATTGCTGGTGTTTATACATATGGGAGCACACATGCAAACACACACTAATAACACACACACACACGCAAACCCAGGTCAGTCTGATGAAACTGCATATGATAAATTTGTGAGCCAGCTGACGCCATAAATCATCATCTCCCTCTGTCTCTTTGTGTCAGAGACTTTTGACTATCAGAGATGAGGGAGAGGGGGATAGAGAAAGGAAGTGACAGAAAGACAAAAAGACGAGACGGATCGAGAAGAGATGGAGAAGAGAAGACAAAGGGAGACGAAGGAAGAAATAATGTGAGAGTGATAGTGTTTGAGGCAGGAGTGCAGCTCTTTGTCTTCCTAATGGAGCCATTACTAAAGGGTTTGTGACCTCTGAGGGTCAAACTGACACACATACACACACACAGACACACACTCACACACATATAGAGGACAATGTATATCATGGTATGAGTGGCACAGCCCAGAGCTGAAGGACAGGCTGTGACAGAGTGTAATCTGTGTTTTATTACCAGAGCTCTCACTTATGTAGCTGCTCTGTTCTTTTACTCCTGGATCTCCCTCCACCACTGCTTTCCTCTTACTTCCCTCCTTTCATCCCATCACTCATTTCTCCTCTGAATCCAATACTATCCTTGAAATCGTGTCCTGAGAGGGGGGTTGGGTAAAATTTAATATCAGTAAATGTACAACCTCTGATTCCAGCTGTAACCCAGGTTAAATGTCTTTCATGTCTATGTCTGAGGAGTGATCCCTTTAATTAATGACCATTTTGTCTGTTTCATATTCACTCTTTATGAATTTTCTTTCATATTAGTGTCTCTTCTCTCCGCAGCTTTTCAATAAATTCTTCCTACAGTAAAATACAAGTGACATTCAGCGGTAAGTTTTGATGAAAGACTAACTTGTGCTGGATTACATCTTGTGTAGGTTGTGCATAGTGCGATGTAATGCCAAATTCCTTTTGGCAAAATTGTCTTGTCTGAGAACTCTAAAGTTCTTTTTTCCTTTAGCGGTTTTAGTATTTTGTAAATGGAGGTTTTATTTATTTCTTTTTTGGGGGGGAAACCTTCATTTGAAAGCAGAAGTAAATGATTCAAACCTAAAATGTACAGTTTTTTCAGTGAGGTTTGGTTAGTAAAAGAAAAAATGACAGATCTGTGTCATTGAATTTGAATCACCCTGTCCCATTAGAGTCACTTATCCAGACTTTTCTGGGGGATCCTCAGCTCCCTCATCCTGTAGGTTCCTCTGGATTGCTGCTGCAGACATCCTGCAGCTATGGAGCTGCTTGCTTTCAGCTGCTAGCATCAGTCTCGCCATTACACATTGTTACAAAGCTAATTTAAACTTATTAGCATCAGTCTTTCTACTCTAATCATTACTACAAAGCTAATTTATGTGGATACTGATAGAAAACAAAACACAGAAGATGGTGCGCTACCCACCAGCACCCTCATCCAGCCCCAGGTGATAGGAAAAGGTTTTTTTTATTCTTTACAGTAGACTCATTGAAATAACAGATTCAATTTTTATGGAGAAATCAATACTTTTCTTACCCCAAATCAGAAAAAGATCGACCCATGAGTTTTGAACATTTTTTTTTCCTTTCTGATCTTATTGGAAAAACTTTTTTCTTGGTTGTGTGAACTAAGAATTGTTTGTAAGTTGAGTTGTTTTAAATTATTACTTTGCAATAAATTATTCAACCTTACCATTTGTGTTTGATCTCTTCATACTTACACCCATAAGACCCCCATAACCTTATTTTATTCATAAACTACTTTATTTTAACTCTTAATTTCTAGTTCCTTTTGTTAACTCATGTAACCTTTATTAAGAATTAGTGTCTCTAATGTGTTACACAATCATTTGACGATGCTGGAAATGACCTACAAAAATCAAAGTTGTTGTTCTAATTCTAAAATAAAGACTGTTTTTAAACGGTTGTAACCAGCTTCTCTGTCTGTATCGTCCATCCTCTTTTCTGACATTCAATTCTTTCTCAGATCAAACTTAACCCCTTACCTCATCCCCACTCCTTCACCCCCCACCCCTCACCCTCCCTTTTTTTCCTTTACCTAATTTAAAGTGAAAATGACCTTTTTGTTCAGCATGTTGTCTCACACTGTGTATCTACACACACGTTCACACACACATAAATTAATGATCACCCGAAAAGATGTCTGGGAGATAAAATGCACACTTTAGCAAATACAACCTCATTATTATGCCTGACCGTGTGTGTGTGTGCGCCTTGTGTGTGGACAAGAGTGTGTTTGTGTGTACAGTACATGAAATGCAATTACATCTGTCCTTGGGAACATTTCAACGGCTCTCTGTTAACTTTAAGCACTTTACCAATTCAGCAGTATCGGACATGTACAAGGGAAGATGTGTTTCTTTAATCAGGTGCAATAGCAAGTTAAAATGTAAACGTACGCACAAAATAAAGAACTTTTTACTTTTTGACCTGAATACACATGTTAAACTCAAACAGAAGGAAAAGGAACCACAGAATTTACAAGACGCACTGACAGCAAAGGCGACACTTCGACAATTTGGCAACAACCTTCCGGCATCTTAATAAAGTCGCACCCACAACTGAACAAGCTGCTGTTTTGTTCAAGTCTGCCAGGTACTGTTGGTGTCAATCAATGTGAGGAAGGAAAGTATGCTGTTCTTCATGATTGTGCATTATTAGCCACTCCATTTACAGTATGAGGAACACTGTTTTCAATATTTCTATGCAATATTCCTCTGAGGTGAAGGACTGATCACACCTTATCACCACCAGCTGGTCTAGCATGCTTATCTTTGAACACGCAACTGCTTCAGCTTTATTGTGTGGACAGAGAATTAGAAACAACTTAAAAAAATTTTTAACAATAAGCCTGGTTTGTGTATCTGCGTCAGACTCATGGTGTACGCTACAGCATCCAAACAACGCAGACCGCAAGCCTGGTATCATCGCTGACCCCCTGAGAACTTCCTTGGTGGCCCTACTGCTCTCCCATGTCTCCCTTTTATCTAACTGCTATATCTAAAACATATTACGCTCAGACGTCTTTGTTCCCTGTCAAATGATACACAGATGTTAAGACGGGCACAGTTACGACACTGCCAACTAGTGGTTGCGTAGAAAGTTGCAGAGCGGCGCAGACGTTCCCACTCGACCCCGATGAAGGCCACAAGCTGAAACGCATCGTTCGAATAAAGCTTTCCTGAACTACAAGCTTTGCTGGAGCTCTTTTGACCTGTTCAAGACTCTTTTTCTCCAAGGACCTTGGAAGTTGGTGAAGTTGTGCCGGTATTTTTGTCCTCGATAAGACTGGCACAGACATCACACTAACACCTAGTGGTTTGGTAGAAAGTTGCAGAGTGACACGGACATTCCCACGGTAGAGTATGTGGCGATTTTGACAGCATAGAAATTTATATTGTATGTACGCCTATAGACTGTATATACTACGGACAACTTGGTTCTGCCTTCCGCCTGTATACGTATTTGAAGCCAAAAAGCTCTCGGTATTTCCGGGATTTTTCTTCATTTCCTATACAGCAGCCCATCACCAGAGGGTGCTGTTCTCGGAGTGGCTTCACCCAACAAGGAGGCAGACGCTGTCCATTCTATATACAGTCTATGTGTACGCCTTACTGTGGCTCTTAAGTCGTCCATACTATCATGAACTCTTCATATTTGTATTCTGGGCTGTATTGCAGCACTCTCAATGCTTGTCTTAACAGCAGTTTCAAACGCTGCCACACTCTTTTCTTAATTCATAGGGAAACCTCGGCAACTTAGGTCGGAGTTGATGAATGTTGATGTGGCGATCGTTCAGACTGAAATTATTGTAGAGAAGACAATAAAGGAGATGCTGAAGAAGATGGAACAGGAGGACTAGAATATTGCAAATGTAGGAAATATGATGCTATATCCATGTATGGATCCATATCCACTTATGCTATTTGATGGGTTGAATGTCAGGCCATTTATATGTGCTTCTTGGTAGATAAAGGGCTACATAAACATACGGTGAAGAGTCTTCAGAGTGCTTCTTCACCAAACTTTGCTCTTGATCGTTCTCTAACTTAAAAGTAACTCAATGAGCTAGTGTTAATACCAAACCTGATAGTATTGTGTGTGCAGTGTATCATTACCTCCCTACCAGCTGGTAATTGCCTTCAATGTAAGATAAGAACGTGTAAACCCAGTCTGATGGGGATTCAACAATAAAATGCCACACACATGCTCGCACACGGGCGTACACGGAAAGGCAAACGCGGGCAAAGCGCTCTTCCTGTCTTGTGCATCTCTCTTACTGTCAACACTCCCTGACAGAACGTAATTGAAGAAAATAAAAACCCCAGAGAGGAGGATCAATTACTCAGTGTTACAAGACGGGAGAGATGTTTTCATATTAGAATGATAAAGTGTTGCCTGAAGAAGAACTCCAATAGTGACGGGGAGGAGAGAGAGAGGAAGAGTGAGGAAGACGAATGCAGAGAGAGGACGCAACGGAGGGAGAACGATGGGAAAAGCGAGAGACGGATGAAGTTTGAGGGTGTTTTCGCCAGTTTGTGTGTAAGACGAGGCAACTGCTTTGTTTCACTGGTTATGTACGTGTGTGTGTTTGTGTGTGTGTGTGTGTGTGTGTGTGTGTGCGAGAGAGAGCTGAATAAAGAAGTAAATTGGGAGGGTGGGATGAGACTCGGTTATCATTCAGCTGCATCATCTCTGAATCGCCGTCTCGGTCAGAGATACAGCGAGGAACAATGGCCAGGCCTGATTTCACTGTGTCTATGAAGCATCAATACCAAAGAGAGAAACAGAAAAGGGAGAAGTTTGCAGAGAAGAAGGGGAAGAGAAAGAAAGCGGGCGAAAAAGTGAGGGAAGAAAGTAAAGAGAGGTGAAGGAGGAGAGAGTTTGAGCCTAACGGCGCTGAGTGACATCAATAGCCTCTCCTCCCTCCCTCTCTCGGCCTGTCTCTGCCTCTCAATTAAATTCTAATCAATGGAAAAGCCTCATTATCCCCGCTGCCTGCAATGCCGTGGAATTGATCTCTGCCCCCGCGCTACGACGGTACAGTGCAGAACTTTAAAGCGTTACGAAGAAGGAGCCGTGTAAGCACAAAAGGAATATTAAAGAGGATGAAGAGGTGCGCTGTGAGGCAGCAACAGGTCTGAAAAAGTGCAACAGTTTCATCCCCCATAACTGAGACATTATGTTCTGATTGAGTCTTCTGGTACTATGAATACATCTTTTGACAGTGAAATACAGAAATCTTCCTCTATGTGTACAATGAAGTGTCAGTAGTTTTAGGGACTGCAGAAACTGTGATGTGTTTTGATTTTTAAGTTTTTCTATTGTTTCCAATATCCTTGGCCCATATTTACAAAAAGAGAATTAGGGTCACAAAAAGAGAAAAAAATAATACAATTTTTAAATTTCCATTTAGAGATTAAAATCGAAATTTCGAGATTAAAGTCGAAATTTTAAAAAGTCAAAATTTCGACTTTATTCATGCCAACTTAATCTCGGAATTTCAACATTATTCTCGACATTTTGCAATTTCGAAATTTTGAGTTTAATCTCGAAATTTTTAATTTTACATCTTGAAATTTTTACTTTACTGACATAATTTTGATTTTTTTAACATCTTTAATCTCCTTCCTGTAATTCTTTTTATTCTCTTCATGTGGCCCTAATCCTCTTTCATACATATTTGACTTACACCTTTTGAGCATGACTGAGAATCTGGATGCATCAAAAAGTACAAGAGAAAAAAAAGGGAGTTTCTAAAAATGTAAGCCTGCTTGGTATGGGGCCCAAAAGTAAAAGGAATAGCCAAACTATTAACAATGAATCAAACTTACGTTCTTAAAACTGCTGACTATTACCAATTAAAATTGAAGGAGTGCACTTAGCAATAACAGACAAGGCATTACAACCCATCTAATCTAAACAAAAAAGGCTTTTAAGACATTTTTTAAAAAGAAAAAGAATTTGGATTTTTTTTTTCAAATAAAATTAAAGGATTTAATGAAAAAAACAATTAAAAAAATAAATAAATAAATTGAAAGAAATTTTTTGATTAAAATAAAATTAAAAAATTGATTTAAATACAACAAAAAATAATAAAATAGATTAAAAATAAAACTGACTTGAATGAATTAATGATAAAAAAAAATAAAAGACAAAACAACCCTGATCCTCTGTTAAACAGAATGAAACAAATGTTCGTCTTAATATAAAGGCACTGCTGCAGATTTCAATCTGTCAAAAAAACCTCACAGGTGCTTTAATATCGAGCAAATAAAAGATGAGTTAAGGGTTACAAAAGACTTGTGTAATCTTACATTTACTTTGACTCTAAACTTTAATCATTTAAATCGTTTTCAGTAATCTACATCAAAGTTTCAAGCACTCTTACTGCTTCACAAAAACATTTTACTGAATAAGAACGTTTTAACTGATACAAATGTTGAAGTCAAATTTACACTTTTTACAAAAAAGTACAACAGTTGTGAGAGACACTTGAAGGAGAAAGATATCAGTGCTTTCAGACTCAGACAAGGACGGAGGTGTCCGGGGGAGGCCTGTTAAGAAGAAAGCACCTGTCTGACGTTCCCCCCAAGGAGCAGACAGATGATTCGCTGCAGGGATAGAAGGAGAAACACACTCTCTCTGTCTCAAACACACACACACACACACTTCCTCTGAAAGTATATGAGACAGCAAGCTGAGAAGAAACCTTGAAAACAATTTACCCCCCAAACACAAACTCTTTCTGTGTCTTTCAAAGACATGGACACGCTCTGGAAGTGAATGTAAATTGCTTTTGCTCGAAGAAATAAGGTCTGAAAATGAAAGAAAAGGGGAGAGTCGGGCTTTTTTGGCTCCATTTACTTATTAGACTCAACTTAAGGAGAAAAGAGACGAGGCTGTGACGCCATTAAGTCATTTCATAACCCCCTGTGTGGGTTCAGGAGCCTGCGTGCTGTCCTCACCACTTTCTTTTTCTGCTTGTGGTTTTTCACGATAAAACATTTTAAAAATATTTTACAAGGTTCATCACTGAATGTCAAACCCAATTTTAAAATGTTCTCCCTATTTTGAGACCATAACTCAGAGATTATCCAAGGTGGACCAAAGGATCTGGTTTTCCAAAGTGCCACATGAATCTCTGACAAAAATACAAAGAAAAGTGATCAACTGGGGGCTGCATTCGCCTTGTGTCAGCAATGCTTATGCCACAAACATTCATAAATGCACCATGATCGTACCTGCCCAGTTTGTAGAGACCCCTATGGTCTCTCAGAGTGTTTTTATTCATCAGGTGTGTTAAAAACAGTTATTTGGTGAAAGGACTGACTTGCATCACTCTTAATTTAAGCTCAAGAGCAAACTGTCCAGGAAAAAAAAACATTGTCATTAACCATGTTGGCTGCAGATAAGCTATGTTAATATTTAAACACCATCAGGGAAAGATTCTCGACTTTTGTGATCTCTCTCTCAGCAGCCATTCGCCCTCTCACTGCTGGTGTCTGAGTCTGAATTAAGCACCCATTCATACACCCCTGACAGCTGTATAACACCCGAGCGCATCCAGCAGATCAGAATGAAGCGTGCATACATAAAAAAAGAATCGTGATGCACTGATCAGATAAAATCAGGTAAGAAGAGACATAATTCAGTACGATCGCCTGACCCCTTCTCTTTCTCAGACTTTGCTGTCTCAGGATGGATTGGTACATTCAGTACTCTAACAAAAAAGGTGCAAGAAAAGCAGGAGTCCTAACTTTTGACTCTGGAAATGTAAATGAGTTCAAACCGTATCAAACTGAACCCCTTCATGGAAATACATCAAATTTAGTTATGAAACAGGAAATACTTCCCAAAGCCAGAAGAAATCAACCAGCTGCTCTCAATTCCCTACAAATGGCTTTCAATTAGGGGTGTAGCAAAATAGTCAACTCATGTTATAAGATACGTTGTGAAATACTACAGAGGGCTCACAATACAATATAAGAAATGACAAAAATTACCCCAATGAAGATCTGTGTAACAAATTTTTGTTGATAAAAAAACAATTTGACAGCAAAAGTTGGCAATTTTTTCTTCTTCACAAAGAAAGAACGATGTGGTCTTTGATCTTTTACAATCCTTTGTCCTCAACAACTACAAACGCTCCATATCATGGGCTATAAAAAAGCATATACTTTGCGTTATGTCTTTTTGCTCACCGACTTGAAGCTAGAAAAAGTTCACTGACTGACCTCTGAAGAGTTGTTTGGTCTTGTGATAACGTTTTTTTGTTAGCTTGTCTTTGAGATAGCATTGTAAATGGTAGGTCGTGTTTGCAGTGCTCGCCGTGGTGTAAGTCGGAGTTTGCAGGTAGTCTTAGTTCAGTCCACAATCTTATCACCATTTTCTTGCCTCATTGCTTATAAGCCAAAATTATTCCACACAACCAACTATTCTACCCTCACTCGTGAACAAGATCCAGAGATACTTGAACTCCTCCACTTGAGGCAGGACCGCCCCTCCGTCCTGGAGAAGTCAATCTACCTTTTTTTCCGACTGAGGACCATGGCCTCGGACTTGGAGGTGCTGATTCACATCCCAGCCGCTTCACACTTGGCCCTGAACTGCCCCAGCAAGAGCTGAAGGTCACTGCTTGACGAAGCTAGAAGAACCACGTCATCTGCAAAAAGCAGCGACGCAATCCTCTGCCTGCCGGATGCTTAACGGAGCTGTAATGGGTAATGACCGAAAGAACGAGATCGCGGATACAAGCGGCCAAAATGGGTTTTCTTCGCAGGGTGGCCGGGCTCAGCCTTAGAGATAGGGTAAGGAGCTCGGACACTCGGGAGGTGCTCATAGTAGAGCCGCTGCTCCTCCACGTCGAGAGGAGTCAGCTGAGGTGGCTCAGGCATCTGGTAAGGATGCCTTCTGGATGCCTCCCGCTAGAGGTGTTCCAGACATGTCCCACTGGGAGGAGACCTCGTGGCCGGCCAAGGACCAGGTGGAGGGATTATATCTCTCACCTGGCCTGAGAGCACCTTGGAATCCCCCCGGAGGAGCTGGTGGAAGTAGCTGGTGTGAGGGCTGTCTGGGCTTCCCTCCTGAAGCTGCTGCCCCCGCGACCCTGACCCAGATAAGCGGAAGAAAACGACGACGACGACAACCAATTATAAGTCGCTGGAGCATCTATTATTTCCACGTCTTCCTTCATCTTGTAAACACTGCAGTGCGTAAGCTGCTACAGCAAGAGAGAGGGTCAAATCTTGCTCGTTTGCATTCTTGGACCTTTTTATGTTTTACTTGCATCTTTGAATTTTATTTTGCCGTTTTTTTATTTAGTAAAAGTTTCAAAGTTTTGTTAAACCCCTACTCTCTATGACTCTTATTTTTCTGTAGTATGAAATATATATATATAATCAACTGCCAAGTACTTCAATCAATTGCTACAGGTTATACCACTCCTGAATATTGCCTCACTTTTAGCGGACAAGCTTTGAAACAATAAATCAAATATTTTGTGTTTATTACTTCCAAAATCAGCAATAAACTGGTTGCTTGGTTCAACAGAATTTAAATGTCAGTTTTCCAGTTCCTTTGTCAAGCCCAAAACTAAGCGACTATTTCATCCTCTGTATTGATCATTTCTATCTTTAAACTGTAAATTGAGCAGCTATTTGTAGCTATTTGCAGGTTTCTTTGAGGATGTAAAATCCCAAGTGACTTTTTTCTAGGTGGCCTACTTGATACTGAAGATGAATAGGCCAAACTTCACCATATGCCTCCTCAAACCTTAATCATTAACAGTGTCCTGGGAGGAGCGTTGTTACCCTAATTGTTAATTCACTCAGTTCTCATTTGCAATATTTCCTTGTTTATGATATTAAGAAGTAAGGGAGGAAACCATTTATTCCGTTAGGATTGCACCAGGGAGTTACACTAAGTATCTGTTGGTGGTGACAAGAACAAAGTTGCTAATTAAATGTTGTGAAAGTCTCCAGCTGGAATGGGTGTCTCCGACATGTGTTTGCATTTTGTCATGTCATAAAAGGAATTATTTTGTGCATAAACGGGCAGAAATCCTCCTGCCTCCTCATTTATGATTAAACACTCGCTTTGTAAGACTACAGAAAACATTAACAACAGTGAATAAAAAGACCACCGTACCTACAAAAAATGATTCAGTAATAATTTGATCAAAACGGAATGGAAACCATAAAGTTAGGCATTAAATCTAGAGTTGCTTTACATGCAGTATCAAAGGGGTATTTGTGGAGTCTTATCCACTGAAGTAACTTCAGATTTCTAGGAGTATTGATTATCGAAGGTGAATTCTGCCGTTAGGGGGGAATGTACTGATTGAGGGCAGCCAAGCATGCACAGGTTTTACTAGTTGGCTATGGTATACTGCTTCAAACACACAACACACACACACGCACGCATTCACACAAGCAGAAAATACAGATGCACTGAGCTGAATGCTAAGCGAACAGCTTCAGCTGGCCTTGGTCTGCAGTGACAGCACTGCAAAGCCATCATTTATGTAGGTGTGTGTGGTGTGTTTGTGTGTGTTTCCAGATTGTAACAAATTGCTGCCAGTATACTGCAGGGAGACCACAGTTAAATGAGGGAGCTTTTAGCTTTTATCAATAGCTAACTGTGCTTAACAGTGTGCATATGTTTGTGTCTGCGTCGTGTCTTTACGTGTTTGTCTTGTCTTGTTTGGCCTTAAAACCTGTGCTGAGCTTTATAACAAATACAAAAGGCATGAAGTACAAACACAAAAACAACAATTCGAAAAGCAGGATGCAAACCAGGTTGAAAACTCTACAATTACTCTGAAATTTCGGCTCAAAATGATAAAAAAAAAAAGTATAAAGTCACAAAATCTACCTGTGACTTACACCCTGACGACCATGTTTGAAGGAAGGTGATTTAGGTGACTTTTAAAAGGGAGACCATGTTTGAAAAAGTTTTTGTGCCCTCTCTGTGCTTGATTTTGCATGTCTTTCTCTGTCAAGGCGTATTTCTCAGTGGATGTGCACCAACAATGCCCTCCTCTCCTCGTCAAGGTTGGACCGAGCGAACATCTTGAACACACACCCTCCAACTAAGACACGCACACACTCAGACATCTAAGAACCGTGATCACGTTGCACCTGAGAACGCGCACAAACAGAAGGAGAAAGTCACCTCATCATGACTCCTTATCAAGCCTCTAAATGAGCCATTGAAAGTCAGTGATTTGGCTTAATTCAAGCCCCTTAATAACAAACCTCAATCTCTATTCATTCAGGAGCATTCGGCATTTAGCACAAAAAGTCAGGGTCGGCCAGGCAGAGCGTGGGTTTACTGCAGTGAAAGGAATGAAGGATCACTTTTCTCAAGGACAGCCTACCTGAGCTTTCATGAAGATGTGATTTACCCAGAGACAGTGGCAAGATAAAGTTCTTTGTTACAACAAAAAGCTGGTTTGGCGATAAAGGGTGTAAACGTCATTTAATCACTGCAAAGGGAGAATTACGCCTAGAGAACTGTCACTATGACATTGGTTTACGTACTGGATTAGCTGTGTATAATGAGTGAATTCAAGGCTCCTGTGAGGAGTTTTTTTGACATTAGTGAGATAGACTGAAATTCATATCGATGCCTTTTTATGATATACAAAAGCAAATAGGACCTCCAGCATAAAGATTTAAGATTTTTATGTCTTGATTTCCATTGCCTGAATCTGGTGTGAGGAGGTAGGTGTTAGCTCAGGAGCAGAAGAGGCAGTCTGTCTTTTTACACCATCTTCATAAGAAATTTACCACAATACATTTGACGGTCAAAAGTCAGAAGGGTGAGATGTTTGTCAGAAGAAACAACTTAAATATGTAGACGACAAGATAAGCAAAGACTCTGTACTCCACAGGGGGTGCCAAAATTGACATAAACCAAACGCTCCTCACAGAAGCTGTAAGGAACTTTCTAAACAAAGTTGAAAAAGTATTTGAAATGTAACTAAAATGGAAAATTACTGGTTTAATGTCCAAAGAAACACCTGATAAATCATTGTTTTGAAAGAAGTTTAATTCATCACATCTCAATATATCAGTGTTGATATCAATTGTTTTAATTAAATCATCTTATAAGGAGAAAACAACTACTGCTCATCATCTTTTTGTAATAAATATGATTGTAGATACCTACTATGTCTATGTGAACGTACAATATTACACAATCTACAAGTTAAAAACTTTTTTAATATCTACTTGCTCGTTTTAGAACTTTTAAACGAGGCCATTTTTACTGTGCTGTTTCGTAATGTTTCCTAAAGTTTAAGAAACAAACATTAAAGATTTTCAATAGGAAAGAACTTGCTGTAGTTCGGTTCTGAGACCTCTATAAAACAAGTATTCGTGATTGCCAAATTATCAATATTCATATTTTCAAAGATACGGTACATTAGCTTCATGCCATACATTCTCCTAACAGCTGTGTTCACTCCTCACCTCATTACTACTTATTTATTTACAGTATACTTGAGAAAATCACAGTACAAGAGCCCTATGTTTAAGTTAAACTGCTGCTAGCTGCTTTAAATAGCAGGGAAGTGAAACCAAAATACTGCTCTGAGCCGCTAATGCCATAGAATCACTCTCTATGTATCTACATCCTTCGCTTGTCTCTCTTGCCGCCTCTCTCTCAGGTGTTTCAGCAGGTAAAACCCCATTTCCCTTTCCCCCCCAGGGACCACTGACCTAACTGTGGGCACTCCCCGGAGCCCTGGCTAACTCTGCAGACCCATTTGTCAACGTTGACCCTAAAACGCTCCCTTTCCTCATCCCCCTACATTTGTTTACCTCCCCCCACCAAGTCTCCTTTCATCGGCTATTTTTAAAACCTTTTCTCAATGTGCACCTGTCCTACTGGAAAAAAGGGATAGAGGCACAAAAGGCTGGATTTGATAGACAGGAAGTGGGAGGATAAGTGGAAACAACAGAGAAAAAACAAAGGGACAAAGAGGAGAAAGAAGAGTGACGTTGAAGCTGACAAGAAGTGGAACATCAATCTAGACTTAGTGGAGCAAGTGCGGCAAAAAAATCAATACTTGAGCCGTATACATAAAAAAAAGATCTCTTATCATTATGCTCATGTAACAGGGTCAAACAGCTCTTTTACTTGTAACTCTAAAGTATCTTTATGGGATATTGTTAATATGTGAATGTGAGGACCTCAAAACACGGCAGTTCTTTTAGATGTACTGAATCACTAGAATCAGTTCACTAAAATGATTCGTTCAAAAGATTCGTTCACCAAATCACAGAATCATGTAGCGCTTGGCAGGAGAAGCCTGTGACTCTGACCTCCTGAACTGATACACAGCTGAACGGGTCAGGATTCAGTTCAATTCAAAGCATCTGGGACAGAGAGACACAAGTGTTTGCCTGTGCTGCTTTGGCAAACAGGTTTGTAAAAATGAACGTTAAGAAGAATTCAAACTGAACATGCACCGTTCCCTCGCAAACCGCTGCAATGATAGGATGCTGTTGGTTTTATGCACAACTTGTTACATGCTGTGTCATATTGTATGCAAGTTGTTGTGGTGGCAATTTAGCAGTTAAAAAAAACAAAATAAGGTAGTCTTATCTGACAAAAATGATTCCAGAGAGTGTAGTTCAATGCTTGATTCGTTCACCAAGTGATTCAGGTGTTGGTACATGCGGTACCTCGTTCGCCGGCTGCTGGCCTGTCAATGCTGTTCTTCAGCTTAACTGAAGTGAGAAACGAACAAATCACTCAAGGAAGTGATTCAGTTCAGTACGTTCACTTAAAAGATTCGGTTCTTTTGAACGAATCGTTCGCGAATGACACAACACTACTCAAAACTCTCAACCCTTTCAGCCCATTCACAAAACCAGCGGCTAAAATACCTCTTTTAGCTAAGTAAGCATCTAAATCCATTCTCTCCTAAACTGTATTCCTAAAAATGCAGTTTTTTCTAAAAGTGTCATCATGCCTGTCACTAACTGTGAATCATTTTATTGCAGAAAACTGTCCTTAAAAATTATCTGTTTTAAGTGTCGCTGCTGCTAGCTTGAAGTTACGGCTAACTTTCCTGTCGTATCTTTTTATCTACTTGCGAAGGAGCTAAAGCAGACAGTTTGGCTTACATGGAGGTTAGATTTCACTGTACGTTTACAGGGCTGCCGAGTTTCAGAAAATAATAATAAATAAGTGAGACTTTAGCGTAATGTGTTTGGGCACCGAAAAGTGGTCGCCGGCAAAAAAAAAAAAATTGGCCTTTTTGAACATCGATTTATACCTCAAGACAGATGTCCTCACCTCCATGCCAGCTGCTCTCCCTGCACTGTGACCTCCTAATGCTAGTCTTAACATACCGTCCGTCTTCAGGAAGACGTTGGGTGCGTTTTAAATTTTGGCGCTGTTGTATGTAAAAGATAGTTAGAGACGCCAAGACCCGCCTTACGTTGCTTCTGATTGGTTTATATTGCGTGGTGCCTTCTGTAGTTGGTTAAATTTAGGCACAAAGGACTGATGGAGTGGTCTGGGATTGGTTATCTCGGTCAGTCAATCAGAGTTACTCGAACTATGGCAAGCCAAAGTTATTATCATGAAAAAAATAAATACAGAGTATTGACTTATAATTTCTATAAGCGAGAAAACCTCCGAAGAGTATTAAATTAATGTGCATATTCAGATCCCAACACAAGTTAAACTAATAAAATACGTATCTGCTAGTTATTGATTTAAGCCAGTGGCACATTTAATCAAATTCTTTAAAGTTAACATTTTTCACTGTGTTAATCTTATTCTTTATTTACTTTTGAGGCGTAGTGTTGCGCACCCACAGGAGGGATTAAAGGGTCACGTTATGTTGGTTTTATCAGAGGCTGCATACAGTAATTACAGTATGCTGAGTGTGGGTATGCTGTGTGTGTGTGTGAGTGTGTTTGGAGGGAGCTATTAGGACACACACTGAATTTCCTCAGCAAAAAAAAACCTTATCACTAATAACCACACAGTATCCACCTAATTAAAGACCGCTTCTTTAAAAGCCCCTTAGCCTCTCTTTCCGGTTTCCTCTCTACTTCTTATTCCTTCTTTAACGCTCTCATTCCTGCCTCTTCAATCTTTCTTTCGCTCTGTTTTTTCATGAAGAGAGAAAGCTGTTGAGTCACTCTTTTGTCATTCCCATTCTCTGCCCCGCTAAGTCAACCGCAATTTCACAACACTACGATCTAAAAGCCACAGAGCTCGCCACACTACGTCAGTTACATGATGAGACACGACACTTTAAGGACTACATATTAGGGACTCTCTCGTTTAAAGAACCGAGAGTGCTGAGACAAGTTGCGAATGACCTGAAAACTAAAAATAGTTCCCTCCGAAAAAAGTCTTTCACTGCAGCATTTTAACCAGGGACGGAAAATGTAGAGGGACACGATAACACTGAGGCCACTGAGGCTGATATTATAAGCTACTGCACGGCACTTTGTAGCAGGATACTTAAGGTTCATGTTGCTGCCATTACTAATGTCCAAAACATGCAAGTTCAACATAGAGAACATGCTTTATACCTTATCTTTACACGTAAAATGCCAGCTGAAAACATTGGATATGGCAAGTTGAAACGAACAACCAGCCAAGGCATGTAAATAAGCGTGGGCTGAAGCCATAAATATTCTGCGACTAAAGTTTGTGGATGTGAGACATACGTCAGCAGACAGTCAGACACTCACAAGGACAATCCAGTTTCCTGTCATGCTCTAACAAGACCTTTTAAGTTGTCTTTCATATTAATGGATGTGATGTAGTGTCCTTTTTTTTTTCTTGTTTCAAACTTTTAAAAGCAAAGTGGGAGCTGTACATTTTCGTACACGGAGAAAGCACGGGGGCGAGAGAGGCAGACGCAGACAAATAAACTGAGTGTCTGCCAATAAAACATGAATAATGCCATTTTCCTGAGAGCCCCCCCACTGTGCTCGCAGCTCGCGCTTGTCGCACAGGGATGTTAGTACAAGTCATCCTTCTTTTTTTTCCATCCATCCATCCATCCTTGAACCCATCTAGTCAGCTCCTTCAGAACAATTAAGGTTGACTTCATGGTCCAAGGGGCTTTCCGTCATAATGGAAAGAGGAGAGAAACAAGTAAGGGGGCTCGTCAGAGGGATATTTAATTCATGTCACTCTCACCGCCTGCATCTTTCAGTTCCCTGTCTTTTAGCACAGCTCACTGCCTCCAACACGGTGCAAAGTTAGACCAAGCTAGGTTGCGCAAACGCTGAGGGAGAGGCTATAGTTACGTTTTAATGGAAGAGTGTTGCTGCACTTTAAGAAGGATGCAGGGAGTGAGCGAGAGAAACAGGCCAGTCTGGTTTCGACGTGCTCGTTTACCGCATGCAGGCACTGCAGGATCCAGCAACATCGATTCTGCATGACTTTGTGTGCGCTGTATGTACCTGTGCGCGTGTGTGTGTGTGTGTGTGATTCTATAACTCAGGAGGAGATGAGGCAGGGAAGAAAAAACTGCGGATAAGGTAGAGCGCTGCTAAACCTGCACAAGAAGGGGCTGCAGATGTTGCCAACTCCTTTCGACATGCCTTTGATAGGAGAAATCTCACCCTACAATCTTCAAACACTTAACAGGCCCCCGATGGAAGAAGAAAGAGCGAAGGGGGGACAGATAGATGTTCAAGATTAGATGAGGAATGCAGATGAGCGGAGGGGATAAGGAAAGGAGAATCGGGCTAAACCTGGTTTCTTACACTGTGCTGATGAGCGACTCTAAAAGAGAATAAGATGACTTTATCACTTTTTTAATGACCTATTTAAAGATTTTCTACCCCCCAAAAAAGCTAAGCGCTTCTCCTCATTCATTGTGCATCTCCCTACCATCCTCCATCCCTCTTTTTTTCTTTTTTTTTTTAAGATAAAGTTTGAGGAGTGGGAGGTCCGTCTTATAATGCAGCACATCTAATTAGATCAAACTTAAAGCGAGTGACTGTTGTCTGACCTCCCCACATGGTGGATTTTAAAACAAACTCAAAACAGCTCAAAGGGAAGACGTCATAGTGTGGTTTCGAGAAGAAAATCACTGCGGAAACTTGCCTTCAGTGAGGACGGCACTAATAACCACAGAACAAAGACAAGCTGCTGCACCAGACACAGAAATATGAGAGCACATGTAGAATAAGCTCTATCTGTGTGTGAAACTAACATAACAACAGATTTGATTGAAAACTCCAGGGTTTATCTCCTCATGGCAAGGTTCTGGTCTCTACCTTTGAGCAACAACAGCTACATGACTCTTAATTAAGTGAGGAGTTTACAGAAAAACCAAATCTGCTTGACATACAACAAGGTTTAAAAAAGAAAAGAAGTTGTTTTTCTTGAATACGTCCAGTTACAACTTTACAACATAGATCATGTTTCGAATGTTAACCATGAAGGTCCTGTCACACTGGAAGCATTTTTTTCAGACGTCAATTTTTTTTTGGAACCCGAATCCTGTCAATACAAGCGTTCACATCAGCAACGTTTTCCCATCCTGCGATATTGCGGCATTTATTTTTTCGTATCACGGTCAAATTTTCTAAAGTTTTACATACTGTGTGTCCACTTCTGACCAATCAGATTTCGTGTTGTTGCGACGTCAGATTCACTGGTATATCCAACATGGCCGACCGGCTGATTGTTTACGTTTCGGAGAACAGAGTGCTCTTTGATAAAAGACACAAATACTACAAAAATAATGATCTGAAGGACAACTTGTGGAGAGTCATAGCGTCGGATTTCTCATATGACGATAGTTTGTGTGATTTAACAGTTTGCTAAACGTCTTTGTTTTAACTTTCATCTGTGCTAAGTAACTTTAGCTCGTAAGCTAACTTGTTCAGATATAACATACCATATGTATTTTCACTGTCTCAAACTCAATCGTCTTGCTGTCACAGCACCATTACGTCTTGGTTGTTACCTTACGTTTATGGATTATAGTTTAATGTTCTTATCTGGTACTGGCCCTGACTCAGTCCATGCTATCATGACAGACAGACATCTCAACACTAGTGTCTAATCAGAACTGAAAAACACTCAGTCTGGTGATGTGTCAGTCTTCTCGCTTCCACCCGTACATGCCTCTTTTTCCCCCAGGTGTTTAGTCAGGCGCATCAAAATTGGTCTCTGAATATTTCGTAATTTCGTGTCGTATATTTGCATCGTTCCCGGTGTGTAAAGACCTTAACTTAAAAAGGCAAAAGTGGCAAATAGAGTAAAAGCAAACAATTTTGGTCTCAATCAAGCTGTAAAAGATAAATCATGTTAAGATAGAAAAGTCAAAGATGCTAAATGCTGTCTGTATAAAAAATTTAAAAAAATAAAAACTTAAACAAAACTGGATGCAAAAGTTCACATTGCTAATTTGAACAGGTTTCAAAAGTAGAGATGCTTCAAGGCAGACATTTTCTTTTGCTGTCTTTTCTAACTTCTCTTGTTTTAAACAACCTAATTTTCATTTAATGGATAATTTTAATGATACTGCATTCAAATTTACCAATAAAGCACATTTATTTACCATAAAAAGGCCAACATCCTGTTCAATTAAACATGAAAAACAATATAAAAAGATCAGAATAAAACTCTACAGTCATTCAAAAGGAATAGGATTGAAAAAATAGTAAAAAGTGTTGAGCTCAAAGGAAGGACAAAGGGAGTGGAAAAACATCTAAAATTGAACAAAATTACTTAATGAGCGCTAGCTGACAAAGGGTAGCTCTATTGTGCTTGTGAATACATATTGGGTCGACTTTGAAGGATGTTTAGGGTGTTATTTTGAAGATAATTTTAGGTCGCAGATTCAAAAAGAAAAGCAAGGTTCACTCGAGGTACAGTATATTTATTTTAATGAATATCAAAAGAAATAACTACCCTCTTCCTTTATCTTGGGCCTGGCTTTTGTCATGAATTCAAAGCACCCACAGGACTTGTTGGGGATCGGTCTGTATGGGGCGTCATATTTATCAGGGTAACAGCAACAGTGGGAGAATATACTGTATCATTTAAATCAATTTAGACTCCCTCCTCTGATTGACAAGACAAATGCAATTAATAGAGTGATGTGTTAAGTGACATGAATATTCACATCGACATAAAAGAGCTGGTGGGTCGGCGTCTCTGGGGGCAGTTAGTTGATATTATCTCAGGAGTGTGAGTGACAGTAGGAGGTGATAATCCAGTCTGAAAAATCACCCCCTCCCTCACATCTCTACCTCTCTACCTCCACTGTTACTGTGATTGACATGCTCTCCTAAAAGATGCCTCTACTTAATAAATGGCTGTCACTCATAATGAAGCAGTTTGCAGAGTGTACAGAAGAGAACCTCAGAGGTGCTGCGGCTTAAAAAAAAAACTTGTGCTTGTAATTTAATCGGACACTTTCAACAAGCAGAAACACAGTAAATACGTCTTTGAGGGGGCTTACTTTTTTAATTTATGCTCACTCTGACACAAAAATGAGGAAATGAAAAGACTCGCAGCCGGCGACCGCATGCATGTGTTATCTGTATATTAGTCAGACTTAAGCTGCGATGACAAAATTCTCCCTTCCAAAAATGTGATAGCTGTGTTATTCCCTGCGTGCATCTCCAGTCTCTCGGTCGACGAGCTTATGTTATATATTTATTGTGGGGTATTTCTGTCGGCTTATGGTGGCTGACAAGAGTGGAGTCAAGCAGATCAGTAATTCAATTTGCTGCTGAGACACTCGGGTTAATCAACAAGAAACACAAAAAAGGAGACGAATGGACGCAGCCACTTTAAAAATGCACACACATCGTTTTTGACTGCGGCTCAAACAAAAAAGCACAACAAGACAAACAGACAAGAGGATTAGTCCGATGTTCGCCAGCTCTATGTTTGTTTATCCTTGTAGTGACACCAAAGAGTGACAATATATCTGAGCGTGTACACACAAAAACACATGTCCGCTAATAATGGCACCAAACAAATAGTCTGAGTGGATGCTAATGTTGCTGCATTACACTGCTGGGGCCTGTGTGAAAATGCTCGACACAGAAGCCCGATCAATTTCTGCTCACAGCTGTCATAAGCATGCTGAGCCGGGGCCTGAGTGTTATTAGAGTATGTCTCACAGCAGGAGCAGCTTCAATAGAAAAAAAGATAAAATGAAGAAGAAGTTTATATTCGCTGCAGATGTCTGGGACTAAAACCACTCAACAGTGGCTGGATACACACTGCTTGGATCTTGCAGTGTTTCTTACTTCCTTCTTGATGTTAGGTTTGGTTCTATGTTGTGTTGATTGAGACATATTCCTCGTTTTGTTTATCTTATTCACAGACATCATTAAACTGCTCATCTCGCTTCCCTCAAATTGTATTATCCACGCACACCTGCACTGCTCATCTCTTCATAAACAGCGGTTTGTCCTGCTCCGCCTCTTTCTATTTCTTAATGCCTGTATGAGTTTGCTTTTTTGGCAGTCTTAATCAACTGTGCATTTTATGAAGTTGTCTCAGTAACAAACCCTCCATTCAGGATACTCACCTGATTTCACTCGTACAACAATAAACGATGCATGGATGATGATTGTAATGGTTTAAGTGATCACTATCGAAGACAATGCAAAGTAACATCTGCCTCAACCTGCTGCACAAATCTATGAAAACAAAGGTCCACATTAGGGATATCCCAATACAACTTTTTTTACTTCCAATACGATACTGATATTGTAGCCTTCAGTATCGGCCAATACCGATATTGATCCGATATTGGCATAAACTTGCGCATGACAAGTTTTGCACTCAGCGGCAATGTCTTTTTCAGACTTATACAAAAATGACTGCCACACGGCCGACATCACTCCTACTCCTTGCTACTTTGTTGGTACTTTAGTGCACATTGTTGTTGTGATTTTGTGATCTCTGTATGCTGGATCAGGGCACCGCAAGCAAGAGGTGCCGGAGTGGAGTCTGAAATGGACTGCTTGTATCGGAGTGCTGATAGATTTTAGATGCAGGCCGATATAATCTGATAGTTTTTTTTTGGCTGATATCGGACCGATATCTGATATCAATATCTTATCGTGACAGCCCTAGCTCACATACAAAACATGAGATTTTGCAACACAAAAGATGCAATATTGATCTAAAAGAAAGAAATTCTAGGTACGACCAATATAGAGATATTTTCAGAATCATTTCAGCCGAATAGTGATACTGATATTGATGCCGACTCACACCTTTATTTGTTATTAATGCTGCATTCCAGTTATACTCAGAAGTCAGAATTTCTGAGCTCCGAGTCAGAAATTCATCTGGAACGCACCCCTAAAGTTGGATTTCTGACTCGGAAAGTCGGACAATCCTCACCAACCCCAACTTGACGACAACGTCATAATCCAAGATGGCAGCGCAGTGCGTCAACAGTAAAGAGTAACAGTGAGAGCTCTCATAATGTATCTTTTATTAGCACTTCTGTTTTATTTTTATGAAATTAAGTAAGTTGTACTGTCCAACGTCTAACTGTCCAACAGCTGACAATTGTAAACAACAGCTAACAACGGCTTGTTGTAGGCGTCCATCTTGGTTTTCCGACATGTTAACTGGAACGCTGTCAACTCTGGTGTAACATCATTCTCAGCTCCGACATTCAACTTCCAAGGTAACTGGAACGCAGCATGAAAAAATATAAAGTTTCTCTTGGAGTGACAAGTTAATTTCCCTGAATGAACTTGTTTTGGCGAATAATGTTATCAGCATAACTTACATAATAACTACTGCCAATTAACATTTTAAGCTATTATCTGCTGATACCAATATAAAGTTAATAACATCGTGCATCTCTACCATTTATCACATTCAGTTGATTTTAAACTATTTCAGGTATTACGCACCCTTTCTACCAAATCTGTTCTGCTGAATGTTAGTTACTACGCACTGAACCTTTAAGACAGCTCCATCGAACAGGGACTATGTTGACAACAATCTACTTAATCTAGTGTACTCCTTTTCTGGTAAGTGCCAAATCTAGTATGACAACACCAGTACAGCATCCAAATCAGTTTATTCTTCCATTTATCCATAACAGTGTCTATCATTCAAGTAATCCGTCAATTAATTTAAAATCTGAAGAGACGCTCAGTACCATATGGGTCATAGCATTTGTTTTTTACTGTGCCAGGGCTTCTCATTCAGCTGGTTTTATTACAGAAAATGGCTTTCACAGCTCCTGACCTGCGAGTCCACCTGGCTGCAGTTTACACTGCTTAAACGCACTCTTCTTTTGCAAACATCCTTGTGCTTGTGTAACGTCCAAGTTTGCGTGTGTGTGGGTGCAATCGCTGCATCGCTGCTGCTGTTCCCGAGGCCAATGCTGGGAGACGGAGAGAAAGAGTGATAGAAACTAGGAGAGGGAGGAAGAAGGAGAGAGGCGAGGACAGAGAGATAAAGAGAAGGAGGAGCAAATGCGGGGATGCGGAAAGAATGAGGGGGTACTTTTAAAACTTTGCAGCGCAAGATGGAAACTTTCTTCACTGTAGGACAGAAATCTTGAGGGAAAAGCCCGAAAGAAAAGAATGATGATGAAGGAAAGAGGGAAATATACTCACACAAAGCGCTAACAGCTCTATTTCCTCTGGTCCCACATATTAATCGATTCCCTTTGAGAAGTGAAAGGCCATTCCTCATCTGCAAATCTGCTGCATCTAGCTATCGGAATAATACACACACCCCAACATGCAGCAGCAGCAACATACACACACACACATGCACATATATACATATATGTGCTTTTAACGTAACATACAGTCACTTACACGCACACAACAGACACAAAACAAGTAAAGTGATGCCACGGGAATCCACTGAGGATAGTCTTACCAAGGTAATAAGATTTCTGACAACACCCCAGTGATGTCATTATCGCAGTCTGAGCCCACACACTCACAGCCAATTACACACACACACGCACACACACACACACAAGTACAGATTGCTTTAGTTGGCAATATATTGACATACACACACGGACACGGTAAGGAGGCACATTTGTGCACCCACAACCCTCTTGGATATTTTCTGCACAGAAGTGTGTGACAGTGCTTTGGGTCTTGTGGTTTAGAGGGTCTCATTAAATGACACTTTGATTTAAGGCAAGCAAAAACAAACATCTCTGCGCAGTAATTGGACAAACTCGTAAATGATGTCATAAAATGTTATTTCTATTCACTCTCTCTCTCTCTCTCTCTCTCACTTCGGTGGTCCCTCCTTTCCTCTCTGGTTTGACACGGGAAGAGAGTGACAAACATCAGAGTGTTTGTATTTGTGTGTGTGTGTGTGTGTGTGTGTGTGTGTGTGTGTGTGTGTGTGTGTGTGTGTGTGTGTGTGTGTGTGTGTGTGTGTGTGTGTGTGTGTTTGTGTGTGTGTAATTATACCGCCTGAGGGGAGACAACAACAGGGATGGATGAATAATGTCCTTTGATCACAATAACACAAACACACACATAAACACACACAAATGTTGGCGACTACTACATTAACGCTGATGGTTGCATAGGGGGTGTGTGGTACCTTTTTTCAGACACGAGCCGCCACCAAACACAGACATACACAGAAGCACGGATATATGAAGCGATACAATTTATCAATATGCATGATCAGAAAACACTCTTCACTACCCCAGCATCTATTGACCAGTCTCACCATTATGAATCAATAAATTACATAAAAAAAACTTGCAGCGTGCTGGCGTGTGTGTATACTAGATGCATGATTGTGCGTCATCGTTTTAACTCAATTAATTAAATGGAAACATCGAGTAGCAGAGGCTGACAATGGCTTTCCCTTTTCACTATTATGAAAGTCAAGTCAGTTACGAAAGTGTTCATGGGCTCTTTATGAAATCCAATTGGCCACCACAGGCAGCATCCCATGATCTAAAACCATGACTGACTGTCTGCCTGGTCAGAGGTGGACTTAGGAACAACTGGTTTAGGAAACAGACTGATTTAATTTTTATGTGGAGGTAAAGTTTATTCAACAATCATGTTTTTTAATGTGTCTTAAGGAGATACTGTATGATCCACACCTGCAGTCTGTTTTGAGAAGCTACCAGAGTTAAAAGGTTAAAACTGTCCTCCTGCATGAATATTTACGTTGCTTCAGCAATGTACATTTTTTGTGCATCCGAGTAGCTCTTTTGACCAGAAATGCACTACATTAGATTTTTACATCTGCAAAAATTTTTATACCTGCTGATATTGATAATTAATTTTTTAGGTTATAATCTGCTGATATCACCAGTGATATCAAACATGACTTTTTTTGGTTGCACCTTCCAATCATTTTCTGAGTATTAAAACTATTTCTTCACCACTTTTGGTACTTTTCACTGTACTTTAAATAACATTGATATTTATATTTGTAAAAAGTGCTCTGCGATGTTTCCTTTAGTTACTGATGCAAATATAAATGGTGGCAGTCTACATGTTAGACACAGGCATACTCCACTGTTGGCAATAAGGTTTCTTTATCTCAAGTGCCTTGCAATACATGTTTTTAGGTTTTAAGTAACATACGCCCTCTTTTACCTGGTCAAGTCCTCTTTTTTGGAGGCTGTCTAGGTTTGTCCGGCTTTGTCCGGGGAGGTTTATAAAATCCTTCAAATGTCCGCAGTTTTGTACAAGAGTTTCGATTTGGTGTCATGTGGACTTAATGTATGAGAAGCGCATAAATGACACTCAATCCAACTCTCAAATTTTACTTTGTGCGACTCTGTCACTTAGCCCCAGTGTAGTCGTGTCCTCTTTTTGGGAAGTCAGAATATGGTCACCCTATGTTTTTTAAGTATTTTGAACTTTAGACCCAATTAGTTTGGAACAAGATTAATGCCCTGGGTGTAGTTACTCTGCAGGAGACAAATTTCCAATCTGAACCCACTGTATCATGAACATAACAAAAATACTCAGAATTTGGCTTGGGACATTTAAAACATTCTTGTTTCCATTTTTATCCGTTTTTATGAAAAAGGACAATTTGTTTAGAAAAAAATTTAATCAAAGAACCTGATGCTTGACCATGAGAAAAAAAACGTGAAAGTCGTCTCTGCATCACGAAGCATCAGACACTTTAATCATATTCATCAGTTTGTTGGAATCAATGAATAATTAATCAGCCCATGTAAATGAAGTGTCATTAGTTAAGACGCTCGAGGGATGAAATCTGATTTCAAGTGTAACCGCTCGTGTGTGTGTTTCAGTAAAGACATCACTCTATAGAAGTGAAGACACAACACAAATCACATGTGTGCACACCGGCTCATATGATTCACCAGTTCAGAGAAACATTAATGAGAGTCAAAATATTTTCCAGCTACTTGAACTGATTTTTTGGTTTTATTAGGCTGTGAAGTGTTTGTTTTTGTCTCCAAGAAGCTGAGTGGGACACCTTCCACCGCTGCTGTCAACACATCTGGTGCAGACAGAGCGAGATTTAATTTAAGTGGCATGTTCGCATATAGGAGGGAATGAAAACAGCTGCAGCAGCCAAAGGCAGCGGACACAGAGTGGATGTGTCAATAAGCAGATACTAAAACAGACTTGAAAAACACAGAGTAGACGGTGTTAGAGACCAACACGACCCAGTTTCTAGTATTTATTACCGAGGAGGTCGATAACCGTTTAACGTGAGAATTATATGAAGCCAGGCCAGACATCCACCAACACAATTACACTTTGTAAAGGAAGTGCAAGTCTTTAAAAGTTGAAAGAGAGGAAGTAGACGATAAAAGCAGCAGCATTGTTTTAAAAATACCCCCAAAAATTAGGGTTTTTTACTTTTTGTTCGACCCACTCTGCTTTAAGAAGCTGCCAGGGTGGTGCCTTCAAGCTGAATTGCTGAGAATGCAGGGAGAGAAGACATTTCTTTCCTTAATCAATAATGTATTCTTCCAATACAGGAAAGTGTTGCATTATTCAACAAAGGACAGAGAGATGTATAGATGGGACTAATGCGGAGCGATACCGCAACATTTATCTAATTAACAAGCAAGAATGAAAGATGAAGGGACAGATAGAGAGATGGCAAAGGGCACGAAAGAGGACGGGAATACCAAGACTCAAAAAAAAGGGAGATGATGGAAAAGAGATGAAGGGTGAAATGCGTCTAAGATGGCATCCTCCAGAGGTTGACGTAAAAGCGTCTTTCATTGAAAGTCTTCTGCACCATGAGATTCAGCCTCAACGAAAAAGCAAAGGAACACACTCACAAAGTTATTCATTGCACGCAGAGGCATTAAAGCACATATACGCAGGGACAGGACACACACGTCTAAGCACACACAACTATAATCATGAATAGACAAACACACCAAGGGTCTTACAAGGCATTATCATCGAAGGCAAAGCTTCTTCCCATATTTCACATGAGGATTAAAGAAAATCTGCAAGGAACAAGGCAGCAGAAAGACTAACACTTCAGAGAGTAACTGTTTAAACCTGAACCTTCACAGGCTGAGGAGTTATATAAACTTTAAAAGAGTGTAAACCACCATGTAAACCTTACAAAGAGGGGATTCAGAAGAGGACACACTACAAGAATCTTTATCCCCTTTTGGGATGGAAACACACTGCAGCACTCTTTGAACACGTTTAACTGTTGTGCTTGTGGGTTTGGGGATTGATCATGACCATTTCCTGCTGACATTGAACATAAAAGGGATGAGAAATGTGAGCCGAGACCATTGACCGTATATGAATATGGAGAGCACAACAGTTCTCCCAAAGTGAAGCCAAAACTTTTAAAGCTCCTCCTGCTGACTGACCGCATGATATGTCATAAAGCCTCCCTTCCTTATTAAAACAGATTAATCGAAAAATATTAAAATACACGTCAAAGAATATGAGTTTATGATTTTTATTTATTTTTTTTTGTGCTAAATAGAGATAACAAGAATAAACCGTTGGGAACTAGCATGGTAAAATTAGTTACTGTATTTGATTTTTGAATATCTGGATAATACAAAATTTTTCTTCATCAAATACGTCCAATATCATTTTCTACTTCCATCCAATAACTTCTTGAAGATAATTTAATACTTCTTTAATGCGGCTGTGGGAAAGTTTTTTTTTTTTTTGGTGCCCCCTACAGACTAAGTGAAACCTCTTGCCTTACACTGGTGAAAGTATTGTTTTCAGGTAAGAACCTTGTAACGTTGCTTTTTCGCTGTGAAATGTACGACTCATTGTGAGTGGTTGCTTTTTAAAAAAAGAAACAAAAAAGTTGTTTCTCCTGTGTACTATCAACCATCTGGTGTGACACCTACCCCCACACGGTTGTGTCAGGCATAAAGATGACAACAGAGAAAACGGCAGCCTCGCTGCTGATATTCTTGTTTGTTTTTAAAGGTCATAAATAGGGATACGTGCCAATTTCACTCCGTCAAACTGTTAAAACTCCCCACAGTGCCTTTAAAGGTTGAAATCTGGCGTTAAATTTAGATTTTTTTTCTTTGGCGTAGCTTAAAAAATTAAGTGCTGTTGGTTAAATTACTGATGAGGGAAATTGAGGAAAATGTGAGTAAGTATTAGATCATCTGTTTGGGGCTTATCTACATTTCCTGGCACACAAGAGAACAGAAGTGAATTGATGAAAACGGAAATAAATTGGTAGAAAAAAATAATCAGTTACAACCTCTTTTAAAATTGAGCTACATTTTCTGACACATATTATCACACAAATCGTTTTTTTACAGGATTTATCTGTGGTAATGCAGTGATCGGAGTTCCTATTTCGATTTCTGGTTGAAGTTTTGAGTGTCCTTTTAGATACGACCTCTACATATTACAGCTTTGGCCTTAATTAAATCTCTAGCTTGGATCTGAAATTCTTATTATTCTGGGATTTATTATTAGAAAATCTGTTGTAAATTAACCACGATAATCCTCATATGTGGCCTCAGTTACACAGTAATCTTATCAGGGGAATACTATACATCCTCAAAATGTCCTTAAAGCTCCTGTGAGAAGAATTTAACTGGTTGTAAAACTAATTGAAATGAATACCTACTTTTGACCTATAAAAGCAAACAGGACCAGCAGTTGCATGAGTTAAAATGTTTATGCTGTAAATTTTTAAGACTGTTACGGCTGTGAGGGGGTTGGTGTCAAACTGCATGGTTGACAGTTTTCTTCAAAATCTGTATTTTATTTGTTGCCAATAGCAAATATTCACAACTAAGGATCTATATTTGAAAGCAGGATGATAGTTTGGTCTGATTGTACCGCCTTGGCAAGTATAGGAAAAAGATAGATGACAACAAAAAGATAATAGGTACATCTTCATCAACAGGGGGCAGCAAAGTCAATGCAAACAGAGTTCCTCACAGGAGCTTTAGCCAATTAGTTTCATATGAGGATAAAATTCATATACTGTTTAATTTAACACTGATTAAAAATGTCATAGTAGTCACTGATTAATGCAAACGATGTTGAAAACCTTCGTCACAAGCTCAGTCGTAAGCATCTTGTTGAGTTACAGCAATAGATTGTACTTTTACTCTGGATTTCATGAGAAGTCTTTTGATAAAAGGTCCCAAAAAAAAAACTTCACATAAAGATTAGGAGCCAGCTCAGATAGACAGATAAGCTTTGAGGAGAGAGAGAAAACAGAGAAAGAAAACAAAGAGATCACAAAGTGGTGGCTCGAGCGCTTTAAAGTGGATTATTTTCCCCTCATCTGTTCCTGCAGAGGAAACACTCCGGCTGTCAAGGAGCCGAATTGCTGCTGTTTCAATGACACTTTCTGACAGGGGACAGGAGGTGTGTGTGTGAGTGTGTGTGCATGTGTGTGTGGGTGCCGAAATAGGTGGCGTGTGGCAGGTGCCAATCAGGACATTCTGTAATTCCCTTCCACTCAGCCTCGCCTCTGGTCAAACTGAGGGATTATCCCTCACCCCTTCATATCCCCACTAACCCCCTCTCCACCTCCTCCTTCCTCCCACCTCCCTCCCCTTCTCTCCTCTCCCTCCTGTTAAAGGTACCGCGTGTGAAACTAGTAGATCCACAAGCAATCACCACAATAACTTAAAGTCACTGGTTTATTTACTCAACACAAGAGAACTGCCGGGAGGTTCTTCCGCCAAACTGACCTCCGTATTGACGTTTTATTGCGGAAAACAGGGTTGGATTTGGTGGGAAAATCTGCTGGACCGTCTGGGAGAGAGATTGCTTTGTGGCATGAAATAAGAAAAAGGGATGCTATTCTTTCAGTGCCACTGGAGCTAAAGATTTGTGATTTTCTTTCGCTGGCAGATCATGATGAAAAGGAAAGCTTTCGAGAAATATTCTTTATCCTCTTTAGAAAAGTCAAGGAAAAGTCAAACGCACACTTGTGGCAGTTCACTAAAAGTGTGGTCAACACTTAGAAAAAGACTACTTTGTGTTGGACACCAAAGTGCATCTTTGATTGGCAATAATTTCAAAGCTAAAGCATCTGTATGATAGTATGGCCAATAAGCGGTCTTCAACCAAAGGGGAAAATAACCAGCCTATTATAAATCTGCTGAATCGAAAAAGCAAATTGCTCCTTCTTAAACCCACAGTAATTTCATGACATCTCAAAGTTCAAAGCTTAAATGCAAAAAAAACAACCAAAACTTCTGCACCTTGTTTGAGAGAATCCCACACCAGGAACAAAGACTTAAAAGTTCACAGTTCGCCTTACCACGCAGTCGCTCTCAACCCCAACAACCTGGACACCCACTCCTTCTAAAGATCACCAGTCGTCATTTCTTCTTGCCTTCCTTCGGTTCGATACCTGCTTTCTAAATGCTTTCTTCCTCCACCTGTTCCCGCTCCTCCAACGGTTCTTTTCAGGTACTTACCTAACCCTCCTACCTGCTGCTTCCTCCACACTAGTTCTTTCCACCAATGCTAACCTGGTTCTTCTCTGTTTGTTTCTATACATAGGGTTGAACATCTCACATCAGCAACGGGGCAAAGACAAAAGTGCTGGAAAACTACCCAAAAACATATCAAAGTCGATCAATTCTGCACCAATAAGTGAATTCAAGCATGCAGTCTTCTGCATATTCAACATGACTTCTCTCAAGATCATCCACTCTTCAACAACATCAACAAAGACTCCCGTTCCCACAAAATCCAACATACTCTGCCTCTTACCTTATCAGCCATGATCATGGATGACCCTCCATGGATGCCCAGGATGGGGATAAGCGTCTGTGAGGAAATAAAATCCAAAATCTGGGCAATGGCCTCCTGGTCGGTGCCATCCCCAAACACAACGCCATGGATCTTAGTCCCGGACATCAGGTCACACATGTGATTGATGATGCTTTTGGGGTCTGTCTCATTGATGAGCAGTGTAACAACATTGACGTCGATGGGGTCCTCCTTGCTCCACAACGCCCGGATGTCCCGGTCTGAGATGTAACGCGTGCGTCCAAGTATCACTGCAATGTTCAGAACGGGCACTTTATCCGAGCTGCCGCTGCTTCGCTGCTTTTGAGCTGCCGCGGGATCAGCGATCAGGGTCACTGCCACCAGGAGAGCCAGGGATAGCAGAACACTATCACTGCCACATGTGCTGCTCCTTCTACTCCTCCTCTTACTCCTTTTGCTGCTGAGGGACATACTGCCAAACCACTTCATCCCCTGCATGGAATGAGGATGAGCGAGAGCAGAGAAGATCAAAAAGGGAGGAGATTGGAGAGAGATGTGAGAGAAATGATGGCGGAGAGGAAAAAAAGACAAGAGATAAATTGTTAATGCTCAGCTTTTGAAGGCCACTCATCCAGGTAGAGACCCTCTTTTTTTATTCCACTTCTTCTCAGTTATGTTATTAAACACATAAACCTCACGGGGAGGGAGACAGCCTTGAGAGAAAGTTGCAGAGGACTCTGTGAAAGAGAAGATGACTAACAAGTTTATACTTTATGGTCACGACTGCGAGGATCAGATGATTCAGGAGCAAGCTGTTCTGTTTGGAGGAGGCAGGCGCCCATTTAAAGTGTGTACAGGTGTAATATCAACCCACAGCATGCATTGATTTTCACTTGTAAGGGGGCGCTTTGAGTGACAGCAACAAACAAAGTGTGCTGAACGTTTATATATTTACAGTGCTATTACATTTCCTGCCAGTCCAGGGTTAGTTCGTCCATTTTTGCAAT
This sequence comes from Xyrichtys novacula, assembly GCA_962446985.1. Classification (NCBI taxonomy): domain Eukaryota; kingdom Metazoa; phylum Chordata; class Actinopteri; order Labriformes; family Labridae; genus Xyrichtys; species Xyrichtys novacula. The sequence goes on along the minus strand of OY660879.1, from coordinate 13,666,115 downwards.
GGTTTGCAGGGTAATAATATCAAATCCATGGGTACTTTTGTAGAAGCACAATCTTGAAACCTGTTGCCTCTTCTTGAGCAATGGTGAAAAAAAATGGGGGGTGGAGGGGGCTTACAATACCAATCCTAGGTACTCAGTTTGAAAATTTCTTCGATTAGATGAACTATGATGAACTTCTAGATGCATTTCTTTTACATTTAGATCTACAATCGTGGTCCTCACATGTTGAACCTTAATGGGAACTCGTGACTCAAGGGTTTTACTAAAATATCAACCCACCCAATAGTTGGCATTTGTTTTTTTGTGTGTGATTTTCTATGGCATTTCTAAACAACTATTCACTTCATTACAATTAACTTTTGGATCGATTTAGTGATATTTAGTACCCAAATTCATGGTCTCCAAATGTTAATTTTTTATGATGACTTATGTCTTCTGAGTTCCCCTGGCTTCTCTCCAAATCTATCAAGTGATATTTATTTGTGTTTTAGAATAAAATTTCTCATTGTTATTCAGTTTGGTACACACATTGTCGAACCCACTTAGAATGAACTTTTTTGTAAACTTTGATAACTCCCTTCACATTTCCTTAAAGACCAGTATCAGATGAGTTTTCCATTGCTCAGTAAATAAGTTGTAGACCACGTGCCTGTTCTTCTAGATATTTCCATCATGTTTGGCTGAACTGTGTGTTTCCTGCTACAATAGCATAATTAACCAGCAACTTTTGGTTGAGAACATGTCAATGTTTGTTGTTAAAAACCAGTCTTGTTTATTCCCATTTTTACATAAATATTTATTCTATGGACATGACCATTTGACTTGTCTTCAGAGAAAAGAGTAGGTGATTTAGGTTTCCTAAAGAATAAATTAAAACATCTTAATGAAGGAAAAACTTCAAAGGTTATCTCACCTCTACAAATCTGGTGCATACCTGGTGTTGCTCTAAAATTAAATGATTAATTAGTAAGGTAGAGGGTCTGGAATGAAGAGCCAGCATTTTACCCACACAACGATTTCGGGATTGTTTGGTAGAAACTAACATAAATTAAACCAAATATGAGAGACAATTATTTAATTACAGTAATAATTTAGAAGAAGAGGCAGGTTAAATTCAATCAGGAACACATGCCCCATGCAGCTAATGCTCATTTGATCATTTCTTCACCCATATTTATCTTATTGTCATATAACTGATTCAAGCTCCACGCGCACGCACACACACAGATAAAGCTTTCTTCTGGAGGTAAGTAAGAGACTGATTACATAAAGGCATAAAGGCTAAAGACAACAGATGAAGATTAACCAGTGATGTATTGCTTGCCTTGCCACTTAAGGTCTTCAAGAACAGGGTGGAGTGTTTTGGGAAGGGACAAGGGAGGGGGGTTGGGTTGAAAAAGAAATGCTTTGTAAACACATTAATATGAGACAGTGACAAAGTCAGAGCAAAGAAGGCGACAGCTGTTACTCTGCACCAACCAGAGTGAAGGAGCGCGGTGACATCAGACACAAATCACAATCCACAATCCCCCCTTTCTCTCCTGACAGAGATAACTCTCCCTGGACCTCCTTAGATGTAACGTTAAGAGAGCATTAAACATCGAGAGAGCAAGCGGGTACGTGGGTTTATCATGAGGCGCAAGACGTATAAGCAGGTGTGCTGGACAGTAGAGCGTGAGTGAATCACAAGGGCATGAAACATATGGCTACATAATGTGCCCATGTGCACTGCTGACGATTTATGGATTTGCTGACAGGACCGTGTGTTTTTGCGTCGGTGCAGAGTCGGTTGGGACATGATTGATGCCCAGGAGCTGTCGTTTATCAGTCGGCTGTTGGAGACTGGTATAGATTTAAGCACTGAGATCAAAAGGTTGTGAAAAACTGGTCTTGTTTGCAATACTCCCAGACATTTACATAGGTCAAAGTAAGACATCCATGTAGTAAAAGTCATGCAGGTTCGTTTTTTATAATATCTAAGTCCAACATTTTATTTAATTATGTACTTCTGCTTGTTGACACCAGAATGACTTCTTTATCCAATTATTGTGAGTACTCTGAAGCAAGTTTCTGCCCAAACAGCAATTTTCCAAATGTTACTGAGCCACCTATGTCTGCCAACTCCTGTTCAATGAGCCTTTTGGGTTTCTCAGTTGTAAGAAACCTTTTTCTTTAGAAGAAAATCCTTTTTGGTGTATAATAATACACCACATACTTATTTCTTATCAACATGCTGTTGAAGAGTTTTTAAATTACCATTCAGCCATGCTTTCTTTTGCTGAGGAAGTGTCTATTTGTAAGTAAAAGGATAGTTTTGCATTATTTTCTATGAGCTAGGGTTAGTTATGCATTGTGACTCAGTTACAAAATTGAGACACAGTTGTGTGCTGAATTATGCATATAAGCTCACTGTGTTGTCCTGTGTTTTTTTAAACAAGCACAGGACTGCTTGTCCCTACCGTGCAACTGAGCAGAAACACAGTTAGAACAGACTCGGGGATGAATCATCCAAATCTCAGTCCATTCAGAGCAGAGAGAGGACCAACGTCTAATGGATTCTTAGTGTCTCTGTCAAAAAGCTGCCATCTTTATTTACCCAAAAGCAAAAGAATTCCAAGAAAGCTTGTGTGGACAGCTTATGAAATCACTGACTCTTTACAAAAAGGTAAATTACGTCTTACTGGAACAACTTTCCTTTAAATATTGAGGAATCTACAGTTCGACGATAGCAGGACGAGTATATTCCAAATGTTCAACCCTCATGCATTTCCACTCTCTTTTCTCTAAGAAACAGTACAACTGTACAGTTCTAGTGGTGTTGTGTCTGCATGTCTGACACAAGTCTGAGACGATAAAGTTAACTCCGTCCCCATGAGCCATATCTTCAGTGACAGGACGCATTGGTTCCTGAACTTCTGAAACCTTTCTGTGACAGACGCCATGTTGGAAATTGTAGCTCGACCTCACATTCAGTCAGACACCTTCTGCCTCTTCCTATAGTGTGCTCACATGTCTAATATGCCAAACTCAAAATCTTAATATCTTCAAAGCAAATAAGGTATAAGAAGATTCACGCCCAGAGAAGACGAGTAAAGGAACAAGAGATTCACAAACTAAAAAGATGTACAAGACTGTAAATGTGTGTATTCTGCTGCCAAGACAGGCTTTTTGGACTGGTTGTGTATGTGGCTTTGAGTGCTTTTGGAGCCAGCCCCAAGTGGACACTCAAGAAACTGCAGTTTTTTGTTGTTTTTTTAATCTTCCACATCAAGCCCTCATTTCTCCCATGCAGAACAGTATATTGCAAACCATTGAGGATAGGGGTGCAGGTATCCAAGCTACAGGTACATTTTGAACATACCTGAAGATATTTGTTAATTATAGATATATTAATAGAAAAATTTCTCAAGGAGTAGGATTTTTATTTGAGAGCCATTAGATTTCCTAAAGAATGTAATGGCGAATCATTACCCTCGGGTTCCTGGGACTTGATACACTAAAAAGCTATCACTATTACTGGGTTTCTTACTGCTACTTTATGGAGTGTTGAATTCAGTGTGTAAGCTGCATTTTCAATTTTTTTTTTCATCAAATAAAGTGAGATGAATGTGACTTGCTCCCTTGCAATTGAAAATCTGCCTCTATTCATTTTGCATTTGAAGTGGCCACCTGCTGCAAAGCATGCTGAGATACATAACGGCACCACATCCCAATAGCTTTGCTCCCTCATTAGGACATAATTGTGCATTTATAGGAAACAGTGGTATAGAATTAGGTAAATAAACCTGTGGAGCTGGTTGGATTAAAAAGTCTCCTTAATTTAAGACAAGAAGTGATTAGCAGAGGTGGATGGCTAGTCCAGGTGCATTGGTCATAGGCAGCACCCTACAAATATAACTACATATTGCAGACTGCTGAACACAATGGAAATCGTCAGTTCAAATTGATTCCTCTTCTCGAGACCCTTTGAAAACAGAGTACATCTTATATACGAGCCTTTCTTCTATGGGCCAAATTCCAAATCTTTTACATGTTTCCAAGAGGAGCAGACTAATGAAAACACAAGCCTCTTTGTTGAATAAGCGTCGTCATAATCAACAGTTCATTTTCTTCTGCTGCTGCAATCACTATTTAAATATGCTGAAGTTCCCTTATGATACAGCAATATCAGCTCGACCATCAGACACTTTAAAACTCTTTCCATCAGCAGTTTTTGGAGGGTACAGTTGAGTTTGGCAACCCACACAGTCTGGCATATCTGTGCAGAGGAGCTAAAAAACACAAGCTCAATACCGTTATATAAATGCTTCCAAATGTACTCTGCACACTTTGTATAGGTAGGATCATGTGGTTGTTTTTGCCTACATGCCGCATACCTGTATTTTTGTAAGCACTTTACCGCAGTATCCTGCAAAATAATACACACAACTTCCTCTGTAGGTAATCGCACTAACAGTGCATAAAAGAGAACTATGAAAGAGTCAACTGGTACCAATTTGGCGCATTACAGTATTTATAGTAACAGGGGACTTCATTGTTGACAAGATTATCTCTCAGTTCCAAAGGCTGGTGTGGAAATCTGACTAACAAAAGAGTGTTTTTTCTCCCTCTCTATACTTGACTCAACCCTGCAGCATCACAGAGGGGGTTTCAGAGAGAGAGGAGTAGCAGGAAAATGAACAAAAGGATGGAAAATGGGCAGATGAAGTAAAGGCAAAAATAGAGAGAGAGAGAAATAAGAGTAAATTGAAGAAGAAGAAAAAAGAAGACGCAGATGTCCAGAGAGAAAGAGGAAGAATAAGAGGGAGTGGAAGTGACGGAGCACCCCTTTCTAAATCGGATTGGGGCAGTTGGTCGCAGCACAAAGGCTGCCGTTTGTTGGCACCAGAGCAGTAAATGATGTTTGGCAGGCACATCCAAAATAGAGGCTTTCACACACATACAGACTTCTATATCAAAGACACAAAACTTATTGAACACACTGTGCCAAAAAGTATTCAAACAGAGCAAACTATCATTTCCTTACAAGCTAATTTTTACATAGCAACCATTTTCACACGCCCTGAGACTGCTACACTGTTGTACGACTATTAACATATATCAGATATTCAGCATTTTTAATTTAAACACTTAAAAACTTCCCTTTAATCGTCAAAATGTGGAGAGACATAAAGCAATGAATCAGAGTTAAACAATATTTGAAAACCCTTCAGCCCTTTAACCTCGAACCCAGCTAATGCTAGCATTCAACTATCTTTAACAACTTTACATTAGCTAGACAGAAAACCTCAGAATTACACTAGCAACGAATTCATGTATTTCCTGTCATATTTTACTACACAAGCTAATGACTATATAAGCTTTTAGCTTCTATCTAGCTTGCTGAAACATTGGATAGCGAGTTGCTAAATGCTAACATAAGCTGATGTGTGGCCTTAGCTTACAGTTCCTTTAACTTCAAATACGGCCTGATTTCCCTCTCAGCGTTCACAATTATAACATTTTCAGTTACCAATTGTTCAAAAAGCATTGAAATAATGTTTTTCTGTTTTGTTTTGTTTTTCAAAAAATACCCAAATTTGTATCACTTCTTCTGAGACCCAGCACTACAACACCATAATAGCATTAGAGCATCTTATCCCAAAAGAGGCTTTAAAGGGAAAATGCTGCCACTTGACTCAGGTCAAGAAAAATAGAAAAATGAAGGTATTGCTCTTCTTTTGTCCCTCTGTTCAACTGTCTGTGGCTCCTTTCCAAAAAAAAAAAAAAGCCCATAACCTACAAATCACTTACTAGCAGTGTAGTCTCCACTGGTTAACTGTTACAACACTAACCCCATTTGGTGTCACCACCACAAAGCCCAGGTTTCTGCTCCACACACAACTTGCCTTCAATAATTCAGCTGCATTATCTTTACATGATGATTAATATGATTACATTTACCGCTGCGGTCACAACCGTTCCCCCTTCTATCTCTTTAAATGGCATTAAAATTACATTAACATAGTGAACACACTCTGTGGGTATGATTTATTTACAGTTGAGGCCAGATTGGTTAAAACTGAGGATGATAAGTGTGTGTTTTCCACTGCCACAGCCCAGAAGATGCATGTGTTAATGTATATACATACTTCTGGTTTGTAAAGGACCACCCTGAATATTGTATGTTTTTCTTGTGTCATTGTATTCCCTCTGTTCACTTACACTCCAACCCTTACTTCATCTTCAGCTCTTATCGTCCTGTATTCCCTTTTGTCTTCTGTGCCTTTATTATTTTCATAGCTTTATACCAATGTGCAGCGGGTGCAAACTGCGGATATGTTTAGATCTAAATATTAACTGCTGTTCTTGTTTTATTGTTAAGAGGACTCAATAACGTTAGGACATCAAAACAGCGGAAGGGATCCCAAAAATAGAGGTAGACCTGCTCTGGTAGTACACTCATGATTTTAATTTTCTAGGATTGTTTCTCTATGAGCTCATACTCGGTTTAAAATGCAGCCTTTACGCAAGGGAGACAGACTTTCCCATCTTCACGTTTACATTTGAGGTCTTAATAGTTATGTCCACTCCTTTTTTAAAGCTCTGTTGAGTAGTTTTTGATAGGTTAGGAAAATGACCAGCGGTGCATTTCAAATGCCTTTTTTTTTACCTTTCCCACTGCAGAAACTGTGCTAAATTTCACTGTTAAAAAACAACTGAAGGAGAGTTTGTGTCAGTTAACACCGCTTTCACAAGGGTGAGACAAAATCAGCAACACTGTAAGGAGTACCACTTTGGCCACAGAGGGGGCACCAAAATGAACATAAACAGGAAGTTCCTCACAGGAGCTTTAACTGACCGACCACTACCTCAGGCCTCCCGAAGGATAATTACAAAAGACAGCTGATGGGTCCCAGGGTAGGACTGTTGTGATACAGTATCTTTGGATTCTTTAGGCTGCTCCACTTGAGCCTTTAAACTGTAGCATATCTGCATTTGGGTTTTACTTTCTGTTGCCTCTTTATGATTATCCAAACACCGAGGACAAGAAATATTCAAAAGACACCAGAGGCCACAGAAAAGGGCTTCTTGGATGTGATTGTTGTTCACCAGATGGCTTAAGCATTTGGACTTGATCGTGTCTGCATTTTGGTTCTTCTCCTTGTCTTCTCAGAAAATCTACTTTCCGAGTAAAGGGGTATTCCAAATAACCGATGGCTAAACTGCAAACCTGCCAACAAATTTAAGAAGTAAAAAGGTGATAAACACTCTGATTGGACTGCTTTATGCTGGTTTAGTCAAGCCTCTAAACTCCTATGTGCATTTGGGTTCTGCTGTGTGTTGCCTGTTTGTTTAAAAACGAGGCCCGTTAAAATGAGAGCTGTATGTTAATGATTGGTTAGGGTTTGCTGCATTTGTCTGTGATAAACCTCTGCACTTGAACATGTCTGCTTTTGGGTTATTTTCCTTGCGGCCCATTATTCCAACCCCATTACCAGTACAAATTTCTCTGAGGAAGTTGGAACCAATGATCTGTATCTTAACCGCTTAAGCATTTCCAAACCACACCTCATTTTCCTCCTTGAGCACATTTGAGCGGTTTTGGCGTCTGTCTTTGTTGTCCTATTTGTTCTTGTTCACATGTTGGCTCGTCGGTTTATCGTCACACGGGGGTTTGTCTGTCTGACTATGCAAATTTTAAACAGAGCTTCCTCATTTATTCATCCCTCCCAAACAGCATTCTTATTTTTGCCTCGTCTTCTCCCTAACCTCGAGTTCGCTATCCTTTTATCCTTTTCTGAGAGTTTTATTCTAAAAGGAGATTCTGCCATTTTGGAGAGGATGCAGAGAAACTGTATGAATACAAATGTGCTGCTGAGGTTGGAAACTTTTTAAGGGTCTTTGAATACAAAGTACCAACAATGTTAAAGGACTCAGTGACATGAGTATATCGCAAACTCTGACTTCTGTTTGGCCCATTTCTCTTGAATATGACTAACTTTGCCAGGAGGGTCCTAAAATACTCAACCGATCCCCCGTAACTTCCGACGTTCTTCATCTTTTGTCAGCTCATTCCTCTATTCCTTTTTCTTTCAATCTCTCCCTCTCTCTGTCTCTCTCGCTCTCTCTCAGGCCCCAGCCATCTGCTCTGTGTGCCCTGACGTGTGCATGAGCACCCATGAGAAGCCCAGTGGAAGTAATCGTCTGTTACCGCTCAGGCTTCAACATGTTGTCTGCCCACTGCACATACCTCTTTAGCTCCCTACAAACCCACGATGCCACGGTGCCAAAGAAGTGAGGCCACTAGCATTCTCTTATATAATGGCTGTGAACGCTCTCTATCTCTCTCTCTTTGCACCTGGTGCACACTCCGGCATCTTCTCGGATTCCTTTCCGCCTCCTTATTCGCTCGTTTTTACTTTTTTGTACTAATTGCATCAGTCAGTTTGGGTTGTATTAGCATGCAGGAGGCCCGTATTAGTCCGCTGAATTTCAATTTCCTGTAATATAAGTGCATGCAAAGACATCCTCATTGCAAAAGCACACAGAGTACAAAAGAGAACAGAGTTAGAAGTGGAGGCAGATTGAATGTTATCTAAGGTGGTGATTTGTTTTCACTCTGTGTTGCTTGTGGCAGCAGGATGCAAACTGAGCCTCTAGTCCTGCAGTGTGTTTTTCACTCTGAAGTCACGTCTAAAGGCCAAAGTGCTGACTTTAACCCTTCACATTTCGCCAAGGAAGTTTCTCTGGTTCAGCTGAGTTTCTTTCACGAGTGCGTTTAGCTAAATAAAAAGTAGATTAAGTCCCACAGTCCCTCTCTTTCACTCCTCTCCTCTCTTTCCTCTGGTATAATTGGCAATAATGAGCGCAATCTTTCTTACAAACAATAACCTGTCCTTTGAAAAAGCACACTCCCTCACTCTCCAGAAGGAAAACCACAGAGGCAGACTGGTTATTGTTTACAGCAGGGCCTCAATCTGCATGTGGGGAGGTATGCTGGGTTAATTCATTATTTCCTTTAGCTGTCATAAAAATATGGATTGCCCTTCCATGGAGCTGCAGCTGGCGCCTTTACATAGAGAGAGTGGAGTGAGTGTGTGTGTGTGTGTGTGGGGGGGGGGGGGGGGGGTACTCTGTGATAGGAGAACTGCGCTTCAACAACGTGACTGAATCCCGAAAACAGGAGAGAGAGCGAGCGAGAGAGGGAGTCAGGGGGAAGTGGGGGGTGAGAGGAGATGTAAATTCATTTGGATCTCCCGATTACGTTCAATGGAGGCAACACAATACAAGTGCGACCCCTACTGGTGCAATATCGGCCTGCCTTTCACTCTTGGTTAAGACGCTTTCTAAATTGTAAAACATTTTTTTTCTAGGACAAAGCCTGAGTAGACTTTCTATCGCTTTTAAAGAGGTAGATTTGGCCTCAAATTATGCTAAATATAATGAGATATCCAGCTTCGTTTTTTCTCTCTCTCTCTCTCTCCCTCTCTGTGAGATCTCTCCAACGCAGCGCGATTGGAGCACTGTTCGTCCTGGTTTGGGATGGAGAAGAAGAGTGGGAAGTTGGACCAACCAGTGGCGCAAGCAAAACCCTGCAGTGTGGTATCCAACAAGAAGGGGGGAAAGCAGCAGAAGCGCACCCTTCTTTTACTTTACAGTGCCTTCAGTGAAAAGCATTTTTGGTGATTCAACGCGTCTGGTAACGGGGCTGTGGGTGCGTTTATCCAAACACCTAAGGGGGCACGTTCCCTTGAATCAAACCTTTACAGCCAAATTTGAAGTCCAGATTATCTTTGATGACCTAACGCACGATTAGCGGAATTTGTCCGGTTAAGAGATGTACACTGATGCGCTTCGGAGAAGCATGCGCTGCGCTCACTGCGCAAGCCTTCTCATCTGAATTATGAGGAAATTCTTATACTTGACGTAAGAGCTGACAGAGGGAACCTAACAGGTATTGTCTGCGTCTTATACTATCCATTACGCATCGTTTGAGCCCCACTTGATCGTGTTTTAGGGACCGATTCGCTCTCCGTGATGTAAGTGCCGCACTTTGGATGAGGGACTCCTGTGGATAACCCGCTGGTCAGGAAAGAGGGGGGTATGAATGAAGAAACGCTGCAGGACCACCAGAGTCTAAACTGAACCGATAAAAATATATATACAACATACTTACAGCATCTCCCTTCCACTGAGCTCCAAAACAGCGGTGCGAGATGACATTGCAACAGTCCCCTCTCTCCTCGCAGAAACCATGCAGCCTCTGATGGGGATCACACTCACAAACACTGCAACAACAGGACGGGGGGTATGAAATATCACCGAATCTCAGGCGATTAAATATTCCCACCGTGTCCGAGAAGAGAAAAAAAATCTGAATGAAATCCCCCGCGTTGACACTTCACACGCGCGCAGCAGCGAATAAAATTCACTGTTGTTGTAATCCAATCTTCATTGTGTGTGTGCGCCTGCCGCTGCTGCCGCTGCTGCTGCTGCTGCTGCTTCTTCTCCACTGCAATCTCTGCTGGCCCCGCGCATTGTGGGGGGCTCAACCTGCCTCTGTGTGATTACAGCTCCCGGTATCCCGTTATTCCTGTCCCGGGTAGAGGAGAGCAAGAGGCAGGTGAGCAGCCGCCGGACGCACACATAGACGCACACGCACGTTAACTACTACAGTAGAAGCTCCGGCAGCCTGCAAACCGAGCATGGGACCCAACGTCTCTCTCTCTCTCTCTCACTCTCTCTCTCTCTCCCTCTCTCTCAGCGTCGTGCACGTGTGTGTGTATGTGTGTGAGAGATGGTATGCGTTCTGCGCGCGTGCGTGTGATTTCACGTTGGGTCTCTCGCGCTTCTGCAGAGGCACGGGCAGCTGGATGGATAGACGGACTGACTGACTGGCGGTCCGTCGTTCTGTCGCTGCCTCGCTCCTGCTTTGCGCAAAAGCTCCTCTCTCGGAAAGAGCTTAGTGAAAAAGAGAGAGCCAGAGTTTGGCGAACACACAAAATGACTCAGACAACAATGTTAACCCTCATTCCTCAGATATCCCTCCCCGTTTCTGTTCTCATCTCTGTCAAGATTAAGCATTTTACCAGCTCTCTCCATTCATGACTTTGGGGATTTTTTTATACAGTCAATCCTCGTGGAAAACTGGGGCACAGAGCGGCAGATAAAGGGGGAAGTCAACAAACACAACAGCTAGTGGTGCAAAGGAGAAGACACTGTGATTAAACGGCACATGAAATGCTGTGGCTGTTCAGTGAAAGAGAGGAGACGTGTGCAGACTTGTGAACACAAGCAAAAACCTCCTAAAGAAATCCTCACAGGTGTTTGGTTCAGCTCGTTTGACAGTTCTTCTGACAGTGTTTGTGTTTAAGAGAACAGGATACCTGAAAAGGTGAAGGCCTTCATCCGAGTTTCCTGTGTTAGCGTGTGGGGAGGTGATTTTCCAGTTTTAAGCGAGCAAAGTTTTTTTGTCTTCTTCGTGATAACTCTAGGATCCCCTTGCTGGACAGCGCTACCTACTGTTTCAGTGGGTAAATTTCTGGAGTCATGCTGCATTCAGGTGCTCCTGGCATGGACCCTTCATGTTTTGCATTTACCCAGGAAATCACTCTTTAAACACTATCACTTGTGCAGCTTCTGACAGATTTCATAAGAACTGTGTACACTATGGACAACTTGGTTCCGCCTTCCGCCAGTATATGGATTTGAAACCGAAAAGTTCTCGATAATTCCGCGTTTTTCTCCATTTCCTGAAACCGACACTGCGCAGTAGCATTGTAAGCACCCCACCACTTGCGCAATAGCATTGTACGCATTCAGCGGGAGAGTCGCTGTGATGACCCTCGGCGCAAACAGCGTATGCCCCGAGTGCTAATTTTTTTTTTTTTTTTTTTTTTTTTTGTAGGATGTTAAGGTAAGCGCCCGCCCTCCTCGCCTCTGATTGGCTAGAAGCGCTGGGCTCCGATTGGTTATTCCTTATGGCTGTGAAATGTCTGATAGGATTAGGGTTAGGAGATCAAACTAATTCAATCAATCAGAAATTGGCATCAAGTTTGTACTGGTGTTAAAATCTGTAGTGATTTAGTTTAAACCTTCCTGCCAATTCAATGTTGTTTTATGTCCTTACTGATAATTAAGATGAATGATCTTTACTTACTTACTTCTTACTTTCTGTGGCCACGATTGCTATGTTTTTTGTTTACCTTCTTCCTTTTGTGGGGTCGGAGTAGGCGGGTCTGGGCTCATCCCCTTACATCCTTTAGTCAAAGAAACACCCCTGGATAGACACACTGCACAGACTCTGAGTTCACTGCTCTCAGCTGTATGGATTACAGTGCATTTCTTGCAGATGTGTGACAAAATCAACACTGTACTCTTCCACTAATACAGTCTGTCAGGAATATTTTGCTCATATCCAGCGCAAACATTCGATATTTTCGCCAAAAGGGCAAAAGATGGTGAAAGAAAGGCCCAGTGGTTTTGCAAAGACAGATCTAGGACACTGTGGTACAAATGTTTTGTCCTTATAAAATATTGTGTTTAACAGCAAGTGATAGTGCACTCTCCCTGTCAATGGATTCAGCTTTAAGTCACTAACATAGGCTATTCATAATAATTTTCTACTTACATGTCACGGATCTCATTGGTATGACTATAAGTGAGCATAACACCTGAGGCAATTGCTAAAAAATAAATACTGTTTGCTAGTTTGAGTAGAACTAGATTAAAATGTTTGCTTCATATCCTCATCTCAGAGCTCTCATGACTCCTAATTTCCAGTCATGTATTAATAAACAAGTGTGCTGAAAGCATTCAGGTAATGTTTTATTTTATGGTTATTTAACAGAGCTGGTTATCCTTAGCATATGTCAGAAAAACTCATAAGAAATTTCTGTGGTTTTCTTTTTCTTTTTTGAACTGCCCTGATTAAAAAAAAAACGTGATTAAAACTGGTTTGTTGGAACTTGGATTTCCAATATGGCGACCCTCCTACATTTAGGCTATGCAATGGCTCCTCAGAACCAATGAGTAACATAACTGAGACAACACCCATGTGTTCTACTGTCTGTGATTTGTTCCCTCTCTTATATAATATATTTTCTGTGAACACCCTACTCTGGATGAGCTGGTTAGGACAAAGTTTAGGTTTGTAAAAGGAAGAAGAAAGACAGTCTACAGCAACAGGTGGCCAAAGGTCTTAGAGAAAATCTGGTGGATGGACTATGATACCCTATACTGTACATATCACACTTCTATCACTCTTTTGTCATGGTCTCTCTGTAAGAGGCTCCTTCTCTGATGTATTTACCCTTTTTCTATTTCTTATCCATCCTTTGAATTCTTAAAAGTGGAACAAGAATCCCGATAATGAGATCTTTTCTGACCACTCGCTGTGATGACAAAACTCTTGGTACTTTTGCTAAATCAAAGCAAATGATGATGCTTTGAACTTTGTACTTTGCAGTTTTACATATAGTATGTGAGAACAAGCAAGTCTGCCGATTATTATTCATCTACTCTGGCAGATGCATATGGTCCCTGTCCCATCAAAAGACTTGGAGTTGACCAGTTTCTCTTACAGTGGGGTCTTTCTCAATCATAATACCATGACTATTAGCCATTCTTTTAACATCCTGCTGCTGCCGCTGAATTAGAAACATCTAAGTTTGCTGTTGAGTCAGTATGGTTGGCAGCTCTTACATGCACAGATGGATATAAAACCATGTCAACCAAACGTCTGTGTAGGTCAGCTACTTTGAAAACTGAAGTGTTAGTCTGTGATTCATCATAAAACTTAATTATAGCAGGGCCATCAGTGTTTTGTATCACTTCATAAAAGAAAAAAGTTAGACCAAAACCACTTCAGACCCCAAGAGTGATATGATATGCAGTGATGCTCTCTGGGTCCATAAGTATCCAGGGATCTTGAATATCTTTGTCTTTCTGTCATTTTGTTTTCCTCTGGCTTTATTCCATTTCAGTGGATAGGATCCTTTGACAGACCCATACTCTGAAGGATCTAGCCTGGTTTAGGATGCTGGTCAGCTCCACCCCTTGAATAAGAAACTTTTGGGAGAACCAGCACACAATTTAGGCTACAGTTTTTTTTCCATCTGAAATCAAATCTGCTAATTTTCAGAGGTTTTAATTGGAGTACTCATCTCAGCGAATGTGAACACTGAACTGAGGAATTTTTCAGCACTTTACCATCAGGAAGCCCTTTTGTTTTGACATTAATTGCAGCACATGTACATGTTCTTCCCCCTGAAGTGAACTGTTCAGCTGACAGTCAGTTTGTTTTGTCTTTTTTTCTCTTAATACATCGTGTTGGATCCTGAAGGGGTCAAATAATCTGAGGTATCTGGTGCTTGAAATTTTACAAAACTGAGATGCAAAAATATCAGAATTCACATTTTATCAGTGATTTTTACATCGTTGACGAATTATCCAATCAGCGCGTTGGAGGCAGTAAAGCGTAGACATGTGTCCTCAGGTAATGTAGGAATAAATAGGCTTTCTGATTCTTTTTTAAGTTCTGAAACATCCTTCAGTAGAACGTACCATTACGGTAAACTCTCAAAATTAGCTAAATTGGGGCAGAGAGGCAGAGCTGACTAGCATCCACAGTAGCTAATACACTTAATATCTACATGTAACTCATACAACCCCATTTTGAACACACTCCTTTCAACCACCATCACCATCAGTGTAAAGATCATTTCAACTTTACAAGCTTTCATCTTTTTAACATTTGTATCGCTCCCTATTACATTGGGTTTAAACCAGATATGTCATTTTAAATGGGACAGTGTTAAGACACCTCTAGCTCTGCTGTGATGCTACCAGTCTTTAAACGCACCTTTTAAAAGATGCAAACCCTGAACAAGAGCACATTTTCCACTTATCTCCTCGCTCTCTTTCTGCCCTACTCTGTAACCCATCAGTCCTACTGAACCAGCCAGTTTCAGCAAATGTCTGTATACTTTCTATGCAGATGATGTTTCCTTGAAAACCTGAAATGTTGGGCATCTATCTTTCTATCTATCTATCTATCTATCTATCTATCTATCTATCTATCTATCTATCTATCTATCTATCTATCTATCTATCTATCTATCTATCTATCTATCTATCTATCTATCTATCTATCTATCTATCTATTCAAAGTTGCCATGACTTCAAGGATGCAGTGAATTTCTACAGTCCTTCTTTCTTCAATGTCTCTCACAGCTCTGTTTCTCTCTTGGTGTTTCTCTCTCTTCAGCTCTCACTCTTTTTTCTCTCCTTCTGTGGAGAAAAGCTCAGAGTGGATCTGAGAGAGAGGGTGAGAGAGAGAAGAAGAGAGAGGGAGGGGATGTTACATGCAGTAATACAGGCCTTACAAATGGGTATATAGTCGCAATTCACACCTGACTGAGCAAAGGACTATCAAACGACTGGAGAGGCTCAAAGATGGCAGAGTGTGTGTGTGCATATGTGTGTGTGAATGTGTGTGTGTGTGTGTGTGGGTACCGGACACTGAGTCTCTTGCAGTGTGTGGATGTACCATATAACTCTGTGCTATTCTTGTGCCTGCAGCTCTGAGAAAAAAAATGCAATTTTAGGATTCATTGCAGAGTGGTGATGCACCATGCAGCCCCACTTGTATTCCAGGAGAGTAAACAAGCAAGTTTCAATCTTGGGC
Source organism: Xyrichtys novacula (assembly GCA_962446985.1). NCBI lineage: Eukaryota > Metazoa > Chordata > Actinopteri > Labriformes > Labridae > Xyrichtys > Xyrichtys novacula. The sequence continues at coordinate 13,650,445 of OY660879.1, read as the reverse complement.
TGACCCTGATACTGAACAAGAGAGAGCTGTAGGTTTCCTGCAATCACATGCTACATCCTCCAACAAATGAGAAAGCTACCTGTAAGTAGTAAACATGAAAAATGTCACAGAATGCCATTGTGACATTGAAAATACCATAAGGCCCAGCGAGGTTAGCATGAGCTCATTATTGGTTATCATAAACGCATGGAGGCATGTTGCACAGGTACATTACCCTGACACTATTATAGGATGCGATTACGGCAAAGTGCAATCATGTCACATATCCTGAAGATTAAGCAGTCTGGAGCCTACATAGGAAGACTTTTAAGATATTCAAATAAGAGATACCGAGAATACTGCAATTATTTGGGAAAAAATGTCAAGTATAAAAAGGGAAGTGAGAATCCTGGCTGCAATACCTTTGACAATTCAAATGCAAATTAAGTCCAGAAGCATAATATTCATGCAGGAAATAACAATAAAGCAAAGTGCCGTTGAGTCACCAAATCTCTAAGAATATCTCAAAATACGTTCCTCCACAGCGATAGGAAGATGAATATCCTTTCACACTGCTTTTGTGGCATTGTTTACTATACTGTGCCATCGTAGCCTATTGTGCAACAATCTCATAGACTGCCCTGTCAGACAATCCGCTGTATCCTGTTTCATTATCGATTTGACACATAGACTGCGATGCAATAGCCTACATTTGACTAGTGACCTGTTTGTCATTTTCAGTTAATTGTCAGTCAGCTTGAGGCTAAACAGAATGCAGACTCTGAAAGTCCTTTTTAGAGGGTCAGAGCAAGGCTGAAGTGTATAAGAAAACCCGCTGGACCAATAACCAGTCTAACATGGCTCCGAAGAGAATTGAAACTTTGCAGTAAGCCATGTCTTAATGTTCTTTTTTATGGTGAATTCAGTGAACCACTGTGCTGCAATCTCAAGTTTGTATTGATTTTTTGTGCTTTTTTAATTTACTGTGTCATTAAAAAAGTTTGAAGGGCAATCTGGTCTTTTTCTCTGCCCAGTCACCTTTATCTCCCTTTAAGATTATGTAAATAGCATCTCTGTTTCAAGAGATAACAGGTTGAGTGAAAGATAGTAAGCAAAGTGGCAAAGTCATGAGTCAGATTATCATCGGCAAAGACAGCAGCAGGTGTTACAGTTTCTACAGAGCACAACAAAAGGTTAGCTGAAGAGTTGGAAATAGAATATTCAACCACAGATGGTTTGATGATCAGCGCATCACGACTTAACACTTCTACACCCTTATCAAAGAGAACAAGAGTATTCACAATGGTATCATTTCATGTATCTTTGTATGTTGTTGTCGAGCATGAAGGCTGTATGTTGCATGACATATCAAGTACAGATTACACTGGTTTGTACTTCTATATATGCTCCATTTATGTTTTCTGTTTTAATTGTTAAGTATTTATTTTGCGTAAATGTCTTATCACACTGTACAGTATCCCAGTGTACAGTACTGTATTGTATCATATCATATCACATCATATATCGTATAATATTGTATGCTATTATATAGTATTGTATCATATGGTATGTTTTATAGTTTAATCATATCGTATCATACCATTTTACATTGTATTGAATCCTATTGTTTTAAATTGTATCATCATGTGTCGTTTGTAACATATATTGTATCAGATCATATTGTAGCATGATACAGTATCATATTGTATCATATCATATTTTACGGTATAGTATCTTATCATATCCTATCATATAATGTGATATCGTACTGTTTGGTATATCAAATTGTATTGTATCATGTTGTATCATATTCTATCAGATTGTATCGTAATGTATTGCGTTATATGATATCAAAAAGTATCATTTTGTATTTTTATCAAAATAAATTATATTTTTGCGTTCTGTCTGAGAACAAATCCCACTGTATTAGAATATATCACATTGTATTGTTACACATATCAATACATGGCAGTACATCATAACCTTTAATAACCTAACTTTACATGTAGCATCCTATCACAATGTTTCATATAGAATCATAATGTATCATATGTAATCGCCGATCATATGGCATCATATTGTTGTGTGTTATTGTATTGTACCCCATCATATTATTTTGTACAACCTCCAGTTCTGCCAAAAATGCAAAATCAGATTTAATTGAGTCTGTGTATCAATCCTATGCGTTACCATCATGGAGGTATTTTTGCTGCCGCTTGAGCAGTGTTAAAAGATAATGCTAATTCAAAAATGTAAGAAACTGCAGCTCCCAAACTGTCCACTTGAGGCTGTCACCAAAAGCTAGGCAAATTCCATCTAAACCCATATCAAAATGTCAAATCATACAGCAGGATTTAACATGTTTGCCATCTGTCTTAAGAACACAGTAATTCATTTGCCTAATTTCTTAAGACCTTTGTGGGGTGAGAATTTTTAGAACAGTTTCTGCTGTCATTACATTAAGGCTAGAGTTAGGCATAATAACACACACAGGGGTGGGAGCATTGTGGTCTGGACCTTTACAGAAGAATCAGGCCACAGTATCTTCTTTCAGTGGTGTGACTTGAAGAGGACACAAATACCAACCTGTTCCTGAAGTGAAGGTACTTTTTTTTTTTTGCACCACACTTTGTTGCAAACTGCTTCTGTGCAAATCAGCACTCATGGCCCACTGGAGCCAGAAGGACAACGTCAGATGGTGCCCTAATACCTTCATATTGGATGCTTTCCAGACAGTTTGGCTGGACCTCATGTACATGGATATCACAGACTGATATAGGGGCATTGCACATCATTACTGGACTATACAGCTCAACATAAAGTAAATGCGCGTGACCAATGCCAAAAAGGTTAATTCAGCTCTCATAAATCTTGTAGGAAGTACTTCAGGTTTAAAGAGGTACGGTTGTTACAAGCTGTGCAGAAATCCACAAAAGAAGCACAGGGGGCTGGATATAGACTGTAAAACACAATCTCCAAAGGACTTAACTTTGTACCTGAATGATTAATCATTTTTGGATTGTGATAATGTAGGTCAGGTCCTCACTCTTAAATAGCAATTAAAAATGTAAAGTTAGCACTGCAAGTTAGATACCAAGATAGAATCAGCTTCCCTCAAAAAATCTTGTTTCATTGTGTATTTTTCTGCCAATTATCAAAGCCCCCTCCTGTCTAGATCCTGTGCTTATTCTCAGCTTTATGTCAATTTGGGCAAAAGCATCTTCTAATTGAAATGGTAACATTATAATTGCAGGGACACACTGTCTGACAGTTGCTGTGTTAACTTTCTGGTCACAAATGGTTTAAAAGCCTGAACTGAATAAAAACTGAACCCTCTGAGACCAAATGAAATTTCATTTGGTCTCAGAGGGTTAGTATAAACCTTTTCATAAACCAATCAAAATGTGAAAAAAAAGTTGATTACTTTGGGAGCCCTGGCTTTATGAAAGCACTTCCAGAGAGGTGTAAGAGCACTAGTGTACTCCATGAGCACTATCTATTGAATGCTCAATGCATACAGTGTAACTTATAGTCCTGGTTGTTTTGAGGTTGCAGATCTTCAAACATGGGATGTCAATGCAATAAATAAATGCAATAAAGGGAATCAGCTGATGACAAGATCTTTACTTGTCAATGACTTCTTGATAAACAGGCTTTTATTTTGATAGCAGCTGATTTGTACATGTGTGATGAGTTAATATAAGAAAAGATAAGATGAACTTTATTGATCCCCAAAGGGAAATTCAATCTTACATACATGAGGTTGTCATCAGATTCAGTCAGAGAATTCGCCACACAGGCCTGTGAGATAAAAATCCACCCTGACTCTTATTTCCAAGTACTTAATTTTTACATGATTACTGCTGGTCACTAACAACAAATGCAGTATATTTACCCTGTCTTTCTGAGGCATTTTGTCCTTCCTCATGTGGGTTTGAGCTCTGCTGTGGCTTGGGGATACCAGTTCTGGCAGACGTGCTTGGCTTCCATTTGTATGGGAATGTATGTGTGTGTCTAAGTGTCTATGTGTGTTAGGGACCTGCTAAGGGAGGGAGCAGAGGGGTGTTACCAGGTCACCAAACAGCTGTCTGGGAGACAGAATGGCCGCAAGGGGTGAGCGAAACACACACATCCACCCACATACACTCACACACTCACACACACACACATACACACACACACTCAAAGAGAAAGAGAAAGGATAGATAGGCGCTTATATGCAACAGCATCTATCACCCCAAACACACACCTCAACACAGCACACGGAGATCAATCAGTTTCTTTTACATTTCCTGATCTTTTTATTGAGAGCATAATTCTTTGCTTCCTGTAGTTTTTCAGATGCAGTAATCTGATAGTAAAAAATCAATTCCTCATTTCTTCCTCTTCCACAAATACACAAGCACACAAACACACACAAATCTTCACACATATGGTGCTCTTTGGTGCTTGTCTTTGTGCTTGATTAAAAGCTTCATTAGGCAAACAACCCAGTAAACATTAAATACTAAATATCCCAAAATCTTCACAGAAGACAGATAAATTGAGTATGGTGTTAGTTCAGGCAGGCTTTGGATTTTATGTATACACACAAACAGATCTACATACATATGCCAAAGGGTAGAGAGCTCTCAGAACAGAGCTCTACTATCAGATAAAACTTATTGTGGGGAATATGATACTGTATGATCTGTAGCTAATGAAAGTGAGTTATGGAAAACACTTTACTTTAGCTTGTTTACACTGCGTGTAAGAGAAGAGAAAGATGGAAAGTAAAGTTTCTATAGTGAGGAAGAAAAAAGAAGAGAACTCAAGGACATAACTGGAATTGCTTTTTTGTTCTGAACACTCATGAGAGTAGGTCTCTGTTGGCTCTCGCACAATTTAATTTTCTGTTAGATGTATCATTTTTTCATCCAATGACATTTATTGTGAAAAACACGTAACACTTTGTGATCCAACAAAGGCTTAAGGAAGTGTACATTGCTTTAGGTTGCCAAGCAAATCTAAACTGCACATTCAGTAAACCTGCACTCTCTCTGATACCAAATAGGAACAGTTCTATCAGATGGAAAACAGTCAAATCATGCACTGTAGAAATCTATTAGATAATGAGCCTACTGCTTCATTTTTTAACGTCTCAGTTAACAATTCCCCAATGGTTTTTTGGTCTCATTATATGTGAGCCTTTCCAGTGCAGCATGGGGTCCGTTTTGTGAGTATTGGTCTCATTTAGGGAAATTAAAAATCATACAGGCAAATGCTTGAGGTTGTAGCGACCTGACTATGAAGACACTACAACAGCAACTGTCAATCAGAACAAAGATATTTTTTGCACACTTACCTTCTTATCCAAGGTCTTCTCAGGTGAAAAGTCAAGATGGAAATACAGAAAAAATGTACAAATTAGGCTTTAAAATGTCTTCCTGACACAAATTGATGTTTTACTGACTGTGTGAACTGTATGGTGCAAGATAACAAGTGATTAATCAAACATAAATTGAAAAAAAAAAAACCTACAGGTTAAATGAGGCATTTATTTGGTGACTCTCAACATTTTATAGTGTAGAATCATTTCATGTCCCCTTAAATTGATATTAATAATACTTTAAAAATTAGCTCAAAAATTATCTGTGAAATTAATGAGGTTTAGCCACATGTTAGAAATGTCATTGTAATGTAACCGATGAAGTGAGACAATTGCTCTTATTCGTATTTTGTAAAGTACAAGATGTTAGGTACTTTGTATCCACCCACACCCTCCGCTGAGCATTTCCACACTAAGCACCTATAAGCCTCATTAGCTACCAATGCAATAATATGAAGAGATCAGGAATTGTTCCGCTTCCTTGTGCAGCATGACTTCATCCTTGATTGTTACTGCGCCACTGGTTGCATCATGAAATTGCAGTAGTGACCTTTTATTTCCTGCATGTCGGCATAGTTTACTCTGAAAACTCTTCAGCATTTGCCTCTCCATGCCATCACAACCAAGGTTCAGTTGAACAAAAGACGCTGCTCTTGCTGGGGAATGTCCTGTTCTCCCTTTGAAATCTAAGTGTCATTTATGAAATCCTACCTCTTACTTAAAAAAAAGAGGTATTTCTTGAAAAACTAGGAGTGCACCATTGTTTCATTTGTCTCCAGGCTTATCATTGTACCAAAAGTAGCCTTGGGTAGTATAGGAGGTAGAATGGATTGTTTAGCTCCTTTCACTAATGTACAATACAGAGCATTTTCTTCTTTTTATGATTAATTCTATTTCAATTTGTATGTCTTTTTAAAATTTGATTCAATGGTACATTACATTATGTATTAATATAAACTATGAAAAGTAATATATGTACTTTCCATCCTGTCTTGCACAATGTGCAGATAACAAAGCAGTGGCTTTGAGACAACTCTGAATGTCCTTGAGTGGCCCAGCCAAAGCCCAGACTTGAACCCAATTGAACATCTCTGGAGAGATCTGAAAATAAACAAGCGCTCCCTATCCAACTTGATGGAGTTTGAGAGGTCCTGCAGAGAAGAATGGGAGAACCTGCCTAAAAGTAGTTGTGCTAAGCTTGTAGCATCGTACTCAAAAAGACTTGAGGCTGTAATTGCTGCCAAAGGTGCATCTACATGCGAATTTGGCTCCAATTCCCTTATAACAATGTCAACAAAAGCCTGATTATTGGTTGGTTTTAAAGATTAACATGCAAAGAAACCTTGTGATGTGAGGTGTGTTAAGAGTAATTCTTCTTCCTACGATGTGTATGGAGGACAATAGGAGCCCCAACGGCAAGGATTCCTGATCAGAGACAATCTGAACCCCAAGGACGGCAAAACATGCATGACTCTGTCCATGGAGAAAGATGGTACATAAAGGAAAATTATAGTTGTAAAGCAAGCTAACTGGAGAAGATAGCATAACAAATGCAGAATAGTCAAAGTGAAGCATAAACTTAGATGGATGTCAAAAAAAGAGAACCCACTTGTTGATACATCGCAACAATAAAACACGTTAGGTGGAGCAAACCAGTGAATGACAAGGGGGAAGTGTTGAAAAGAAATTGCTATTACATTGGATGTAACAGGAAGCTAAGCATGTAGCAACAATTAGCTCCTGTGGTCTGCCATGTTTTTTCCTCTTGATTGATTGTGAGAGATTTTTGAGATTTCCAGTTTTAAGTGTAAGAAATCCATCTTCTGGTTAAAACTATAAGAAACTAAACTACAGGAAAGGAAATGTTCAATCTGTCATCATTTGTCGTTATGTGTGAGGTCTCTGATGTTTTTTTAAAGATTTTGACATGTCAGGTGTTCATGTCTGTTTTTGTTCCACCTTCTTCAGGTTAAATCACCCACCAAAAAGATCATCCATTCATTATCCTACACCCACAACTATTGGCCTTCTCCCCTCTGCCTGGTTTATCTGGGATCTAAACAGCTTTAATAGAGGATAGGAGAGATGTACTGGAGTTTTAAGAAAGAAAAAAAAAAAACGTCAAATGCAAGGAGGTGGGGGTGCTGATCTGGAACGTCAGTAAGTTGAAGCAAAGGTCAAGGAGGCACAGCACAGTCTCCCAGCTAAACTAGCTAAATTAGTCATCTCACTGAAAAAATGATGACACTTTACTCTGTGATACGTTAGCCACAACAAGCAGGGCTGATCCACCACCCCGGAGGACACAGCGTTACATTCATAGAGCTTTATTACCAGACAGGAACCATCAGACTCCTAGACCTCTTTCTCAACAACACATCAGATATAGGAGTTGTTCTATAACATGTTCTGTATCAGTAGTTATCTTGTGTTGAATTAAAGGTTCCAATGAGGATGCACAAAGAGGTATGACAGTCGTGCTTGTCAAGAGGCTAGAGGCTAGACAGTTGTCATGCTCTGTGTATCACAACACCTTCCTCAGATAGAATCATGTCATCATATTCATAATGAAATTATTTTTATGACCACAACCATGATTTCCTCTGAGAGCTTTTGAGCAAGTATCCCTGTGAGCTGGCGGCTGAGCCCAGACACTCCGCAATAAGGAGTCACTTTGAGTAATGTCGCCAGTGGCATTTTAGTTTGTTGTTTCACCATATTTGACTCCAGTATGTGGGTACTTTTGGTTTAGTTTCGACAAAGAGGTTTCATTTGGAAAAAGGCCATTGCCCAGTCCATACAGACTGCACGATGCTTTGATTTTTGTAACCCTTTTGTTTGAGAGAATTCGTCACATCTACACATTGCGAATCCTCATTCAAAGCACCTCAGCACCTGAGGCTTAAAAATGCCAGATTGGACTATTGTTGTCCAGCTAAAGGGAGGTGAGGATCATTTGAATGTGGGGCAGCTGTGATCTGCAGCCAGGTAAAAAGTTTAAAAATATATATATTTATATATCTGATACTACAATCCAATGCTGGTAGACAGGAAAGCTGAGAAAGAGAGTTTAGCGTGATGGAAATAGTAATGGAATAAATGCTGTGATATAGATAGAACAATGAGTCTGGCTTATCTTGGAGGAAAATCTTGACCACTGATACTTGTTTTTGGACTTGACTGGTAAGTTGGGACAATCATTCATTTATTTTTCCAACGACTGAGGGTCCTTACACAATGGGACCGACTGAGATATATGACGCAAAATTACAAATTATTCAGAGGCAAATTTTGACGCGCCTGACTATACACATCAAGCCCGGTTTCCAGGGGGAAAAAAGGCGTGTCCCGGATGGAAGCGAGAAGACTGACACAACACCAGACTGACTGTTTTCAGTTCTGATTAGACACTAGTGTTGAGATGGCTGTCTGTCATGGTAGCATGTACTGAGTCAGGGCCAGTACCAGATAAGCACATTAAACTATAATCCATAAACGTAAGGTAACAACCGAGGCCTAATGGTGCTGTGACAGCAACGCGATTGAGTTTGAGACAGTGAAAATACATATGGTATGTTGTATCTGAACAGGTTAGCTTACGAGCTAAAGTTACTTAGCACTGATGAAAGTTAAAACAAAGACGTTTAGTAAACTGTTAAAGCACACAAACCATCGTCATATGAGAAATCCGACGCTATGACTCTCCACAAGTTGTCCTTCCGGTCGTTATCTTTGTGATGTTTGTGTTTTTAATCAAAAAGCACTCTGTTCTCCAACAGGTAAACAATCAGACGGTTGGCCATGTTGGATATACTGGTGAATCAGACGTCGCAACAACACGCAATCTGATTGGTAATAAGTGGACACACAGTATGCGAAACTTTAGAAAAATCAAACATGATCCGAAAAAATAAATGCCACAATATCGCAGGATGGGAAAACATCGCTGATGTGAACGCTTGTATTGACAGGATACAGGTTCGAAAAAAGTATTGACGTCTGAAATAATCGCAAGAAAAAAAAACGGTCCCGGTGTGTAAAGACCTTAAAGAGAGCTGTCTGACCCAGCTGCATTGTGACTTGGACATAGTGTCAAGTGCTGAAAGAAAGCCACGTGGGATAGTGTAAACTAAAGCTAGTAGGCAGCTGCTAGCTAGAGGGAGTCATGTGCCGCTATTTCAGTTATATAGGAAGAATCTGCTTTGAGGTAATGTTTTGTTGGTTTTTTTTAAACTTTAGCATTGAATCATTGGAATTGGAGTTCTTTGTGCTTCTTGGTGGTTTCTGTACACATTTGATTTTTATAGTTGTTTGCAAAGTTAAATGTGGTCAGTCATTGGCATCTGTGACAAACAACCTAGCCCAATGAATCCTCAAATCACAATGTATTGGTTGTGTAAGCCTAGTTCAAATTAGTGTTGGCACTTGGGTGTAACCTCAAAACAAAAAAATAAGTAGACACCATATTTTATTAGATGGGAAAATGTTCATGATATGACAACTGACTAATAAAAATAAAGGCTGGTGCTTCTGGGGATTTGATGTCTAGTTGGAGGGAAAAGTGGTTCCTCTCAACAGCAGAGATGTACACCAGGGCTTTGAAACAAGAGTTCACTGCCCTGCTGCCAATCTGGATGCCAGGTTTATTTTGTCATTTTAAAAGTGTTGCCCCAAAGGACAAAGCTGCCATCTCACCTCCTGATCAAGCTACTTCACAAGATCGCAGCAGGTGCTAAAGGAAACTTTTTCAGGAAAGATTGGTATGACTAATATTGTGTTGGGTTAGGCTGATCAGCCAGCAGGGATGTCCAGTCAGAGGTGGATGTTTCATGGGACTATGGAAATGGGAGATCTGGCTTGGCTGACAGCAGACTGGTACCAGGTGACTTCCTTGCTTAAAGAGTATATAGATGAGGTAACATATGGAGATTCATATGTGTGGCTATCTGCAAGGCTGGCTTTTAAAACCAGGCTTCAAAGAGAGTATACGCCCAAAAGCATAGCTATATCTTGAATGCTCACTCAGCCAAAGTCAGTCTTTAAATACAGCTGTGACTGGCTAATTTCAAAGCTGGGCTCTAACCCTAAATCTATCGTTAACACATCAAGTAACAGCTGAAATGAACACAAGGCCAAGACCGATTTTATTACAAATAGGCGGTGAATTAAAATTGAATTTGCAACGGTAAATCCATCAAGCAGTCATAGGAATAAATTAATATTGACATTTTAAAAGAAAAGCTATTAGCAGGAACTGTGTTGTGTCAGAGGAGGAGGGGAGGAGGGTTGATGTTTTTTCCGAGTCTGTCATCTTGACCTTTATTTCACAGAAGAGCACATTACAACTGACATTGCTTCTCCAACAGACACACTCATATCATCTGGTTTGCACACACACACGCTCTAACACATACTAGAGGCTGTTCAGCCTGTGAAATGTTGTTCAACTAAGATTATCATGTGCAGCAGCACCATCTAGTGGACAATCTGAAATTCACAGATTAAATCTCAAGGGTTTTTATTTTACTGCAGGCTGCTGTTAGTTTAGACCAGTTATATGAAATAACCATCTTTTTTATGATGTAAATGGTGTCGTAAAAGACGTGAGAGATCATCATATCTTTTCTGGCACAAAAAAGTGCACAAAAAGTGCACAAAATGCTGGCACAGTTACCCTTTTCACAAAAATCTGAGGTTAGAAATCAAAGTGATTTATAACCATTTACTGTCTAGAGTGGACTCTACGTCACTGCCAATCTGACATTCAAACACTTCCCTTTGTGGTTCAGATCCTGTCCTAAAAAGGCAGGTTTGTTTGAGTGGCAGCTTATAATTTTTGTGTAGTTGAAGCGGCTGTTCAAGACAGAAAGTATGGTGGCCCTGGTCAACAAACCAACCATATCACATCATCATCAACGACAAAAAAACCTCATATAGAAATTCACAAAACACCAAATATGAAATTGAACAAATCTGTTTCACAGATTTCAAAATGCTTTGTCAAAGACTTGGTCCTTAATTTCATCACAGCAACTCTAAAGGAATTGCATATAAATAAATAGAAATGTCATGATGGAAAATCTGGATGAAAAACAAAATGAGCTGGGCACTGACGGTCCATCGGCATAGGTACCGCACCCCAAAGAGGCCTTAGTCCTTGTTGCAGCAGCCGCTGGTAAAATGCCTGACTGTGACCCTCTGTTGTGTACCCCCCTCCCTGCAGCTGTTCTAACTGATAAAATTTGACATATATTGAGTGGTAAATTGAATAAAACAGATTTAGAGCTAATATTTTCAAATGCAGCCTGTTTAGCATATGGTGTAAAACATTAAATCTGCTTCCCAATGGTTGATTTTAACAAGTTGTCTTAAAATGAAGTAAGAAGTCTACGAATACCAAAAAGTCTAATTTCATTATATTTGTAGAAAATAAGGAAACTGACAAAGAGCAAACAAAACTACATATTAGATATGATCAGAGATACACTCAGCTCTACCCCTGTTCAATCCCTGTTCACATCGTAGTGTTGACTTTCTCCAGCTGGTGGCACCCTCATCCACAGAATGTATTCTATCACAGGCAACCTTTCAAAGTTTCATTAAAAACACCCCTTTAAACCCATACGAACAGCACAGTTAAGGTAGCCCTATTCTTTCAAAAATTGAAATGACACAGCAATAAGCAGTTGTCGCATTAGATAAAATATCAAAGTATGGTTATAAGGACAATCAGTAAATAAGTTCACATTTAAAACAAGCCATGTATTTGTAAACAAGCTGGCTAGTTTGATGTATTATAGATGGTTTTTATGAAAATATATTTTGGAATAAGCAATTTTTTTGTCCTTGCTGGTCTAGTGTCCTTAAGAATACAGGATATTCATGTCTTTACATCCCACATAGGCCAATTATAACAAGTATGCTTGAATAGATTATGTGCCAAAATATAAAGATTTTAATGCACAGTTTAGTTCTGTTTGATTGCCGAAATGTACAACTTATAATGAATATACAAAAAAGGTAAAAAACAAACTGCAGGACAAATGTAGGCTTATATTTATTTCCACTATCACTGGGACATTCTAATAATCTTCTCGATTTCAAGAAATTGGTATAACAAACACTTTATTTTTTCTGTCATTTTAAGGTAAAAACCCATTTCATGAAAAGTTTTACAACTAGATAGCAAATAATGTCATATGTCCAATCAAACCCATTCTCAAACACTTACCATACTCCCAACACATTAGCACATTCACACCTGTTTTCAGTTAGTTAATCATCCATATCTCTGAAGCACGTGTCACAATGTAAACTTACTTTCACTGAATATACTAGAAAGTACTCCTTTCGGATTGGTTTTAATGCAGTACTTTTTTAAGAAAAAAACGGAAAGACGTTGAATTTAGTTTAAAAGGCAAGGCAAATTACTCGAGTAAGCTAAAATGATTCCATCACGTTGAACGTTTGAAAAAAAAACTACATTTCCCAGGATGCACTTGACTGTTTTTGACGCAATTTTTGAGATAAAGACATCCTGTTAAAATCCAACGGTTAGTGACGGCGAAGTCAGTGCGGGAGGCGTGTGTGCTGCAGCTCCGTGGGTCGTTTTCCAACACTCAAAATTAACAAAAAAAACTAACCTGACCTACGCTGGTTCAGTAACGATGGCTGAAGGTGACAACAAAAGCGCTAATATGCTGGTGAGTATTCACAGTTTTTTTCTGAGTAGGTTGAGAATTTGAATTGTTTTGTCCGTTGTGGGTGTGTTTTGTGATAGCAGCATTAGCATAAACTATTGTTAATCTTCACGCTGTCGAGGATTGTCTCTGTTGAGAGATGAACTCACTTTGCGCGGACTCTGCTCAATTTTGTGGAGAGTTAATTTTAATATCTTATATTGGTCCAATAACAGCCGCTTGATTGCAACAACGAGCGCGGCTAACGTCAGCTAGCTAGCCAGTTAGCGTGCTACTTTAATACGTCTTACCCCTTTAGCTTTAGCTTTGACACCCTGCCAGCAGGCGTAAAGCGAACTTTAACCTTCTCTATTTTAACAGTTTTATACATGAATCAAGATGTAATATATTTCTCACTCGATGCTGTTCGCTGAAATATAAAAGGTGCTGTTTATATACCATATCTAGCATGAATGTATACTAAATACTGCACAGTCATATTGGTAACGGAAGGTGCCGTTATCGTTGTCCTGTTTATCGCTTCAGACGTACACACCCTGGACTTAAGACTAAAACATCTTGTTTTTTAAGTTCATAACGCATTGTACTGTTAGAAAAATGTCTAGCCAGTTTCCAGAGTTATCTAGAAACTGACAATTTTCATCTCAGGTGCAAAGTTTAATAGGGTTGCGAACAAAAAGATATGTCTAAAGCCTTTCTACCACCAAACCACAGTGACCCTATTTCTGAATTATACATTGAAATATGATGGTCGACTCTTTGTGTGCACAGGTGTCCTATATGTTTTCAGTGGAGTGCTTTACATTCAAGCTCAAGGATGATGTCTCCTGTTACACACTTCAGAGTAGATATCCATGTCCACCAGTCAAATACACTCCAATTACAGAAATGTGAACGTTCGAGGACACTTTTTGTGGGAATCCATCGATAAATCAGCTCAGAATCTGTAAAAGCTGTCATAAGCCCATTGGTAAATGTGCCTTGAGCTGATAGCAGTTGCTGATGTAGATGAAGATATCTGTTGGATCATACCCCCTTGGTGACTAAAGCTAATGATCTCCATATTTGAATCAGAGATAGACCACTTTTATTAGGTTGAGTAATCGATTGATCAGGCTGAATAAATGGCCTTTTGAGGCCTTCAGCATCAGACCCCATGGCCAATAACATGATCTTTTCCAAACAAAAGAATGTATTTTTCTCATCCTCAATAGCATCTTACATCTGAAATTGATATGTGCTGATGTTTCATATGAAGTCTGTTATGATGTATTAAATGACAGTTGAATATTGCTTCATGGGAAATGTTTATTTCAAGCTGAATGAAGGCCCTCTTTAATTAACTTCCTTCTGAAAATTGATTTTGAAGAGATTATTTCCCCCCCAGAAGAATTGTGTGATTGTGAACAAAGGTTTTGTGAATTTATTCTTTTTATGGTGGGATTTGTGCCGACTAAAAGACAATGTCCGGGAGACCTGAATGGTTTTTAGGTCAACAGGTTGTGAAACAGCCTCTAATTATAGAATTGCCTTGTCATGGCCTTCAAAAGTAAACGAAATCACCAGGGACAAAATTGATCATTTCTGTTTACTGTTGTCCCTGTGCTTGTACTGCCGAAGAGTAGGGGTCAGAGGAGGTGATTTGCAACACTCACAAACTGCTTTTTGAACATTTCCCACAGCAAATAGCTCAAGATAGAGGATGCATTTGGTTGTAAGAAACCAGCAGGATGAGATTTTTATTAGACATTCCCTGCGTTGATATAAGACAGGAAAGGATTACAAAGAGATCAAATGCTCCACTTTATCTTCAGGCAGTGCTGTAACAGACACAAACCAGAGATTTGTCACAGAAGTTTTGACAGCGATTCTATTACTAGGATTAGTGTCTCTAGATGGGATAACTAATAACAACAAAAAAATTAAAATGAGCCACAACTACTAAGCCGTATTAGAATCATCTTATTAGCAAAATGACAATTCAGAGCAGAGATCAGGGAGCAGAGCCGCAGACCTACACGCTCCTCTGCACTTTTGTTAGAGCAGCCTCCTAGCTACTATCACTTCAATATATTATCGGCCCTAATTTCTTTTAATCACTGCATCTGAAATACTGATTAGATCATAATCAATGTAGCTTTTATTTAGGGTGAGTTTAATGAGTTTGGGTTTAATTTTGTTTCCAGGCTCAGGAAACGGCCCAGCTGGAGGAGCAGCTGCAGGGCTGGGGTGAGGTGATCCTGGCTGGAGATCGCGTCCTGCGCTGGGAGAAGCCTTGGTTCCCTGGAGCCCTGATGGGTGCAACCACTGTGGTCTTCCTGTTAGTATTTATGTGACTGGGCTGCCTCACAGACTCACACACAGCTGGGCACATAGTTGGCATAGCATATGTTTCCACCCTCCCAGCAGTAAGGCGTATCTGTATCAAGATAAAGAGGGGAAGAATCTACACTCACCAAGCTGTATTATGTTTGTTGAATATGTCAATCACATCTGAAGTCAGTTATGTTGAGCTATGCTGCAGTTCTGCCACAGAAACTCGAAGAAAATGTTTATTGTTCTGGGTAGCAATTTGTTAAATGAGGTTAGGCTGTTGCATTCTTCAACAATCCTGAACAACGCACAACACAGTGCATTCCTTTTACATCCCTAAATGTTCACACCCTTCCATCAATCTCTGGTTTTCACTCACTGTTTGTTCAGGCTCCTGTTATTGTCTTTGCAGAAGGGTAACATACGAGTCAAGTGCAGAGATCTCTGTCAAATCAAGCAGAAAGAGAAACTGACTTCTTAGTACACACGCGTATCTACAAGATGCTTCAGTTTAATTGTCAGTACCTTGTCCAAAAGTTGTTCCTTACCCAGTCTGCTTGGCTGTCTTCCCCTCCAGGTTGATTTACTACTTGGACCCTTCAGTGCTGACTGGGCTATCCTGCACCGTCATGCTCCTCTGCCTTGCAGACTACCTTGTGCCCACTCTGGCTCCCAGGGTCTTTGGCTCCAATAAGTGGTGAGAGACTGGGTATTAAATTCACCTTGATAGGCCAGGATGGGAAGAACTTAATTGATCCCTGAAGGGGAGTTCACTTTGATGGGGAGAAAATCAAGTTTTCTTGCACAACATGATAAAAAAAATTCTCCCATGTCTTCAGTGTTTGCTCTCACAATCATGTTTTATTTCAGGGCTTCTTTGAATAATGCAATCCAAAAATAGATGTTCTTGTCAGTCATGATTCAAATTCTCACCCAGCCCATCAGACAGTTTGTTTTTCTATTACTTCGTCTGAGGGAAAAAGCTATAAACTTGCTAAACAGTACATCAGCCATTGATGGTGATATTAAACTGTAAAGAAAGTCTCAGCTTTGCTCTGAGAGCAAATCTTTAAACCATTTCAGTACAAAATGATTTCTTTTGTCCACTCGTAGACCTCTCTTAGCTTTCTCATCTATCACCATCTGAATGCTGTGACCTGACACCTGTCAAGCACATCCTGCTATATCTTGTAGCTTTGACATTATACAGTGCTTACTGAGCAGTCACGCTGTGTGTATGTGGTGGTGATAATTCGTCATCCTGGACAGGATAGAGTAACAGACCGGGTCTGTTCAGTGAGAAACAACAACTAGAGTTTAAGCTTTTAGTTCAGAGTTGATAGCAGTTTGAAGCACCAGCCTTTAGTCAGCATTTGGCTGTGGAAGAACTTCGGTGTTTACTCATTAATGTGCATAGATTTGAGGGATTTTTTCCATTTTTGAGCAAATATAGGCAAGAAGAGTTTATTATCTAATTAAGATTTTTTTTGTTATTATTATTTAATGCATCATAGTCCAGACTGGTCACTCAGTAAGTGTGCAGCAGGAATGTGACTATGAACACCAGTGAAAAGGAGCTTTCACAGTCTGGTCATGGTCCCTGTTCAGCCGTCTGACAAGGACGGAAATAGGAAAGGATGGCTAAGCAGAAATGAAGGCCACTTTTTACAGCTGCTCTCCCCCTTCTTGCTCTCGGCCAGTCCTGTATCATAATAGAACTGTTTAAAGTGAACCCTGATACCTAACACTATGTTGTCCAAGATAAAAACACGACTGATGTTTGAACTATGGGGAAAAAATATTGTGTAGTTAAGCAACAAAAAGTTTCACATATTTCCGTCTTATTTCTTTAAAATCTGTACAAGATCACCGTCTGTTAACACCCACCCCCCCATCTGCTAGGTCCTGCAGGAAGTGGCTCTTGCCAGGATGCAGTTTTAGTTTTGTGTTTTCTAATTTACACCTCGTCTCATGCACAGGACCACCGAACAGCAGCAGCGTTTCCATGAGATCTGCGGTAACCTGGTGAAGACTCAGCGCCGCATCGTGGGCTGGTGGAAGCGACTCTGCGCTCTCAAGGAGGAGAAGCCAAAAATGGTAAAAGAAAACATCAAACTTAATCCGTAAAACTTCAACTTTAGCCAAGAACCTTTATGTGCTGACTGCGGATAGCATAGAGCTCTCCTGTCTGTTTATTACAATGGGGAGCTTTCTCTGTGCTCCGGGTAAAAATATCCTCAGCTGATTTGGCTTTGCTGCTCCACTTAGCAGCCCTCAAAGTGGGTTACATGCCATGATAACCTGGTTTTTCCCAGAAGGCCTTAACACGGTTAGAGACAATTTAAAATCATTCTTGATCTCTAATAGTTTTATAGGCTTTATATAATGATGGGGCATGTTCGGCTGATAAAAATATATCAAGTTATGTTTATCTGAGGGAATAAGTCTTGATTCTAAGGCTGCGGTCTGTGCGCCTGAGTAGGGGTGAGTTGAATGTAATGTGACCTCCCTCCTCTTCACAGTACTTTGCCTCAGTGATCAGCAGCCTGCTGGCAGTGGCCTGGATTGGACAGCAGGTGCACAACTTGTTCCTCACCTACTTGATCGGTGAGTACACCAATTTCCCAACATCCAGTCCTATATACGTGAGTCAGGTGGTTCTTTGTGGCTCTGCTGTAAGTCACACAGAGAGAGAGAGAGAGCAGCATTCTCTGGACCGAGGAGATGAAATATTATCTGCAGCTCCACAAGGCAGCGGTATTTGCAAGGAAGGTGTGTCAGACTGTCACCGCTCAGGGAAACGCACACCTGTCAGTCACGCATGTTCACAGTGGACATGTTAAGGCAGAGGCAGTGCAATGAGGCCGACTTAGCCTATAGAGCTTACTCTGATGGCCAAACCAAAAACACTTCAAGGCCCCCTCCAAGGACTTCAGTGACAGACACCCAGTCCTCTCCTCTGAAAAATACAAAAGAGGACAGATTGACATATGAGCTGCTTAGCTGTGTTATAATGTCAGGGTATCAATGAGTCAAAGAGACCCATCCTGCATCTGGAGTAATATGACAAGCTTGTTAAAATGAGTTTTATAATTTCTGGGTCCCATGCTCAATTGTTAGACCACTAAACACCAGAACGGAGCTTACGTGACTTGCCACTTCCTCTGCGGTGGTTCTGTAGCTGATCTGTGAACAAGCAAATCATCTTGGTGGCCGGGTGTCAGTCTCGGTGAAGTGTCATTCTGATGTCTTGTGAGAAATGAGTTAGACCGGGAGAGTCAGACTGGCACAAGTGGAAGGTTCTGTTCTCTGGACTTGTAATAACAGTCTGGGCCTGTCAGTGGCGAAATAAAGCACTTGTAGTGGATACAGTTTGATGATCCCTTGAAGTTCCCTTTAAAGAAACTTGGGTTTAACTGTTGTGTCGCATAAAGCAACACACCCTCAGTGATAGAGTTCAGTTTAGGCTACCAGCCCTTTTGATATGAAGGACTTGTTTGTTCAGGATCCCGTTCTTCTGCTGCATTACGAAATGTTTCTTTTCAGTTCAGCTGCTGTGGTGAACTACTGAGATGACCCTATTTGGCAATACATGACACAACAGAAACAGGAAGTGATAGATATCTGTGTTAGAAGTCACACTTATGCAGTTTGTCATGAGTTTTTTATTTCCATCCGCTGGTTGTTCAGTAATTACTTTCTACAAGAGGCAGCGGTTCAGTCTGTGTGTTGAAACACTGAAGCAGTTAAACTGCAGACCCTCTGCTTTCCAGAAGGTTCTTTCCCCCGCCCGATCACATGAGCTCTGCCCGTTATTACCTGGATTCCTGTAAGTGTGACTCAGAAGTGCAGCAGTAATGTTGATCAATACCTGAACCCCTGAGGCAGTGAAAGGAATTAAATCAGCACTGTTGTCGTTATATCTGAGACACACAGTGGTGATGAAAGTTCTATGACTCTTTACCCACCCAAAAAAGTGGAGAAAATCTTGTTGTCATGACAGTTTCTCAGCCTTTCAGTGGATTTTGAAGTGAGCAGTTGACAAACAGTGGCGTCAGCTTTAAAGCTTTACAGCAGAGCCTCAGGGAGACTGACAGTTAATGAATCAGCAGGTTTCCCAGCCGCGCAGAAGCCAACACTATACACATTGTGTAAGCTGAGATATGACAAGCATTTAGCAAAACCATAAAAAGATGATCTCAGAGGGTGCGTGACTCTGAAACAAAGTGTTCTTTATTTTGAATCTCAGATGAAGTTTCTGTCAGGGTTAAATTGGCTCACACTCTGCTTCATGTTTGAAAGACTTGATCCCCACAACCCCGATAATACCTCCTTTACTAAAATACACTTCCTGTTGAAAATCCACAAAAGCCAGCTGGTCCTATAAAGGCAAGAGGCTGCCTAAGGTCACATGAGCCAGTAAGTGTTAGATTTATTTGCTGAAAGCTTTCTGATTATTCTGAATAAGCTTTTGTCAACAGTTGTCTACCCCTGAATCTGAATATTCTGGAAGCAGGGTAAAAGTTTTCTGATGATGGAAATGTCGACTTCTTCTACTCCCTTCCTCTTCCTCAGAGTTGTTGGAATGTGTAACATCCTTTTTGTTAACACAACTCTCTGAAATAGAGGGGTTTTGTTCATGTACTTTTTTTTTTCTTTTAACTTGCCATGCTTTCATAATGACCTGTTTTTTTTTTACATTTCACAAGCGAATGTCCAACTCCAAGGCCTCTTGAGTTTTCTGTAAGGCAGTTTTTTTTAGGGTAGCATTGCTGAAATGTCTTAAAGTTCAACTTTGAGGAAGGTTGGATTATGGAAACATCCAACAAATGTGTAACAGATGCAGAATTATTTTTTAAAGCAAAACCAGTGCAAGAAAAAGCTTCTCCATCAGGAATTAGGAGCACATTTAAACATTGTCTACGAGTGACAGTTGAAATTTCTAAGCCAGCTTTGATTTCCTTCTTTATAACATTTAGCGAAACATAAAAATAGATCAATGCAGCATCCAAAATTAAAGCGCCAAATAAGGACAGATTTTCTCTGCTGTTTGCATGTCGGGTCTTAGCAGTGGCTTGCTCGCACATGGGTACAATACTCTCCACTGCTTACTACACTGGACATGAGCTCCTGTGCTTGATCTGGGTTTAGAGGGTCCTTTTTTAAATTCTGCACATATTTAGTTTGATGCACCAAACCCAACGTGGTATTCAGAGCACTCTGAAAGAAGTATCAACATGATGTGTAAAACCAGTGGCTGCAGGTGTATTATTCACAGCCACACGTGTTGCACACTGACACCATCTTTTTCTCTTTTTTTTGCAGTGAGTTTCCTGTTGCTCCTTCCTGGCCTGAACCAGCACGGCGTCATCACGAAGTACGCTGGTATGGCCAAGAGGGAGATCAACAAACTGCTCAAACAGAAGGAGAAGAAGAACGAATAGATAGAAGTGTTGATGAGCGAAATTCTGGAAGAAAGATGACAACATGAAGCTGAAGGAGAAAGGAAGTTATTTGGGGTGCAGAGGAGAGCACACAAGTTGAGGAAAAAGCCCCCCTGGTTATTTGGTCTCTGCCACAGAGGAAGACACTTTTTTTTTTTTTCTTTTTTTTCTTTTTCACACATCAGATAAGTTTCATTTCTTCCTCCCACACTTTTAACGTTTCGTCACCCACTTGTTTTTTTTCTTCTTTATGAATTCAAAGGCCATGCATGAAGCCACCACGAGGGTTATCTGCGCCACACATCCACACTCACCGAAGTACGCAACAGACACAAAGTTCAATTTTTCTTTTTGTTTAGTAGTTTAAGTGCGCTTCATTTAAAGATGTAAGTAATGCTTTTAGACCATTTACTCTCCTTAGACAAAGTTACTACTGAGCAGTTATTGTAGCATTACTGCATCATTTTAGCCTCTTGGATTCCTCACAGAAATGATTTTTGTCACCCATGTACAGGTCAAGTGTGTTTTACCTTTTTTTTTTTTTTTTTTTTTTTTTTTTTTCTGCTTTTGTTATTTATAACTAGCGCTTAAAACAAAACTGGAATTTAAAGTAGAGCTCTCCAGGAGTGAAACACAAGCAAACTGCTGTACCGCTGCTAGCTGGACTCTGTCTATTAGCTCTTATCTAAAAAGCCCCTGCAGTGAGTTACTGATGTGGGCACTCTGTAAATAGCCCCCCCCTCCCCCTCAATCTGTCCCTGTCAGTCATCCTTTACTCTCTTCTTGATATTTATCTGTGATCCTTCCTCCAAAGTCTCAACTCTTCTGGTCTGATCACTGTCTTTTAACTCAATTCATTGTTTGTTTGTGTTGCAGATCTTTATGAAACAAAATAAAGTTTGATTTAAAAAGAAAATGCTCTAAGCACGGTGGGAATTATTGCTAAATAATTTTGTCTGTTGTACCTATAAATGTCATGAATAACTTAACAGGTGTAATCTTGAACCAGCATAATTCTGCTTTTTGAATACAACTAGCATTTGCTACGGCAGTGGTTCTCAATCCAGTCCTCGAGCCCCCCTGTTCTGCATGTTTTGGATGTTTCCCTGCTCCATCACACCTGATTCAAATGATCAGCTCGTTACCAAGCTCTGTAATGGCGTAATAACGAGCTGATCATTTGAATCAGGTGTGTTGGCGCAGGGAACATCCAAAACATGCAGGACAGGGGGGGCTCAAGGACTGGATTGAGAACCACTGTGCTATGGTAAACTATTACGCTTTTATACAACAAATCTTACTATTTCCACATGGCTACATTCTGACCTCTCGAGTGATTACTAAAGCCTTTTTTTATTTTATTTTTTTCTCCCTGTACCCCATGAAAAACTGATTCTCTCCAGGAATTTTTTCCAGATTGAAGATGTCTGGTTGCATCCAGTCAATGCTGCAAGTCTGACTGCATGCAACTAGCATTAGCTTTAATTCATTATTGTTCAATAATTTACGCTCAAGTGTTTAGGATGAAACCACACAGGAGTCAGTTTGATATGTTGGACAGTTGAGTGTTGTGCAGTCAGAGTCTGAGTGCAGAGTCGTCTGTCTTCCATGCTCTTGATGCCTAAAGCTGCTTGTCTATGGAATGTCTGCTGGGATTTACCCTGGACCAGCTGCCTACTTTGCTTCACCTGCACACAGGTCTGTTGGGTCAGGATTGCAGCAGCCTGATTGACTCTGGTTTCACAGGTGGTTTAAGGTGGTTTATAGACGAAGGAAAAGAAGAAGATGCAGGTTTATAAACAAAATTTAAAAAACTGATAGTTATGCTACATACTGTCTGTAATGCTTAAAGATTACAGCTGATATTCTCCATGTAATAAAAGTATGCACTATTATTTTACCCTAATAATTTTGGCAACTGGCATTAGTGTGTGTTTTTGTGAGTAATTGTGCAACTAGCATTTTTGGGTAATGTGCAACACAAATTTTGAACATTGCAGTTCCTATAAATGCCCACTGGAGAGCAGTAAACACTCATGATTACACACACAAACCATACAGAGGTCACCCATTGTGACAAACTTACTACTTTCAAGCACCTTCTGTTAAAGCTGTATGTAAAAACATATGAATAGCAATCCCTTGAGTAGACAGTAAAACTAAAAAAGTAAAATATTCACATTTAGTTTTATCAGAGGCGGTATTGTCTTTCCACATGAAAGAGTAGAAAAACATTCTTTGTAGATGCTTTTTTTTTTAACTAATTCATTAAAACCCTCTCAAACATTAATTTTCTCAGCAGATAGTTGAATTCTATGGTGGCCAAAAACTGCCACTGCTGCAAATAAAAAACAATGCAAAAAACAAAACAAAAAAAAAAAAAAAACCACAACGACAGTCACTGATGCAAAAAAAAGAAAAGAAACTGAAGCCCGCTGCAAATGAAAAGAAGAATCGGTGTGGATAACAATAATAAAAAAACACAACAGAAGTTAGTGACACAAACAAAAAGTGGTGAGGCAAAAAAAAAAAAAAGTTACTTACTTTGAAAATAAAAGGATGCAAATAAAAAAGCCACAACGGAAGTGAGCTGCCAGGGACCAATAATGATGATGCACCAGTGTTTTACGATCTAGGCACAAAGGATGACAGCAAAAGGACGAGCAAAGAAGTTAGTGGAAAGGTTATTGTTTAATTTCTCTTCGTAAACTTTTCAACGTGTCATTTGGTTAGGCCACCTGAGTCGATATCAAGAGGATGCTGGCATAGCATCATCATTATTGGTACCGGCAGCTCACTTCCGTTGTAGCTTTTTTTATTTGCATCCTTTTATTTTTGATGTAAGTAACTTTTTTTTCCATCGCCACTTCTTTTTTTTTTTTTGCGTCGTTAACTTCTGTTTTGGCTTTTTTATCTGCACCGTTTCTTTTTATTTGTATCAGTAACTTCCGTTGTGACTTCTTTTTTAATGCATTCTTTCTTTTTTATTTGCAGCAGTGGCAGTTCTCTGTCACCGTAAGTTTCACATCATTTTACACGTTTATCAAGCACTAGATGCCAGAATAAAGCCGTTGGTTATTTACAGTTCAGTCACTCTTTTGCTTTAAGATGCTCAAGTCTGACCCCCTCCGGCCGCATGAGGAACTGCAGAGCAGCACCGTCACAAGGATACCGGCGCACCTTCATCCATCTTCATCTTCCTCCTCGGTCCAGTTCGTTTACCAACACACCGACCACACGCAACGTTGACGGCTTACCATTGTCGAAATGTCGTCTAACGGTAAGCACACAGTACTAAATCCTTGAGTCCTCTAGAAACGTGTATAAGTTTAATAACGTTTACAGCCACAGTTGTTGTGTTGACAGAGTATACCGTCGACAGTGAGAAACGTTGCCGGTTACTAGCTTGACATAAGGCGCTAGTTAGCTGTTCAACGCTCACGTCGGTTTATATAGAGTATTAACCAACTGCTTTAAAACGTGCCTGTCTAATTTACTTATATGTCGTGTGTTTGCACCGACTTGTGTAAAATACAGAGGGACCTCCCTCCTGTGAACGCTAACACGGTCATGTATTATAATGTTAGCATACACCTGCTATCGTTGTCCTCCGTTAACCGGTGAGTGATTTGGCTGGACATGCGATCTGCGAGGAGGGTCTCTACTGTGCCACTGACCCACTTTGTGAAGGCGGACCCGTCCCTCTGCTCACGTACTCACCATAGACATAAAATATTGGTTTGCAGGTGTTATAAGAGACATTAAACGTGTTTTATACCGATCAAAACATAGTAACAGTGTCTCCTGTCGCTGCTGGTTAACATGCCTCAATAGAAGTTTGTGGTGTATTTTTTAATAACAGCAACAGTCCATGCTTACCTTTTTGATTGTGTATTTTCTTCTGTCTTTAATAAGAATCGTTTAGTTTCATTTAGCCCTCCAGTCCAAACAATGGGATAAATGTTAACATTCAGTTTCTTTTATTCCATAGACTACTCCCAAACATCTGCTCAAGGGTAAGTGTTTAACACATTAATAGATACATATAAATACCTAACCAATGCAATTTCACACAACACTTTTTGTTGACATGATCAAACAGACGATTACTGTATGTTAAATCTATTATTGAGGATATATAAGGTAGTAATCAAGTGTTTTATAAGGCAAGGCACATTTTGGCAATAAGGTCAAAGTACTTAACACAGACATAAAACACATTGGAGAAATCAGAAAACGTTGAGATAAAAATTTTTTAAAAACTATTAAAAGTGGACAAAACTTTAATTTTCCTATTAATGCATGCTATTCTCTAACCAATGATTTTTGAAACTTATTTTAAATAAATAATTCCTATATTTCTGAATGGTGTTGTCTTAATCAAAAGAAATTCCGCACATAATTCACCTCAGAGCGTCTCACCAAGGATTAAAACTCACAGATTTGTCTTATTCTGCGATGAGTTACAGCCTTCATGCTGAGCTCTTTAAAAAAGTTATCCTCATTTTCCTGCATTAACTTTTTTAAAGAGCTGGTCCAGGTTTTATCTGAACTTTGATATTCTCTTATTTACACGCAGCTATGGGTCCTACGGTGGAGGTGGTGGAGGCGGTGGAGGCAGTGGAGGTGGTGGCAGTAACCAAGGCTATGGTCAGTCCTCTGGCCAGAGCTACAGCCAGCAGGGCTATGGAGGCTACAACCAGAGTTGTGACAGCGACTCTGGCTCCTATAACCAAGGAGGATATGGCAGCTATAGTCAATCCCAGTCAGGTAGAGAGAAAGACTTCTTCAAAACCTCACAGGGTTCCAGTCACACATGTTGATGTTACTGTCAGTCTTAACCATGTTTTGTCTCCTCCATTCCCCCCTAGGTGGATATGGCTCTCCATCTTCCAATCAGGGAGGCGGCGGCGGTGGTGGTGGTGGTGGTTTTAACCATTCTGGTCAGTCTTATGGTTCTGGAGGCTACAGCAGCAACCAGTCCTCTAACATGAGCTACAACCAGCAGTCATCCTTCTCTGGGTACAACCAGCAGCAGTCTCCTCCATCATCCTCTGGAAGGTGAGGCAGCAGGACCTTCTACTTCTGAAGTTTAAATTTACAGATTCATCACATATTTGGACAGGACTTGTTGGCCATCAAATACTTGTATTTTACTGTCTCATTGTGCCTCTATTTGAGAAATGTACTCAATTAAGTGCAACGCTAAAATGGTAAACTGGAAAACAACATGTACTGTAAAATAGGGCTGCCTCGATACGAAATTGATTTTGGATATCGTTCCGATATCAGCCAAACAACAAATATCAGATTATATCGGCCTGCATCTAAAATCTCTGATATCAGCACTTCGATACAAGCAGTCCATTCCAGACTCCACTCCAGCACCTCGAGCTAGCAGCACCCGGATCCAGCAGGCACAGCCCACATGATCACAACAACAGTGTGTACTAAGGTACTAAAAAGTAGCAAGGAGTAGGAGTGATGTCGGCCCTGTGGCAGTGTTTTTCGTCAACGTCCGAAAAAGACTTTGCAGCTGATTCCAAAACTCTTCATGTGCAAGTTTGTGCCAATATTGGATCAATATCTGTATCGGCCAATACTGAAGGCTACAAAATCAGTATCATATCGGAAGTAAAAAAGTTGTATCGGGACACCCCTACTCTAGAACACACCCTTCTGCAGAGTTTACTGACTGCGCTCACAGTAAGTTGTTTGAGAGGACTGATGATTATTAAAGGGAATAATGTCTTTCACTTTGAACAGCTATGACAGCAGCCCACAGGCTCCCAGCAGCTACAACCAGCCACCAAGCGGTGGACAGAGTGGAGGTAGTTATGGCGGCAGTGGAGGTCAAGCTGGGGGCTATGGGGGCAGTGGGAGCCACCCACAACCACCCCAACATGGAGGGGGACACTACAACCAACCATCAGGCCATTATTCCCCCCCTCCACAGAGCTACAGTCAGCAGAGTCAGTTTGGTCAAGGTGGAGGTGAGGGACAAATTGTATGTTGTGTATTTATCCCGATGAGGAATTATTATAAAGTTTTTGATTTTCGAATACAACATCGTCACTCACTGGAAAATCTGTTGACATCTGATTGACTCAACCCTCTCAGGTTATGGTGATGAAAGCCCTCCCATGAGTGGAGGAGGGGGTGGAGGGTACGGTAGCCCCGATGGTGGCTACGGAGGTCAGGACACCCGTGGTGGCAGGGGCCGTGGCGGTGGATTCGGTGGTCGTGGTGGTGGAGGATACGATCGCGGTTTTGACAGAGGTGGACGAGGTGGACCAAGAGGTCGAGGAGGAATGGGGTAAGTGTCAGCGGCTATACCTCTTCCAGATTTGTGAAAAGACACTGAATTAAAACACGCTGCTGCACACTGACTGGAACTTAGCCATGGATGAGGCAAGGAAAATGAAACAGGAGAGAGAGCTCTGGTCAGCATTTGTGAATACGTGAAAGAGTTATTGAGTGACGCATTTTGATGTGTCAACACTTGCTTTTGAGGAAAATGAATTTTGAGAATTTTCACAAAGCAACTGAAAGGCTTTGAGTGCAGTGATGGCTGCACAAAGCGTCATGGGTTTTTGTTTACTGGGTTGAAAACAAGCTAAAACACATGAGAAGGTTATCTTTATTTCCCGGCACCTATGAGATACAGTTAAAATCGAGAGCTACAGCATAATTTAGTCGTGTAAAAGCAGTCCTGATCAGTTATTTAATAATGCCACTGTAGCTATCACCAATATCATTACACTCTACTTTGTCATTTGACATTATGAACAAGACAAATGCATGGATAGGTGTGTGGATTTACATATTTAACACCACTACTTTGAGATTTTTGTAAAACTTCTTTTTTTGGGCTGTTTAAACAATCAACCACAGACATGTCTGCAAACAAGCAAATGTGTAATGGGAACTGTTGTCAAATCCTGAAACAGGAGTTAATTTATAGAAACATGTGATCAGTCAGCCCACCTTTTAAAGCTACGGTAAACCCATTAGTGCCTGAAGAGTTGGCACGAATAACACAACGTTGCTAAAACTGTTCCCAGTAACATAAATGTTGCGGAATATTGTCAGGATGCACAATAGCATCATTTTATCAAAACAACAGCAGGAAAAATCGAGTGTTAACTCACTACAGGATGGACTGGATGGTCCATTAAAGTCTATCTGGTGTAATTAAATAAAAAAAATGTAGGTGCATTTATGTCACTGTTAACTAAAACAAGTTAGCAAATCTTTTTATTTGGGTTAGCATCGGTTGAATCACTGGAACCTTTTGTGTGGTGACAGTCCTTTGTAAAAAAAAAAAAAAAAAGAGAAATTATGCCTGTTGTCGGGAAAAACAGAAAATGACTGAAGCTCAATTAGGGACACCACCAGTGTAAAAACAGAGTTGTATAGCAGGACATGACAGTAGTATGTCAAACTCTGACCTGGGCTTTGGTGTTCACAGTCGACAGCATGTCAGGTAGGGTTTGGAGTCATGTGTAAAGGTACCTCTTTCTGACACTACATCACCAACAGCAAGTCCACATTATGATACATCATGATTAAAACACTGACAGGTACAGGTGTACAGCTGCAATGAACACCCTAATGACTAATTTGGAGCTGAAAATGATTCTCCAATAATAGTGCATATACAAGAACCAGGTGAAACCTGTTGGGTCGAATGGTCAGTGGGTTCAACTTACAAAATAAATGTTTTGCATTGAAACATGATCCTTCCTCGGTATCACAATCTCAAGAGTCTTTGTTTCTACATGAGACAGAAATAAAACCGTGGGATGGCATGAGGAAGGTGCTAAAGTTTAATCAAAGAAGTTCATTATATGAGTTTTTTTGAAACGTCAGAACAGTGCCTCATTGAAAAATTGAAAAAAAGAGCCGACACACGACATTAAAGCTGAAATGCAACATACAACCACTGCACAATGGTGGAGATTCACGTGGTTTGAGGGTGTAAGGTGCATGGTGGTGGTGTTGCAGATCCAGGGAAAAGTACACACAGGTTGACTACAGGTTGAGACTCAAGCCCTTTGCACAAAAGGGAAACCCCTTTGAATTAAGCAAAAGCTGCATTTCTGCTCAAACTCAGAAAAAAAAAACAATACAAAAAAACTGGATCAACAACAACAACAAAAAAATCCAATATCATGATATAAAAAAAGATGTCAATATCGTCAGACAAAAAAGAACAGAGACCTAACACAATTCAAAAACTTGAAAGAACATCGTCAACATGTTGGTAC
Organism: Xyrichtys novacula; assembly: GCA_962446985.1. Taxonomy (NCBI): domain Eukaryota; kingdom Metazoa; phylum Chordata; class Actinopteri; order Labriformes; family Labridae; genus Xyrichtys; species Xyrichtys novacula. The sequence goes on along the minus strand of OY660879.1, from coordinate 13,621,371 downwards.
AGCTATGACGCAGGAGCTGGTATGGTAAGTTGATTCTTTTTTTACTCACAGGTTGCCCAATGTCTCATTTACTTCCTTGTAACCTCATAATGTTGAAGATGAACTCATAGCTGAAACAGTTTGTCATTTCATTCAATGTTCCTTCATTTATCATTGACTGTATTCTGATCTTTTTCCCCTCTTTTACAATATTCAGAAATTAACACCCAATACATCTGCTTAATGTCCTTTTAAATAGTACAGATAGTACAGAGCAAAGTTTATCCATTTATCTCCAAAACATCATTAAAGGAGACCTATTGTGATTACGCACATCTTGGTGCATATTTGTAATGTCAAGTCACTCAGCATTAGACATACATGTGGCATCGTAAATCCATGCTGTGTTTTCTATCTGCTTTAAGAGCTCATTTCAAGACATGGCCTCAACCTGATGTCAGGTTGTGCCATCCTTTAAGGAAAAGGTTAAAAGACAAGACCACCTAGAGGGTCTATTTAGGACGGTCCATCTGAAGTTTGTTAAAGGTCCCCCCGCTCTGCTTCGGTTTTTGTTGATTTGTCTGAGGAAGTTGTCATTCAGTATAATCTAAGGACAGTTAGATTTTTTCTTTTTGCCCCAAAAAATAAAGACACCAGAAAACAGTGGGAAGTTTTTATGATATTGATGGAAAAGCAGCCAAATACACCGTAGCTTTTCAAGCAGTGGCTGAATATTGCAGAAATGACAGTTTGCGGTTTATGTGTAAGATGAATAAGACTTTTTGGATGCAAAGCTACAGTATAAGTATAATAGGTCTCCTTTAACAATGACGCGTTTAAATCATTGTTAATTGGAATGCTTGAATAGTTTTGGAGGAGTGGTGACTCAAAATTTGAAAACCAAAGAACAAACGTGTAGCTATTCTACATGGAATGGCTTGATGGAAGAAAATATGTAGTTCACTTTAAAGAAAAAGACACATTTACCCAAGACACAAAATATGACTCAGTACATGAAGGGATCTAATGGTATCAAAATCTCTCCAGTATGGTATCGATTGTGGAATTGAAAAAGAGAAAAGAGACTTGTGAAAATTGGAAAAAACTGCCTTCTGTATAGTTCAAAGTAGTTTATCAAGTCCACCAGCCCATGGTGAGTAGGATGCACTCTGCTTGCTTGAGGTAGGTCTAGCCTTTGTCTCTTAGTAGAGAGCTACAGATAGTGTTGAACCAAAGTGTGGCAGTAATGGGAATTTGTACTTTGGCTCCAGTGTGTTTACTAAAGAACATGTCTGTAGGTCTCTGTCTCTGGCTGTAGATCTAATCATCCCCTGAGCTTTCACACTGCTATGAGGAAGTGAGACTGTGAACTCTTTTAACCTGACTGGATCTTTTTTCTTGTATTGTCAAAACTTTTCAGAGTGACAGTTCGGAAAGTTCCCTCTCATATTATTTAAATTCCCAGACATGTTGTTCACAGCAGTTTGGCAGTGTCTTCTTAATGTTTTACATTTGTCTGTCACTCTTTCTCATTTCTCCGCACGTCACATTCAAAAGCTGCTGGAGAATCAAATTACAAGTTGCCTCTCGATTCTTTGTTTCCACTCTTAGTAGTTTTAGGTGAGGCAGCGAGTGGAGCACAGAGGACATTGGCATCTGTAATTCCCATTACGCTTCACTTTGCTCCGCTGAAACAAAGCTGTTTTATACCGTCACTGGTCCACCATTATATGAGGATGCTTTAGTCCCCACAGAACTACAAAACTGATGGTACCGTTACATCCCTAATTACACCCACGAATTACTCTAGATTTAAGATGTTAACCTTAATATTTGATGTATGTTTTGCCTTATTACACCATATATGTAGTCCGAACTGTGTCATTTGTCAGCAGTAAGTTGCCAAAGTGGCAACTTGAGTCAGCCCCACAGATTTGTGTTCAGACCTAAAGCAAAGGGAAATTTTGCCCTAATTTCCCTGCATGAAAATGACCATGCAACCATCCACAATCATTTATACACTCACCGGCCACTTTATTAGGTACACCATGCTAGTAACGGGTTGGACCCCCTTTTGCCTTCAGAACTGCCTCAATTCTTCGTGGCATAGATTCAACAAGGTGCTGGAAGCATTCCTCAGAGAGCTTGGTCCATATTGACATGATGGCATCACACAGTTGCCGCAGATTTGTCGGCTGCACATCCATGATGCGAATCTCCCGTTCCACCACATCCCAAAGATGCTCTATTGGATTGAGATCTGGTGACTGTGGAGGCCATTTGAGTACAGTGAACTCATTGTCATGTTCAAGAAACCAGTCTGAGATGATTCCAGCTTTATGACATGGCGCATTATCCTGCTGAAAGTAGCCATCAGAAGTTGGGTACATTGTGGTCATAAAGGGATGGACATGGTCAGCAACAATACTCAGGTAGGCTGTGGCGTTGCAACGATGCTCAATTGGTACCAAGGGGCCCAAAGAGTGCCAAGAAAATATTCCCCACACCATGACACCACCACCACCAGCCTGAACCGTTGATACAAGGCAGGATGGATCCATGCTTTCATGTTGTTGACGCCAAATTCTGACCCTACCATCCGAATGTCGCAGCAGATATTGAGACTCATCAGACCAGGCAACGTTTTTCCAATCTTCTATTGTCCAATTTCGATGAGCTTGTGCAAATTGTAGCCTCAGTTTCCTGTTCTTAGCTGAAAGGAGTGGCACCCGGTGTGGTCTTCTGCTGCTGTAGCCCATCTGCCTCAAAGTTCGACGTACTGTGCATTCAGAGATGCTCTTCTGCCTACCTTGGTTGTAACGGGTGGTTATTTGAGTCACTGTTGCCTTTCTATCAGCTCGAACCAGTCTGGCCATTCTCCTCTGACCTCTGGCATCAACAAGGCATTTCCGCCCACAGAACTGCCGCTCACTGGATATTTTTACTTTTTCGGACCATTCTCTGTAAACCCTAGAGATGGTTGTGCGTGAAAATCCCAGTAGATCAGCAGTTTCTGAAATACTCAGACCAGCCCTTATGGCACCAACAACCATGCCACGTTCAAAGTCACTCAAATCACCTTTCTTCCCCATACTGATGCTCGGTTTGAACTGCAGGAGATTGTCTTGACCATGTCTACATGCCTAAATGCACTAAGTTGCCGCCATGTGATTGGCTGATTAGAAATTAAGTGTTAACGAGCAGTTGGACAGGTGTACCTAATAAAGTGGCCGGTGAGTGTATATGTTCAGCAAAACCTGCAAAGTTTTTGTTGTCCAACACAGACAGTATATTAGAATTTTTAAAGCAATCATGGCTGGGTTCATGACCTTACCAGAGTTGCATCATACTCGGAGACATAATTATGTTTTTCTCAGAGACCCTCCTTACTTCATGGGGCTATTTGAGTTTCACCAGTGTCCAGTTCGATGACCTGTAAGCAAGGATTTGAGTCACAGGATACCCCAGATGGATGCAAATTAGTGCTATTTATTTAAGATGGAGAGCTCAACTTTCACTTTATCTTAAATATACAAGCGCTGATGGGATTTTATTGCTCAAAAGGACCGTAGAAGGTTGCAAAAGAACATCATGATGGACATTTGTAAAAAGTATTGATTGATTAGTTGATGATGCTTAAAAAAGATAAACAAGACTTGAAATTGCTTGTTTTTGGAGCTCTAAACAACTGTTATCTGTGTTGACCCACTGACTATCATCAAATGTTGCTGGAGTGGCAACTAACTTTTCAGGGCTTCCAGAAGCCATCAGCAACAAAGGACTCCTCCCCAGATCTGCTCAGAGGAGGGGACGGTCAGCCAGTCACACACTTTGTGGATTGACTCAGTTCATCCTGTGCATTGTCAGCCGATCACTCTGAAGTCCTGTTAGACTGCAAGATTTTACGAGATTTCCAGTTTTTAGAATTTTAATCCTTGGCTTTGTGCTGATGCGTTACCTTGTCTTCCTGGGCCTGGTAAGAAATTAGAATTTGCTTTTAATCTGAACACATCACAAGATGCCACACTACATAATCGCTACCTGCCCTTTTCACCTGTCACCGCCCCTCCCCAACCAACTCCTGCAGGATCACTGTGTCATTCTCTGCTTTAATCAACCTTTGAATCTTCTCCTAGGCTTTTACCTTCTCTGCTGGCTGGCTTTCTACTCTTAAGCCATCATTTGGAAAATGCAAAATGGGGAGAGTCTATAGACATGGTATTGTCTTTCTGTAACCTGGAGAATAACCGGCCTACAGAAATACCCTAAAAATTGGGAAAGGCAATTGTGAGAAAATCAACAAAAATCAACCGTTCAGGGATTTTCTAATAAGTAGGAAGAGGAGAGGTTGCCCAAGACCTGAAAAAATACCCAACATGTATCAGGGAGCCAAAGGTGTTGATGTATGGGTTGGTTAAATGAAGAAAATAAATTTATATAATGAAATTAAATGGGTACATACAAGTCACTCAAAGACTTGGTATTAAGGGTAAAATTGCAGTTGCTTGTAAAAACACTGACAAGGTCTTTAAACTGGCCTCTTGTCCTCAATGTGTATTGAAGAAACTTTGAACAATATAAAGGATGGGTTCAGCTGAACAAAGAGGGGTGGGTTTCACTGAAAGAGAGAGAAAGTGAAGGTTACCCACAACCCACTGAGAGAAATCGCTGTCAGCACCAGCCTTCAATGCTTGTCGTTTCTCTCTTCCTCCTCATCAGAATGGGCGATCGTGGAGGATTCAATAAGTTTGGTGGTAAGTGACAAGTAAAACACTTGCGAAAAGGTTTGATGTTTTTACTCTAGGCTTAGATGAGGGGAGATGAATATACATAAACGCATGACGCTGGTAAATTCATGGTGATTTTGTGTGTGGTTTGTGATCGAACTTAAGTATTAGATCCACAAACCGGCTTCCAAAAAGTTGGGCTGCTGTGAAAAATGTTCACCAAAAACGGTTTGTGAACATTATTTTAAGTTTTTTTTTATTAAAAATAGTTCCAAGACAAGATATGATAGGTTGAAGCATTTTTCAGTGTTTTCAGAAATACCCCATATGCTCATAAATAATTGGATGTCAGCAACATTTTTAAAAAAGTTGAGCAAGGGACAACAAATTACCAAAAAAGTTCTGTAATTAAAAAAAAAAAAACACCCAGAAGAATATCTCCCAACCAGTGAGGTTAGTTTCGACAGGTTAGTGACATGACATAATGAAGAAAATCTTTCCAGAGAGGCTGAGTCTCTCACAAGTAAAGATGGAAAGATGGTTCACCACCCTGTGAGAGACTATGTGAGCAGATAGTTTAACAATGCCAAGATAATGTTCTTCAGTGAAGAATCTAGAAAGAAATGTTTGTACAGAGAGAGTTCAAGACTGTGTGACCCTGATCTATGGGCCATCAAGCATTAAAAACAGACATGACTGTAGTGGGAGTCACTGCATGAGCCAAAAGGACATCCACAACCCACTGTTTGTTGCTGCATTCACAAATGTAGGTTATAACAGCACCATGCAGAAAGGGAGCCATATATGAAAATGATCCTGAAACGCTCACCACATCTCTTTGGTCTGACAGGTCAAATTTGGCGTTCTTTTTGGAAATCATGGACCTGGTGTCCTCTAGTCCTAACAAAAGAGGGGCCACCTAGCCCCATATCAGGGCTCGGTTCAAAAACAGCATCTGTGATGGTATTGGGATACATTTGTGATATGTGGCATGAGTGGCTTAAAAATCTGGGACAATTGAGACAAGAATGAAATGAGTGATTCAACAAGAAAGACCCTGAACTGTCAGGAAGCAAAAATTTTATGACATGTCAAATGTAAGTTTTTACATTTGATGTGCAGTCTTTGCACGATTAGAATAGCGTGTGGGTTTAATTGATTTGCAAACAATCAAATACGTACTTTTTACACAGCGTCCCAACTTTTTGGGAATTGGTTTTATAGTTTTATAGTAAAAAGTTCAAACCCGAAATTCAGCCTTTATAGCTACTCTGATTTGTCTGATTATACACTGGAGTAAAAAAAACAGTGAGAGAGATGATCCCAACTTTTGGGGCGCACAACTTTAAAACCATCCTAAAGGCTTATTTCATATTTTTTTCTATGAAACACAAGCTTACAGTTTGAAACTTTGGTAGAACAGCACAGCTCCAAAGGTAAGAACATCCTAGGTGTGTGTTTGGATCATGCTACATTGTATGCTCCTCCACACAGGGATTGAAAATATCCAGCAGGGGGAGTTATATTGTAGATAATAGCCTTACTAGTAGGAGTTTTCTTTTCCTTTTTTTTTTTTTTTTTTTTTTTGACAATGCAAATTGATGGGTATTAAATTTAGAGGGTGTTTACAAGCCTTTGTCTGGTGTTCTGTGAGTTATATGATCATACTGTAGTGTGTCAAAAAAATAAGTTATGTAAGAATTAAAAGGTAAAAAAAGATGTTTCATGTATGGAAACATGATTCAGGTTGTATACCAAACAAATGGTAGAAACAATATTTGTTTCCCCAAGATGTAAGAATGGAAAATCTTGCCTATCAACAGCATAAATGTCAAATGTCCATAAAGTAGAAAGCTTCAAAACTGGTGTGCTTGCATAGCTGTGAAATGTTGTAGAGGCCAGACTTGATAACACGCAACTTGATCCCATCTGAGTTGTTCTAATAACGAGAGGAAAGTTTGTGGTTTCTCAACAATGCGGTTGGGTAGAACAATTAACCAGGGCATGGTAAAGCTTAAGACAGCACAAAGTTGCTTCTATTTTTTAATCTGTTTTATTTTTTCCACAACTAGACATCCAAAATAGTCCAACAGATCTGTTTGAATGTGTTTGATTAGTATAAGCAACTAAAGGCAGTATAATTTGTACTTTTGCTCTCGGTATTCCCAAACAGATGTTTTAAAATGATATAATGGTGGTTGTAACAATGTGAAACAGAGGCCAGTGTCAAGACAGAGTCTGTGCAGATTAAAACTTCACAAAGGTTTCTAATTTTAGGGCTTAGGAGCTGGGAAAGTCTTGTGCAGCGGTTGTTTGGTTTGATCTTTTATGATTACATGATCCTCCCAGTCAATCATCCTTTGTATGATTTATGGACCAGCAATCGCGGCACTATTTAGTTGCTTTTGGACTGGGATCCAAAGCAGGATCCTCTGACTGCCATGCCAAGGTAGCCTGGGATAATAACTTTGAAATCACATTACATCAATGATAAAAGTATTAATAATTGGGTTTGCCATTCTTTTATGTGGGAAAATTAAAATTTTGGCTGGACATTTAAAAGAATTTGTCCAGACTATAGGGTAAAGGAGCTATCATACGAGATCTATTCAAATCCTTGAATGCAGAGGAGTTGATAAGGAGAATTGTTTTTGAAGACGTGGAAATCTAAAAAAAAGAAAGTAATAGAGATTATAAAAAGGCATACCACAGTTGAGTAGTTATTGCACATTAAATATGTCTACCAAGAGTTGTTAATTATACACAGGTAACTTTCCTGACTGTGGTAATGTGGTGATACTAGAATGTGGCTATTGTGCCGAAAGCTGCTCTCTGAACAACAATGAGTCATCAACAAGTTGTGCCAAGATAAATACCGACTTGCCAGTTTTTGGAGTGACAGTCACATTAATTATCATGTTGGTGCAAAGCTCGTTTTAAAGATGGAACTTATTATTATTATTATTATTAGTCAGCAGCTCCTGAGACTCCGGTTGATCAAGCCTCAAATTAAATCTGTCTTAATGAAAAGGTGTAACCAAAAACAACAAAGTGTTTTAATAACCCTCTGTGACAACTCCAGAACCAGAGGTTGGTGTACACAATAGGACGACTGAACTTGATTTATCACATCGAATATCGTTTTCAAATTCTGTTGAACTCTTGGGATGTTGGATTTGATTTTCCTACTTCCAAAGTATGTTGGGACAATTTCACATCTTCAGATGTGTAAAACTTAAGTTGACAAAGGAGTGAATGACCTGGATTACATGAGTCCAAGGTTTATATAAAAAGGAATTGTTTTGAACTTGGTTCTGAGACTTGTGTTAAAGGAAGTGGTTCATAGTGTACCAGAGGATGCATCATCAATGCTTTGACTTGTGAAGTATTTGAAACATCATTCATTAGAGCTCTAACTGTGTGGCTCCTCATGAATTCAACACGGTTGGGTTTACTTTGCGGAGCAAAAACAACAAACAATGACATGGGAAAGTGAGAGAAGTGTGGTGGTTTTTCTGGGGTTTCAAATCAACCTGAATGCATTATGGGACTTAAAAGGACTTGAGCTGAACAGCTTGATGCCTGTCCCTGTGAAGTCCATGCACAAGTGCTCTGAATTTTGGTCATCACACAGAGTTTGGGACAAAGTTTGAAGGCAGGGATGTAAAAAAAAAAGGGCTTATTTATGAAGTCTTAACAGGCCACCATGGATTGTGGCTCTTATGTGTAGATAAATACTAAATTGAGTCTGAACACTGATGCAGTAATGGGGAGAAAAAGACAATATTTAGTGTTGTGCGGGGTGTTCGTTCAGGGATTATAACTTTTCCCTTTCAAGAATTAATCTCTGTGTTTTGCCCTTTAAAGGACCAAGAGACCCAGGACATGGACATGGAGGACCAGGCTATAGTAAGTCCATTAAGATTTAATTTTGCTCGGCCAACAAGAAGACATGAAGCCAGTCTTACAGTTTTTATCTTTAGCCACTTCTAGAATAACACTTATCCAAACAATATGAATTTATTGATCTTTTATCATGTTTTTTATGTTCAAATGTTGAAGTCTGCTAGGAAATATCAAATAGAATTTAATTGTTAGACATTGTTGACCTCCTCCCATTGACAGTAATCGTATAAACACAATGGTTCTCTTGACCCCCTTTCTGGACGATTACTGTGCAAAAGAGGGGGTTTTCTTGAAGCTTTCATTTAACTTTTCATTGATTTCATGAACCCAGTGAAGGGATGATACTTGTCCAAAGAGACACTTTACTTAAGTAGTACTCATAATTAGAAATTCTCTGTTTGAAAGACATGGTTTTCTTTACCTTCTCCAATTGATGATACTGGACTCCGAGCTGGTTTTTATTGAACATTTTTGATGGACAATATGGACAATGGACAATTCTTAAAAAAAGATGAGTATCTTGAACTTCTCACAGAGATTACCCCTCCCTAGCAAAGGCTTTTCCAAACACTTTCAATAGAAAACACTTGGTCACATTAGATGGTTTTCTTGACCTGAAATAATAAAATAATCCTAAAGTGTTTGCTTCCCTCTGATCAAAGATCAGTCATAGCTATGTTTGTGACATATTACCGGCATTGAACTGTCAAGGCCGGTAGGTTTAGACAGCCGTGGATCCAATCAAAGTATTATACAGACACTGAGAAGTCCTCTTTCATTTTGACCTCTTGATGCTTCCTTCCCCCACCGAAATGCGACTTATTTTTGACCTGGGCCTTTTCATATCTCGACTTAAAACTTATTTATTTATGCTGGCATTTAATACCCAGTAGCGTTGTGACACTTCATTTTATTGCATTGTATCTTTTTTTATTGCTTTTAGTGTTTTTGTTCATTTTTATTTACTATGTATTGTAAAGCACTTTGGTTCACCAAAAAGGGTTGTTGTAAAGGGCTGTATAAAAAAAAGGACACATACATTTACATGTGTCTTTCATTCTCTTTCTACAGTGCAAGACCAGGATAACTCTGACAATAACACCATCTTTGTGCAAGGCCTGGGGGATGACTACACTGTCGAGTCAGTCGCAGACTTCTTTAAACAGATCGGGATCATAAAGGTAGCTTCTAATCACCACTTATTTTGAAGTGATCAATATTATCAATGTGCTTTTAAATCTTAAATCTCTGCTGTCCATCATTTAGGTCAACAAGAAGACGGGCCTGCCAATGATCAACCTTTACACCGACAGAGAGACCGGGAAACTAAAGGGGGAGGCCACGGTTTCCTTTGACGACCCTCCCTCAGCCAAGGCTGCGATCGACTGGTTTGATGGTGAGTCTATTGTTGCTCACACACAAGTCTAATTACAACCCTCTTTATTAAACAAGCATACTAGGAAGAAAGGTAATTAGAGGATTTAAAAAGTTGGTGTACTGAAGAGTGTGATGAAAGAGTGTGGGAGTTAAGGCGTAAGGTATAGAGGCTTTTTAATTGCTACGCTCTTTCTTTTAACCTAGATGTTTTTACTCCACAGGCAAAGACTTCAACGGAAATCCTATCAAAGTGTCTTTTGCCACCCGCAGAGCTGACTTTGGAGGTCGAGGAGGCATGAGGGGAGGTCGAGGACGAGGTGAGCCTCTCTTACAAGGAGCCTCGTCTCAGTCGAGATAAAGATCAAAAATGTATTTTTGACTTTGCAGAACATTTTGTATTCTTGATAATTGTCAGGTTGAGAAAGAATGTTCACTGTGAGGCCGTCATGACAGTAAAATGATCCTGAGTCATGAATCTGTTGTATAATCAATTGCAGCGAGGATAGATTGAACCCTTCACGTTTTCTCATTGTTCTACCGTCTGTCTAGGGCCAATGGGCCGTGGTGGGTTTGGAGGGGGTCGAGGTGTAGGTTTCCCAGGAGGCAATGGGGGTGGAGGTGGAGTCGGGGGAGGAGTTGGAGTCGGAGGAGGTGGAGCAGGAGGACAGCAGAGAGCTGGAGACTGGAAGTGTACGAACCCGTAAGTTTGGATTTTCAAAATGTAAATATTAATGTTTGAATAAATCTGAAATGATAAAGAAATTTAGTGTGTCTGCCCAACATTTACTACGCAAGAAAAAATCATTTCAGTGAAATCTTTTATATACAGTCAGTGCAGTTTTACTTATGAAATGTTTTAATGGTAGGTTTTCGTCAGCTCTTTTAATTGCTTTGGTATGTTAGAACATACAATATATGTAGTGATAAAAATCAATATAGTGAGTTTAGATCTTAATAGATCTGTAACTATACGTTGTTACAGATGATTTTTTTGGTTAGTTGTGCAACTTTTAAGAAAACAGAAATCATATCTTTCCCTGCAGGAACTGTGGGAATCTGAACTTTTCGTGGCGTAACGAGTGTAACCAGTGCAAAGCCCCTAAACCAGAGGATTCTTGTGGGATGCCCCCAATGGAAAGAGGTTTGATTCTACTTTTTCTTTTTTTTTTTTTTTTTTGTTGACCAATTTTTAAATACTGCCTGTCAGTCATTGTCAGTATTGTACAGGCTGGTTGAACTGGCCCGGGCTTTCAGAGGTCATGATCAAACCACTTTGTACAGCAGGAAATGGTCCTAATAGAGCTGTTTAGTGAACTGTCTCTTTTTAAAATGATTGGATAAGGAATGAATAACAGACTTCAAATGAATACTTAACAAACAGAGGTTGCATTGTTATCCGAGCTCAGCCTTAATTTGATGTTGGTAGTTGTAAAGTATAGCTCTACCAACTTCCTGCAACCAATTCACAGATACCAGCTATTTTAAGCAGACCAGCACTCCATAAAGTTCATGTACTTCATAGTATACCACTTTTTCTTATGGCAGATACATCTCAGAGGTTAAATGACAGGTTCATGTTTGTACCAAAAGAACTAATCCAAGTTTAGTAACACAGTCAGCAGCAGCTTCTCTCTCTCCTGCCCTTTTAATCAGATCTCCTTTGGCTGCAGCAACTCCTCTTCCTGTGGTCTGCAACAAACAAACAAAACATACAAACATACATAAAATTCAACAGAACATCACAAACAAAAAAATACACAACCAATCATATCATAGAGGACAACAGCAAGAAATACAACAAATATTACACGCTGGATGAAGGCTCCTACATTGAAACTGGATTTTTGGGCGGTGGGGGGGCAACTAACTCAAGACCTGTTTTACTTTTAAGACTTAATTTTATTTCCTTTTTAATTTTAATTAATTTAATAATGTAATTAATTTAATTCCCTCCAGTTCTTTAGTGAAATGCGCACACACGCACACACACAGTGATCACAGGAAAACCACTATTAGAGTTTTGTTTGCAGTAAAATCTAACCCAATCAGAATTAATGATCCAACTCAGAAGAAGAATGTTAAAAAGTAGCTGCTGAGTCTACCTTGCCAACTTCCCCACCATGGGATGAATAAAGGTAAATCTATCTTATCTTGTCGTCATGTGTCCAGCATGTTTTTGTTTTCCCAGCAGAGCGGTTGCTTCCTTGTACGAGCGCCTTTCTCTGCATATTTCCAGGTCTTTTTTTTATGTAACTTAATAACCAGGAAGTCCTATTGATTCCCACCGGTGCTCACTGGAAGTGCAACTTCTACAGCAAATATTTCAATAACAATGTGCATGTTTATGTCATAGCTTTGTTAATAGCCACTCATAACCATACATTAGAGGAGGATTGAATTACCATGAGTCACCCCTGAGCATTATTCTGTTGAAGACAGCAGTCGTTTACAGCAGCTTACTGCAGGTTTGTTTGCAGTTTGTAATCTCACCTCAGGGTCAGAGTAATAAAAGCCTGCGCTTCCTCTCAGCTGTTTACAAATTGTCATCGAATGACTTGTTCTGCTACAAGGAGGTTTCGGAGGAGAGCGGCGAGGGGGATTCGATCGGGGCGGATTCAGGGGCCGAGGCGGTGATCGCGGGGGCTTCAGAGGGGGCCGCGGAGGTGACCGGGGAGGATACGGGCCTGGCAAGATGGATGCAAGGTGAGACACACAAAAAGGCGATTTAGCAGCCTATGTAACAGCTGATTTTTTTAGTGGTAGTAGTTCATTCAACACTTATTAGCCCTGCTTCTTCTTAGCTTCTTTGGCCAAGTGTAAAAGGTTAAAAATCAGGTTTATCATGAGCTCAGAAAGATGATAAAGGTTCTTTTGTTTGCTGAGTTATTGGAGCACAGAGTGAAAACACTGGGACTAATACTAAAGGGCCAGTTTGTAGATTTGCAAACATGGAGAAAAGAACTTTCCATATGAAGCCTCTCTGAGAAGTCCCACGTTTGCCCTGTTCATCAGCATTTCATTTGCATAAAACCTACACTGTTAAAACATCTGCTCACCTTGAAGTCACTGCTCATTGGTCAGATGCTGGTGATGTCATCTACGTGTTGTTTTTTCTTTCTTAGGGGTGACCGCAGACAGGAGCGGAGAGGCCGTCCTTACTAAACAGTCCTCTGAGGACAAACAGTCCATCCTCAGAACAAAGACCAGTGTGTGTTCACCCCGTCCATCCACACTTGAACCAGCCTGAACTCTTCACACCTCCTCCTTATCAACTCCGTCATTCAGCGTGTTGAAAAATGTGACTTCCCCTGTTCTCTGTTGTTTCCAGTCCGTCAGTTCTTTCTAGTCCAACTCCACTCCCTCTTCTGCTTGACGAGGCCTCAATCACAGCGAGCATCAAATTACACTTAAAGAAAAAGAGGATTTTCTTTCGACATTTCTGAGCTTCTGTCAGAATGCTTGTGATTTTTTTCCCTCCTCATTACCGACACCTGCTCAGAAACTTAATACACACAGACAGAAATGTTTTAAACAAGCTAAACCAGTTACTGAGCAGGACTTTTTGTTTCTTTTCCTCCAGTTTCAAATGAAAAAGCCAATAGATGTATTTCTTTAGAATGTACATTCATTAGAGGTTTTCATTGACAGAAACTCAACACTCCTCCTTTTGTCTCCTTGTTTTTATTGGAAGTATGTGATCCAAGACGTACACCTGCACAGGTCACACCTCTTTAATGAGATTTATTTATGTCGCTGTTTGTATTTCCCTTCAACAAACACGCTCCATTCACTCAACAGGTTTGACATGTTGATGAAAAAAGTCGTTATTTAACGAGGGTGCTGCTCATATAAGGTGACACAATTGAGAAAACTGCACATTGATGGTTTCAGCCTATTAAAAAGACAGCAAGAGCAAAAACGATTTATTTTTGTTTTCTCTGATAATTAGTTTGTTGCAAAGTCTGATATTTCGCTATTAAAATATAATCAAATCATTTTTTTAAAAAAAGGGGAAAAAAATGTGTTTTTTCTCATCAAACTGCCTGTCGATGTCAGCTCTGCATCGCACAGTGACGATTAAGCTGCACTACAATTTAGTTGGCATCAACTTTTGTAACCTGGGGATTTTTAAACCTGTTAGATGGCTGCTGTTCTGTTACCGTCAGACTCCTTTTGAAAGTGTTTAACTGCTACAGCTGCTGTGGGAGGTGATGACTGTACTGGTGAGAAAAAAGCAAGGCCGGGATCATGGGAGAAATTAGTTTAATGTTATTTTAATGTAACCAGTCATGGCTTAAAAAAACATGAACCCATGGTTGCAATAGTTGCAGATTTACTAGCTTTTCCTCAATGCAAAATTAGCTCCTGATGTAAGATTTTGTTTACAAGTTTACAAGATTTGTGTTTTTTGAGAACATGAACAAGGTAGAGATTACTGGCACATAATATTTATACAGATACAGACTTTTCACATTTACAGTTTTTGAACAGGATTCCAACTCAGAACTGAGCTGATGTTCTTGTTTGTGCAGTTTCTTGTTGTACAGGCAGCATTACAAAAAAAACATTGTGCTATTTAATTCCTCTTACGGGAACCACACCGATCAGATCTCATACCGACTTCATACCTGTCATGTCATTAACAGATCTCATGTGAGATGCCAACATGTTCAAATGTAGATTCACGTCCTGCCCTTGTGCTAAAATTATCAAAGCTAAATGATCCAAATCAGAGCCCAATCTTACAACCAAAGTTGATGACAGTGCTCTTTTTGTAACTGAGGCCTCGTCAGCAGAAGTTTTAAGGGGGTTTATTGATAAAATGTGTTGTATTGCTTTTATTTATGAGGTTGTTTTGTTTGTATTGTACTTGAAATGGATTTAAAGATGGAAATGTTGATAAAACCAAGCAGTGTTGTAGTTGTTGCCATTGACGTATTTCTTACAGCTTTCAGACATTTGGTTTCAGAGTTGCGGAAACAAAAACCTGCAGATAACCAGCCATGAATCATTTGTTCCTTAGTTTCACTTATTAAATCAACTTCTTTTGTATCTCCATTCAGCTTATGTCAACCTCAGTGCAGTAAAGCAAGCTTATGAATTGAGTTGCAGTCCTTGAATGAATTAGTCTTGTATGTTTTAAACTTTATATAATTAGCCTAAAGAATGACCCCATTTGTAGCACTTGTGGAGTTTCCTGTTGGCGTGCTGCTGGCCTAAGGCATATACCTTTTGATAAACTGTTCACTTTGACATCTCCAGTTTGAACTTTGCGAACATTCAAGAGAGATGACTCATCTGAGTCTATGACAATTGATTCATTCAGCCTGCAGAATTTGGAGGGGAGTTTTTGCAGCTGTAGCCACATGTCACCATGGCAAAATTTCACAATTTAGTTAGCACTGCGTATCATTAACTCTTCACAAACACCAACTGTCTGTAACCTATAATTACAATTTAGCCACTACCTTTTCATTTGAAAGCAGTGGTGTCATTATGCTCATTAAGCTCATTATGCTCATTAGGCTCAGCTTGGTTGCTAGTTTCAACATCTAACTTAGATGGCCTCTGTATTACATAAAGTAGACATATAAAGGATCACATTAACCCTAGAACACTATTGCTAAAATTTGTAACATCATCACTATTACCGGGTGATTTTTAACCAAAATATTATACCCAAGAAAAAGTACTTGTCATCAATATATATATATATATTTAAGTTGCAAACTTTGTTTCTTTTCCACCCATTCCTGGGGCATGTGAGTCTTTGTGAGTCTTCCCTGGTGAAGACTCAGGGTCCTTGGCAAAATAACGGCTGCAGGAGAGAGAACCAAAATATGGCAGATTTTTTATGAGTAAAAATGACCAGCTGACTAAATATTTCTTATCATCATCTGAATTCCCTATAAAATCACTACTTTGTGATAGTTATTCATAACTACTGTACTAAATAAAGATAGCATACAAATTCCAGGACAACTCTTACTGACCTTATTCGCCTTCATGCAGCTATCAAATCCACCCAAACCTTACTTACCTTACTTATCACTATCGCCGGGTTAAAACCACCCGAACACGTGCCTGTAGGAAAAAGTAGGTTTTGGATCAGAGAAACAAATAAACAAACAAACAAATATGCCTTCAAAGATGTCAAAGGCAATGCTGAAGCTACCCAGGGACCCATGATACTCGGCCAAACGCAACATAATGAAAATCACATAAACATGTTTGTTCGGGTGAAAATCACCCGGCAATAGTGTTCTAGGGTTAAAATCACATTTAAAGCTCCTGTGAGGAGTTTTTAACATTTATGAAATAGACAAAAATTCATATCAGTGGTTGCTTATTACATACAAAAACAAATAAGACCATCAGCGACAAGACTGGTGATTCCTACATTCTTATTCCTGATGCCTCAAACCAGCGGTATGGGCTAGGTATTTACACTCAATCGGACATTTGACTTTCAAAAGTAAGTAGAATTAAACTTGAATTGAAATCAAAAGTTTAAAAAACAGGAGCTTTAATGGGTCAGCCTCTACATCATCTGTCACGTGAATTCATTTAATCCCAGGTTAATACTTTCGCACTTGTTTGACCCACAAAAATGACCTACTTTATAACAAATGAGTTTCATATAGCTGTTGTGAGGATTTTTGTTGCATGTTATTTATTCAAATGTCACAATTTTCCTCAAAATTTACTGCAAATACCCCCACACTCATACAGCTTGATCTTATTGATCCAACCTGCGTGAGTGTGGGGGCAAAAACAGAAACTTCACAGTATTTTTCATGACGATCCATGACTGTTGCATGCAAACGGCAAACATTAATCAAGGACGACCGGCTGTCACATCACTACATATAAAACCAGTCTCATTCCTGAGGAGCCAGTTTGAAAGCAGATATTCACTTGCTTATAAGCACCTCCAGCGTTTGTCGGCAAGAGTGAGAAATAGACAGCTCAGCGCTTTTATTGTGAGCAAAGGCTGCTACGCTGCACTGGCAGGAAAAACTAATATAAGCAGAAGAGCTTTAACTACAGGTCATTAAGAAAATAAATAAAATAACAGAGCAGGTGAGTGCTTTGTGATCCTGGATCCTTTGTTTTTTTATGTGGGGTGTACAAGCTTTGCAAATGTTCTTATAGCTTTTAAATTCTCTATTGTTATGAATAAGAAGTTATCCCAGGTAATATGATCTATGGCTACAAAACTTTTACAATTTTTTATCCAAATTCTGTAACTTTCCTGTTAAGTTGGCCTGTTCCTCTGCTTGTTCAGTCCCTAATTCAAAATTGTAACTACATTTAGATGGCTATATTTCCTGTCTGTGATGATCATCTGGCTCTTCCATCCCATATAGCGGAAGCAAACAATTAAAGTCTTAACATGAAACTGCACACATTCATGTCCTCCCTAGGATGAGCTGCAACAGCTTCAGCAAAAGAAATGATTTAGATGGTATAAAACATGGAACAGTGCCCTCTTACTGCCCTTTCAGCATGACAGTTGTGAGAAAATATCCTCTGGATGCTCATTCGGTGTTAAAAAATGTGATAAAAAAGCTGACTTCATACCCTTTTAGTGCATAAATGTGGAAAAAGTGTCATCTGGTTACAATTAGTCTTCAAATTGTAGAAAAAGTGTAGTCCTGCTGCCCTTCCACTGTATATAAAGTGTAAAAAAAGGGGCCCTCCAGCTGTTTCTCTGTTGTGTAAAAAACAACTTAAGCTGACCTTTCAGTACACAAAATCTAGAAAAAATGTCCTCTTAATACCTTCGAGGTGAATAAAACATGGAAAAAGTGCTCCTGGCTGCCTGTCTGGTACATTTGATGTAAAAACCTCCCTCTAGTTGCTCTTTGAGTGTATAAAATGTGAGAAAAATGTCCTCTGGATACCCTCCCAGTGTCTGAAACATAGAAAAAATTCCATCTCACGTTATAAAATGTGGAAAAAGTTGCCCTTTTGATACTTGATACTTTTGAAACGAATATCCTCTGGATGACCTGTTAGCATACAAGGTGTGGAAAATTTGAAAAAATAAAAGTCCTGAATGCAAGCTTTATTCAGGAAGTCTTTTTTGATAATCAGACTGTTTTTTAGCAAAATTTCCTTCACAAAGTTGTTCATAAATATTCACCAGAATGCTGGGAATTCAGTGTCCGATACTCAAAACTCCCTGGGGCAGAACTCTCAGACCCCTTTTCTATATTTGTGCCCTTGTATGTTTAAATGGAAACTTTGCTGATGGTTTGAGAGGTTTGAAAGTCCATTCCAGTTCAGTAATTTTCAGAGTACCTCCTGTCCAGTGTCACCAAAATAAATCTTCACTGACCCCTTTATTCTTGACAGGCCAATTCAGCTTTACCAAAATGGTAAATGAGCCAAAACACAGCCATCAACCATACCTGTGTGAAAGCATTCTTGTCTTTTTGAAGGATTTGATCATGTTGATACACCTGTCTGAAACTTTTGCAGTGTTATCTCATATCTTTGAAATGCCCTCTGGTCCACATCTCTGGTTTATCCAGCTTTCTCAAAGTCATTTTCAAGAGTCAAAGCACACTGTAGCACATATACCTGTACATAAAAGCTGGAGCAGACTTCCTTGACGATTATGAACAATGTTTGTAGCCCTTGACTTGCGAATCCAGTTTGCCTTTACGTGAGAAAATGTCAAGTGTTCCTGGAAAAACCTCCTTCCTGTAAATACCCTGATCCATCACGCACAGCGTAAACAGTAAAAGTATCAGAGAGAGAAGAGCAAACAACAAGTCAGCCAGATAACACATATGAACAAGGCCTTTATGGAGGTATTATGTTTTATATGATATTTTCGTGCCATTTGTTTGTGTATTTATGACTGTTTTTACAATAATCCTCAAAACTTTGTCATAAAAGTTGAAATAGATCTGTTTACAGAAATCAGATCAGCTAGTTTAAAGAAATTGTGAAATGTTCAGATGCAGATTTGATCCATTGCTTAAGTCAACTTCTTTTTTTTTTTTACTATTTTACATAACTAATAAGTTCAGTCTTGCTGCTTCTAACAATGTGCTGCTGATGTGCCGAAATATGGAGTTCAATTTAACAAAACTCTCCACATTCCTTAGTTTGGTACAGATGGCTGTTAACCGTCGACCAAAACTGCGACTTTATCATGACTTAACGTTTACAACTCAATGACTATACTTGTGTCATTGTGAGTTTACAGCAAAGATTAATAACTATTTACTATTAGTAATTAGTAACAATATGCCTTATCTCCTAACATTAGCACTGGATTTTCTTACATCTTGTTATAAAGTAATGACGAGAATTTTTTTAAATCATTTTTAAAAATCTTAAAGAGGCGCTAACACACAACAAATCAATATTACACCAAATATTGATTCACTAATATCACACTGGTTATGACTGATTTACATAGTCAGTTTGTTTGAGATGTGTCCACAGTAAAGGCTAACTCCATAGCATCCTTAAAATAAGCTAACCTAGCTGTTAGCACTTTAATTTAACTGGACATTTTTTAAATTTAAACTAACTACTGCTTTGACGTGTTTCACTGACAACTAATGGCTGATAAGGTTTTCTTTGTAACAGCAAAATCCAAACCCTGTCTCACTTTTTAACCATTTCTTTTGACGATTTTTGGTTAGCTTTAGTTAACTTTTTACCTCTAATGCCCCAAACTTATTGCCAATCCTCTTTGCAATTTTAAGCATCCACATACCACTCAAACCATTTACCTTTGATTTTAAGCTAACTACTTCTTTAGACTCAGCCAGCTTTTAACCAACTCTCCACTCCTTTTAGCAAAGCATTCATGAAAATTTCTGCCAAATGTTTTAACCACATCTAAGTCTAGATGATCAAAAGAAAAATATATCCGCAATTTTGACCTAATTGTAAGCGAGTGCCAGGCAATTTTATGCACTTCAAAGGTGATGGGAACAGTTGATACAGCAGATAAACTCTGACATTTGGCCCTTTATGGTGTGTAAAGTTTTTCTGGTTCCTCCTGTTCCAAAACAATCACTATCTGATGAGAGCGACAATCACCTGCGAGGTGTTTTATCTGACTAACTCTTACAGTTTTACAAGTTCATTCCTAAGAACAAAGCTTGCCATTTTTGGACCTGTCATCAGTTTCATCCATCTTATCTGTGTGCGTAGATGAACAAAGTAAAAATCCAGTGAACTTTAAACTTCAAACCTGTGTTGTTGTATCATTTCTAACTTGATACCTGGTCATGTCTCTAGGTTTCATCTGCATTAGCTTTATTTCATCACCAATGACGGCCTGTTTTCCAGTTAACCTCGAAACGTTGATGAGTAGATCTACAACAATCTGGCATATCCGACTTACTGGAATTGCTCACCGGCCTAATTAAAAACATCTAGGTGTGGTTAGTTCAGATTGTTTTCTCATAACTAGCAACAAACTTACTAATGAAAATAACCCAGATTCAATTCATGTTTAATTGAAAAATGATCCATGAGAAAACTGTCTTCAGTTCAGCCTTTGTTGTCAAGAAGATTTAGCGCTCTAATTAAATTAATCCCATGACAAACTTGCCAGGACTTGATAAAAGGAAATGAAAGGCTTTGTTTTTTTTATTACTTAACTCCTGTCCCACATTTGCTTAAATATCAACTCATTTGGAAGTCCTCTGTTGGACTAATAACATATTTAAATGAAGGTCTCAAACTTACTGTTTGTTTTTTAGTTACACTTTCATTTGCAATTAAAATTAAGAGTCTGTCAAAAAGCCATGAAAGCAGTCTGATTCAGAAAATTCGCTAAGAATACAAAGTTTTCAAAGAAAATATATTCATTGCTATAGTCAGACTGAATCTGGACTTCTAAAAACCATGTAAACAGATTAGTCTGACTAAAATTGCTCTTGATCGAACTTCTCTGCTGGGAAGCGGGGAAGTAATCAAAAAATCAAGAGGGGAAAAAAAGGACCTTGAAAAATCAAAACTTTTCTGTCGCATAAACAATAAAGAGCAGTAAAATGACAGTTTTTCTCAGTTTTTGATGTACCTAAAAGGTCAACTGGAAGACAGCCAGATGGTAACAAGTTGAAAGGGGGCACAGTCTCCACCTACCGTAGTGGAGATGGTCATGCTACTGTCAGTAATTTGATTCTTGCCCAGTGCTTGTAAACTGGGTCTAGGACAGTTTGCAAGCTGTCCTAGACTTGTCCTGCCAATCCAGCTAGAACCATAGCTTGACTTATCTGTGCACGCAAACATATTATTACCTGTAGCTTTACTATTTTTATTTTTTATTTCAGAGGGAAATGTTTCTGCATGACCGTAACTGAAAGCTCAAGTGAGGATTTTTTAATGACTGAAATTCGTGATGATGTCTTCTTGCGATAAACAAAAGCTAACAAGACCATCAGCAACAAGGCTGGTGATTTTCAAACTGTAACTATAATACCTGAAACCAGTATGAGCGGGGGGTGCCAGTGGAGCGACTGAAAACCAGACCCTTTTTCCCATTTTCAATACTGACAAAAAATTATACATTTGACTGTCAAAAATTGACAGGATAAGATTTTGGTCAAGTGACGTTACTTTAACGTGAAGAGGACAAGATTCACTGAAATTGCTTTATTCACAGGGGGCGCCAAAGTTGACCCTACCAAAAGTACCTCACAGGAGCTTAAACAATGTCATAAATAACAAACAATGCATGTTGCAAAGTTATCGGACAAATTTGAGGCAACTATAATAAATTATACCATGGCTATCTACAGCATAAAATCAACATTATATAACAGAGCATGTAATCTGATTGGCTAAGAGGCCTTCCATGTGTTCATGTTGAGTAAAAAGGACATAACTGTCAGAGGTTATTCCAACATACAGCATTTTTGAAGGATGAGCAGATCTGTTTAAACACCCCTGCAAAGTGTAAACAGTGTTTAAAACTTAGTGCGGGAAGTAGAAGAGGCAATGAATGTCATATTCAAGCAGACTGGAGCGCAGAAATGCAGGAATGCTACCAAGTGAGACTCCATGACGGTCTGTGTTAAAAGTCAATGGAGTGGGAGGTGGGAGGGAGTCGGAGGGGGAGCGTGGCCATTCTGTGTGGCCTGTGTTTGTTTGTGTGAACAAACTGGAAAGGATTATCAACATGAAAGTCACTAAAAAGCAAGGAGTCATCCACTGGATCGTTTTCACTTGAGTGCGAGAGAAATAGAAGAAGTAACCTGATTCTGGTTGAAAGCTGTAACACCCTGATTTAACAGTAAATTTGGGGTCTACAGGAGCCAGCAGTTTGTACTTAACACAACTTAATGTAACAATTTGAAATACAGCTCGATAGTTACTTTGAGTGGTACACTGAATTGTCATAGAAGAAGTTCTCCTGGCATCCTCACATGCTGCAAACACATGTGATTAAGGCGTTGTTTTATGTCCAGCCAAGGGTTGGCTGACGCTTGATCATTTGTGTTTCTCACAGCCATTATGATCCAAGGTAGTTTGTATTGGATGTTTGACACACATCATCAAGAGAAGATTTTCCTTCCTACCAACTCAAAACTCTGGAAAGGAGCTTGCACTTGTGTCAATCTTGGCTCCCCTTTGGACACAGAAACAGCTCTAAAAGCCATGCCAATCCAGTTCCATACTAGCAGAAGTGGCGTTTTCTGATAATAAAACTCATCTTAACAGTCAAAAGCATCACTCACCCTAAATCTTCACTGTGTAAAACTGGAGGAAAAGAAAAAAAAAGCAGTTCTGGCAGCCCCTGTAACTCACTTCATCTGACAGCTACCTCACAGTAGCAACAGTAGATATGAGGCAAGAAAAAGTCAGAGTAGTGAGGAAAACACAAATCAATCAAATAAGTTATTGATTCATTAGCACACTAAGAGCTCTGGATAGACTTCATTCTGGTTTGATTCATAAAAAATGTATATATTGTTAATATTGTTTTCTTTTTTATTGTGGTGTACCCTAAGGCTCTGTCCTAAGACCAGTTTCTGGAGTAAAATCAGGCAGTTGAAGATTACAGTCGTCTAGTTTTTTATACTTAACTCTTTATAACCGGATGGCTAACTTACCCCGAAACTCATATTGCCCAAACTCCAGGAAGTGAAAACTGAGAAGTTAAATATAGATACTATAATGCAAGGGAAGATTGGTTTCCTGATTCCTCCTGGGTGTGCCAGGTTTGATCATGAATATGGTTGTTCCAGGATGTTGCTCTTCTGGGAATAATCCAACCATGCAAGTTCAACATGGTTCTTTGTCCTTTTGTTTTTACTGCTTTAGACTTAAGTCCTCAATTATGTTCACAAATACTTATTTAAGCTACTCGTTTAATGTTAAAAAATCATGTCTTAAGGGGGAAATTATCAACAGATGTAAGGCCCAGCTATACACACTTTTACAGCAGAAGTAGGAAGTAAAAGTAAAGTACTCAAATCTATATGTAGTTTGAGTATCATTGAAATAGTTCTACCATATATTCACAAACTGAACTTTCTACTTGCGGTTAAATAAAGTTCTTCTTATCTATCTATATTTCAGTATAAACCACCTGATTTATTTAACATTTGCATCTTATAAACACTGGCAAATCAGTGTGAAAGCTCCAGACCAATCCCCATCCTGCGCTGCTCTGTACCTCTATTTCTATTTTCTTTTATTCTTTCGCTAATTTATTTTGCCAGACTCCCTTAAAAGGAAAACTTTTAATCACATGGCTAATGAGAGTCGATAGAAGAAGAAACCAATCTTTTATTCAACAATATGTTTCCTGTCAGGAGTCATTCTCTGAGCGCAGGTAAGTGCGTTTGGTTTCTAGAAGGAAGTGTGTGTGATGTGTTGAAGGTGACTGACAGGAGTTAATGGGCGTGTCAGTGGACAGGTGACAGCGTTTGTCAGTGAGGTAGAGAGAGGTGTGTTTGTATTGTAGGCAGACAGAGATGGGAGGAGAAACAAAGCTTACTTATGCCAGAGCAGGTTCGATGTTATGGATTTCCAGTTATGGCTCTCCACGGAGTGATATGTGCAGCAACTCTTCTGACTCTCTTCTCGCAAGGTAAGAACCCTCCTCGATGCTCGCACCTGAACCAGATCCTCCGATTTCTCAAGTTTTAAAAGATGTGTTCAAATTGATTACATGTGTTTCCGCTGTGCAAACCCTGCATGCAAATTTTTCCTATCAGGCCATTTTAACAGTAAAATACACTAAATCAACGTATTTAGTGCAGCCTGCTGTGTATGGTCAAAATGTGCTTGAATGATGTTTTGCAAAAAGTCAAATTAAGGAGGAAACAGTGGGTACAAACTTGTCTCAATAATTAAAACAACTACTTTAGAGCTTTTGAAAGCAAATGAGTCTTTGTGCCATCCCTCAGGATTGTGTGATAAAAATCAATTACTAAATATTTATTAAACTATAACCTGACATGAGTAAAAAGAAGATTTATCCTCATTCATATGTTGTTTAAAGATAGGCGACAATCTTTTAAAAAATGTGATAAAAAAAAAAACATGCTCTGGATTGAACTTGAGGTTTCACTTTTCAACTTTACAACTTTGCCTTGAGGCTAAAAAAAAGTAATGATTCCTTCACATCCTCTCCTGTACGTCTCAGATATACATTGTGAGCTCGCGCAGAGGCTGCATACAGCTGTGTTTTTCTGTCAATCGCCCTTTTAAATACTTATGATCAACCTTCAACCTAAATCTGTCGCTATAAGTCACAAGGATGTATAACCTGCATATATATCCTCAAACCAAATGAACTGACAGCTTCAAACAATCGTTCAATTTGAGTTTTATTCCAAAATGAGTCATTAGTTTCAAGACTAGTTTCTTATATTTAACATTTGAGTAAATATTTCGAATATATAACATTCTTATATTTAACATTTGAAAAATACGTGTAAATTTGAATTAAACTTCGTTCTTATTGAGAAAAACCTTGAACTCCACCCGAGGCTTGATTTTTCTGTTTGATGTCAAAGTTTACATATTCCAGTGGAAATTATTTTTGACACATTACGATAAATTAATCAGTATTCATTTATCAAAAATTATGCATTTTTATTTTCTCTTTTTGAGCAATTTAAAGGTAATCCATTTTTTCAGAGGTGTTCTGCAAGTGAACAATCCAAAATCTAGAGTGCCGAATGTTGTAGGACGTACTGACAAGATCAATTTGAGTCTTTCATATAATTCAACCCTGTGACTTCAAAATCATTAAAGAAAGACTGCGGTTTTTCCACCGAGGAACTTGGACTAAAGACAACTTTTTTTTCATGTTTTACATGTGGTTAGCGCACACACCTCTCTGTGCTGGGATTACAGACTTCATTCTCTACTCTCCACATTTCCTGATCCAATAGAGGCAAAGAAATGCCCAAAAATAACTTTTGAAAAATATCATTTATTTAGAATAGAGTATTACAACTCTAATCTGCAGCACTCCTCTGTGGATAACTCACTCCAGAGGAAACAGAGTACTCCTTCAGGTGATTTTAGGACATTCTGATCTGCAAGATCTCCTGACGTCCAGCAAGTTTCAATCAGTGCATTTCACAAGGCAGAGACATACAGAGGAAAAACTGTTGCGTGATAGACTGATTGTGTTTGCTCATGGTGTTTGAGGAACACTGATGTAGGTACAAGATAAATCTTGATAACAGCTAAGAAATATGTAGAGAGATACAAATGCGAACAAGGCATTTAAAACCTCCAAAACAAGACTTTGGTCCAAGATCATGACCAGAGATTCTTTTCTAACCTGTATATCAGACAGTATGTGTCACTGAAAATAAGTTTTGGCTCCTTCAGAATAAATAAGTGAAAACAAAAGTTTAATTACCTGAGCTGCTGATGTTTGGTGCTGTTCCTGCAGCACATATGACTCATTTTAAAAGGTCTTGTGGTTGCTGAAATCGAGGAATAATTGTGGAAGGAAGGGCTCTGAAGATCAGAGATTAAAGCCACTTGAAAATGCTGTCATCAACACAGATGTCAATCAGCATCACTCAGTTTAGCGGTGGTGGGTCACAGGTTGCCACACCTTAAGTAGCCGAGGAAAAACCAACTTCTGAGAGATTGAGGAGAGAATGACAGAGCAGAATCATTTTTGTTAGACGGTGACTTTTCAGATTAAAATAATCAAACTCAAAAGAAGAGGTTGACTCATGCATGCTTTTGCATTTGAGGTTCATACATAGTTCAACCTTTTTTATAACCTAAATGGACCTACGAATATATCACCTATACAAGAGTCAAACAAAAACCATTAACCCTCACTCCATCATCTTACGGATTAACTCAAACTGGTCTGACCTCAAATGCCGTTTTCAAAGCGAACTTCAAACCCATCCTGGGGCATACCATGAGTGCGTTTACAGTGACTTGAACCTTACAGGTCTTTTTTCATGCATAACAGTAGAGGATGTTCATAAACCCTGCAAGCTAAACAAGTATTGCATAATGAAACTTTAGTGGAAGCAAACCGGCTCTTTAAAACAACTACAGTCTGCAGTCAGACGTAAAGGAGATTACCAAGATGCCTCGAGACTCGATTAGACTTTTGGTTTTAGTATCCCCACGATTACATAATACTATCACTTCAATGAGTTCAGAGTGCTGCGTCTACTGACAGACCGTATTCATAGACCACAGGATGTAGCCTATAGGGCTGAGAGGGGAAGTCCTCTTCATTAACATTGCATTTTCTGTAACATCGCAGGGGCCTGTTAACCTGGATGCAAAAAATCTAATTGTATGGAAGTCAGTGAAAAATGAGCGTGCTTCAGAATTTTTTTGATTGACAAAATGAAATATTTAACGTGAATCTTTTGGTCTAAGTGGCAAGTGTGAAGTAAGCAGCAACCTTCCAGAGTTTCAAAATTAAGTCATTTGCAGGAGTGCGTAAAAACTGTAGTTCCTTGGATGTCCACTTGGGGCTGGCCCCAAAAGCAAAGGAAAACCCAAAACTTATACTAAAACAGCTATTTTTAAACTAGATTCATCACATCCAGAACCTTTTATTTGTCTTTTTTTTTTAAAGATTATTTCTTCAAAATGTTTCCCTATTCCCCAAATAGTTTTGTGTTTTCAACATTTATTTTATCATTTCTGATTTCTTTATTCTTACAAAAAAACTATGTTTTGGAATTTATTTGTGTTTTCTAAAGAATATATTTCATGTTTGTGAGAAATATTGTCATGTTTTGGTAAATGTTTTTGTGTTTTATGAAATATTCTATTATCGCCTTCTTAAAATATTTATGCCACTGACCTAAGGGCCACAATACTAATTCTATTTCTTACATACAAACTTCAACTGATGGACATGTGCATTCGTTGCTGCATGAACTCCAGATCATTTAATAGTAGACGCTGAAGGCTTGTAACATGCAGAGACTGTCATACAAAATTAAATTAAAAAATAATTAAAAAAACATGACTCAGTTTGGACATATGCACTTGTCCTTGTTTTGAGGTGCATCTTTGTTCATGTGTAGAGTTCCTTATATTTGGATGAAGACTTGTTTCCATTAAGTGCATTGTCTACTTGTTCTGTTCCCTCGTTAGGTCCAATCACATGACTGTTTTATCTGCGTGTGAGTAAACTATGTAACTCTGGCTGTGATACATCAGTCAATATCTGCTGACAACTCTCTACTCTGTCTGTCATCATATATTATGATAGAAACACAAAAAAAAAAAGACATTTGAGAGGAAAATGTTCCTGTGTGTCCTTAAACTATACAACCCATGTTCTGGTATGTGAAAAATCCTGTAAGACTAGGCCTTAAAACCCGTCTGATGGGACCTCTACACACTCACACACACGCATGCAGCCCGTCGTCATGCGATGGGGAAATCTGTTACCACAGTGTAAGAAAGGTCAAAAAAGAAAGGTACAGAGCATGACAACACCACCCTCTAACCAACAAATAACAGCGTAGGTGTTATTTATCATGCTGCCATTGCTACCACTGACATTTTTTGCTTGTTTTGAAGGAAGTTTTCAGGACTTGTGTTACATCAGGGTTTAATGATAGGTGCTGTCAATTATCTGGTACCCTCATTGTTTGGCTCTATGCATGAAGAATGGCATGAACTTTATATGTGACAAGCCGGACTAAGGTGACGGATTGTCTTCAAATGGGGAACTACAGAGGCCTATCTCTTTTATTTTTGTTCCTTTAAAAATAGAACCACATCTCAGTGTCGGCATTTATGAGTGAAAATGGATTTTGAATTGTCTGAATGATTGTTTTCTGTTTTACAGGGTGTCACTCGCAGCTAAATGGTAAGTCTGCTTCTATTTTATTGTGCAGTGATTTGTTGTTTTCAAACAGAAAAAAAGCAATAAACTTTGTGGACTCATTGTGAAATAAAAATAGTCTTACCTTTATGAATCAGGGATGTTTGATCAGTTTGGAGTTATCCAGCTCACTCCCACACTCACTTAATCCTCCTCCAGGAGTTACAGATAGATTTCTGCAGGAGCGCAAACTTGGCTAATGTAGCAGGAAGCATGGAGGATTTCTTTTCAGTGATTGTCCCTTTTTTGTTGTTTTTAGTGTGTGGTAAGCCTCCACTCAACAACAGGATCGTTGGAGGGGCTGAAGCGCCTGCAGGCACCTGGCCCTGGCAGGCCAGTATCCATGGAACCAGAGGTCACTTCTGCGGTGGTTCCCTTATTAACAAAGAGTGGGTGCTGAGTGCTGCTCACTGCTTCGCCAGGTAAAGGACGGGAGGAAAAGAGTCCATTTAGGAAATGAAAGCTCAAAGTTCAGTTTCTGTACAACGCTGACAAGTCATTGATTTTACTGTTGAAATGTCACACTGAGATACTGTGATAAAACTGCACTGAGCAATGATAATATCAAAGAATGATTGACAGTCTACAAATGGCTAAGTTAAGTCTATGTGATTCTTGGTTTAAAAGTTCTGTCTATCCTGATCCCTTCAGCACCGGCGTCAGCACCAGCGATCTGAGCGTGTACCTGGGTCGTCAGAGTCAGCAGGGAACTAACCCCAACGAGGTTAGTCGATCAGTAACGCGAGTCATCAATCACCCTGACTACAACCCCCGATCAGGTGACAATGACATCAGCCTCCTGAAGCTCTCCGCACCTGTTGATTTTACCGACTACATCTTGCCCGTGTGCCTGGCAGCCCCTGACAGCACCTTCTTCAGTGGAGTTGTCTCTTGGGTCACAGGCTGGGGTGACATTGGCTTTGGAGGTGGGTGATCTTGTCCTTTTTATGCTAAAGTAGTGTCATCTGACAAAAAAATCTCTTCCTGCTGACCTCTGACTGTCAGATATGTTATTCACTGTGAATATTTCAGGTGGAAATTGTAAAAACAGCCTTTCTTCTTCAGCTGCTTGCACTGGTATTAGTTCTTATATAGTACATCAGTAAATCCTCGCTCTTGTTTCCCATGGTCTTGTTTGCTTCTCTATGTCACAAAAAAGCACCAATATGAATTCAAGTCTGTTTCACAAACATCCAAATACTCCTCACAGGAGCTTTAACTCGCCTTGTCCTCAATTTTCACGTATTCAACAAGACTTGAAGTGTGCCACCTATCTTTTGGCATACACTCTAAAAACTCTGGTTATTTCTTCAACTCAAT
This sequence comes from Xyrichtys novacula, assembly GCA_962446985.1. NCBI lineage: Eukaryota > Metazoa > Chordata > Actinopteri > Labriformes > Labridae > Xyrichtys > Xyrichtys novacula. The sequence continues at coordinate 13,591,728 of OY660879.1, read as the reverse complement.
TCCTGGGTTATACGTATTGAGTTAAATTTCTGGGTTATTTTTCAGATCCATACCCATTTCTTGGGTCATATTGATTCTATTGTAACCCAATTTGATGTTTTTTTTTAATGGATTAATAACTATGGGTAATTTTTCTGAGAGTAACCCAATAATTGGGTCAGACTGTTGGGTTCGATTGACTCTGCGTGGTTTCTAGGCCTAATGGCAATTAAAGTGACCTTGTAAACTTTGACCTTTTATATATTTTTATTATTTATTTTATATACAATATGGTATATATATCATATATATTGGGGAAGCTCAGGCTAGCTACCCCAATATGTATTGGGCTGGAGTAGCTCAGCAGGTAGAGCGTCCGGTCCCCAACCAGGGGTTTCGAAGTCCACATGAGACACATCTGTAAGGAGCGAATTACATCTACCAGTGTGGGTCCATAGGCAAGACCCTTAGCACTATGGCCTACCTCATAAACATAAGTGTATTACCATTGAAAGCCAAATCGGCTCAGACGTCGCCCGGGTCAACAAGGTCTGCAGAGCTCCCAAAAAAAGCTCCCTAAATGCATATATCAATTTAATCCAAGATCATGAGTCAAATTAACTCGAAGATTGGATTAACTTGACCCTTAAAAAGGGTTATTGAGTCAACCCAAAATTTGGGTTAATTTGAATAACCCAACATTCTGGATCACAATGACTCAATAAGTAGTCAGTCCCTTTTCAACCCTGAGGTTTTTAGAGTGTATGAATGAAACGTTGCCTGATGTGTGAAACTACTTTGAGGCAACATAATGAAACATAATTTGTTTACCTACAGTGCCCCTTCCTGCCCCACAAAACCTAATGGAGGTGGATGTGCTGGTTGTGGGAAACAGACAGTGTAAATGTAACTATGGAGTGGGAAGAATCACAGACAACATGATCTGTGCTGGTGTAAACACTGGAGGGAAGGACTCCTGTCAGGTGCTTATTTTTGATGCACATATTTGTAGCAGATTTTACATCCTGAAAAGATTCCTCCCCCTAAATGCTTCTCTTATTTTGTAAAGGGGGACTCAGGGGGTCCATTGGTAAGTAAGCAGAACAACCAATGGGTCCTGAGTGGGGTCGTGAGTTTTGGGGAAGGTTGTGCTCAGGCAGAGTTTCCTGGAGTCTACGCCCGTGTGTCTCAGTATCAGTCATGGATCAACTCTCATATCACCAGCGACCAGCCGGGCTACATCACATTTAAGTCCACTGGGACTGACAGTGACCTCAGTGTCTCCTGTCCTGGCCTGCCACCACCACCAACCACCCTGCCTCCAACAACCACACCCAGACGTGAGTACCTGTCATGTCCAGACTGTAAATGCCCATTTCCTGCCTTGACTTTGTAACTTGATAGTTTTTTAAGACAATGTTTACAGTTTGATCATGGTTGATTTATTTCATCAGAATTACAATCTCAATCACATCTTTTGGTGCAAATTTCAACAGTTGGTCATTTGAAATCTCAACTCCATTTAAAGCAAAATTGTCTTAACGTCAAGAAACTTTGATTGTGTGGTCTAAATTTCAGTACTTATAGTCTTAAAAAACTGTTGTTTACTTTTCTTCCTGTTCTCTCCAGCTGTAGTATGTGGTGAAGCCACAATGAACTCACGCATTATTGGTGGAAGCTCAGTCACATCCCCTGGTCTGTGGCCATGGGTAGCAAGCCTGCATCAGAATGGAAGCCATACGTGTGGCGGGACTCTGGTGGCCGTGGATTCTGTTTTGAGTAATGCCAACTGCTTTTCAAGGTGAGACAACTGAGGAAATATCATAAATTGCATGTTATTGTCTTTTCTGTTTTGATAGTCAAGGGTTGAAATGACCAAAAACAACACAAACTTAGTTTTTTTAGATCCCACATAGACAGGAGGACAACTGAAGCAGCTTAAAGGGATATTCCGGTTAAAATTAAGTTTAGGTCAAACACACCGTAACACAGAGTCAGACATCTTGTCAAGAGATGAATGTTGCCAACCGCTTGCTTCTCTAGTTATACCAACTTTAGTAACGACTGCATGATAACAATACACAGAGTCACATGCTCAACCAAAACGCCACTCTATAGCCACAAATAATGCTCAGAACAGCACCTAACTTCATCAACAGTTCGTTGTATGGCGTTTTGGTTGAGGTTTGCGTGTGGCTCCATAGACCGCTGTGTATTGCTATCGTGCGGTTGTTACTAAACTTGGTATAACTAGAGAAGCAAGCAGTCGGCAACATTCATGTCTTGATGGGGTGTCTAACTCGGTGTTACAGTGTGTTTGACCCTAACCTAACTTTTACGCCGGAATATCCCTTTAACTACAGTGTGCCTACAGGGCCAAATTGTGCATGCCTAAAAAATATTTAATTTCAGACCTTAACTGCATAATTATTAAAACATTAATGCTGACAGTCCTCATATGGACCAATGGGAATGTACTGAATCTTGCATGCTGATGGCTATAAATGAGGGTGCATCCTCTGGAAACCACGAATGAACAAAAACTTTGCTTGTGCATACAGTAGATGTTAAAATATTGATTCAAGAAAAAAGTAAATTTTATCCTCCATAGGCTTTAGAGGAAAAGTCACAAGATTCCTTATTTTACATCATACGACTCCTCTGGGGACCATGCATGTACTGCACATTTAAGCTTCGAGGTGAAATGCTGTGATGTTGTAGATTTTTGGTCAACAGATCAGCATGTCCATAAATCTATTTTTTCAAACAGGACTTGTCGACTTTACACTAAACATAGCTGTTTGATTGGACTGGAAGAGCAGAGGTCATGTTTAAAAAAAAAAAAAAAAAAAACCCTTCAAGGGTAAATCTGCAAAGAGCTTAATCTCTGGTTTAAACTGATCAAACACTCCCCCCAATCAGTGCTGATTCAGTTCATTTCCCTCTCCCCAGTACACCTGTACCATCTGAATGGACCGTGATTTTGGGTCGGTTGAGACAGAATGGATCCAACCCCTTTGAGGTGACTCTGAAAGTGACAAATATCACTCTGAGCAACCTCACTGGAAATAATGTGGCAGTTCTACATCTGGCATCCCAGGCCCCCCTGTCTGCCTATATCCAGCCTATCTGCATTGACAACGGGCTGACCTTTAGCGAGGGCTCCACTTGCTGGGGTGCTGGCTGGAGTTCAAGGCATGGCGGAGGTGAGTCTATGAAGCATTTAACCACTACTAGACTGTTTGTAGTTTGTATACCTCCCCAGCTAAGTCAACTGCCACCTGGGTGTGATTGGCTTCTGACGGCCTTCTTTTTCTTGTTTTCAGCGCAAGAATTTCTGCAGGAGTTCCAAACCACAGTTGTAAATTGTGGAAACGACTCAACAAGTGAAAGAATTTGTACGAATGCATTCCAACTTCAGGACGTGAGTGAAAAGAGCCTGAGACAGTCAAGATAATAGTAGACTTTGAGTTTTTATTCAGGTGTTGATCATCAGAAACCTTGATTTTCTCTTAAACCTCATGGCTGATCTGAGCTTCACATTGTATCATTTCACCTTCAGCTGAAGAACTCTGCGAATTGTCATTATAGGGATTGGCATTGGCATTATAGGGATCAAAGCTAACTTGATAAAGACCTTCAAGTAGGTACTTTTGTATCACCCTATTTTCTTGTCAAACCTAAAAACTTTCCTGTTTCCTCAGGGCGATTCTGGTGGTCCACTCATGTGTAAAGTGAGTGGGTCCTGGTTCCAAGCAGCTGTATTACAATTAGAAAACAACTCTAGCAGTCTAACACGACAGAAGTCAAAAATGGTCTTGGAGAAACTGAGCCGCTTTCAGACCTTCTTGTCAGCAACAATAGGGACGTTCTTGTCTCCAACCTCCAACAACAGCACCAACAGCACCAACAACAGTACTGCCACCACAGCCTCCCCTGTTATGACCACAGCCAGCAGTAATGTGGATGTTCCTTACACCTCCTTCTTCATGTTTTTTCATCTTCTCGTCTTCGCTTTGAGTCTCCAACTATTTGTATAGGAGCGTCTCACTTCAAACAGAGATTTACATGATGTGAGCGGCACAAATGAATGTAAACAACCATGAACTGAGAAACATTTATTGGCTTGAACTGAGTAAAAGATGCATGATGATGTGCTTTTTAGTGACCAGATCTAAAACCGACCTATTTTGAGTTGATTGTTTTAACACAATATATATTTATATTAGCATATAATTGAGGATCAGCTAATGTTTGTTGTTAAGTTTATTAAGGATAAATAATAAGAAATATTGAAGGAAGCTGAAGGGAGATACACCCTAGAGGAGTTTTAGTGAAAATGACACTTGAAATGTGGGTCTACCAAACCCCACATTTTTTAAGGCTTAGGATCTTAAATTTAGATTTTTGGTGCTAAGCAGACCTCATTTGGACAAAAGAGGTGGAACCTGAGTAGTCAAACTAGTAACAAATGCTACATTTTTAGCTAATGCTAGTACAGATGGCTAGAAATCCAGGGAGGGTGAAGTCATGGATGTTGACTACCAATCTACAATCGCCATACATGAAAACATTGATACAATACTGTCACAACACCTCACTGCTAGCAAGTGCTTGCCTCTTGGAAGGAATCGGAAAAAGGGGCACACTGAGGATAACTTAAATCTGTTGAGTTACGTCTTGAAGGAACATTACACAAAAAGGAATAGATGTTTGAAATGTTGTTTGTACATCTGGAAAGAGAACTTTTAAACTCCTGCTGTGCTGAGTTTCAAATGAAGTACTTTTAAAGCTGCACTGAACAATTTTTTATAAATGTAGTTAATGACTACAGCATTTCATTGTTTCTGAACCTAACATACAGGAGGAATTCAACTTTTGAAAGAAAACTTGCAGAACAGAGTGGTTATTAAATATGGTGTGCCTTTTAAAACGAGTGATTGAAGTCATATATTTTAAAAGTTTAATGAGCGCATCTACCTCATTCTTTCAGAAAGTGCCTAAAATAAAGTTGATTTCTATCTGAGGTGATTCAGCACTGATGTGGACACTCAGTTGAGCTGCACTTCACACAGATAATTATTAGGTTTGAAATAGAGCTCTTAATTTTTCTAACTTTGCTGTGAAAAAAAAAACTGTGATTTAAATGTAATACTGCTGTACAAATGAAAACAACACACTGCCTTACACTACTTTCTTTTCTTCTGTGTTAAATGAAAGTATTCTGCAGGTTTTTGAAACTTGGCATTATATTAAAATTTTGTGGAATAAAAAAATAAAGCATACACTGAAAATGTACTGCACTGTCATTTTATTCTGTATCCTGATATCAACTGCTGAATGCGCAGGTGACATACATTAGATGACAGAAATAGTTTGTCTGGTTAGGCCGGTTTATTAAGCTGACTGAAAGCATCATTAAATACTCATGATATGGTGGATATCTGAGGCCAATGAGGCATATAGACAAATGAAAAAGCACTGATGTATGTAAACGTGACTGCTGTCAACGGAGTAAACGTACCTTTTTTTTAAGCTCCAGTGAGTAACTTTCAGTTTGAGTCAACTTTAGCGCCTGCGTAGTCTTTATTTGTGTCGTCCTCTTTATACTTCAGTCATGTCTTCTTACAAAAAAAAAAAAAATCTCTCACCTGGCTGAGGTATTTGTATCATTTTTTATTTAGTATTTTCAGCAAAATTTGCACTAACAGGACTGTTTCATCAGCTGTTCGGCCTACACCTACCCCCTCACACCAGTTTTAAGGATTAAAATTACAAGATAATTACAGTAATAGTTGTTGCTAATGTTCTTGTTTGTTTTTGGACATGATAAACACACACCAAGGTTATTTTTTTGTCAGTTTCATAAGCCTCAAAAATCTCCTCACAGGAGCTTTAACTGTGACATTTATCATTTTTAGACTTTGAAAACACGACACGGTAAAAACAATATTGCATGTTTTATCCAATGTGACATTTGTTTTCAAATGAAATAGTTTTCTTTATAAAAACAAGGTTTGCTTGTGAAGTTAATTATCCCCAAATTGTTTTGTTTTGTTTTTTTAAAGGCACTTGTGTCTGTGTGTGTATGTTTTTAGAGGGAGTCATCTCATATTCAGGGTTGTTTCATATTTGGGTCACTACAGTACTCATTGGAACAGTCGTCTACGGAAATAAAACCATTGAGAACATTGTAACTCTTCCAAGTATTTAATATAATTAAAAATACAATGAATTATTTACTTAGAGTTTAATACAAATTTTCAAAAACACAGTTTCGCATCAAAGGTGTAAAAACTATGAACTGAATGTAAACCACATGTGTGAAGAACTCACTCCAGCCAGCAAATGTTGTTCAAACTTCTACAAGTAAATACAAAACAGCTGCACTATTGCCTCCTAGTGGTTTGATGGAAAACTACTATGAGCTGCAGAACCTTCTTTTTACACATTGAACTGAAATGTGCGGTGTTTTCATAGATTTTATTGTGAGCTCAGAAGCTGCATCCTTTACATAAACATAAAGAGGAGGAAAAAGAAGGCACTTCAACCCCAAAAGACAGAGGTCAACAAAACCAGGTGGTACAGGAGTTCAACCACACCTGCACACCACCCTGACAGAAATGAAAACTTCGAGGTTTGTGCAGCTTATGTACTTAATGCTATTTTGGCAAAGGTTAAATCAGATAGTGTTTCATAAAGAGCATAAAAAAGAATCAAAAACAAAGAAAAAAGTTGTCATGAGACATGAACTTGTGGCCAGAAACAATAATAATAATCATCCATGGCTGCTGGTTCATTATTGCATGGCTATGAAGTGATAAAACTCTAACCACAGAATATCTACTGCCAATCATTATCACTCTCTCGTTAAGTTATCTTAAAGTAATTAAAACAGTCAAAACCAAGTATCAGACAGGATCATTAAGTAGCATTCACATGTGTTCAAAAGCAGCAAAAGAAAGGCTCTGTATATTGATTTACTTGTTATTTCCTGCTGGATCACATGACCACACTCTGTCACTGTAAACCCAATGGAACAATCAATATCAGTGGTTGTTGTCCTGGTTGGTAACGTCTGGGGATTAAGATAAATCTGGTTTTAAGTTGTGTGGAAGTGCTTGTATTGTATTCTTATGAGCATGTGCACACACTTGCGCACTCTAGGATAGTGGTTCTCAAGTCCAGTCCTCGAGGCCCACTGTCCTGCATGTTTTGGATGTTTCCCTGCTCCAACACACCTGATTCAAATGATGAGCTCGTTATTAAGACATTACAGAGCTTGATAACGAGCTGATCATTTGAATCAGGTGTGTTGGAGCAGGGAAACATCCAAAACATGCAGGACAGTGGGGACTCGAGGACTGGACTTGAGAACCACTGTTCTAGAGGATGAATAACTAACAAGTTAAAGACTTCTCCATCACCTATCCACATTTTAAAAGTAAATGCAGCTACCTTTAACTTTCTGTGGCGACTTCTAACCTTCTGCTTGTCCACCTATTGTAATGCAACACAGTCAGAAATGTTACTAGGCTATAGAAACAATGACTATGATATACAGCACATGCACATATTTCTTGTCCTGAGTCCTGAAGGAAAGTTTAGATTTCTGTTGACTTTGACTGCAGAGCTGCAGAACACTGCGTTTTCACACTTTTATATCATGTGACTGAAGTGGACCACTTTTCAGTGTCTCTTCTTGAGGTACAAAAGTTTCAACACAGATGGTTTTTGTTTTGAATAAAAATACAGTATAAAAAATAAATTAATTAAAAGTAGTTTACTTTGTTATTGTACGTTTTTATACTTATATAAGATGGTGTTATTCATGTCGGCCATGACTCACTGAACTGTTTAGGAAATGTGTCCGATCACAGTAAGTAGTGATGGTGTGATGCAGAGCTACATGCTCAGTTTATCAGTCACTCCAGTAGAGCCAGATGACAGGAACAGAACAGTTTTCAGTTTTCCTCTGATGTAACAGGATCGCCACGTCGACCCTGACATGAACTGTTCATTAGCAGCTTTGTGTCTCTGTTGTTGGTGATGGGCCATTCCTAAGGTACCGGGGCACCTCCATCTTCTTCTCTCACTTGATCCTGATCTCGAAGCAGAGGCAGTGGCAGGAGTCGCACTCAGGAGGCTGAAAGCTGCAGGGGCAGTCCCAGCAGGAGCACTGTGGGCAAACAAGAGTCCATAAAGACCAACTCGAAGTCCTGCTTCAGTAATCTCCTGCACAGTTTGTTCTGTTATTGTTTGGGCCTTTGATTTTTATTCCAACAATCAAAAACATTAAAAACATTTATTTGATTTGGTGAAGTTCTGAAAGTCCTCTGACAAAAAACATCTTATCCTGTCGAATATAACATTAATTGTGAGTATTTAATATGAAAATTCTAAAAACCGGGTTGTACTTGTTGATCTTGTTGCTGGTGGTCTTCTTTGCTTTTGTGTATCATAAAAAAACATTAACATGCTAATGTGGAAAACCTCCTCAGAAAAACTTTAATGATAATAACAGAGATTTTTAGCTCATCTGAGATCCTCAGACAGGTTGTTCCACAGCCCAGGAGCCCGAACAGTAAAAGTTTGATCCCCTTTAGTTTTTAAATTCGACGTGGGATCATTAACAAGTTTCCTGTCTGAGGATCGGAGGCTACGCACAGGTTAGTAGAAGGACAGCAGTTCTGATACGTACTCTGGGGCCAAATCAATTCTAAAAGAAATGGGTAGCCATTGTAAGGACACTGAAACAGGAGTATTACGCTCTCTAGCGGCTGAATTTTGCACTATTTGATGCAATTTCTGATTTATACCTGTTAAAAGACCATTTCAGTAATCTAACCATGAGGAAATAAAAACATGATTTTAGTTTAGTTTTCAGAAACATGCTTGTTTCATATTTTCCATAGAGAAACCAATCAATTAATCTATGAATTTACAGAGCTCCTTATTACATAAAGGATAATTAATTACTTTTGTGCCTCATTATTCTCAAAGATCCTCTGACACAGAGCTGATCATAGATCTTGGCCTGTAAGTTCAACTTTTTCTCTTTATGACATTCTGTATGAATACTTATGACACTGTTTAGTTTTACAATCACAGTATCACCAGATTACATGGTAATCATGCTTATTTTCTCCATGTTGTAACCCTCTGTTGATGTTATTTTGCTGCAGACTGTATTAAACAAGGACAGAACAGGGATCTTGAGTTAAAGCAGAACCTTGAGAGCTCCACCTAGTGACTGACTGCAGTGTCGGTCCTAAAGCTCACCTCATTTTTTAGACTAATTCAGTTTCAAATAGTTATTTGATGTAAAAAAAAAAAAGATGATTGATTGACAGCTCTGTTGGCAAATGAGTCTGAAGCTGTCTCTGTATTTATATTCAGTTGGTATGTATGGAAAGTTTCACAGTAAAGTAACCCTGCTAAAGAAGTTCCATATCCAAAGTTGATCATTATTTTTACTGTAACTGTCACACGTCTGACCCTGAACAAGATCCACTCAGATATCCAGACAACTAAAGTGTTTTGGGGTTTTTTAAATACTTGTTTAAGATGAACTTAAGTAGCTCAGCGTGGATGTTAAGAACAAAGTAAAGTGACTTGTCCACATTTTCACACACACCTTTTGTTCTTTGCAGATTACTGTCAGAGAAAACAATTACCCTGCTCTGACAACACTCTTTACTGCAGACTAAAGAAATAAAAACCTGATGCTTTGCTCTGGGAATTTCCCAGCAAGAATCTTAAAAGGGCATGACGCGATTTGAGGTTTGTGGTACTTACGGGAGAACAAGAAGAACAAGAAGGACAAGCGGGACAAGACGGACAGTCTTTCCAACATGATTTTGTAGTTGGCATGTTGCAGTGACATATCTCTGCCAGTCTGAAGCACTGCTCACAGAAAGAAATGTCCGGACAGCAGTCGCCACAGTCGCAAGAGCAGCGGTCCTTTAAGGGGGAGAGGAGAAACAGGATCACAATCAGGAATATGGTCGATAAGAATGCCAATGAACCAAAGCTGGTCATAGGTTGGGACATTTCAAATTTCAAACATACTTGAGGACAAAAAAATGAATCTCTATGTGTACAATAACAGATGTAGAATGCCCAAATTAGAGCTAAACTGTACAGCAGATTGATCACTAAATACAAGATCATGTAGTGCTGACTTTCATTCCAGTGAAAACTAGAGTCAAAATATAATTAGAGGTCATTGTACACTTGAAGGTCATGTTTAGACATGTATAGCACACCATACATCAGCATTTTCTTCACTGTGTTTTCCTATTGGCTGCGTTTAAACTCCTGTTTATAAATGTTTAAACAATTATCTATTATTTTTTCTCTATATCTGTGGTTTTAATTTAGTATTATGACAAAGGACACAACATATCTCATTCATTTCAAACACAATCTATGGTGAAGAGATCGGTCTGGTGACCAGGCCAGCTGCACCAACCTTAAGGCAGTATCGTATCCACAGCCCGATGCCCAGTACGATCATATAAAGAACCACAGTGATCATCAGCACTGCTGGGAGAGGAATGGCAAGCCCCCAAATAGGCAAGACCTGAAGGAAAAGTATGATATGATTGGATGTAACAGAAGATAGAGAAGCAGAGGAAATATCATATGAAAAGTATCCAGATTAAAAGTCTGAGAGTTTATCTTTACCAGTATTGTGTTTTCCTGAGAGGACATCCTCACTGTTGTGACAAGACTCACATCTCAGGGGATTCTAGAAGGAAAACAAACATACCGAGCTGTAGTCAGCGTTACCAGAGAGACCTTTTCTTATTGTCTTCAACAGATGGGTCTATGTGAAGTATTTAGCTCTGGTGTCTTTATCAGTACAACTCTACAGGATTTGCAGCTCATACTCTTGAAGAGCTTTTTCATGAACAGTGTTTGATCAAAGAATAAAGTACTTTACAGCTTAAACTTAATGACTTCATAAAACGCAACTTCAATATTGACTATATCGCCATGAGTAATACAATCAAATTAAACAAACTAATGTAAATCAAAGAAATAACATTTTTAAATAAGTAGGGGAGAATGGGGTAAGTTGAGCCACCCCCTGTTGCTTAGAAATGGTAAAAGAAATTGATCATGTGACCCAAATGTTTAAGAGATGGGCGTCAATTCATGGAGTCCGTGAAGGTTAGAAGCACATGGGTGAAGGGGTTACACATTTATTTACAAAAAAAACATTTTTCACTCTTGAAAGTGCATTTAGTCTGTCATAAGTTTGATTAGAATTGTGTTAAAACCAAGAAAGATCATTTTAAATATGTTTTATACATACATTGTGGTATCTATGAGCTACAACATGAGGTCAAAAACCGAGCATAAAAGTCCACCATTTTAGTTTAGAGGACTAATAAAGTCATAGTAGTAGTTCTGGGGTAAGTTGAGCCAGTGGCTGAACTGAGAAAGTAAATAAGTATTTTGAGAGGATCAGAGTTTTAGTTCAGATTGTTGAAATGTGTTACTTTTTCTTTTCAAAAATACAGCTGTGAATGTTCTGAATCACTTAAAGACATTCTCATGTTAAAATGGCTTTTTACAAAACAGCTTTTTAGCAGTTGTATGCAATAATAATAAAAAGAATTATTGTACCAGTTGAATAGCATATAATAGATAAATATACACATGAATTACACTCATTCTGTTGGTTTGCAGGGATGCACAACATCTTGAAATATATGCAGATACACTAGTTAGAGACAAAACTATGACTGCCTCGATGTAGTGATCCAAAATATGAAAAATGGCTCATCTTACCCCACTCTCCCCTATATCTCTGGACATCTGATTTCCATGTTTTACTTGTTTTAAATTGTTGTTTTCGTTTCGTAACCTATAAAAAGGAGCCTAAATGTAGTTTAATGAGATTTTTACCACATCTTTAAGATTATCACAAGAAATATCCGCAGTTAAAAATGTAAAATAGTCTTTCATAATAAAGCATCTTTGTGGACTAGCTACCAAAGCACAAGCTAACTGTTTACTCTCGGCAGCTCGAATTTTAATCATGTTTAAGCCATGCAATAGCTGCATATTAATATTTTTGATTTAAAAAAAGACTTGTGCTAATTAAGAAAATAAGTATTCAAAACCTCACCAGAGAAAATGCAACGCATTGCAAAGCATTTCATCGTTGTTTATTCTAGCATTAGCTAACGCTGCTAACATCTCACCTTGCTACATCGTTCCACTCTTTCTCAAACGGGTCGTGAGTGTTCAACAAAGGCGTTGCTTCTTTTGCATCAGAGGTATTATTTCATATCCATGCTGGAACCTTTGAAAAAACGATAAACTGTGCCCCGTGTAAGTACAAATAAGTAAAACGTGCTATGGCGGTAGCTGTAGCGTTGCCATAGTGACGTACAGGAGCGAGAAAGGACAAAATACGTGACTGAAAAGGCGAAAGAGAAAATCATCTTACACGTACAGACAGATGCTTTTCCACGAATCCATTTATTTCAACCTGAATATTTTCACACACTTAACAAGCAACGGTATTAAAAACGTTTCTTTATATTTATATCATGTTAGTTCCTTAAAAATTACTATATACTTATTTTATCCTCAAAAAGTGTACATTCTCTTGACACAGTTCCATTTTTCATATGCATAATTACTGTATGTCCCCTAAGTATACTCCTACTTAAACCAATCTGTTCTTAGTTTTAAAAAATACAACTATTTTTGATTTGTTATTTATGATTTTTATACAGTGACCTTATTTCACTGTTTCAAAGATGTAATTGCATGGGTGTAGTAACAAAACAGTTAGCGGAGGAGGACATTCCCATTATTATTCCTCATGTTAATCCCCATGTTGAAATGTTATACTCTGGATGCTCATGTCAAAGCTTGACCCATAGTGCTCTCTATGGGGGAGATCAGGGGTAGCAGTAACATCAGGATAGTTGCTATCTATCTATCTATCTATCTATCTATCTATCTATCTATCTATCTATCTATCTATCTATCTATCTATCTATCTATCTATCTATCTATCTATCTATCTATCTATCTATCTATCTATCTATCTATCTATCTATCAAGCCCAAGATTATTTCTACCCCTGGCAAATTTTGACTTAAAGTTACTTTTATTCAACCAGCAAGTTTTTTATTAATTGGAAATGACACAGGCATCTCCCAGAAGATAATAAGATGATGTACAAGAGGCATCGTTGTGGAAAGAAATATTTCAAAGCTTTTATTTACATTTGAACAAAAAGTGGGATGTCCAAAATTATTCATACCCTTTGCAAACTGTCACAGTCTATGGGAGAATCCAAAGTTCTATACCATTCCAAATAGTCCAAGCTGTTCTAAAGCATCCTAATTACCCTGATTGATTGGGAACAGCTGTTTTAATCAACTCAACAGGTGAAAAACAGCTCTCTGCAGTTGGGTTTTGGACAGTCATGATTAAGACAAAGGATCTCACTGAGGACCTGCAGCTGCGCATTGTGGCTGCTCACAAGTCAGGAAAGGGCTAAAAAGCTATGTCTTAATGTTTTCAAGATCCAGTGTTCACAGTGCAAAGTGTTATTAAAAAATACAAGACATTCTGCACTGTGGAAAATCTCAGAGGACGTGGTAAAGCCTAAAGTGACACCTGTGCTGTCCAGGAGGATAGCGAGAGAGGGAGAAAGAATCCAAGGATCACCGCCAAGGCCATCCTGGTGAATCTGGGCTCTGCTGGTGGCAACATCTCAAGGCAGACAGTCCAACGGACACTGCACACTGCTGGGTTCCACAGATGCAGACCAAGGAGGACGCCACTTCTCCAGATAAGGCACACAAAAGCCCGCTTGGCCTTTGCAAAAGCTCATCTGGACAAAGAAGAAGACTTCTGGTCTTCTGTTTTGTGGTCAGATTAAACAAAAATTGACTTGTTTGGCCACAATGATGTAGCCTTCATTTGGCGTGAAAATGGAGAAGCCTTCAATCCTAAGAACACAATCCCCACTGTCAAACATGGTGGTGGGAATCTAATGCTTTGGGGGTGTTTTTCAGCCAATGGACCAAGGAACCTAATCACAGTAAATGGCACCATGAAAAAAGAACAATACATTAAGATTCTCAACACCAACTTCAAACAGTCTGCAGAGAAACCTGGCCTTGGGCACCAGTGGACATTTCAGCACGACAACGACCCAAAACACACAGCAAAAGTAGTAAAGAAATGGTTAGCAGACAAAAACATGAACGTTTTGCAGTGGCCCAGCCAGAGTCCTGACTTGAATCCAATAGAGAATCTGTGGAGGGAGCTTAAGATCAGGGTGATGGCAAGGAGGCCCTCCAACCTGAAAGAGTTGGAGCTCATCGTTAAAGATGAATGGTTGAGAATACCAGTAGAGACATGCAAAAAGCTGGTCAGCTATTATAGGAAGCGGTTGATTGCTTTAATAGCCAAAAAAGGCTTTGCCACTTTTGGTTCAAATGTAAATAAAAGCTTTGAAATGTTTTTTTCCACAAATGATGCCTCTTGTACATCATCTTATCTTCTGGGAGATGCCTGTGTCATTTCCACTTAATAAAAACTTGCTGGTTGAAAGTAACTAAGTCAAAATTTGCCAGGGGTATGAATTATTTTGAGCTTGACTGTATAAGAAACTGTTAGGACCATCCCTTTAAATATATTTTACAGATTTAAATTATTTTTCTGAATGTTTAAAAGAAAAACTCAGAGCAGGTGACAAGGACTAAGATGCCAAAATATTCTCTCATATGAATTTGTTGCTCATGTGTAATGATTATTGTTCTGCACACTGGGGAACTAGATGGAATAATGCCATTTATCAACATGCCAGTGCAAACCCTCTTCATGTATCTCTGGGCTGAGATGTTTTAGTTTTGTAGTTATTGGTCTCTGTCTGTATCATACTCATTATGCATAAAAGTGCTGAAGAAAAAAAACCAACCACCCCTGGTCTGCCCTACTACCAATCTGAATTTGGGTATTTCAAATATGTTACTGTCAAGACAGTGCTGCTTTAGAGTTGCATACAGTGTGTTTAAATCATTGTCAGACACGTAGCTGGACCTTAGGGGATCTGCGGCCCGGATCTAGGAACAAGTCATGCACCCATGTACAAAAAACAGGAGATGCTTATCAACTGCAGAAATTTTATTGAACCAAATATGGATTTTTCAAAACAGGCTTGCTTTCCATCACCTTAAGTCACAGAAGCACAGTATGACCTGGCCATGGCTTAGATTATTACTGTAGTACTTTAGCGCATCTTCATCTTAATTGGCATTTATAAATTATTGCATTACAGTGCTGAAATTTAAAAGATTCAAGTGTCCATAACCACGGGCCGCATTAAAGGCCTCACTTTGATCAAAGTAAGACCATCTCTGAGCAACCGTTTACCTAATACTTGAATTGGCAGCAAAATAAAATAGTAAAAATCAGTCATTAAGAAGGAGCAGAAGCACAGTTTGCTGGACAGGATGGTGGAGATGGTATGTACTGATCACAAACACTGCCCTCCACTCTGAGAGCAGGCTGCTGGGTATGAAAACAATGCAAAAGTAGGATTTTGAAAAAGATGGAAGTCACTTATGTAAGCAAATTTCCAAATCAAATGACATACTTCCCTTCTTCCCACTTGCAGCATTTGTTTCTGAGAGTTCACCCACTTCCACCACAAACACTGGTATTAAGTTGATGACATCTCTTTCTCACACCCTTTCCCCACCCAATTCCACATGACACCACTCCAACATATGGACACTCATTTTATTTAAACACCTTTCAGTACAAAACAAAAAAGTTACACAGAACGGTGCCTCCATAGTGTGGCACAAGAACCTAAAAAGAAAAATTAAAAAAAGGAAATTAACAGTGGGGGGAAAAGGAAAGAGGAAGTGTGTGTGGGAGGGTCATCACCACTCATCCCTGATGTTGTGTGGAGCTGCAGTGGTGTGTCTTTGTGAGAGCGAGCCTGCCCCCTGGTGTTGTAGGGGGGTGATGGTGTCAAAGAGTCCCATGTTTGTCAGAGGTAATTCACGTGTTAGCTAATAGGAGGCGGTGGGGCTGCGAGGGAGGGGGACAGGAAGAGCAACAGCAGCACATAGGAGAGGAAGGGGGGAAGGGGAGGGAGGTGTTTAATGGCCTTCCAGGAGAGAAGGGGGATGGGGCTGCTTGCTCCTAAAAGCCGTGGACTTTGAGCTGCTCCTCCTTGGCCAGGTTGACCTGTAGGTTAAAAGCAAAAGATCAATCAATTAAGATGGCCTCTGGTTGCCAGTCTGCAGCTCGTCTCATGAGTCAGCATTGTTCCCCAGTCGCAAGAGATACAAACAACCAAGGGATACAGAAGACGTACCTCCAAGATAAATGCGCAGATATTCTTACGCTGGTCACCCTGAAGCTGGATCACTTCACCATACTCTGGGTGCTCAATCACTGTACCATTGCAAGCAAACTTCTGTTGGGGCAAACAAGAACAGAGCAAAGAGTCAGTGTGAATAAATACAAAAAAATAAAAAATAACAGACATCATCTGCATTTAGCAAGAGCTGGAAAGGCACTCTCAAAAAAGTACCTTCTTGAAGGCCTTGACTAGCTTCTTCTTGTCATAGTCAGCGGCGATGCCCTGAACAGTGGTGAGGGTCTTCCTGCCGTTCCGCTGTTGGATTCTTATGTGGATGTAATCGTCTGTCCCGGCTGGGAGCTTGTCATCACCCTTAGTTGCATCAGCAAAGGGGTCTGCGAGGAGAGAGAAAACATTAGCTACAGCCTGGATAGGGTTCAAGAAAGTATCCTCTGGGCCCAAGCAAGAATTTCACTATGCATCTTCTCTATGCCATCCTTCACCTGTGTTCTCTGGTATTGTTTCATCATCAAACAGCTGATTAAATTATTTAAAGTAGTTCAGATATCATGTTAAGCCCTTCATGGATCTCGTGTGGTCTTTGAGGCCTGTTGTCAAATGCTACATGCATGGACTTTACAACCAAAAATAACCCCCATATCTATGTTTAAACACCTTTATCTATCCGTCTCCGAACATATCCAGGTCAGCTATTCGCCAGCCCCGTGTCATCTCATATTTCAGATAAATAACTGCGCAGACGAGCTAAATATAAAGCCTACCAGCTTAGGGCAGCGGTAGTTAGCCGCCGCTCAGCATTACCCCGAAAAACGGCTACGGAAAGAGCGACCATGACAAAGCAACTTTCGTTCGTCTTGTGTGTGCCATTATTCAAGAAACAGATCTGTCGGAGCGATATCGTGAAGTTTAAACAATAATGGATCTCATAAATCAGAGAGGAGAAGAAGAAAAGGCTTGATGATCAGCAGCCAAGTCTGGGCCTAATGGCGGCCGATCTGAGTTAGCAAAGGCCCGCAAGGCGAGCAGTGTTTTAAGGTTGATTTAAATACTTCAATCCTTTAACTTTTAACATATTTTTCACAAAGAACTCTCACTTGGGTCAAATCCAAACAATTATTTAACATATTTCTTCGCTAAAGTTAGGTAGACACCCGGCATTAGCTCGGCTTCACGCCGCCCTTCCCCCACCTTGTCTGGCTGTTACTTTGATTAAAATCACAACTTACCAAAAGTAAGGAGGTTCTGGATACCGGACATACGATAAGATTTGCTTTCCTTTCGGGTGATAACTTGGTTAGCGAGCGGTTCGTCGGCTAACTTAGACTTTTTATGTCGTTTCTGAGTTTCGCCTTGCGCGGGGACGATGCTCTGCTTCGGCAGTCTTCACAAAATGGAGTTCGTTGAGCTCGTAGGACTGAAAAACAAGGCTTTATAGCCCCGCCCCAATGTAAACGTCATCGCGTCGCTGACGTTTCGAGAGAACGTCGTCGGCAGCCGCTCCCCGATGTTTCTCCATTTTACTGGAAGGGTGATGTCATCGCTTTATAATGTCATATTTGCATCAGGAAAATAACCATATATGAGCAAACACCTCTTTGTTACGTTGAGTAATGCTATTTTAATTTCTATTTTTATATATTTTACCTTAAAAAGATGAGTTTTAAACATTTAATAGATAGACTCACTGTCCAAATATTACTTTGGCAGCCTCCATTGAGAATTTAAAGCTCATGTAAGGAATTGCTTGGCATAAAAAACTGAACATAACATTGATGCCTCCTCATGCCCTGAAAAAGCAAATGAGACCTTCAGCAAAAATACAAACCATATCTATGGTGTAATATCTAATGACATTGGTAAGGGCAAAGACAATACACGTAGACGAGGCGACGCTGGAGCGTAAATAGCGTCGCCGCCATACTGGATAGGACTCCCCACTCCAGGCTCGCGCAAGAGCCAAACAAGGTCAATGGAGAACGAGCAACTATGCCTGTTTTTTTTTTTTTTTGTTTTTTTTGCACTCTATGGTTGAAAAACCTGATGCAGTATTGAAACCAGATCACATAGGATTACATTTCACAAAACTACGTATATTATGTCTATGGGTAAGGGGTAGTTGTCCAATTAAACTGAGCGCTGCTGATTCAGCATATGTCTCAATTTTAGCATTCCCAGTGGAAAAAGTTCTACGCGCATAAACTTATGCTAGTTTCAAATAATAAATATAATAAAAAAAACAAATATATAAAATTTCCCAATCATGTTCCCAATGGTCTTGTTTGGTTTTGCGTATCATGAAAAGCCATCAATATAAATCTCTGTAAGGTAAAAAAAAAAACTCCCTACAGGAGCTTTAAGTACTTGTGTTGACAAATAGAGGCTTTTATCCTTAATCTAATACACTTTACTCTGAGAGTACAGTCCTACTCGTGGTACCTTAAGTGTTTAAAAGTAGTTTGAGAGGTAGAGCCCTCTGTTATTTGGTCCTTCTCCTTGGAAACCATCAGTCAGTCAGGTTCCAGGTAGCAGACGCTCTTTCCACCTTTGAGAGCAGCCTTATTACTTTCCTTTTTGGCCTAAGCTTTAGCAAGCTCGAAGTTGTGCTGCTAGGTTACTTGTCATGTCCATCACTGAAACTCCATCTCCCATTAGCTCATTACTGTCAGGTTGGTTGACCTACTTTGTACCCGAAACACTTGACAAAACCAATTAGCAAGAGGCTAACAGGATCATTTTTTAAGAAAGTTTTGTCTTTTTTTTTTTTACATCCTTACTTTGTCAAGGAGTTGTTTACTAACCAGCTTCCTAGCAACATGTTTATGCTATTCAACTTCTGGCTCAGAGCCTGACGTGTGAAGACTAGAGCGTGCACAGAACGCTTAGGCTAGTTTTGGTCTGATTAAGTGAAGTTTGATTAAATGCAATTTTAGTCAGACTAATGTGTTTACATTTTTTCTAGACTCACTTACAACTACAAGTGAAATTCAAATACTCGACCTGTTGCCTTCAATCAGTTCAGGCTGGATGAGTTAGAGAATGAGGAAATTTCATTTGCATGCTCTGCTTTACTTGCCAAAAAAACAGACACGTGGTATTCAAGGGTGTGAACAGCAAGTAGAACAGATAAAATAATGGCATGAAAATGAAACAATTCAATCGTTGAACTTAACAGGACAGGACATTACAGAGCAGCCACGACACAAAAATGGCCCAGCAACCTGCCCAGCCAGGTAAGTTCACATAATACAGAATTATAAAGAAAATTTCATACTAGCTGTTAGAAGTGACTGTTAGAAACTGTAGTTCTTGCTGTTGTGATTTTGCTTATATTGAAAAGTGTGAATGGTGTTTTCAAGTTACTTTCCCAAACTTTTTCCATGGAATCAAAATATCACAATACAAAAGAGTCAACCCTTTATGAAAAAGAACATTTTAGCATGGAAACAATGAATATAATCTGAAGTGTAAGAGAAAGAGGTTATAGAAGTGCATCAAAAGACACACCTTAGACAGGAATCTAATCTAGCCAGTATCACACTGTGGTGTATAGAGCTGCCAAACAGTTAAAGGGAACAGCCTCTTATAGTGTTCATGGCCAAAACATTGATTCAGTTCGAACTTGTGATTAATAAGAAGTAGATTTTTCTTCAAAAGCAGCTGCAATTACAATCTGCAACATATTTAACATGAAATCACTCAGTTAGACACACCTGTCCTTTATTCATGTATTCTGAAGTTTCGGGTCTCAATACCAAGTTATACATTTGAGGATATACGCTCTCAAAGAGGGGTTACTTTAATGAATGAGTAGCTACCACAAAGATTTTAAAAAGGTAAATGTTTCAAAAGTGCTATTTTAACTCAGTGGTTAAAGCTCTTGTGAAGAATCATTGGTTTGTGTCAATGTTAGCACCTTTGCAGACAGAGCAGTATCTTATCCAGCTGACTTTTGACTGTCAAATCTGTCATTTTGTCTGAATATCTGACATAGATGATGTAAAAGAGAGGGTCGTCTCCCTCTGGCTGACACCTACCCCCCCTTGCACCATTTTCAGACACTTAAAATGACATTTTAAAAACTGTAATTTGTTGCTTATTGTCTTGCATGCTATCCTATATCATAAAAAGGCATTAAAATGGAATTCGGTCTCTTCAACCAATATATTAACAACTCTTCAAAGGCGCGCACACCATGTATAGAGGCTGTGGTTCTTAAGGTGGACTACCTGGTCCTTTACCACATATTCACAGTCTCATGTCTCATCAAAAGGTATCAAAGCCCCTAAAATAGTAATCAATTTAGTATAGTTTAGCAATCCAGACTTTAAAAACAAGTTCAGCTAAGATTGTTAGCGGCATGCTAGCTAAAACACCAAGTAACAAAGCTTGGGATCGTTCTTGGCTGACTCATCACAGCAAGATGAATCGTGAGTCCCTGCTAAGCTAATATTGATATTATCAAGCAAAGGTTTTTAGCTAAACCCATTTTTTGTGTGTGTTTCAGATACCCAAGACCCAGAGCTGAAGATAGTGATGATTGGACGGAGTAGAGTGGGAAAGAGTGCAACAGGAAACACCATCCTGGGGCGAAAGGCTTTTAAGTCTTTCATGTCCAATTCCCCTGTGACGCAGGAGATCAAGATAGAAAAAGGAGAGTTGGAGGAGCAGAATCTGGCTGTTATTGATACCCCTGGTCTGTTTGGGAACAACTCATCTGACACTTTTGACGAAGCAGCCCCACAGAGGGTGATGGAGGGGATCAAGCAGTGCCCGCAGCTCGCGTCACCTGGCCCAGTTGTGTTCCTGGTGGTGCTCCAGCCTGGTAGATTCACAGAGCCTGAGCAGCAAGCAGTGAAACTAATCCAGAAGAGCTTTGGCAGGGAGGCAGCACATTACACCATGGCTTTGTTCACTCGAGGCGATGATCTTAAGAGAGAAGGAGGGTCCATCGAGGAGTTAATTGGAGCGAATCAAGTGCTGCGTGACTTCATCAGGGAGTGTCGTGGGGGCTACCATGTGTTTGACAATGGAGAGAAAGATTTCCCTCAAGTTACTGAGCTGTTGAGGAAGATCAATGCCACTGTGCAGAGAAATGGAGGGGGCACTGTTGAATTGTCCCATGAAGGTGAGGGAGACCCCCATGGAGGAAACATTGGAAGAAACATAACTGAAACAGAGAAAGCGTTACTCTTAGCCTGCCTTGATGGCGCTTTGGGGGGTGCGACTTCATTTTTAATATTAAGCAGTGTTTTTCGTTTGTGGCCAAGAATTGTTTTATCATGGGCTATAAAAAGAGGTATGGTTGGTGCACTTGGAGGTGCAGCACGCTTTGTGGTTTGTAGACTGATCTGGAGAAGCTGAAAGAAGTTAAAAAGCCTCCTCAGCTGCATGACTGCAGTGTAGTCTGAAAGCGCAAGTTTCCATTGCCCTCTAAATTCTGTATGTTATCAATGTCCTCAAAAATTGTGCTTCATATGTTTATGTAATCGTCTACTGGTGAAAAAATCTCAATTAAAATAGTGAACCACACAGTGTTCAGGTGCTGAAACATTTGATTGTGTTGGTAGGGTGCAGACAGAGCATGTTTGACGATAACAAAAGATCTACAAATATATTATTTCAGTTCAAAAAGAAAACATGAGCTATAAAATGTAAACTATAAGGATTACTAACATGTTGTAAAGTGTATTGTGGTACTTTTTCTTCTCTGTAAAGGTGTTGATTTAGCCAAAGCCAAGTGGTTTTGAGGAATAAAGTTGTCAAAGGCTTTCCTGTCTGTGGTTGTGTGATATCATTTTGAAATTTTGTAGTTTGTCAAGTTTTAATAGTCTCTTTTCTTTGTCTGACTGTGCCGAATTCCAGTTTTGCTGATCTGAGACAATAATACTGTAGGCAGTCTTCAGGCACAGTAGCAGGTAGGTCCATTAGGTTTATACAATGTAATGTTATTACTGATATGTAGTCAAACTTGATACTAAAAGTCAGAATACTCATGAGGTCAGCAAAACTACTTCAGGAACAAAGTTGAGAAAAAAAAAAAGTTGAGATGTCCAACACTTGGGGAGTGTAGCAGCGACACACCATTTGTTTGAGTGTATTTTCCACAGGACTTTTCAAAATCTTACGCTGATGGTTAAGTAGATCTTAGCAGTGACGGCTGGGGCGCTTCAGAGTGGTTAGATGTAGTAAATATATCAGGGGCTCACTACAATCCTTACAGGGTTATTTCACCAATCACTTCTACTTAAATTCAATTCTATAAAAAATGTAACACCTTTATGTTCTTTCTAATTCAAAGCTCCTCTGAGAAACTTTTGGTTTGGGTCAGATTTGGCGCCCCCTGTGGACAAAGCAGTCTTTGCTTATCGTGTCCTTTATATACTAAAGTAGCGCCTTTTGACAAAAAACATGATCTTGATGACTTTTGAATCTCTAATGTACTATTGTGAATAGTTTTTGTATTGAATGTAAAAAAAAACAACCGTATAAGTTGTTCTCAGCTCTTCTGGAGCATAGTAAACTCTGTGCACCGTCTTCAACAGTGATAGTTAATGCCTCAGATATGAGGAGCGCTAATAACCTTTTAAATAAATAAATCAAAGAGCAGTCTTCTTGGTGGACTTCTGTGTATGGTGTGGTAACCACTGTGGTTTTAGGGTGTGAATCCTAACCCGGGTTCAGATGAGTTCAATCATGTCTGACTCAATGAAGTGCATACACATTAGTCTTCAGAGTCATTTTATTTCTTTTATCAATCTGATGCTAAATTTTGTCTGTTGTTTCCATGTACAAGCTTAACATGTAACAAACATATTTTAATCAATTTCACTACAAATGTAGACAATAGAAATAAAAAGCCATGCCCACTTTAGACAAACACCAGAACCTTTAATGAAAGTCACATTCATCTTAATGACCATGTGGTAGAAAAAAAAAAAATTATGGTTGAGAGTGTAGCAAGCAACCTTAAACAGTTCACCAGCAATACCCATGAGCTACACAACAGCACAATAGTGCACAAAGAAACAAAACAGGCAGGATAATGAACAGGACTTTAAAAACTGACAATAAAAAGTTGAGTTATCTTGTAGAGTGACTTGAGTTTACCAGGTCCTAAATGGATCTCTGTCTTTATTTATTGCCGTTATTTTCCCCGTGTACATTATCTGCAGTTACATTTCACATACTTACCCCAGGAGGCGAAAAAAAAAACACCAGTTGTCATGGCTATAAAAAATTAAACATAAAAAAAGACACCCTGGACAGCAGAAATTAAGATTTTAAAAAGAAGCAGGTTAACTTTTAGGGTGTTGAGTCAGGTTGATGATTTGAGCTGTTCAGAAAACCCACATTAGGGCCGAGTCTTGAGCAGGAATCCTGTCTGTCTTGGACATCTGAAGTCATCGTTTCTTAAACTGTGGAGAGAGAAAAAAAAAAAGGTAGCATGTTAATAAGCTGACACTCAATGGCCTTTGATTGGTAACACAATTACAAAATAATGAGTAGAATAATTTAGTTTTGCCTCAGTTGGTGTGCATTAGAGAACTGTACTGCCAAATGACCATTTAGAGTCACAAAAACACAAAAATCTCACCTAATAAAACCGCCGTAGAGCACTTTTTTCCACTTTCTTTTTCCAAATTTTTCCTTTGAATTATGGTTTTACGTTTAAGGGATCTGGTTGTAACAAGTGGCAAAGAAAACAGCAAATTTTGGGGGACGTCTTTCTTGAAATGTTTTTGGACACTTAACAGTGATCTGAAAAATCCGGTCCTGTCTGTGCACTTTTAGTAGACATACTTTGAGCGTTACACTGCAACCGTAACAGACTGTTTCTAGGCTGCAGGAAGAGGAAATCAGCAAAAGTGACTTCCAACATTTGAGCACAAATTTCTTGATTTAGAACCAAAACTGTGTTAAAGTAAGGTGTTAAAGATACCTGAATCCCCCTCAAAGCTAAATGCTCCCCCTCTCTGAGCCCACTACACAGAATGAATTCTGTAAACTGTAAAAATTAAACTGTGTCAGAAGAATAAAAGTAAAGGGTAAAATACTACGGGACTGATATGGGAAAACAGTTCAGCAAACCTCAGAGACCCTCAAGCACCTGTCTGGGGATAATATCTGGAGGACAGTGGCTTATGAGTCATTTAGAAGGGCAAACACATCTAGATCTGAAACTCTCCTCACTTGTTGTTGTCATTCTTTCTGCATTTGCTGTAAAAGAGAATTTTTGCTCAGAATTTTAATAAAAAAAAGCACAAGAATCACAACTCCGCTCTCAAATACTCACCTCTTGCTGGCGCAGTAAGACCTATGGAGACGACTGGCCTCCATTTTCTGCTGCTGACTTGGGCTGGCTTCTAGATCTCGACCTGGAGCATCTTTTGGAGGCAGGTGTGTGGCTTCTGGACCTGGACCTGGACCTGGACTTGGACTTGGACTTGGATTTGGATTTGGATTTGGATTTGGATTTAGATTTGGACGGTGCAAAAGTGACTTCCAACATTTGAGCACAAATTTCTTGATTTAGAACCAAAAACTGTGACTTGGAGCGGGAGTAGGATCGTGACCTGGATCTGCTGTGGCGGGATCGGCTCCGGGAGCGAGAGCGGCTCTTGCTGCGGGACCTGCTGCGTCTTCTGCGTCTCGGGCTGCGGGAAGAGCTGGGTACAATCAGTGGGCGGGGTTATCATTTGAAATGTATGAAAGGCATCAAGACAGAAACTGTGTCCTGTAAGTACAGAAAGTAAAGGGTAAAACACTACGGGACTGATATGGGAAGACAGTTCAGCAAAATGCCTTGATCATGACCCTCATGTCCCTTTTGGAGCTTGTGACTCTACTTTCAGATGCATTTTTCCACTGGTGATCCATTAGTTATGCCATAATTTGATGGTTGGAATTTAAATGCTGTCTGTCTTAAAAGGCTGAAAATGCTGAGTATTAAAAAATAATCCCACCTTTTCAACCCATTACAGCCACTGGTTTAAGCCTATGGGCAGCACAAAATGTAACATATGCTTTCAATTTATCGGAAAATCTTGAAATTCGTATTTTTTACAATTATCCAGCAGGTGGCGCCTTTGAGCCATTTTAGATCTCGACCTGGAGCATCTTTTGGAGGCAGGTGTGTGGCTTCTGGACCTGGACCTGGACCTGGACTTGGACTTGGACTTGGACTTGGACTTGGATTTGGATTTGGATTTAGATTTGGACGGTAAAAAAATTAGCCGAGGCAACAAATTCACTGCGGATCTACCGATGTCTTCTCGCTCTCCATAGCCGGTCTTAGCAACAGCAGCGCGGTTAAATCTACTCAACAACCCCACTAGGCCTGAACGATATATCGTTTGACTATCGTCATTGCGATGTACGTGTGTGCGATAGTCACATCGCAGAGCCTGCGATATTGGAGGTGAATGAACTCATTTAATTTCAAGGGTAACCGACTGAGATACACTGCATGTGACTCTGCATGTGCTGTGCAGCGATCCACCAATCGCCTTCGTCCTTAACTCAGTTGCCAATCAGACTCACTTCTCAGCTGCCAATCAGGCTACCCTGCCAGCTGTCAATCAAAATCAGGGAGGAGAAAACCCACCCCTGCACATGTTCTGCACATGGAGGGAGACGTGTGTCCGCTGAGAATTACTTTCGGAACTTTACTCATGACTATTAAGCCGGACAAATAAGAACTGTATGGGTTTTAAATTGTACATTTCCGTGGATCACTCCATTAGGCAGGCCATAATTTGATGGTTGGAATTTAAATACCATCTGTCTTAAAAGGCTGATAATGCTGAATATTAAAAAATAATCCCACCTTATTTCAACCCATTAAACCACCAAAAATGAAGATTTGTTGCCAAAAATAAAAGGAAAGTCAGTTATCTGGAATTATTTCGGTTAAAAAAGGATGATGTCGACCAAAACACGTCTTCTGTGTTCATCTGTTTCCACAATAACGTCCCAGCACAATAAAAGCTAAAAATATCTCTGAGACAGACAGAAGCCGTTCTACTAACATTCACAAAAAGAGGTAAGATCAGAGCAGATTAAGTGTCCTCAAGATTTCAGCAGTGCAGCATAACATTAAGTGCTATTCAGGTCATCTGGTGAAAATACTGTATTTTTAATATCGCAATATATATCGCAGGGTTGAAAAAATCGCAATATTATTTTTTTCCAATATCGTGCAGCCTTAAACCCCACTGTCAACGTCGGGTGTTGAATAAGGGACCCTCAATAAATTACCGGTTAATATTCTCAGAAAAGGCTGTTTTCCTTCAAAAGCTTCCATGTCATGTGACCAATTGACCTAAAATTGATTTCAAATAATAGTACCCATGTCGACCAATAAGACAAACATTACTTGATCCATTTTCATTGTGCCCCTAAAGTTCATTGTGTGCTCCTTATGAAAAAAAGTTTGTGTCGAGCCCTGTTGAAGTGGCGCTGTCACAGTTTAACGTTAAAACATTCGCAATGGGAAAATCGCCTGACTTCTGAGTCTCTTTAACACCTAATTGAAAAATTGAGACCAAAAATGGAAGAAAGAACCATTTCTTTCCACCTTTTAGTTATTAGCTTGTTTTTAGCCTAACATTATATCAGTCCCAAGGCTTAAGCGAACTCGGCGCCTGCTTAGGGCCCTGCGGCCAATAGGGGGCCCCCAGGAGCAAAAAATAATAATATTTTTTTATTTTTTGCATGTATGAGTGATGCTTTCTGTATGATCGAAAGAATCATCGTAAAAAAAAAAAAAAATTAAGTTGAAATATTTTAGTGCTGCTGCTGATGTAGGCCTATGATTTTTACTGACGATATGTCAAAGCTCCGCGACCATTATGTGCCTTCTGTTGTGCAATGTGAACTGAGCATCCAAAGTGCAGGTAGTTTTTGGGCAAAACAATGAGAGAGTGTGTTAATGAGAGAGATTTATGAAGGTACATGAATGATCAACAATCAATATTATTAGCAGAAATAGAGGGGCCCCAAATCTAATTCTGCTTAGGGCCGCATTGAGGCTTTGGCCGGCTTTGCCAACCAGCAATAACACTTTAAACACCCAGGCAATCTAATACAACAACTCTACCACAAATTATGCTTACACTAAGCTTATATAAGCTGATATGATGCCATTTTTGTTGAAAAAAAAGTTATTAGTGAAATGGTTATTGTATCTTATATTGATTTCTGAAAGCGTTGCAGTGGTGGTGTACTGGATTGTATTTTAAAAGGGGCTTCCTTACAATTGGTTTACTTCACTGACAAACATAAGAAAGGCAGAGATACATTTTAACCTAAGGCACAACACTAACACCAACTTAGGTTTAACAATTTTACAGAAAAGATATCACCATATCAACAAAATAACAAAATGTTCAAGCTTGGTTTTAAAGGGTGGTCAAGAAGCTGCTGTACACTGAGCTGCATTTAAAGGCAAAGGTGTTCATAATACCATGACTGGTAGGTGTAGAATTCAAATAGTATGTTAATATTCACTAAAAACTATTGATTGGTTCTCCTGGTCAGGGTAGAAATGAACTAAACTTTTCTTAACTTTATGGGGAAACTGAGGCGATGTAGCTGCGCCACTGTATTCGCGCCCTTGGGTTAACCCTTTGTGGGGGGGGGGACGACTCACTTCTGGGTCTAACGTGGGCCGATTAGTTCAGCTGTTTCGGCTAATTTACTGAAATTACTCCCTTCGTTCTTCAATTGCGCTCAGTTAATCAACCGACCATGAACTCTCACGGTTGCTCAGTCTCAAAGGGGTCTGGTCCACATAACCAGCAGTTTTACGCATGTTCTTACCTCCTGCTTCGGCGTCCATAGCCTCCCTGTCTCCTTGGCGGCCCTCCTCTCCTTCCTCCTCCTCCTCCTCCTCCTCCGCCGCCGCCGTGATGGGACTCAAGGGGCCTCCCGTATCGAGCCATCTGAACCCGCAGCTCCCTTCCATCCAGGCGCGCACCGTCCATGGCGTCCATGGCGTCCTCTGCGTCGCGCTTATCGTGGAAACGCACGAATGCGAAGCCACGGCTTTCTTTCGTGTAACGATCACGGGGAATATACACATCCCCTACCCGGCCGTAATCCTCGAACACACTTCTGAGGGTTTCGGGTGAGGTTCGGTACGTCAAATTGTCGACTTTAAGAGAAGTCATGCCGTCAACATCTGGGGGAGGCCTACCGTAATTCATTGTGATTAGCTTGCTAGGCCCGATAGCCTTCCGCGAAACAGTTCAGAAACTCGCAACGATCAAGCTCACCTTCTCGAATAACCCCGCACGCACACGTACATGCGTGAGTTTCTTCAAAGTTACTGGCACAATCGTAAAACTAGAGCTATTCGATCGCAACTCCACCCATGTCGTCTCCAACTTTCCTAAACTAGTCCACACGGTAGAACAAACTTCTTCCTCTTTAGAAAAATGGCGCCTCTCTGAATTATACTATCAGCAGGAGCGCCCTCTGGTGGTATCGTCTTTGTTGTTTCTAACAGTCGAAAAAAAGCGCCCAAGAAACCGAGAAAAAATATCCTCATTAAAGCAGAGTTTTTGTAAACTATTAATACGAGAAATATGCTTCTGAATTGCAAGATATCGTTTAAATGGCTAACCTTTCGTCTGTTTTGGAAAGAAGTGCAAAAGCGTTGCAGGCGGAAGTAGACTGTTTTGTTGAGTCATAAGTAGGCTGGATTGGCTTTAGCACCTCATATATAAACGAGAGCTATGTGGACAGAGCATTTGTAACTCAGGGTAGTGATGGGCACGACAGTTCTTCTGTGCTGAATCACTAGAATCAGTTCACTAAAAAGATTCGTTCAAAAGATTCGTTCACCAAATCACCCGAAACGTAGCGTTTGGCGGGAGAAGCATGCGACTCCGACCTCCTGAACTGATACACAAATGAACGGTTCAGGATTCAAATGAACTTGTTTATAAGTCATGATGTTTTAAGTGTACTGTCCTATGGTATGCTATTTATCAGGTCTGCTAGGTAAATTGGGCTCAGTGAGTGATTTGTTCACTGAATTCAAACTGAACATACACCGCAAACCGCTGCAAAGATAAGATGCTGCGGGTTTAATGCACTACTTGCTACATGCTGTGTCCTATTGTATGCAAGTTTTTGTGGTGGCAATTTAGCAGTAAAAAAACGCTGTTTCTCACTTCAGCTTTACTGAAGCTCGACTGAAGTAAGAAACGAAAGAATCACTCGAGGAAGTGATTCGGTTCAGTACGTCACTTAAAAGATTTGGTTCTTTTGAACGAATCGTTCGCGAACGACAAAACACAATGTCGACTAGCACAGTCACAGCACACAAGTCAGCTGATCTTATTCACATGACAGCCCCCTCCACAGCGGGGCAAATCCAGAGCACCGGTGCCGTGAAAGTACCTCAGAGAAAACGCTTCAGACGACGGAAACCTCCGTATCAGAGTTCGTTTAGGAGCCACGAGAAGAACATGATTTTCTAAGGATATCGGACCAGCCGCAGAGAGCCAACAATGTCACAAGTAACACACTAAAAGCCTGCACTGAAAGGAGCAACCGGAGGGTTAGCCTAATAGCTTCAGCACTGTTGGTAAGTTGTTTGCATGTAAGTCTAAATTAAAGTTTTTACAAACGAAAAAACACATTTTTCTCTAAGATGAAGAAAAAAAGACAAAAGCCATATTTTAAAACTGCTCATTGTTTGTAGTGAGACATATTGCACAGACAAACATAGGCGATGTTGTTGCTAATAAGCAATTATTTTACATATGTTGTTTCCTAGCTCTATCGTGTGCCGAATTTACATTAGTTTAGCATTTTAACTTAGTATTAGGTTGTGTGCGTGATTCGTTACCGACTTTTACTTGCGAAGTTATTTGCCTTAAAACAACACATTTTTTGACTGAGGTTTGGTTAGGCTGTTAATGTGAGTTGTCTCGTCACATGCAATGCTGATGTGTGCTTGTCTTCTTCCACTCTCAGAGAGGCTGTTCATTCCCAGTCTCTTTTTTGGTATTTACTTCCTCAAGGAATTTACACTCAACCTTCATCATGAGTCCAGAAGGAAAGAAGCTCTTGAACATCCTCATCCTCGGCTTTGGCTTTATGTTTATGTTCACTGCTTTTCAAACATGTGGCAATATAGAGGTAAGTTTGTCCCACATTGATCACACATATCTTCAGATTAGATAATCTGTCATCAGTCTGAAATGGTTTGTCTTCGTTGTGACAGCAAACAGTGATCAAGAGCTTCAACAGCACAGAGTTCCATGGGAGTGGATACACGAGGTAAAGGGCTCCTGCTCTTATAATCACATATAATTAGATTATGTTTTATTTTTGGTACACAACAACTGCACTGATGTCAGACTTATCTTAACAAACTGTAGATAAGTAGTCCTCCTAATGTTGACGAAATTCATTCTTAAGAAAATCTGTTAAGGATAATTAAATCTTTGTTAACCATAACAGAGTTTGCTCTGGGCTAATTGTATAGTCTATTCAACATGATTTCAATCATTCAAATCAAGTGGTCAATCCTGCAGTCTTGAACTTGTGGTCTGCCATCTTTCTGGACATTTTGGGGATATAATTGGCGGAAGGGACAAAAAATCACCATAAAATTGGGTCATAGCATTTATTTGTGTTCACTCAGCTTTAACATCACTCTCTTAAAACCCAGCAGACTCATTGACAACAACACATATTTTACCTCTTAGAACATGCAAGTTGCACATCTACACTGGCCACTTTTAAGTGATATTTGTTTGTTTCACATTGATGTACTTTGGATCTGAAACTTCACAGAGCAGTACAGTCTTGTAGCTTTGACGAAGGCTGTATGGCTTATGCACATGATTTATTTTTGCTGCACTGTGCTGAGTCAAAGACATACTTCAGTATGGGTACAATAACATGAATAAGCTTGTGTTATATCTTATACATTATATTACATCATTTCATATTGTGCCAAATTGTATTGTCTTGTATTGTACTGGATCATGTTTTATTGTTCTGTATTGTACTACGTATTGCACCTGACAATGTTTGAAACTCTGAAACAAACTCTGAGTTTAACTAAGAACCACTAACTTTTGCTATCTATTCCTTCCAGCATGGCCATCATTTATGGAGTTTTCTCTGCATCCAACCTGATCGCTCCATCAGTTGTGACTGTCATTGGGCCGCAGCTGTCAATGTTTTTTAGCGGGCTTTTGTACAGGTAAGATCACACTGACCTAAACAGTCACTACCTGATCAGTAACAACAAATTCAAGGTTCTTACGTGTCTTTAAACGTTGCTTTTCTAGCGGCTACATTGCTATGTTCATTTATCCGTACACCTGGAGCTTCTACACGGCGTCTGTGCTTGTTGGAATAGGAGCAGCAAGTACATAAACATTTTCCAAAGATCATTTCTAGCCATATGTTAGTCCTCTTTGTTTGTATTTTCTGATTTTTCTCTTTTCTGTGCTTCAGTTTTGTGGACAGCTCAAGGCAATGTACTCGCTATTAACTCTACTGACACTACCATTGGAAGAAATAGTGGCATATTTTGGGCACTGCTGCAATTCAGGTGAGTCTCATTGTTTGCACCTGAATGGAAACATGATTATTTAAACTTTTGTGAGTTCTAAACAATAAAAATACAACTTCTTTGCAGCTTATTCTTTGGAAATCTTTACATATATTGTGCCTGGCATGGACATGTCCACATAACAGGTAAGCTCCATTAGGAAATCTCGTCCTCACGTGTTCATTGCTGACTCTTGACTTCTTATAAGGAGTTTCATTTTGAGCGTGTGACTCATGTTGTGTTTCCTAGACAAAGACCGCCAGACTGTGTTCATCTCTCTCACGGTGATCAGTCTAGTCGGTTGCTTCCTCTTCTTCCTGATTCGGAAGCCAGACCCAGAACCCTGTGCGTCTGAGGCGTCAGAGTCTCTACTGCAGGCTGAATCCACAGAGAGCAACTCCTTAGCAAGGTGAGGGCTATGAGGGATTCTGGAAACAGGATTTTTCCTCCATGAAATTAAAAACATTGAATTAATCTTCCTGGTGAAAGTGGTGAGCTGTCTTTAAACTGTGCAACAAAATTCTTACTAGTTCTTTGTGAAAGACTTATGTCTTCAAAGTGTCGGTCAAAACTCACATACTGGAACTTCTCCTCGGGCAGAATTAGGCTATTTGTGCTGGTGTGCTTTTAGAAAAGGAGGAAACGCAGTAAGTGTTTTGAAGAATCATCATAAGTCTATAAATACTTGGTGCTGGAAAGCTTGAATTTTGTCTGCCATTTTTAGACAGTGACATTTAAAACAAATGTACTTTAAACAAGTCTTTACTTAGATTCATAAGGTCATAAAAGTGAATCTGACCAGATCATCGTTCTTTAAAGCTCCTGTGAGGAGCTTATTCATGTGTATGAAATACACTGAAATTCATATTGTTCCCTTTTCATGATATTTAAAAGCAACTAAGACCATGAAAAACAAGGTTAAAGGGATATTCCAGCATAAAATTAATTTAGGGTCAAACACACCGCAACTCCGAGTTAGACACCCCCTCTAGAGATGAATGTTGCCGACCGCTTGCTTCTCTAGTTAAACCAACTTTAGTAACAACCGCACGATAGCAATACACAGCGGTCTTAAGAGCCATAAACAAACCTCGACCAAAACGCCACTCTTTAGCTCTAAATGTTCTTCCTTGAGCTGCGTCACCTCACAGCAGTCGGTAATGGACTGGCCCAAGGTCTTGCTACAAATAAGCGGCTGCTGGAAGAGAGTAGGTGAGTTGTGTTTAATCTCTGCTAAAGAAACTAGGCAAAGCATAAAAGATGTTTGGTGGCTAGTGCTACGACTAGGACCCTATATGTACTGTTGATGAAGTTAGGTGCTGTTCTGAGCATTATTTGTGGCTATAGAGTGGCTTTTTGGTTGAGGTTTGTTTATGGCTCCTCAGACCGCTGTGTATTGCTATCGTGCGGTCGTTACTAAAGTTGGTTTAACTAGAGAGATTGTGATGGCTGTGATGTGAATCTTGGGAGCCAATACAGTGATCCAAACATGCACCATAAGGGTTTAGTATTTCCCCTAAAATGCTGAGATTGCTGTTAGAGGTGTCTGACAACCTAACAGAGAGGTTACCTTCAGACGTGCATGTTTTTGATGAAGTGTAGAACGCTTGTCTAAAAGGAGATTGTCGTTGTGTCACTTAAATCAAAGCCACCAGACTCCATTTGAAAAAGCAACTATTTATACCCTTCACCACAAAGGCTCTGTTTTAGTCAGTGTTATTTTTTCATTTATTTTGCATGACACAAATATAAAGGCGGATCCAAACCAACCTTTTTAAACACTTAAGTCACATTATAAGAGAAATTAATGGAGAGCAGAATGCATGAAAATTCAATACAATCACAGTATATGGTGTCTTTCCACTTTATTTACCATATGAGGCAGAGCTTTCTGCCGACACACAAAGAGGGAAATACTAATTATAATGTGAACCCAACATGTCCAAAAAGAAGTAGGATGGAGCAGCACAAACAAATAAACTAGCATGTTTTGATTGTAGTAAAGCAGGGATTTCAGGAAAAGACCATATTAATCACTATTTTTGTCATTGGATTCTCAGGATTTCTTCTTTCTGAAAAAATTAATACACTTAAAATAACTGTATTAGCCACTCATTGGCATTCATAGGCTTTCAGTAGTGTAACTTTTTATCAGGCACGTGCCCACCCAAGGATTGTGTCGCAGTCTCAACGTTATGTTCAAATTTTTCAGACCTGCTTGTCATTTAGACCCAAAATGCAAAAAAAATCAGAATTGAAAATACTAAAGGGGCTCAGTGTCCATTTTTCAGCTGTAACAAGTTCAGCTAAGTTCACGCAACTTGGAGTCCATGTTGGGTAAAATGAGCTGCATGGGGCGAACAATTTGTTCTGTTAATGGCGCTCTTGTCTGAAATAAATCATCTCCACTGGGGTTAAACTAGGGAGAGAGGTCTCAGTGGCATCTCAGATTCCACATAAAGTTAAGCCATGTAGAGACGTACAGAACTAATCCCATGCGGGACCTGGAAATGGCAATCAGGAGATACTTATGGAGGTACTTTTTTTTTATAGTTGTTGTTAAGAAGCCCAAAATATCCTGCTGTGTCTCTGGCGTAGTCTCTTACTTTCATTTCCAGCACCAGGCGGTCTGACATTATTCAACTTCCTGTGGAAAGCTCCCTGGAAATCTTTGGGAAAATGTGTTTCTAAAGATAGATGAGGGTCCTGGTTACCCCACCCCAGAGCAGGAAAGGTATTTTCTTATAGAGCAGTGCTGGATGAGACAGGCGACCTTTTACTGTAAATGCTATCCTTTGTTGCCTTTTCTACATTTCTCTTTGAAACTGCTGAGATACAGTCGCCATGGTGCACCAGTCCAGTTCAGAAGTGAGGTTGAAGATGAAACATGGACCTTTGTACGATCAAGGTCAATAGGTGAAGCTCAAAAATGTGTTCTTTTTCCCATAGTATGATTCAAAGAGTGCAACTTCTATATACTCCAGATTTATCGCACACAAAGCGTCTGTGTGTCGAAGCTCTTGATGCTCAGACTCCAGCGTCAGCCCACTCCTTGTGAAGCTCCTTGAAGTTCTTGAATCTGCTTTGTTTGACAGTCCTCTCAAGCCTGGGCTCATCCCTGCTGCTTAGTCTCCATTTAAATTAAATTATGGAGAAGCAAAAACTTTTTTCAGGATGGGAAATTCATACTTTTTGAGCTGCGCCTGTACAGAGAAAAAAAGATGAACGCAGCTGTTTTATAATATCCTTATCATTTTTTGTTGTCCTCTTCACAGCACGCCAGGCCTCTGCTCGCAAGCTCTGGATGCTTTTGGTGAGTTCAATCAAGTTATATCAACTTATTGAGCTTTTTGAATGTGGAAATCTGATATTTCTAGAGCTAGAACAATTCTACAAAGACTCAACAGACTAAAGAGTTTAAAAATGTCTCCAGCCGTTAGCCAGAAAACAGGCTGCAGCAGAGTCTTCAAATGCAAACAGCTGAAGTGCTTGTTTTACCACTGACATCATTGGGTCTCTGATGGGAACATTTATTTGCTTTTGCTAATAATAGTTTTTAGTAAAATGAACTGTGTTGTCATGTTGTAACTTCCTCTTTCTTTGTCTTTTCTGTTGCAGTCAAAGCATGTAAAATGTTTGTCACTAAAGAGATGTTGCTGCTGGGCACCTCAATAGGATACACAGGTGAGGAAGATGAAGAAAGATGTGTGAGTTTTAAACCAAACTGCGTGTGCTGATACATTCGTCTGCTCTGTTAGGTTTGGAGCTCACTTTTTACAGCGGGGTGTACGGGACGTGTATAGGAGCCATGACTCGGTTTGGTAAAGACGCAAAGAGTTTGATCGGCATTTCTGGCATCTTTATCGGCATCGGGGAGATCTTAGGTGAGTCCTCTGTGTTGTGTCTTTGCTTTAAAGAGGGAAAATCTGGAGGATCTTCTCTGGACAATAACTTATCCCCTGCTCTATCTGGCCAGGAGGGGGCATATTTGGGATGTTGAACAAGTGCAACCGTTTTGGAAGGAACCCTGTGGTGCTCCTCGGGCTCATCACCCACTTTGTCGCCTTCTACCTGATCTTTCTCAACATTGCCAGGGATGCTCCTTTGGCTCCAGAGGCAGGAACAGAGCTGCAGGCCTACATCATGCCCAGGTATGAGGACCACAGTGAGGGTCTTGTAAACACAGGAGAGGAAACAGCAGGGCCCTGACAAGTAACCGAAGATTTAATTTGTGTGATTGTTGTAATCCATGAACAGGTTTGAGGATCCTAGTTTAGAGATCTGGAGCTAAGGCAGAAATCTTGTTTCTTAAAAATACAGTTTATATAACTGATTATGAGAGATCGCGTTCTTTTAGACGAGTCTGGAGCAGCAGCAAACTTTAATCTCCTTAAATGAAACCATAAAGTCTTCAGTTTATTCAGTTTGAAGCAGTGCTCTACTGTACTGATGTAGCAACAGCTTTACATCCAGTGATGTGACCATCCTTTGTACTGGAAATGCGGAACATGTTTAAGCAAGATGTATTAGATAATTAAGAGACCGATTTGTTCCATAAAATGAACCAAAAAAAAAACAACTATCAGTGCAGTCTTGGAGCTTTGAAGGGATATTCCAGCGTAAAATTAATTTAGGGTCAAACACACCGTAACACAGAGTTAGACACCCTGTCGAGAGATGAATGTTGCCAAATGCTTGCTTCTCTAGTTATACCAACTTTAGTAACGACTGCACGATAGCAATACACAGAGGTCTATGGAGCCACACACAAACCTCAACCAAAAAGCCACTCTATAGCCACAAATAATGCTCAGAACAGCACCTAACTTCATCAACAGTACATATAGGGTCCCAGCCATAGTACTAGCCACCAAACATCTTTTTAGCTTTGCCTAATTTCTTTTGCAAAGAGACTAAACACAACTCACCTACTCTCCTCCAGCAGCTGCTTGTTTGTAGCGTGACCTCGGGCCAGTCCATTACAGACTACAGCGGGGTCACGCAGCTCAAGGAAGAACATTTATGATCATTATTTGTGGCTATAGAGTGGCTTTTTTGGTTGAGCGTGTGGCTCCTGGGACTGCTGTGTATTGCTATCGTGCGGTCGTTTCTAAAGTTGGTTTAACTAGAGAAGCAAGCGGTCGGCAACATTCATTTCTCGAGGGGGGGTCTAACTCGGTGTTACAGTGTGTTTTGCCCTAAATTAATTTTACGCCAGAATCTCTATAGTCCTAGGTAATATCTGGAAAATTTCAGGACAGCCTGCCCTGGAAATTCCCCAAACTTATCCAATTAACACTTCCCTCACAAAACAGGGTTTTACAACAGTAGGATTTGCAGCATCTCAAACACATAATCACTACTTCGCTGACTATCTCAGTTTTTCAACCATCTTCTTTTTTCTTTTTTTGTCGCTGCCCAGTGTGGCGGTGGCGTTACTTTGCAGCTTCCTGCTTGGTTTTGGTGACAGCTGCTTCAACACTCAACTGCTGAGCATCATCGGCTTCATGTTCCGTGACAACAGCGCACCTGCATTCGCTGTCTTCAAGTTCATCCAGGTGAGTCTAAGACACAGCTCACTTTAAAGGCAACTTAGAAGAAGATATTTGGAGCGTATGTTTATCGCTTAGCAAGATTCATTAGCTCTGAATGTTTCCTTGTGTTCAGTTTTGCATCTAAGTATCATGTTGTTGTGTTTGATCCCCAGTCCATCATGGCCGCCATAGCCTTCTTCTACAGCAACTACCTGCTGCTGCACTGGCAGCTTCTCATTCTGGTTGTGATGGGTTTTCTGGGCTCCATGACCTTCTTCATGGCGGAGGCACATGCAGAGTCCAGCAGGCGAGAATCGGACTATGACAGCATCTAATAATGAGACTGGTGAAGAGGTGCTCCTTCTTCTACTGCTGTCGCCCAGTGATGACGATAATGTTCCCCAGCCTGAAACTGTGATGATTCCTGAAGGATCCAGTCTGTTATAAGCCTGGTACCATAAATCTTTGCATTCAAATCAGCTGGTACTTACTCAGAGTGCTACGTGTACTAAAGTTACACAAACTTTTGGTTCATGCTGGCCTCGCTCTTATTCTTTAGGCGCACAAATGTAAAACTGTCGTAAAACATAATCTTCAAACAGACTCAGCTGGGGCAGCGGTGATAGCAGTTTGGTGATCAGATTCAAAGCACTGTTGTTTCAAGCCTTATCAATGATAGTACAGAGGTGTGTAATGGGATTTTACTGCTGTTAGTGCCTGTATGGAAATATCCAGAGAAATAATATTCATTTTAATGTGATCAGCCTTAATTTAGACATATCACTGATACATTTTTATTGAGTGCTGCCACCCAGGCTGCACACAGTGACTTTAAACAGGAATTTCTGTATTCAACAACCTGACAGGTGTGTATAGAGATTGCTTGAATTTGTTGCTTTGGCCCGAGGTGGTGAAACAGGCTACAATTTCTGAAATATAATCATGAAAGGAAATACACTTCATCAGAGTCCTCCCCTTAAAGTGCAAATTTTTCCTTTGATAAGCCGAGATATAAATGAAATTAAATATATGACAGTTTGATAGGATCATGGCAATTTGGCACCAAACTCCATTGAAAAATGTATGAATTTTACTGCACAGACACACGAGTTGCCACAGCTTTGATCAGTTAGTTTGTATTACATGAATGGGTGGTGTTAGTGGTTGAATTAGTTTGTTTAGACCCAAACATTTGTGAGATATACAATTACACAAACTAACTATTAAGGCAGCAGAGATTTAGCACTTCCTGCACTCTCAAGTAATTTTTTAATTTTTGACTCTTCACACATGCACTAAATTGATGAAAACTTCTGTGTCCTTGAACTGTCAACAATTTGTCAGAAATATTTACGTGTACAATTGGCTTTCAAAAGAGAGATGCAACTTTTAAAAAAGACCTTACTCATAATCATTTAAGTCTATCCCTGTCGAGATCTTTTTCACAATCCTTTCAGACACTAAGATGAAAATTTGAGCTGCTCAGTTCCAAAACATTCACCTGAAGTGGATACAGTTTGATTCAGTGCATGTCAGAAATAGGGCCTAGTTTTGAAAATATGCTCTGTGCACAAATTCAGCTTTGATTACAAAGAATTTATATCTGGTTTGAGATGATCTATCGTTCTCTTTAAGGGATGCTGTCAAATGCTCCGACACACTGCAGCAAATATGTTTGTATCCACTCTCGTTCCACTTTGTCAAACCTGTTCAGCTGCAGTCACATGCTCTTACAGCCTGAGACGAACTGTAACCAACATATTTACCAGCCAAGCTTTCCCTATATGGCTCATCCGACTGAGAGTTTGATAAAAAGACAAGCTAGGGATCAGGACAGTCCAAAGGGAAACATCACTGATATATTTATTTGTGTTAAATTCATTTCTACACTCATCAGTCTGTTATGCTGTTTTCTTTTTCTCTTGATTCTTTTGTACCTTTAGTTCTGTATAACTTGTTTATCTCTAATAAGATCCACACTGGCTTAAGGGCAACCCGTGACTTTGCATTCCAGTGAATGTTTCATTATTACAAGCGGGTGACTTCCTTTAGTTCAAATGAAGAGTTCATTCGCGACACAGGAGTGAAAGAAAATCTGTCATCTCTCTTCCGCAATAATCTTTTTTTTTTTTTTTTTTTACCTTCGAATGTGACTAAGAGAAGTTTTCAGGAGGAAAAGTAAGACTTCTAGATGGTAGACTGAGAAGCATGCCAAAGATTAGTCAGGTTTTTGTTTTTTGTTTTCTGTGACTTGTTTCATTATCACAAATTTTTAGAGATCTGAGGCCAAACTGACAGCGCTAAAAATGGGCCTCGAGACATGTTGTCTTTTCCAGACAGCTGTATGTAAAGGGTACGGGCACCAAGGAACTATATTATAGATGCTGTAGGGTTTTTTTTTCTCATCTTTGAAGTGTCAATACATGAATATACATAAATTTTTCTGGTTAATTTATTGCTGCTTGGACATCAAGGGTAGGGGTTTGCTAAAGTTTCTATTGGTGTTACAATGTATGCAATCAAACTGAAGGATATGAAGGGAAATGCATGTGTACTATAAAAATTGAGATTTTATACTTGAATGTAGAAATGAATGGCTCCCAAACTTTTGCTTGCTTGTTTTTATTGTCAATAAAATCTTATTTTGAACTGAGGTGTTGAGTGCTTGGTAAGGTAGATTATCGTGGAGCAGTGTTATACAGAGATATATGGAAGCCCTGAGTGGACATGAATCATGTTAACTTAATTGTTTGTGATTTTAAACTCCACTTTCTTTTGATGTTTTTTTCTCACAATATTTAAACTTGTTTATCTTATTGTGTCCACAACTTTGTTTCCTCATGATAACTTTTTTAATTCTAGTTATTTTCCTGAAATTGTAGGATCTTGGGTCTCAGTATAAAACACTTGTTAATTATAGGATCCTGTTGATGTGGTAGATAAGTTTTATATTATGAGATGAGACAAAATAATCCATCATCATAGGAAGGCCAACTCTATAACACTAAAATTATCACAACACCAAGGTGAGATGTCAAGGAAACAACTCAAATTGTCATGTCACATCACATTTTTATCAAGTCACCAGCCCCATAAAATCAACTTCTTTAGGGAAGAGATTGTTTTGTAAAACAATAATTGTACTGCTTTTATTTTGTGTTTAGGTTGGTTCATCTCCACTGTTGTAAAACATGCCCTTATTTTGGAGTGAAGTACGGGGCTAACTTAGGTAGGCTACATACAGTCTATGTATAAAACTGACTGACTTGATGAAGTAGTGTGTCAGTTTAGGGCCTCCATACAAAATGACTTGAAGGGTTTGTTGCATATTTGGTAGTCAGAGCCTCTATCAAAGAGAAACAATGGACAGGCTAACACATAAAATCGATTATAACGAAGAGTGAGCTTGAGAAATATGTAGATTACCTTTATATTTAAAACTGAAATTTCACGTCAAAGATTCAAAATACTTTTTTGTTTTTATTGCTCTGAAACAAACTAGTCAAAGTGTTGCTGTCAAACTTCGGGTTGAACCGAAATGTGTTGAACGTGTGTGTGTGTGTGTGTGTGTTTTGACGTTGCTGGCTGACTCTGAAGTTGCTGTTTGTCTTTGACTACACGGATATCAACCTCCGAGCTAACGGTCTCCGGTTAGATGTTCATTCAACACTAAGAGAGACAGAGACAGCAGTGTGATTTTAGCAAAGATGTCGGAGAAAATCAACTTGTATGAGTTACTAAACTCATCTATCCAGCCTCCTCGGGGGACTGAGGTTAACTTCTCCAGTTTACATGCCCTACTTAGAGCCATACTGGAGCAGCTGGATAACCTGCGGGACACCCTCATCCAGACGGAGGAAGAGGAGGACGGCGTGTCCGAGGTGAGAGAAATGAGCTTTTATTGATGTGTTGTTAATTTAGAGAGAAGAAGCATCACTTTTTTTTGGGCTCAGTTATTTTGTGGTGAGATTTTATGAATGTTAGCTGGTGCTGGACCTCGATAAATAGTCATTTTCAGACATTTCTGCAGTTAAAAATAGACCATCACACTCAGTTTTAGCCACTTCCGTAGTAACGGTAAGACAGTAAGTAGTAGTAGTAGTATCT
Source organism: Xyrichtys novacula (assembly GCA_962446985.1). Lineage (NCBI taxonomy): Eukaryota > Metazoa > Chordata > Actinopteri > Labriformes > Labridae > Xyrichtys > Xyrichtys novacula. The sequence continues at coordinate 13,550,147 of OY660879.1, read as the reverse complement.
ATAGTATCTATACCCACATTATCTCCACTGATGTTTAACTAAAACAGTGTTTACATGTATAATTTAGAGCCATAGCCTTCTGGACCTTTTCTACTCTATCACTGTTACTCAAGGAAATGTTCATTATGAGTCTTTAAACACCGTCCTATCCTAACAGTGACATTTTAAGTGTTGACAAATTTATGTGGTCTTAGAATTTGAATATGTATTGACAAACTTTCAGGCCTTGTTGTTTTTAGCCTCTTCTCGGCAGTTTGGGCACAAACGTCAAATGAACCGAAGTTTTTCTGGTGGTTTGACATTAGTGGAGTGTCTGTCATTAGGATAAAGCAAGAGGGTATTCTCAACAGCAAGCTTTGCTATAAAGAAATAATGGACCGTTTCTATGGAGTTTTGACCAATCACAGTGAAGTATTTCTTATGTCTTTAATTGTTGAGTGTTGGCCCCATTGGTCTTTGGATGTTTGACAGCAGGTGTCAGGGAATGAAGCATTGTCAGCCTCAGAGATTAAAGTAAGTATATCTCATAAGTAGTTTCACAGCAACCTCAAAAAGAAAGTGCAAAGATATGATCGCAACACGTTTTATTTTTCTTACAAAACTGTAACTGGCAGACTTGATGGGCTATGTATTTTTGACAATAAGCCTTTGTGAAAGGACTGGTTTTCAACATTCAGCTTATGTTGCCTTGATGCCTACCTCCCATGTGGGCCAATGGTGTCATAACACATGGGTTGCCTTTGTCCTACAGTGACAAAACCTACAATGACACCTGTGATTGATGCTGATGAGTAAACAGTTGGAGCAGGTCAACATGTCTCACAGCACAATGTTAACTCTGTATTGTAACTCCTCAGTTGGGAGTTTCTGTAAATATCAAATAACCTTTTTTGAGACTAAAAAACCTCTGAGTCTGAGTCTGAGCCAGCAGTTCTTCTTCTTCTTCTGCGTCTTTTTTGGCGGGCAGGAGCAAACATTTCAGCATGGAATTAAGCTGCTGATGACAGAGCAAAGGACAATGGGAGACGGGCACCACCCTGACATCTCAGATGGCCTCTGCGTGCCTCTGTTCAGGTTTCTGCTTCCATCAGTGGGGTGAAAAGAGGTGAAGAGGGTTTTGTTCTTTCCTTTGTCAGAAAAAAATAATTCTGACAAAGGAAAGAGATTGATCAAGAAAAGGTGTTCAAGGGAATATTCTTGTCCAGGACATGTTTTTCATATCTTGCTCTTGATCTTGTCCACTCTCTCCTGCTCCCTCAGTTTATGTGATAGGGGGTAATTAGTCCCCTGCAGTGATGACTCTGGTTGTCAGGGGATGAATAGCTCTCAGGTTGAAAACAGGATGCTGGGCAGGTGCAGGCGATGCTGCGCTTGAATCATTCATATCCTATCTGGGCATCATTCAGGTCAGCTGTCATATCTGAGGAGGTGACCTGCTGTGCCCTCGTCGACCTGTGTCTTCTCTCTGATAGCTAAAGAGCTCAGCTACACGTGGGTATACACCACATGTCATTGTTTGGGGTCAGTATACATATCATGATGTTCCTATTGGGCTGAGAGGAACTGCTTTTACAGAACATACATTTTCATTTGGATTAACCCTTCATTTCCTGATCTGGGTTGGGTATTTGGAAAAGAGTGGTGCCATGATTGAAGAACCTTATCATGAAGGCAACATTCTAGTCCAAGATTAATTCCCTTATGAGGACATAGGTATTGTAATTTTTTTTCATTTAAAAAGGAATATCACTCTTACTCATCTATTGATTACTCGATAAATTTAATAATATTTTGGATAATTATCAAATGTTATAGATATGCAAAAATAATTAGTTCTAGCAGCCCTCATATCATGTGACCCCTCTTTGTGACCAGCTGTTAGTCATTCAGTATGTCAGTGAAGCTCTGTGGGGGTCGCTCTTCATCCGTTCATGTCCTGGCACGTTTGACCCAGGTTAAATATCAACTCATCTATAGCTCTGGAATGTCATTAGTTTTAGTGTGTCTCTTTCTCACACACACAAAAATGCACATGCGGATAATTAAACAAATGAAATGGTGCCGTTTACTCTGCCAACGGAGTGTGACAGTCCCGCAGGAAATGTAAACATCCTGGTTAAGAAAAGGGACCACCAGGCTGAGCTGGAAAATGTAAGACAGCTTGTGTAACAGCTGGATACTCTTATCTGTTACCCCTGGCCTGTGCTTCAGCCCTTTTGTCAGCTCCGGTGTGTCCTGTTTGCTCGCACCCCCATCTTAGGTCAGATTGTTGCTACTGTGAAGGATTTTTCTTCATATTTTATTGAAGTGGTTTTAAAGACACAAGTTTGCTAATCATCTTAGCTGCTCACTAAACTGGGTTGAGCAACAATGGAAGCCTTTGGTACCACCATTTTAACCATACTATTGATGATTGTTTAATCATCTTAGCTGCTCACTAAACTGGGTTGAGCAACAAAAAACATATCTTTGATAAGAAGAATTAACTTTTAACACTTTTTTTTTTACATCTATTATATCTTATGATGTTTTTTTTTTTTTTTTTTGGGTTAGTCTTAGTCCTTTTGTTTCCTAATTTTTAACTCAAGATAACCTGTCTTCTGTCATCTGTGGCAATTTGAAGATTCTTTACCTGTTTTTTTTTTCTCTGTGTGTGTGTGTGTGTGTGTGTGTGTGTGTGTGTGTGTGTGTGTGTGTGTGTGTGTGTGGGAGGGTGGGTGAGGTTCTATATTTGTATTTTTTATTTCATATCTTTCTTGAATGGACACCATGTTGTGCTACATTTTTTGTATGAAAAGTGCTTTATAAATAAAGTTCGACTGACTGATTAATTATATATTTTTGCGTTTTATGAAAAAAAAAAAAAATTACAAGTTCAGAGAAATTTTCTTGCCATTAAATATAAGAACAGCTGACCTTCAGGGCAACCTTACATACCTCAATTAAGACTTAAGAAGGTGTATTAGGATTGTAAGGGTGGACAGACGGCAGAATTTTATTGACCTTTTCTGTGTCCAGAAGTTTGCTGCTGAAGAAAAGACCGTTGAGAAGTGCTGCCACCGTGTGGACGCCCTGGAGGGAACATTGGTGAGCGAGGAGAAGAATCAGCATCACTCACACTTCTAGTCCCTTTGATTTATTTTCTAAATAGCTACCATGTTGTTACGGTCACAGAGATCCTTGAGGGATACTTTTCAGAAGTCCCCGGAGCTTGTAGAGCTGTGCAAGAGCGTGAGCTGGGAGTTCATGCAGTCTGCTCAACATCCTGGAAGAGACGATCTTCAAAAGGTGGGATAACAAAGTGTTAGAAGAAAAGTCTTAATATGGTCACATCAATTAGAAATATTTCTTAGTTGGCGACGGTCAACCCGGTAGTGGTTTTAGCTTCTTCTGATTTCAACAACAATCTTTTTGGAATGCAATTTTTGTAGTTTTCCCTTTCACTAATAATTTTGTAACAACTAAACCACATGTTCCCTCTGTTTGACCTGTGTTTGTTCTTGATAGTATCCCTTTTTTTCCTCATACATGTTAATTTTATGTTCTGCATCTATGTTCTACCTTTTTGTAGGAACTTCTTAGTTCAGGGATCACAGATCAAGCCTCACACACATCAACAGCTCCTGGTTCCCCACCGGACTCAAGAGAAAAACTACAGGAGGAGTCAGACGTCCGGTCAGCCACTGAGGCCACCTTAGGACCCCAGCAACAGAGTCATCCAAGAACTGACCAAACACCTGCTGGTCTTCCCATGTCCCCAAATGCAGAGACAATGTCCCCGAGGAGCTTCAGCAAACTAATGGAGAGGGTCAATGAACTTGAAGCTCTTGTTGTATCACTGAAAGAAGAAAAAGTGGACCAATCACAGCTGAAAGACCTCAGAGAACTTATCAGTAGGAAAGGTAACACGCTCGGCCAAATCAGTATGCAAGTTGAAGGATAGGAATAAGAATCAAAACTGGAGTTTAACTCATTTTCTCAGTGCGCCATAAATGTTAGCTCACAGACTGTAGCTTTTGTAAAAGGGTAAATAAAACATGCAAAGTTAATTAAACTAAATTGCAGATGAATTCTGAGTGTTTTCCCCCTGTTGTGCAGTAATTGTTTGGTCTCAAATTGTCTATTTGGTTTCAGCAGATGCATCAAGAAATCAGTCAAATCAGCTGAACCAGCGAGGAGCTTTGATAGACCCTCTGATGAGTGACCGGGAAGAGGTGGGTGAGAAAACAGAAAAACTATCCCTCATTGTTAACCTGACTTTAGCACCAACACTGACTCCACACTAACACAGTGCTGGTCTGTGTTTTGATGTTCATGGTGCACAAATTGGAGGATTACATGAAGCAGCTGGAGGTTAATCAGGTTTTAACTGAGGAGAGCACGGCAGACGAAAACCTTCAGGATCAGGTCAGACAGGTTAGTTAGGGTCAGGCAGTACACCAGGGTTAACAGGAAACAATGAAAGGAAGGTGTTTCTTTTTTATTTTCAGTTTGTGTCCAGGGCTCTGTAAGCTTTAGATGAACACACAATCACAGCCAAGGACTCTTACTACCTTCATTTCTTCTGTTCTTGCATGGCGGTATGATGGACAGTGAGATCCAGTATGAAGGGGGGTTAATTCACAGATACTGGAGCTAAATATAGCAGGCTATTTATCCAACACAGTTGAACACAGCCGTGCATCAAGGAAATGTAAAAAACCTACGTCTCAAAAAGACCTGTTGATCGTCTCCATATTGTTTAGCATGTTCCAGAACAAACTCTCAAGGATGAGATGTCCACAAACGCCAGCGTCTCAGAGAGCTGCACAGAGATGGCAGTGTCCCAGAGGAGCTTCAGCAAACTGATGGAGAGGTTTGATAAACTGGAAGCACTTGTTGCATCACTAAAAGAAGCAAAGGTGGATCAATCGCAGATGAAACACCTCCAAGAGCTCATCAACAAGAAAGGTAACCTCAGATGAAGCAGGCGGAGTTTAAGCTCAAACATGAGAGAAACATTTTGTGCCACATAAAGCAGAGATTTCTTGACTTGAGTGATTTGACTTACTCTTCTGTCACTCATTCAAAGCAATTGGGACTCAGAAAAAGGGGATGTTGTGTAGTTTGTGTATATTAGGGACAGTACTGATAAAGCACATGAACTGGGATTTTAGATTTTCACCCTGCAAGACAAGCAAGGATTTCATTTGTAAGCTGATTAAATTATGGTTTCACGTCATGCCATCTTTTAAAACTTCAGAGGTAGCTTCAAGCCTAGAAAAATTTATCAAAACTGCTCTGACAAACCGTAAAACGAAATTACATTTAAAAAGTTATGATAAAAATTTTAAAAATCATTACAAAGGTCATCTTGTTTTAAAATGAAATTTCTCTTTGGCTTCTTATTTCCTGAGCCACCATGAGACTAACTTACACCTAAGACTGCGAGCTGCAAACCCCTCTAAACAAACAAAACAACAACACAGAATTCAATTATTCATCATTCATCATATTCATCTTTCAATCATTTATCTTAAAGCTCCTGTTCGGATCTTTCAGATTGTGTCGATCTACTCTTCTTTTACCTCTTCTTTTGACCATAAGTTTTTTTTTTTTTACTAATTTACAATTTAAAATAATTTCATTGTCTTTTGCAAATCTTAAAAAAAGACATTGATGTAATTTTCAGTCTGTTTTGTAAACATTAAAAAACCCTCACAGGTGCTTTAATTCACACGAGCTGGATCAGGGTATTTTCTAAAATGTTACTCGTTGCTTTATTTTTTAGGAGATTTTTCTTGAGTGTTTGCCTTGTGTAATGGTACATTGTTGATTTGGTTTCAGTGGATGTACCAGAAAACCTGTCAGACCAGCTAAAGCAGCAGGAAGCTCTGATAGACCGTCTGATGAGTGATCATGAAAAGGTGGGGAAAAGTTCGTGACTTAAACTTTGATGATGTAGCTTAAGAGATCCAAATGTATGTTTTTATTCATTCAAGCTGAAATAATTTGAAAATATTGAGTCTTTCCATACTTTTTGCGTAGCTTTAGACTCAACTTGTGAGTGTTGAGATCAGTTCAGATGTTGGTCTGTACTTTCATGTTCATGGTATGCAGGAAGTTCTTACAGAAGCTGGAGGCCGACATAAAGCAGCTGAAGGTTAAACAGGCTTTAACAGAGGAGAGCATGGCAGACCAACAGCGACAGGATCAGGTCAGACAGGGAGACATGTCACTGAGGGTCAGGGGGCACACCATGGCTGATAGATCATTAAAAGGATTTATATGGTCCTCAGAGTTGTTAAATGTAGAGTTTATAGTGACACCAGCTTCATAGTGAGGGAATGGAAGAAGCTTTGTCAAAATCAAGATGTGAACTGACACAGAAAGACCTTGACATGTTTTATTAATACTTCATCAGTTGTCTTGGTAAAGCTTTACACGCGATTATTTCAGGGTGAGTGTTTGAATAAAACCAACAAACCTCACCTTGGCTGACATTCCTTCGATCTACACGACACATGAAGAAGACCGCTGCTCCACAAAATCTCTGAAGTTCAACATAAAACTGTCTCCCACTTTTCTGTCTCTGCACTCAGGATGCAGAGCTGGTGAACAGCCTGCAGAGGGCGATCCTTCAGCTTCAAGCAGAGTGTGAAAAACTGCAAGAGACCACCAGGAGTCTGCAAGAGGACAACAGCCAGAGACAGAAGGATATCCAGGTTCAAAGTTTTTTACAACTATTCTCCCCCCAGTTCAACTGTTTTCATCATTCTTTTGTTTTGGGTTTGTTTCTTCTTTTTGTGCAGGAGCTGTTCAAGACAACAGAGGAGCTACAGGAGAACAAAGCTGACAAGCTTTTGGTTGAGAGTGCAACTGTGAGTGGGTTCATTTTATATTTATGAATGTATGCAGAGGATTATCAGTCTTTACTGATGACTTACAGACAGAATCAATGAGTGTTAAGATATAAGACAGCCATAGAAGGTGCTTATGTACGGTGGTTGCTATGATTATTAAAAGACAGAGGATTCTCAAACTTCTCTCCATTTCTGCAGAAAACTGATCAATTGGCTCTGGACGGCAAAGTGAGCCGTGTGCAGTTTGACTCTGTGACAGAGGAGCTCAACACGCTCTTCCAAGAGCTGCTGAACAAGGTGACGGGCCAGGAGCAGGACTGGCACCAAGTCATCGGCAGACTGTCCTCTGAGATGGAGTGTAAGGTAAATGTCGGAGCGTTTAGGAAACAGGTTGATTTGCGGTTATTTTAGACACAATATCTAACTTGTAATCTGGCTTTAGCTGAATCGGATGGAGTTTGATCCTGTGAAGAAGCAGCTGGAGGACCGCTGGGAGAAAATCCACAAGAAGCTGCAGAATCAAGAAGCTCCAGAGTGTGACGATGCCGCTGCTCTAAAAACGTAGGTATTGACACCTCATTCAGTCATTGACAGTAGAGCTCACATTATTCTCAAAGGTCTTACATTTTACAGCCACATATCTTCCCAAATGTCCACATTTAGAAAACTACTTCAGAATAAAGATTTTTTTTTATTATCTCCAGACAACTCGTGGAAAGATTTCGCTGCCTGTCCTGTGACCGACCTGTCACCAAGAACTTCCTGGGACCGTGAGTCTGCTCTCAGTCACTGTTTATCACACAGATAGTTACAGTTTCAATGAGTTGATCTCCACACTGAGAATGTTTCCCAGGTAAATGATATGTGCTTTTTGTCAAACCTCTCTTGTTTTTGAATCTAATCTGCTCGTCTTGGGTGTTTGTTTTGGGCTCCATGAAGGAATTTGATGGAGCTGCCGATCTCTGCTGGTGCTCCTTCCAATAAGAGCAACTGGCAATTTATGGTGAACCCTCAAGAGAAGTTTCAACAGCACAACAGAAGGTGAGATCAGCAGTTTATCTTCTGACTGAATCTACTCTGTTCTCTGTTCACCAGCAGGGGGCACAAGACAGCTGAAAGAAATCCATTACAGGCCAAACAAACAGGAGAACAGGCAACAGGCAGAGTTTCTGTGGAAGGAATAATGTCATGTTAGTCTTTGAATTTCAGAGCATCAATTAGTTTGTTCTCAGGTTAGAGTTTGAGTATTTTTTGCCTGGATTCAGGACATTGTGTGAGCTCTTCACAGACAGAGGACTCTCATTGAAAACATGGTTCTAATATTCCGTGGGACAATGACCATCTATCACAGTTTTTTAATGTATTCAAGTATTGTGCAAAAACTTCTTCTAACCATGTCCTCAATTTTTTAAACTTAATATTACTGTGTTTACTCACTGAGGTCAATAGAGCACAGACTAGCCAGGTTACGACAAGAGCATCCCCTGCTGGATCATACAACACACTACTTCAGGCAGTCTGATACGTTAATATACTGTATTGTTCGGAATTTGAATGGCTAATCCCAGTTTGAAATATGAACTTTTCCCCCCAAAACTAGAATGAAGGTTGGAATTCATATAAAAAGTGACAGCCTGAATTCCCAAAAAGGTAACGCTGTCGAAGAAGCCTTGCCCTGAATTTTTCCTAAGTTGCGTATAGTGCTTTTCCACCAAGCAGCTCAGACTTTTATCTTGCATTTTCACAGCAGATCATGACCTAACCTGACACTTCACGCAGGGAATGTGTTGGCTGTGCAACAGAATGGCTTGACTTTTGCACGCATGTCAACAGTGAAATGCATCTTCGCACATCTTATTTATTGAAGTTATTTGAAGAATATTTAAGACTGCCTGCATTGGGAGCATATCTCACAAAACGCTTTACCATGTGCGTCAATGATCCCTGCCAAAAATACATCGGAAAAATTATGAGCTGAGGGCTGTGTTCCCAATGTCAAAATAAATGCTGATGGTTGGCTGGGTGCCCTAACAGAAGGGTGTCACGAAAGTAGGACAGACTGGATGTATTTTTAATACCTCTCCAAACTTTTGACAGCAGAATTGCAAAGTCAGGCTAAAAAATGTAGTTGTGTCCCTCAAAATTTTGGATCAGCTTCACTTCTTTGACCAAAAAAAGTCCTCCGATTTTATCAACACTCTCTGCAGATGAACACTCTCAGCTCGGTGTTTCATCCCAGTGTGGGCATATTGTTTTAGAAATGTAAAGCAGCAGCTCTCGATCACTCCCCTGTTGACTGTGTTCAAAACAATCACAGCTCCACTATTGATTCTCACTGATTTTTTTTTTCTCTGACCACACAGCCAATATTTCTGTGAGCTGAAGGACTACACTTACCCACCTGTATCAAGGAGCTGCGGAGGGAAAGAGACAATCATAACCCGACCTATGTACTTCAGGAACCTGAGGAAATGAGAGAAAGAAGAGCCAGAGCGCAGAAAAGTGTCCCTCCAAAGGTTTGTAAAAGTGCGAAACTGTTACATTTTTCACACAAGAGGGTAACTGCATCTTTGGGGACTACTTTCAGTGGCGGATCAATCAATTTTTCCTACCATTTGCGCTTTTTGAGCAGCTTTGGACAGCGTCAATGTTTTTAGCCAAACTAAAGTCACTGAAATTGGTGATTCAGTTTCAATACTTCTTGACAACAATGAAAGAGGCTGTGTGATGCACAAATATGCTAAGTTTTTATCACAGTTTTCATTGATCTATGAATCAGTAATTATTGCTCTAACACTGTGCAGATCCTTGCTGAAAAGCCACACACTGCAGAGAAGACTGAGTTAGCTGCTCTGATATATATATATACTAAGTGTTGCATCATGACAGGAAATGTATCACTACAACCAGCAAAAGTGCACATCCTGTTCACAGAAACATCAGGCTGAGAGGAAAGAACATTTTGATGAGAAAGAGCACTTTGATGAGTAAAAATGAAATGGGTGGGGGTGGAGGGTGAACTTCTTTTGACATGCGGTTACAACTGGTTCTGTATTTTTTCCTGTAGTTGAAGAATTTGGCTGTATGATGAATGACCTACTAAAGTGTGCCTGATGCTGATGCAGCTGTTTTGGAAATATTCCACTGACCAAGACACATTTCAGTACATTTACTCAAGAACTTAAGCACAGTTTAAGACACTTGTGTTCATGAAGTATGTCATAGCTATGATACTTTATACTTTGATCTGTCTTTGCAGCTGATCAGTGTGTGGTTAGATGACAATAGATGTGTTGCATCCAAAAAATAGTACTACAAAATGGCTAACAACAGAGAGAGAAGCGTGTGAAACAATTCAAAATACTGCGTACACTAGCATCGAGATAAATGTTTGGGTCTGACTGTGTCAAGATTTCTCACAGACTGTGTATATTAGGGACAACTTGGTTCCGCCTTCCGCCAGTATACGGATTCGAAGCCGAAAAGCTCTCGGTAATTCCGCGTTTTCTCTCCATTTCCTGAAACCAACATTGCGCAGTAGCCTTGTACGCACTCCACCACTTGCGCAGTAGCATTGTGCGCATTCAAGTCGCTGTGATGACACTCAGCTTAAACAGCGTATCCCTCGGGTGAGCTACACAATCTTCGCACGCCCATAGGCTGCATCAGGTGTCAATCATGAAAATATGAACCCCCAAATAACTTTTAAAATGGAGCTGTACAGAAAAAAGAGGACTTGAGCACAAACCAGTCTTACAATAACTACATGTCAACATCACAAGCAGGGGGGAGAAAAATGTATATCCTGTGTAATAACTTCCTACAGTTTGTCCATAGGGATTGCTGGAGGAGGCGGAATTTATGACCTTTACTGCAGCCTGTCACCAGAGGGTGCTGTTCTCGGAGTGACTTCACCCAGTGAGGAGGCAGACGCTGCCCATTCTGTATACAGTCTATGAGATTTCTTCAAACTAGCTTAAGTAGCAGTCGATTGCTTGGTTTATAGCGCTGCTAGTTAAATGCCCAGGTTCTCAACAATTTGGCCAAGCTGCTAAAGATCGTTTTGGGTGATACACTTAACTATTGACAACCCAACTAAAGAAAACAACATCCTAGTTTTAGATTAGATTAGATACTTTATTTATCCTTTAGGGAGGTTCCCTCAAGGAAATTAAAAAGGACTGAAAATTGGACTAAGATCGGCAATTAAAGTATACTTGCAACAAGCTAATGCTAACCTAATGGTAGGGCTCAAACCCAACTTGTGTTGTTATTCGGCAGCTTAAAAACAGTCTGATAAAAAATTTAACTTAGAAGAAAATTTAGAAAATCCAGAAGTGCTTAGTCATAGTGCTAGCCACTAGCTTACAGCTTTGCTAGCTAACAACCTACTGACTTCAAATGTTTTGAAACAAACTAAACTCATTTCAATGTCCTTGTGCCCCTGGTATCTTGAAAGTCAAAAACATGATTCTCATGAGCCAACAGCGTCCAAAAAGTCTTTCCTCTACCACAGCACATGGAGAAATTAACCTTTAACAAGCAATACTGAACAGCCAGGAGGGGGCAGTGTCATCTACAACACTCCCACAATCTACTGAATATCTTGTCAAAATTGTATCGAGCTGAAAGAGATCTTAAAAAGTCATGTTTTCATTTTAAAGTATAAAATCTTCTCTTTATTTTTATAAACCCAAATTAGCATCTGAATTAAAATGAGATGTGCTGTTTATTAAGAATACGCATCTTTTTGCAGCAGCAGCGCATTGTTATGATTTTGTCATTGAAACAAAGTCACAAATCTCCTTAAAGCTTGAGTCTGATGGGAAACAGTAACTCGGTTTAGCATTCTGCTCCAACCACATCCTTCCTCAAGCTTTGGTGTTACTGATGCAAAGACTTTGTCTCAGTTCTGATAGTAGTAAGAAATCCAAGAAGATGAACCCACAGAAAGTAGCAGATCATACGTTGTTTTATTAAACATATAAATACAAATTTCAACAGAGGAAATGAACACAAAGTACAAAGAGAAATCTCTATAAAAGAGCGGAGCAGTGAACCTTGAGAAAAAAATATCACCTGGTAAGAACCAAAAAAAAAAGTTGAATAAAGGCTGAAGTGAAGTAAAACAAAGAAAAATCAGCCAGTTTTTGTGAAATCCTCAGGCATGGTTTTGACACGGGCTGTAATTCACTGATACCTAAAAGTCTGATTTCAAACGAAGAAGAAACGTCAGCGTGGATTTCCAGAACAGTCGTTAATCCCCTCTGCAGGAAGCTCGCTCATTAAACACAGCAGGGAACAGATCCAAAACAAATCTGCTAATTCAAACATTCGCTCCGACTTGTCTACAGGCTGCTGCAGAGTTTGAGTCAAAGACACATCATGATACCGCGATAGAAATGACTGTTTGACTCATGGCAGTTCATTTGAAACTGATTTACTGGGCCATACCGCTGGTTTGACTTATTTTGAAATGCTCCCTTAAAGTCACACAGCCTTACACTTTTCTCCTCAAACTTTTGAATGTGTGACCACTATTTATCGTGTTGTGTGTTACCGCTAACAGCAAACACACAAACATGAAGAGCTTATGTTAGGGATAAATTAAACTAAACGGGTTTCTATAGCTGATCTGAATCAAAGTAAAAGGAACCCTGATGTGGAATAGTTCTACCCATTGAAATAGATGAATCTATTACATTCATAGTTGGATGTGCGTCCACTGCTGCAGATAACTTAAACTTTGATCAGTGGAAGTTTTAAAAGTGAGATTTTGCGTATTTAACTCGTCTAAGCTTTGGTGTTTTTGCCGTTGCTGTGGTAAACAAAGAAGAAGGAGACTTCATGAGGAGATTCTTTCACTGTTTTCTCTCATTTTACAGATCAAACAGGAAACAGAGGAATCTTCCCCGTAAGTCTTGGAGCTGACGCAGTAAAGACTTGATGTGCATCACCACTTTGGGATGGCTAATCTATTAAAACAAGTAAACTCCAAAAACATGTCGAGCTGTCTTGCTTTTCAGAGCGATTTAAGACTAAGGTATAAACATCTTCAAACTTGCGAAAACAAAGGTGTGGCCCTTTAAAGCAGGTCGATACCGCCTGTCATGCATTTTTCCTTTACGTCATGAGATAGCTTGTTAAATTTCTGTACGGCCGATAGATTTGATCAGTACCCATGAAGCAGTTCACGCAAGTGGAATAAAAAACATTATCATCAACAGTGAAGCTTGACCTCCCCGAGTCCAAGAACCTGCTTTAAAAGTGAGCAGGCGTGAGAAGAAAGTGCGGGACAGTAAAACCAGAAAGTACAGAGTATTAAAAAACAGAGGGACCACTTTGATTGTCTGCAAAGAACAAACTCTTCTTCCTCTCTGCATCCATCACTCCCTGACAAAAACAACTTCCTCTTTATGATGAAGTGGCTGTGTGTAAACTTGAGACTAATCTACTCGTGAGTTCCTGTGAGAAGAAGATGACATCAAGGTTTGTTTTCTTTTGTTTTTCTATCGTCGTGGATTCAAACATGAGCTCTGCTGTGGAGTCTTCAAACGCTCTGATCCTGTCTGTGTGTGCAGCAGAGATACATTCAGACACACAGAGGTAGGAGTGGTTGAGTGTCTGACAGGTTGTGTGGAAAATCACTGAGTTGGCTTCCAATCGCCCTCCGCCACAGACAGACAGACAGACAGAGACAGACAGACAACTGCATGGAAATTGTCTCAAACCAGATACATGTTTCTTTTGTGTGAGTTCATCATCATTTGGCTGAGGTTTGTATGTACAATAAAAATAAAAAACGCCTCTTACTGTCAATCTGAACAGAAATCACCTCGAGGCTTTCAGCTGGATAATTACAAACTCCTCCTGCGAAAACAGCGAGTGAGAAGTGTGGCATCACCAACCAGACAAGTCTCTAGAGAAAACCAGGAGAACTTACATCGTCCATCATCCATACATCAGATTATTGCAAACTTCTACCGAAAGCATCCTCCATGTTTCCACTGTACTCCTCTAACAGTCCATCCTGCTTACATGAGTTTGAGCTCACATGTTACCTTTGTTTATTCATGAGGTTGAAAACTTCCTGCTGTTCTCAAGGTGTTTCCAGATTTAAAAGGACACTCTCTTGAAAAACATGGATGCGACATTGCAATTCCAGAAAAACAACGGATTTTATTACTGATAGCTAGCAAACATAATTACTAACGGTGCGTCACTTTTGGAGACAAGAGTCATCATTTAATTGAGAGATATAAAGAACTATTTATCTGACAAATTATCCATTACATCCATTTTCTATAAGACTAATTTCCGATTTTGATTGTGACATGGGGTAATGAGGCCACAGGCTGGAAAACAACCTCGGCTAACCTCTGGATAAGGGGGCAGTTTGTTAACTCAGACGCAACACAATATGTCTGTTTCTGTTAAAAAGAGTTGTTTGTTGAGCTGATTAAGAACTGAAAAAGGTTTCTTGCTGAGTTTGTGATTATAAAGCAGCTTTTGAGGCAGAGATTTTCCAAAAACAGTTCAGTTTCCACAAGTTTAACAATTTCTTTAAAAAAAATGAATTATGTCTCAAACACTGACATAGAGGCCTGAATATGTCAGTTGTGTTTTAACTAATGTTTTGTGCTTTGCCCAAATGATTCAATTAATAACCAAAAAAAGGAGAAAAAAAACCCACCCACATTAATTAAAGCTCCTGTGAGGAACTTTTAGTTTCTATTTCGATGCTCCCAGTGGACAAAGCAGTCTTTGTTGATCTAAATTGCTTAAGTAGTGTCTTCTGACATACAAATCTCATTATCCTGACTTTAGACAGTCAAACTGATCATTAATGAATGTGAAAAATAGTCAAAACAGGACTGTTTCTTTAACTGCTTAACTGACACTCACACCCCCTCACACCAGTTTTAGGAATTCAAAATTACAAAACGAAAATCTTCAGTCTTGACCCTGAAGCTTTGCTTGTGTTTGGATATCATAAAAAAAGAATCAATATAAGATTTCAGTCTATTTCATAAATTTGAACAAACCTCCTCATAGGAGCTTTAATTACCATCTCATCTGTTTCTTTAAAGCTCCCCTGTGAAACTTTTTGTGTTTATTCTGACACCCCTGGTGGACAAAGCAATCCTTACCTATCCTGTCCTGCTTGAATAGTGTCTTCTGACACAAAATCTAATCCTGCTGACCTTTGATAGTCTGTTTTTCTTAATGCAAATATTGTAAACACAGGGCTGTCTCTTAAGCTGACACATACCCCCTCACACAGGTTTCAGGCATTAAAAATCAGGAAATACAAAATTGTCCATCTGGTCATTAACAGTCTTGTTTACAATAGTCTTGGTATCATGAAAATGCATGAATGAGAATTTCAGTCCATTTCATAAACATGATAAAACTCCTTATGGGAGCTTTAAATATCAGATTCAGTCTCCCTGTACTCCACTCACTGGTGGAGATATTTTTGATCATTCAACAGGTGTAAAAATATTTGCAAGTGCTGCATGCTCCATCCATCGTGACAAATGTCAAGTTTTTGATTAAAATGATTAAATTGAAGTATCTCACGTTCTCGTGTTATGAAGACATACACAGGAATATGTTTAGTGCCCATATTTGTTGAGGTGATTCTGGAAATATCTTGAGATCAGCTGGAAGTGTTTAGAAATTCAGTGGATGTTTGTAATGGTAACACATGAGGACGCCGCGTCTTTCAGGGTTAAATCATCCCCCCGTGAAGCTGTGAATTTATGGCTACAGCTTCTATTACCCTCCTCAACCTGTTCACATTCACATAAACACTCAACCCTCCAGAGCAATATCATCCATAAGCATCTTTTCATCTGCTGGTTATTGGCAACTTCATGCCAGGTTATTTTTCTACCCCGTGAAAGACTCGATTAAAAAATAAGAAAAACTGAAGCAGTTCAGCAGGTAAGATGGCTCCTCTCCTCGTGAGTGCTCTGTGGGGTCCTGGGCATGTTTGCATTGATGATTACAGACAGTTTCTGTGTTTGTGGGTGTTTTCTCATAAAATGACGCATTGAAGGCGCAGAGGAGAGGTGTCCAGACTGCTCTTCATCACTTCAGGAAAAAAACAAACAAGAGAGGGAAACAGCAGTGTCTTTGTCTTTTTTCCATTTCCTCTCCTCCACGTCAACCTCCCCGACCCAGTTTTATCCTCCCACCCGCCCACCCTTACCCAAAAAGAAAAAGAAAAAAATAAATCAGATTCATTTGGCTACACATGAACCAGCACCCAGCCTCTCAACTCCCCTCCCTGCCCCCTTTTAGCCCACCGCTCAGTCTCATCTCTGGCCATGAAGTGCCGACACAACAGGGGGCTGCTGGGAGCCGTTGGGCTGGGAAACTGGGGGCCACATGGGAGTCTGTTGCATGTGGTGGTGGTGGTGGTAGTGGTGGTGGTGCATGTGGTGACCTGTGGGCGACGAGGGGGGCAGCCAGGCCGGCTGGTGGCTGGGCGGCGAGGAGGCCCAAAAGGAGCTGAAACCCGACGTGGAAGATGGAGTTGGCGGGGAGCCGGCCATGGACACCTGGGAGGGGCCGCTGCCGGCGCTGGAGCCGCACTCTGATGCCCGCAGCTTGGAGAACATGGTGATGGCGTCCGGGAAGTTGGGCGGCGTGGCGGGTGTGTTTCTGGGAGTACACATCTGAGAGGAATAGAAAGACGGTAGAAATGGGAAGTTAGTTTGTGCGAGATAAGACAGCGGAAGATCCCTCAGTCTGACAGAGAGCTGCTGTCAGGATTTATCTTCTCTTTTTAAACCGTGTTTCCCGTCATTACCGTCACTCTGTTTGCCCAGATTTGACTCTGAATGTTGTTTTAAAGCTTTGCTCACCCTGCCGGGAACACGGCTCTGGTTGGGAAATACTGTACGGTAACTAGGTATCGCATTTCAAAACACATCAGTCCAAACATGCCTGCAGGATCAAGTATCTTAAAGGGGTCAAACATCTCAGGTTCAGTGTTTGAGTTCTAGTTTGTTTACTCACCATGAGCTCAAATATTCATGAAACCTTATCAAAGTTTTGTGACACTGTGAGCCCTTTGACATGTTTTTTAAAAATGACAGACAGGTCCAAAGCAAAGGGTCTCCTCTGTATCAGACTGTGGTATGCTGCTAAATGCCAAAAGTCCTCACAGATCACATCAATCAAAGGGTCTCTCTCACACACACACACACACAGATCAGGTAGCAGCCAGAAATAGATGTGCGCATGTGTGTGTGTGTGTGTTTGTGTGTGTTGGGGGCTGTCCTCTCAGCTGTGCAGCTTGTAGATCGATATATATAGAGCACTCAGGCATTTGCACACTCACACACAGAGGTGTCACATGTTTGTGTTCAGACCAAAACAACTACGATCATCATCATTCGCTAGTAGAACCTCACTGTTGAGCTTTTGTGACAGGATACGATGCGCCAAATATCACAGATTCTGTCTTATTTTATTTTGTGATTTTTTGCGGATAAAAAAATTGTTTCTCTAAGTTATAAACCTTTTATAGTCGTGTAACAGCTGATTGTGTAAAATGACTTAACTGAAGCTTAAATGAACAAATCACCTGTATTTGCACTAGGGGTGTCCGGATACAACTTTTTCACTCCTGATACGATACAGATATTTTAGCCTTCAGTATCGGCCGATACCGATATCGATTATGTTTTTCGGACTTTGGCGAAAAATACTGCCACACAGCCGACATCACTCCTACTCCTTGCTACTTTGTTTGTAACTTATCGAACTTGTCCGAATATAACAGGGCAAGGCAAGCGCTAAAATAACTTTGTAGATGTAGCCATCTTGTTTCCGCCGCCGATTTTGCTTTTTTCCGACTTGGTAGCTAAAATGCTGGTGACTCAGGTGTGACATCATTTTCAGCTCCGACATCTGAGTTCAGACGTAACTCGAACGCAGCATTAGTACACACTGTTGTTGTGATCACGTGGGCTCTGCATGCTGGATCAGGGCGCTGCTAGCTAGAAGTGCTGGAGCAGAGTCTGGAATAGACAGCTTGTATTGAAGCGCTGATATCAGAGATTTTAGATAATGGACAGATACTCGATATTAATATTGTATCGGGACAGCCCTAATTTGCATTTTCTGTAACCTTTGTGTAACTTTGTTTACGAACAAAAACAGCCGATTTTTTTCAACTTTAACTCAACCCTGCGGTGCATTTTTCACCAGATTTAGATCAAACCACTTAAAAAACTGGACCATCTTCAATGTAAACAACACTGACTGGATATGAAACAGTTACAAGTAACCCCACTGACTGTTTAATTACATCAACACATGACTCATGGAGAATTAAAGTCAACAGAGACGTTTGTGTCTCCGATTTTGCTCGCCTCCTCAGGGAGTGCCGGCGCTCTGCCTCTTACTCTCTATTGGTTACAAACAATGACACCTCTCATGGAGGTCTGCCGAGCCACAAAGAAAGAACGGTGTGTACTAAACACACAGGACACACACATGACCCTCACGCATCAACTCCCGACATGCCACAAAACCGGTTCTTCATCAGAGTCACTACCTGTGTCGTCAGAGCCTGCATCACAACAAACACTGGAAATGGTTCATCATGAGTCCATCAGGGCCCCTTTGTATTTATTTCTTTGACAAGTTTTGACTCGTGTCAGCCTCGATTTGATCTTTTAAAAACAATATTTGTGTTTTAAGGTCAAAGACTGCCTACGAGAAGAGGAAGTCGATGTCAAAGTCGCCTGAACTTGCATTTTTCATGACTCCACTCCTCTGGTTATGAAACTAATTTTGACTTCATGTGAGTCGATCAGAAAATGAGTCAGCTTCTCACTGCATTTCCTTTACCAGCGACTTGATCTCAAAGTCTTCTTACAATACAGTGTTTATCATGTTAGTTATAGTTTCATGTTGTCACTTGAGGGGTGGCAGCTTTGGTTGACATAAATCCCAATCATAATCTGAAATTTTGATCATGAACTCGTTTAAAATTTATCTGAAACATGTTTCTGACCGAGATAATCATCAAATGCCAACCAATTAAAAGTGACAAGATATCAGCATCATCTATTGGCCTTGAGCTGACCTGTTCTAATCAGCATCGGTATCACCAGCTGAAAAAAACAATATCATCAACAGTGATCAGACATACTCTTATATGGCACTGTTACGTAAAACTCTTAAGGTCCTTTCACACTGGGAGCGTTTTTTTTGTGCGATTATTTCGGACGTCAATATTTTTTTTCAAACCCGTATCCTGTCAATACAACAATCACATCAGCGACGTTTTCCCGTCCTGCGATATTGCGGCATTTATTTTTTTTGGCATCACGGTCGAATTTTCTAAAATTTCGTATACTGTGTGTCCACTTCTGACCAATCAGATTGCGTGTTGTTGCAACGTCAGATTCACCACTATATATCCAACATGGTCGACCGGCTTATCGTTTATGTGTCGGGGAACAGAGTGCTCACAAATATTACAAAAAACACAAATATTACAAAGATAACGACCTGAAGGACAACTTGTAGAGAGTCATAGCGTCGGATTTCTGATATGACGATAGTTTGTGTGCTTTAACAGTTTGCTAAACGTCTTTGTTTTAACTTTCATCTGCGCGAAGTAACTAACTCTTAAGCCAGTGGTTCTCAAGTCCAGTCCTCGAGGCCCCCCGTTCTGCATGTTTTGGATGTTTCCCTGCTCCAGCACACCTGATTCAAATGATCAGCTCCTTAGTAAGCCATTACAGAGCTTGATAACGAGCTGATCATTTGAATCAGGTGTGTTGGAGCAGGGGAACATTCAAAACATGCAGGACGGGGGGACTCGAGGACTGGATTTGAGAACCACTGTCTTAAGCTAACCTGTTCAGATACAACATACCATATGTATATATGTATTACGCGTATTTTTTCCCCCCGGAAAGTCGCAAAATCACATTGCGCTTGTGATGTATGTCAACAAGCCCCATAGGTTTTTTTTGTTTGTTTTGTTTTTTGTTGTTGCACTCCCACATTAGCTTCACCCGAGTATTTTTCCTACAACAGCTCAGTCCTGGTTGAGGCATGTTCTCCCGGCGCCTCTGTGCTTTCAGAGGAAGCAGTGACTAACTAGTGAGAGAGTTAATATTTGATCAAGAGCTCCTTGTTGCTGCTGCTAACTTCCTTCTCTTCCGTCTCAAAGTGGCTCCACGACAGCGCCTGCAGCCATGTTCGGACAGTTTGAGTGCGTGGGGGGAGGAGGAAGGACAGCCCTGTGCTCTACCTAAACATACACACACCCAGGACCTCGAAAGGAATGATGTCAGCACGCTGCACCCAAAATAATAACAAAGCCAAGCCGCCACCTCTCTCACTCCTTCTCTCTCTCTCTCTGTCTCTCTCACACACACACACCCTGGCTTCCTTCAGGCACTAACAGGCTGCTTAGAGAGCAACGGACAACCCTTTTACACCAACACAAGAGCAGCCCTGGTGGGTCAAAGTTAAAGACGGAAAAGAAAAGAAAAAAAAAAAAAAAGGAATAGATAGACACGCCACTGCTGCGTGATCAGGATCGGACAGATCCTGGAATGTAGTGCGGTCGGTCGGTCGGAGGAAGAGTCTTCAGACACGAACAGCTAAGACACAGGATTGCATAAGCAGAACTGAGCCAAGGACACAGACAGCTCTGTATGTGTGTGTGTTTGTGGTGATGCAAGTCTGCACAGCAACAGACGAGTTTTTCATTCAGTTTTGAGAAGTGGATCCTCTTTATAAGTCCATAATTACTGTCTCACAGAGCTGCAATTAGAGATTAAAGAACCATCATGTCAGCACATACACTCCTTGTAGCAGAGAGACCAACAGCCTTGCAGTGGGTTGGGTTCAATTATGGTGGGAAATGACCCAAAAAACTTTAATTCTGCACGTCTTTGATTATTCCTTTTGGTTTGTTAAGTTGTTTATCCATCTCATGCATCTGTGCTGGTATTTTATCTATTTCCTTTATCTCCTCATGACTATTTTGCTTTTGGTTAGTTGTGTCTATGGAGCTTTTGTCTCATAATCAGCTGCTGTTCAAATAAGCCCTTCAGCGCGATTTATACTTGTGTGTTCGATCTACTATGAGCAACAACATTGTGAGCCCTGAACTGTTTGATGAAGACCTCACAGATAACATTACGACTTATAAAGAGCATTTCTTTCTGATGTTTGATCATTTGCCTGTTTTCATTTAGTACTGTAGCCTAGGGCTGGGCGATGTGGCCTCAAATCAATATCATGAAATATTGAGCAGTTCACCTCGATCCAGTGTTGTTTTTGGCAGGCATTTTAGATTTAGTTTTAGTCTTAGTCATTTTGACGAAATGCTTCTTCGTTTTAGTCCCATTTTAGTCATTTCTATCCTTGATAGTTTTCGTCTAGTTTTAGTCCGACGAAAACTCAAAAGCTTTTAGTCTAGTTTTAGTCGACGAAAAGGTGCCTTTTGAGGTTCGTGGTGTTCTTTCCCGACAGTTTGAAGCCGCAGCATGAGGAAACTGTGGCTCCACAACTGTCGTCTGTCTCGTCTCCCCGTCCCCGTACAAGACATTGTGTTTTATTGTCACTTGGACTGTATCTGAAGTAGGACCATAAATCATCCCTCTTTTTTCGGCCACCGGGCACCGCTGCTGTTCCTGCCGCCACGGTGTGTGTGTGTGTGCGCCTCGTCCACCTGCCGCTCTGTGTATGTGTATGAGTGTGTGCGCGCAGCTGTGCGCGAGCGAGGCTTTTGGTGTGTGTGTGATGGGGGCGTGACTGGTAGGACAAAAAAAAGCATGTTTTGAAACTTTGTTCGTCCACCTAATAACAATTTAGTCTCGTCTCGTTCTCGTCTGACGAAAATGAATATAATTTTCGTCACATTTTAGTCTTTACAGAGCTTTGGTGACGTTCGTCTTAGTCTCATTTTCGTCAAGGGCTGGGTGATGTGGCTTCAAATCAATATCATGAAATATTGAGCAGTTCACCTCGATAAGGATAAATGGACGATAACTACTCCACAAGCTGCTCACCCACTCCCACATTAACTTTGTCTACTTCAGTCGCCTCTACAACTTTTTAACCGTCCTCCATCTCCTCATCTGTCTTTCCCTCTTTGTTACAGACTGGATGGGGTGGAGTCACGTCTTAATGGGACAATAGACCATAGCCTACCTACACACATCCAAAACCAACTTTTATATATTCATTTATTTTGACACCAAATATACCAACATGGGCAAAATGACATCGGTTATTGTCGTAAATTTCAGTATCAGTAAATGTTCGGTTTATCGCCCAGCCCTACTCTAGTCTCATGATCTAATAAAAGTGCTCTTCAGCAGCAGTATCTCTGAGTCTACATCTCTAGGTCTCCTGCTGGTGTGTGAAAGCCAGCTGTGACTTTAACTCCACATTCAGCCCAGTAGGTCAGTGGGTGCATCCGTCCCTCCGCCCAGCTCAAGGGACTCAGCCCCGTCAGCCCTCGGCTCAGCCACACATCACGCCTAAAGGCTAATATTTTTTTTTCTTTCTTGGGGTTAACTGAATGCACTTACCATCTGGTGGTGGTGACTGGGGATGTTGGCTTCCTGGAAGAAGGAGCTTAAGGCCGTCTGCGGGGGGGAAAAAAAAGAAAGAAGAGAGAGATTGTGTCATGATCCTAATGATTGATTTAGATTGTAAACATGAAAAAGTAGAAGAGTCAAACTTTTGTCTTTTTTTCTCCTCAGACCCCCGACCCCCCTCCCTCCCTCCCTATCAGACTATGGGTCAGTCTACACAACTGGTCAATTGAGGTGGGGGTTAAAACTATTATCTCAATGCTGGGATCCGAAGCAGGGCCTTTGAACCGAGAGACCTTTCTGGAGTAGCTGCAAGCTGACAGACACAGATATGCAAAATCTGCCTGTAAGTAAATCTATGTAATAAAACCAAACTCAAAAATGGTTGTTCACATAATTCTTTCAAACGCTGCATACATGAAATTGCTGTCAGACTAAATCTGCAGGGTACTTATTCACAAAAACACAGATAATTCGCACAGCCCGACAGCAGAAGGTCTCCAGAGCCAAGCTGAAAAATCTGGGAAACAGTCGCCGTAAAAATATAAACAACAGGCTTCATGGCTGCCTCTCTGCACAAACAAGGAAATGAGATGGCTTCTTGTATTGTTTCTCTTTTTTTTTTTTTTTTTGAGTGAACACAGCCAAGGCCAGTGGAACAAAAACACACTTGATGACCTCAGAGAGACAGAAACAAAAAGCTGATAACAAACCCAACCCAAACAAACAATCCTCTGAGCCTGACCGGGGTGTGATTCATGTGCCTGAGCGAAAAAACAAAGAGCATCATGTCTCAGACTCATCGTCCTGGAAAAATGGTGGATAGAAAAACTTGAGTATGCTAAACAGAGTGAAGGGGAACCTGTGACGTGGCTTATATGGGGCACCAAAGTCAAAGTTCAACAGCAGATTTTTGTTTCAGCAGAATCTTAACATCAAAATTCTGTATGTATTTTACTTTAAAGGTAGATTCATAAAGCTTTGGGTGTTCAAGTATTAATGCTCAATGTCCAAATTCTGCTTTTGATGCGTTTTTACGCAGTCGATAAAGTCGGAGATTCATCTATGAAAGTGGATGCTAAAATAACTTAAAATAATTAAAATAACAAGCGCTAAAATAACTTTTGTGGATGTAGCCACCTTGTTTTCTCTGATTTTGCTTTTTTCTGACTTGGTAACTGAAACGCTGGGAACTCGGGTGTGACGTCATTCCCAGCTCGGACATCTGACTTCTGAGGTAACTCGAACGCAGCATTATTCTAATTTAAGCCTTCATTGCTTCACCTTGCTTTCATAGCTCTGTAAGAATTATCTTAGTCTTTTGTTTTTTTTACTCTTACAATTTTGATTTGGTTTAGCATATTTTAGCTTCACACTGCAGCTTATACGCTCTTATTAGCATATTCATTCGTGTGTTGTTGTGACTGTTTTCACTGCCTGAACACTAGTTAGGGGCGTTCACCTACTGCGAACAACGCCAACTCAAAGTGAGTTTATCAGGTTCACGCTGCAGCTAATGCGAGTGTGAAAACACCCACTTTGATAACAGTCATGTCCAAAAGGTGTACAAACAATGAGACTGCCGACCGCCATTCAGGTTTTAGTTTTATGAACCAGCACACAAACAAACAATCCACATTGTTGAGTTGCTGTGAAAACTTCCTGCTATTGTAACGGCCGGCAGCCTGGCTAAAATATCACTCTGTCAGCAACACAAGAAAAAACACCTAAACTTCATGTTACCGCTCTTCTCTGGAATGAACTTCTTGCTCAATTTGTCAGATACTTAGAACAGTGTGAATATTTCCTTTGTTTTGTACGAATCAGGCAAGGTCACATCTAGCTACTCAAAAACAAAATCACAACTTTTGGAAACAATGCTAAACTTTTTATGTAACTCAGCAGAACAGCAACAGTGTTGATGTGTTGAACGAGCCTCCAACGTGGTTAAAGTAACGTCCTACTAAGACTGAAAGTAACAGACAGAGTGTGTGAGCTTGTTTTACTGCTCAGCAAAGCTTTCATTTCCACTTCACCGAAGGCCTCTTTCTTGCCAACACTTCAATGAATGTGCGGTTTACCCCACCCCCCCGCTTCCTTCCCCCCTCTTCCTTCCCCCCACGCTCTGGTTGTTTGACAACAGCAGCAGCGGTGCAGGAATGTGAGCAACGTGACACACATATCAAAGTGAGAAAGTGCTGCTGAGCTGCTATTGTGACCGTGCCCTTTTCTTTTAGTCTGCTCTCAGTTTATTTTTTAAAAGTAGGTTTGGCGAGCGTCACACACACACACTGATGTCACACTGTCACTAAAGATTTTCTGGTGCTGTAAACACACAGTCTGACTGTAAACATAGCTGCAAGGGTCACTTAGTCACTCAGAAATGACGGGGCAGCACAGAGACAAAACAACAGATAAGAAAAGACGAGTTTCGTAGTATGTCTCAAGCTTCCTGATCAACATTTGAGCTCATCAGTCGTCAGTTATTCAGTGAAGATTAGCTTCCTTATCTATAGGTTAATAAACGAGTAACTGTTTAAATACAAATGTTGTTTGGCAGTGAAGAAATAAAATCAACGATGAAGCTCTTCATTTGCAAGTCTTCTGATAAGCATAGCTTTTTTTTAGCTTGTATGCTAGTTTGTTGTTTTGCTGAGAACAATTAAAGTGTTTAACATGTTTTTTTTAGATAGAAATGGAGTTAATCAATGTTGCTACATTTGTCAGAAAACTACAACAGCTGTTTAATATCTGTGACCCTGTGATGAATCGAAGCAAATCACAATTTTCAAACATTTAACTCAAGTGTAATTTTAAGCTTTTTAGCAAAACCCTGAAATCCTCGTTTCTTTTTTCCCAGTTTCAACTAGGGGTGGGGAAAAAAAAGAGTCACGTAAGTATCGCAATTTTTTGTTTTACAATTTTTAAATCGATTTTTATTGTCAAAAATTTTTTTTTCCCAAATTTAATAATTGAGGTCCTTTCACACTGGGAGCGTTTTTGTCGTGTGATTATTTCAGACATCAATATTTTTTTTCGAAACCGTATCCTGTCAATACAAGCGTTCACATCAGTGACGTTTTCCCGTACTGTGATATTGTGGCATTTATTTTTTCGGATCACGGTCGATCTTTCTTAAGTTTTACATACTGTGTGTCCACTTCTGACCCGATTTCATGTTATTGCAACATGAGGTTCACCGGTATATCCAACATGGCTGACCGGCTGATTGTTTAGTGCTTTTTGATAAAGACACAAACATCACAAAGATAATGACCTGAAGGACAAAATCTTAAAAACTGACTTACATGTGATATGTATATTTTGGGGAAATATGGTTCCTGTAATAGTCAGTAGACAATCATAATCATTCAACTGTTTCACTGGTGTTAAAAATGCAGACTAAAAATTGAGAAAATCGACAATATTGTAGAATCACAATTTAAATTGAATCAGCATCCAAAGAATTGTAAAAGAATCAAATCGGGGGAAAGCATATCATCCCAGCGTTAGCTCCAACCCCCTGATAATTTTAGACATTTTTGCTTTTTAGACTTTCAACTCAAACTGCTGTGAGAAGACATCAAACTGATTCTCTGTTTTAAACTCTAGTTTCACATGATCTGTTGTGGGGATGAAAAGGGAACAGGCAGCTCCATTCAGTGACACAACATCAGCATTTTAAGTTACAAGAACTTGATTGTGGTTTATAAGTCATCACATCTCTTATACAGCGTCTTTCATTATCAGTCAAAGAAGTGACTTTCTCACATGCACCAGAAACCACGATCATCCTGACATCACACCTGAGGACAAAATTAAAATGTCCTCTAGTCTGTCCTATAGTCAAACCGATAATGTCAATTCAATAAAATTCCATTTGCTGCACCCGCAAATCCCTCTGGATAAAAAAATGACTGTTGCTTTAATGTTGCGGTGGCTCTGAGGTGACGGGCCTCAGGGGGGACGGCTGAACCGAGCACAGAAGACGCCTTTGGCCTCAGCTTGCAGCCAGAAGGAGAGAGCTGAGAGAAATCAGGCCACTGCTATCACGCTGAAACAAACAGCCTGTTTACTATGAATCTCCATCTGAGTTTATAAAAAAAAGAGAGGAGACGACTGAGTGTTCACAAACCTCGAATGAATCACAGCTGATATGATTCACCTATATGAGAGGAACTCCTTCTTTCTATGTGTTAGTCTTTAAAACATTCAAATCTGTGACTCCATTTCCTACAATGAGAGGATTTACAGCTCCTATTTCTTTTTACTAACAGAAGGCATCAAAATAACATTTAGTGGAAGTTCTTCCTTATTTAGCCCACTGCTGGTCCAAAGTACCTGTCGTGAAAATACAATAAATGTTCACAGCCAAAGACAGATACGTCCTCATGTGGAAGCTCACTAATCTCCATGTTGTGCTTAATAATATCTGAGTTTTTGTCTTAAAAAATCACCAGTTATTTGTTCA
The DNA here is from genome assembly GCA_962446985.1 of Xyrichtys novacula. Lineage (NCBI taxonomy): Eukaryota > Metazoa > Chordata > Actinopteri > Labriformes > Labridae > Xyrichtys > Xyrichtys novacula. The sequence continues at coordinate 13,523,244 of OY660879.1, read as the reverse complement.
GTGCTTCTGGTTTCTGTGTTTGGGTGTGGTGGAAGTGAAAATTGGGGAAGCTGTTCCACAGATTAGACGGCAAGCCATAAAAAAAAAAGATACAAAATATGTGAAAAACTGGGTTTGCTTCCATAAAAAGAACCAGAAGTTATAAGAGTACTTATAGTTGGATCAATTGCACTAAAACTGGCCTAAGTGTTCTGCACATGCTCCAGTGTTTGCATGGGCTTTGGCCAGGTCTGGTGGCTTTGAAGAGACTGAAGCAGCTTCTGTTTATCCTTCAAATCTCTCCTACTTTATAACAAAAAGGTCAATTTCTTCAGGATTTTATCTACAGTGCTGACGCCCTTTTAGTCTTGTTATCAAACCAGAGCCTCATGGTGACCATTACAGCCTGTTACACCACTGTTGGTAGGCGATATTCACTTGAGTAATTCAAAAAGTTTTTGAACCTATCATCCGTGTGGTGTGAGTGTTTTGCTCTGCAGGAAACATCTAGGTTGGTGAGTCACTGTAGTGTCAGAACAATGGTCTCCAAATACTTGAGGAAGTCACAAACACACTCTCAGCTTTTTGCCTTACTTTCTTATAAAGACAGAACGTGACTGAACAGTCATAGTTAGGAGGAAGAAACGGGTTTCACAGTCTCAACGGTTGTGGATTAAATTGGATGCAGAGTGAGTGCACTATTTTAGCTCCACTTCAAATACCTCTGAAAACCCCTGACAGCTCCCAGATACAGCTTTAGGTAAGTCCTTAGTTTGAAGTCCACCACTTAGGAGTCAATTAAGCTGTCCAGACATCGGGTGAGAGGAGAGGAGTCCAGCCAAGCCTCCTCCTCCTCCTCCTTCTGTCCCTCACCCGCCCCTCTGGTGAATCACCTGGCCCAACACTGACAGCACACAGCCTTGACAGATTGTCCATCAAAGCAGATGGGGGAGTGGTCTGAGCAGCAGAACCATCTGGAGGCTCAGGCTTCAAGTCCTACAGGTGTCAGTCAGCTGTTCATCAGGCCCTACATATGGTACAAACACACTGATGCTGGAGTGGGGAGGAGGCCATTTTGTCATTTGGACCTTGGTGCTGTTGCTTTCAAAGTGTAGATGACAATGGAGAGGTCCAAAACCACAATGAATGTTTGTTTACTTTTCTAAAAATCTAACAACTATTATCTAGATTTTAAAAGGTACATTTATCATATATCAACCTGTATATCAACATATCTGGTTTTGGATTATTTACATTTGATTGCTTGGGATCTTTTGGGGACTGGGGGGCTCAGACTGTTATTCTGTGTCCCAACAGAGGTAGACCTTATATTTGAGGGTGACAGACATAAGAATCCATTAACAAAAACCTCAAATAACAACTAATGTGCTCCAATTTATCAGTTTCAGCTCTGACTTAACATTTAAAACACCAAAATTAAACATGTAACACAACAGACACCAAAGACAGGCAAGCAAGTCTCTCAGTTTTTCACTAACACTGCTGTCAACAGACATACTGTATAGGGCAGCCAAGTCTAACCAAGTGAATTAGTCTTAGTTGTGGTCAGAATATCTAAACACACTTGATTCAGGCTATATTGACCTGGCAGGCCAAATATGAATCACATGTCATGATATTTCGAGCTAATTTTTCCTTGATTGGTTCCTTGAAATCAGTCTGGCATCTTGTTTGTTTTGAGAACCTTATCGTGACGCATTGGCAGTCATTTTGACTCTACGATCAAGCAAAGAGTCATAACAAAACGCCTCTGTGCACAGCCAACTTTGAGCTGAGTGTGCAGAGACCACCTGCAAATCGCAACACTTACAATAGAGTATAACTCTTTGCACATTAATGCTGTCAAACAACTACTTTGAAAAAATATGCTTACATATTGTTTGACAGTCTCTGCCACCAAGAGTTAAGTACTTACTTGATACTAGGGCTGGGCGATATGGAAAAAAGTTTATCACGGTATATTTTTTTCATATCAGTTGATATCGATCACAATATTTAAAAAATCAATTGTCAATCTTAAATGTTCCCTGTGACTCTTGAATGAAATTTAACATGTACTCGACATAATTTGCATTTCAAATTACTCTGCTTCATGTCCAACCTGCAAACACACCACCGACGTTTTCATGCCAGTGTTGTCATCTGTTGAGCCTTCTTCTGCATTTCCTTTTCTTTTGTTCTCACTGACAGTGCTGTCGGCTTTACATTTTAAAGTGCTACTGTTCATGTAGCTGCAGTCTGCTACTACGCAGTTGTTTGCTACTTGGTTCTAATTCAGCACATGATTGGTTCTGCGCGGCACGACCTGGAGCGACTCCCCTTTTCATTGGCTATTTGTATAGTCTACCTACACATGGCAAAACACAGACTATTGAAAAGCATACTGACAATGTTTTATATTGATATTGAGGGAAATTAATTTTCGATGTATATTGTTATCGTTTTATCGCCCAGCCCTACTTGGTACTCATGTTAAAAACTGTACTTTTTACCTTCACCTGTGTAAATTAATAGACTTCTGCTTAAAGTTCCTTTAATGTGGGTCATTTTTAGGCCCCCTTGTGAACACATGTACCTACTTCAACTTTAAATAAAGGCGGTTTCAGCAGCATTAATCTTCATCAGTAAATCTGGTTGTCCTCTTTCCAGCTCTTTATGACAATGACTTCATGGAAATGGTTAATGTAATTTCTGATCGTCCTATTTTCTTATGCAAAACAATTTGTCTGTTTCTAACCAACTTAAAACTCATCACATGATCTTCAAGTAAAATATCAATATATTTATAGACATATACTTCCCTCTACGCTATAAGTTAGAAAAGGTGTTGTGAGTCCGTTATGAAGAACTTGGTTAACACCCGTCTCACGGGGAGGTTTCTCTTTTCACCTTTTGTGGACTGGAGCCAAACAAACAAGCCAAACCCGTAGTTTATTATCTCTGAGTAATGGCTGTTGTGTGCATATGAGAACATGTTATCAGACGGGCCTTGTCTGACAAGATGGCATCAGTAATTTGCTCTCCGCGTCACTCATAAACTTATTTGTTTTCAACGACACCTATTGTAACATAATGACCGACCTTGAGCGAGCATATGGCCGTATAAAGGCTGGCTTTATCCTCCCGGCGGCTAGGCTAACAACAATTAGCTTGGCAATGACACAGTAGATTCCTGTAGAGAATGTAAACAAAAACGGCCATTGAGTGGAGGAGGACCACGTCCTCAGTACTGCTGCTGCTGTTAGCTTAGCTCGTGTTAGCCCAGGAGCGCATGGTCGCGAGACAGGACGTGAAATACTCCCATTAAAGGCCGAGGGCAGTTGACTTGAATACCCTCACAGTTCAGTCTCAAACTGGAGACTGAAACCACAAACACAAAGAGAGGGTCATTACGTGCATATTGAATAAATATCTCCTCTTTGACACTCACCTCAAACTGCCAGTGGGCCGCTTGTAGGAGCTGCTTCGCCTGATCAGCGGCGCAGCCTGCCGTCAAAACAAACTGGTTGATCATAACTTGATGTCTGAGTTCGTCCATATTCACCGACATGGCCACTTTCCAAGCAGTTTGCTTAAAGCCGAAACAAAGAAAAGAAAAGAAAAGAAAACAGACTTTAATCGGCGCCTCAAAACCCTCAAACCCCGTCCTCCCTGTCTGCCTGTCTGTCTGTCTCCCACCGTCGAGTCTCCGTCCGCAGCTTTCAGCAGCAACAACAATATTTTCATGTCATCACCAACAACAAAGAGGACGGCGCTCCTGATTGGACGCTCCTGAGCCAAGAGAGTACTAGAGGGGCGCTGATTGGCTATCACAGAGAAGGGTTTAAATTAACTGGTGCGCTTGGTTTTCTTCCCAATGACATTTCCAGTGGGTGGAGTCGAGCGGAACCACAATGAGTGATACCCTCTCCACCCCCCTGTGGTTATCCTGTAGACGTGTACACGCGCTTTTGAAGATATCCGTTACACTGACGTAATGCGTAAATTCATAGAGATGATTGGTTACACTGTTCGGCAGGTATACAAACCAAACACATTGCAAAATATTGAGCACATTTCTAAATAGTTCATTTAGAATACTGTTGTTTAATGCATACGATTTAACTACATGTGTTGTTGTTGTTGTTTATAGTGTAAATACTTGTATATTATCTCTATATTTTTGCTTATTTTATCTGTTATTTATTTCCTCCTTTACTGTATTTGCACAGGAATACTGTGACAAAAGCAATTTCTCCCTGGGGATTATTATTAGTATTTCTGATTCTGATACTTTTAAGTTGAAGAATAAAATATATTTCTTTTTTCTTTTAATACAGTTAACCTTCAAATACAGGACAAACATTATCAAGGTGATTCACACATATTTACACAAATTTCTTCCAACGTAACTTCTTGTACTACATTGTCCCTTGTGGATTAATTTCATGGAGAATGTCAAGACCCCCTTCCCAACTTCATTTATTATTTTTCATTACTCCTAACTTTTATCAAATGCTTTGTTGTGGGTCTGACTGCAAATAACAAATTATATAATGTTTTCTTGACAAATGACACTAAATTTTCCCAATAAAACCTGTAGCAGATATAAAAATATAGGCCTGAATGTTAAGCCAGCAACAACAATCTGTTAAAGTATACTTTGATTCATATAAAGTGGAACAAAAGCAGCAGTCGGCTACAATATCCCTTTCTAGTAAGTAATCTTAAAACTGGTATTCATGAAAGTTGAACAAAGACTTGATCTGGACCCTCAAGTTCAGTCACCTTCAGTCATGCTTGAAAACAAATGCGTGCACCAGAACTTAAGTGGGCATTATTGTTTGCAATCCATACCTTACAAAAATCAATACTTTTAAGAGACCACTAAATAACGCACTGTTCTTTTTATTCATAACACATTTGGAGTTCTCTGAAAACATCATACTGAAGTTTACCTCACATAATTAAAGTAAAAACAGGGGGGAGAAAAACCTTGGTTCATTTTAAAATTCACCTTCATCTACAGATTTCTCTACATGTTTGGTCCTGCTGTAAACATACACTTTAAGACTATTATTCTTCGGTACACACACTTTTGCACTGCAAGTTTCAGGTCCTGCTCCCAGGAAAAGGACCTGAAGTGTGTACTCCAAACGCATCACTGTTTCAAGAGCACTCAGCATGCCATGGACCTCTTAAATTGATTTTTTTGACATCTCAGTTGTCAAATGTCTGCTTCCACCAGACAGGTCACTGAAAGATCCTGAGTTCAAATTCAGGTCTGGCTACATGAGGCACTAAAGAAACGCCTTCCTGAAATGTTGTTTGAGAAGAGGTTTTACAGAAGCAAAATCAAATGGTGAAATAAAAAGTAAAACAAAAAAGAAAAAAAAAGGAAGCACTATCAGGCAAGTCCTGTGGTGAAATTGTTTAGACTGTTGGCTGTTTGTGAAATTGTTATAAGAAAGGAGGAGAGAAAGCAAGAAGGAGTAGAGTTTAAAGAAAAAAAAACTGAAAGTAACAGGTGAGAAATGAAAAAAAAAAAAGGTGAAAACAATGTCAAAAAATTTTCCTAGTGTATGTTAAAAGTGTGATGAACAGGTTCAACCAGCAGGGGCTGTCAATCATTTCCATACCTCATGGTCTTGAAAACTTGACAGAAGTTTCCAGATCTCGAAAATTTTATTTATAAATTAAGTTACGGCAACTTGGTATTATAACCATCAGAACAATGTGGTGTTTCAACTTCATTTGGCACAATTAGACAATTTTGGCTGACACAACTTGAAATATTATGTATTGCTGACAACAAAATAAGAAACTTTTTTTGTTTGATTTGTTTTACAGTGTATGCATTTGGATTTCCTTGCATTGGCTCATTTGAAAGTGTAACTGAGCCAAGTTACAGATTCACTCATGTAGCTCCGGCAGCGACACTTACTCACTCTTCATTCCATGACCTAACATCACCCCAGGCTTTGCTCCATATATAATTACCAGTTTGTAGTTGTGCCATCTGAATAACGGAATTTTCCACCTCACAAACAGTAAAAAAAATTGCCTCTTCATTCAACTAGGAACCCCAGTGTAGGCTCTCAGTGACAAATTTTAAAGGGGGAGATTATTACCCTCAAAATGTTAGAGTGCAGAATTGTTAAATTTGTTAGCTTGTACTAAAAAGTGTGATTGTTAAACTTTTTGTTTCTATTCTCTTTGAAATCCATTTTTCAGGAATGAAGAAGTCAAACAGGGACAAACAACATCTCAGATCAGGCTTCACATAGCCATACCAGGGACCACATAGTTGTTAAACAGCGACCTCAGGTGGATGTGGTAATTATGACCAGGGTCATGGAACTAGGAGAAAAGGGATGAGAAAAGTAGCTGTTGAAAAAAAATTGTGAGAAAGAAAAGAGGTCAGACAAAAATAATGATCAAATTTAGGAAAATTATTTGAGTAATAGGGTCCTAAAAATTGTCAACATAATTTTCATGAAAATATAACAGCAACTAAAGACATGTTAGAGTAAGAATTGAAGGAGGGCTGAGCTACTAATTAAGAAAGCAACAGGTTATCAAATTTAACAATGAAATCAATCCCGTGCTTGACTAGATCTTAGTTGTTGTTGTTTTTTTAATTAAAAATACCAGTTATGATAAAAAAAATATATAAAGGACAAGCATGCTTTAAAATGTTAATCATTCATACATGTATAGAAAAAAGTTTTCATAAAAAGCATCAATACAAATTTCAATATATTTCAGAGACATAAAAAACTCATCATTGGAGCTTTAAGTAATATATTAGCCAGCAGCATCAAGAAAAAGAAGAATTGATGACAGTATTTCTGCTACTTGAAGATGATGAAAACATGTATATATGGAGGGAGCTACAGTACTCTCTGTTTTTAAAAAAAAGAAACAGAGTCACTCAAGTCCTCTCCATTAACAAAGGAAGGATAGAAAAGAAGGGTAGACCAAAGAAGAAATGAAAATATTACCATTAGGCCACATGTTAAAGTATCAGTTTCAGCAGAATTAAACTTGACCCCAACCTGAAAACAAAAATGTGCGTGTGTCTGTGTATACTCTCCATTCTGTCCATCCGTCTGTCAGTCAAGTTCTTCCTCTCCACCTCCTGTGAGTCCTAAGTTGACCCTGCTCTCTGTGAGGTTACCATGGTTGGCTGCTCTGGCTGTGACCTTTGATCCCTGATGGAGGTGGTGTGATAGGACTGTGTAGAAGCACGTTGCATGTAGAGGACAAAACAAGCAAAGACTGCTTTGTCCACAGTGAACACAAAAAATGATACAAGTTGAAAGTTCCCTACAGGACCTTTAATGATTTATTGACGTGTAAAAGGTAGAATAAGTTTTTTAATACTTCTGTATGGGGGACAAAGAAACCACATATACAAAGTAGGGTCAAGCTGGAGTGAGATTAGTTCAATACTTGACAAAAAATATACACATGCTATCTCCATTTAAATTGCTACTTTTACTTAAGTGAAACATCTGAGTAGTCAATGCTTGGTGGAAAAATCACCCTGTGGATTAAAATGTTTCCCAGAAAATGAAAGTGTTGGACCAGTTGAAGTCAGCAGTTGTCAGCAGAGTCCACTGTACTCTACATCTGCCTTTGAAGAGACATGAGGCCTGCAGAGATAAGACAGGCTTTTTTTTATTGCTTTACAGTTGTCTTTGTGAGGCCCCTCAGGAAACCACTCAGCCAGCTAATGTAACGTCCGAGGGGCCTAACCTTTTTGTTTTGTCTTTCTCTTCCACCCTGTCTTATGAGGAAAACTACATTCTCACATTCAGACATAGACACACAGATACACACAAAAACACAAAATATGAATCCATGTCACTAATTTAATTATAAGAGAAGATTACAGAGCTGTTTCTCCTCTTTTACTGTTATATGTGGATATGTGACAGTTTCATTTATATGATTTTTCATCTGTGTTTATTTTCTATACTTTGCTGCCTTGCTAATCTCTTTCTGTTGATCTTCTTATATGGTAATTCAAAAGCACAGTCTGCTCCTCAGTGGTAGAAAAACAGGTTATTCTAGCTCTGCACAACTGTGAACCTGCTGCACTCTTTATACTTTTGGGTTTTTCCTTCACAGGGGAACTGTATTTTGGGCACCTATAAATGTCCCAGATTGGAATCTTTAGAGACATCACCATTTCTGTCGCCATGCAAACAGAATATGTCAGATTCTGTGATAACTGGGAATTCACAGATCTGTTTGCACATGCATATTGCCTAACCGGTCAAATAGCTAATACTCATCACTCTCACACCTACTAGTGGTGTGATGTTTGAAAGTTATAGCCCCACCTGCTGGTCTTGGATGAACACTTAACCTTTTCACTTGTTTTGGAGGCATCCCTGTAGAGATACCGGGTGTCTTTTCATTGCCATTGGGTTTTATAATGTTGTCAAATTAACATATTTTATTTAATACAGCAAAATATTATTATTGTTATAACCTTTATTTAACCAGGTTTGACCCATTGAGATCCAATATCTTTTTTGCAAGGGAGACCTGGCCAAGAATGGCAGCACATACAGTTTCAATACAATAATCACATTAATCATATAGAAAACAAAAAATACAAATAATAATTACATTTTCAAAATTAGTTAAAAAAGATTCTTTAAAGATTTGCACTCAAATAAAACATTCGTACTCCTGAAGCCTGGATGTAATGGACATTATCATGGATTTGAAGACATTCAGAGATACCAGACTTTGGAGTTTCAGGTCTGATTGCAAGATGTTCCATGATGTTCCATGTACTCCCTTTTCCAGCACATTAAGGTAATTAAGACTTGACTTGTTGGCTTGGAAGGCCATTTCCTGTCAGGATATCATTCAAAGAAGGGGTATTATGCTTATTTTTGTTTTTGTTGTCCCTCTGATGGCTTCTTAGCAGCTTTACATGATTTACAGCAAAAAAAAAAAAAAAAAAAAAAAAAAAATCTTAACATATTTAACAACACTTAACATCATTTCAGCCTCTGAAAATCTAAAGGGACAATTCTGGCATTTCTAAGGAGACTCACATTCTAAATTTCTGGTATATTGGTTAAACTATCAAAGACTATAACAGCACAAAACAAACTCACTGCACAAATGTTAAGCAACAAAACAGTTGAACACTGTTAACGAACAAAACTAACGGAAAACTGGAACGAGAGCAACCAAATTCCAACACATTTAAAATCTCTCATGTTTCGACATTTATTAAGTTTGCAGGTTTGATTAAAAAAGAAAAGAAAAGGATTGGGTGAATAGTCTGTTTAAAGTCCACGGATGTCCCCTGGTGTGTCCCCAGGCCTTAGTTTGGAAACTTAACTGCTGTAGTCTCAGTTGACGTTAGAGTGATTAAAAATGAAGCACCATAGAAACCAGCGGGCCAATGAAGGAGCGGGGAGCTGTTTACAAGGGGGGTGTACCGTTGCTATGGTTGCTGGACAAACCTCCTGCAACCAGGTATTAAACTGCCTCCCCGGCGGATCCTGCTGCCCGCTATTACACCCGTTATAAAGATCTCTGCGGAGGGTAAGAGGCGCCCAGCACAGCGCCAAACACTCGATCCACAGGAATTTATCTTTTTCTTAATTTGACGAAGAAGCTGAGGACAGGTGTGCTTCAAGCAGGCGCAGGTTCAACGGTGAAAAGGTGCCACTGGATTTGGATTTAAAAGGACCCATTTTTCAACATTACAGCTGACGAGGGGTAGGTTTATTATTCTAATTAAAAAAATCATTTATAATTGCATGTTTTACAATTTATAGCCCTTGTCTGGTTCAAAGGGCCTCAAATATCTGCACAGATCCATTCTGCTGCATCAACTTTTGAACACAAAAGAACTAGGCTACTTATTACGCACGTTCATATTATTTTAAACTAAATGCTTTAAAGAACGAAATTTATTTCAACTGTAAAATGACCCTCACCTTTCTAACTATCTGGGTTGTAGAAAACCAACAGACATTAAATGAAAAGGTGCGCTTTTTCTGGCACTGCGCGTCAAGTGCATAACGGAATTTTTCGGGAAACTTCTGGAACTGATAGCTTATACAAAGGATTCCTGCACATCAAGGGTGGGGGTGGGTGGTAAGATGGTCAGAAAATTCTTTACCTTTACCCTCCACACTATCCCCTCAATTCCAAGTGATAGACTTACCATAGAATTTAAATGGAAATGGGAAACCTTTACGCACACAGGGGCTCTGTTTTGAAATAGCACCGTCATTGTCCTGCAGTCTCACACTTTCATGAAGCTGGGTGTATATTTTCGGCCCTGTCAGGTGGTGGCAACTGGTGAAGGAGGAGGAGGAGGAGGAGAAGGAGCTGGGTTACAAAAAGGAGAGGAGTGAGCCATGCTGTCTGTGAGCTGTGCCGACCTGTGGCCTGAAGGCTCGGTGGCTCTGGAGGAGGAGGTGGTGACCGCCGCTGCCAAGGCCGAGGAGCTGGACAGTGCGCACAACACCAGCAGCACCAGCAGCTGCTGCAGTTCCGTGAACTTAGACGACAGCCTCACCAGCCTGCAGTGGCTGCAAGAGTTCTCCATCCTCGGTGCCAATGTGCCTCAGCAGGCCCACCACCAGCCGCACCTGTTCGGCCACCAGCCGCTCGGCTCAGACGCCCCGGCTTCTCCTCTCGCTGGGGACCCCGCCTCCTTTGGCATGCCCCTGACCCCGGGGAAGCCCACAGCGGCAGCCTACAGCAGGATGCAGACCCTCCCCAGTATCGTTGCATACGGTCATTGTCCCGATGAGGTTGACTACAAGACCAACCCGCATATCAAACCGCCCTATTCGTACGCCATACTCATCTGCATGGCGATGCAGGCCAGCAAGAAGAGCAAGATCACACTGTCCTGCATCTATAAGTGGATCACTGACAACTTCTGCTACTACAGGCACGCCGATCCCACCTGGCAGGTGAATAGACCACACACACTCTCTCATACACACAACGAGACAAATTACCTCACACAAAGCGAACAATACACTCCAACAAAAGGATGCCACATTTCCAACACACTTCCCCTTTGTTTGAAAGTGACTTTTAGTCGGATCTGCTCCCAGTACCGAGGTCAAATCACAGCTGGGGATAAGATTTTTCAAGACCAGAAAAGAAAATCTCACATACTGAGAGGCCTGGGCTGATTGCCACAGTCTGAAGGGGTGTTAGTGACTGGCTGTGGGGGAAATTAATAACTCCAGCAACAAGAAGTAGCACAAAGCTGCACTGAAAAATAAATTCACTTAACAAGAGGAGGGGAAAAAAGGGTGAAGCAAGGGAGCCTAAATCAAGTTGATGACCATCTTGGCTCTTGAAGAAAAAGCAGAATAGAAATTATACAAAAAGTAATGAATGGAAAAACATCTTTCAAACAAAAATACAGAGTTTAAATAAATTATTTATTACACAACTATTTCTTACTTTTTAAGAGTGGTTCTTTTCCATTCAACTCCTAGAACTTCATACCTCACTGGTTTTTCTGCTTCAGCAAAACTAGCAATGGAAGGGTGGCAGATTCCCACTAGGAAGGGCAGGAATTTCCAAGAAAATTTTAATTTTGCCGGATAAATGATTGATGAAGCTGTTAGCTGTACTCCCGTGTTTCAGCGTCTGCCATTTCAGTGCATTCTGTTATTGTACGGCAGTGCATGGGGCAGATAATATTTAACAAAGGTCATTGGGTTACTGCTCTATTTAGGCTCCAGGGAAGGAGGGTGTGAAGTTTAATGAATGAATGCAAGGGTACACAGCGCATTAATGTGATGTATGGTGCCTCGTGCACCCACTGCAATTGAAATGTGGTGCCCTTTTAATTTAACTGTTTTTTAAGGGGGTTTATTTGGTCAAGAGTTTAGTAAAATCAATTATATTCTGATGACAGAAGGGTGAATATAAATCTGATCAGTTTAACAAAAGGAAGGGAAAGGGGGCAATCAACTAAGGAACATAAAGGTTTCACTGAGACTGTTTCCCTACTAAAACACAAAGCTATATGATTCATTGTAATAATTCTACATGATAATTTGTGATATAATGTGAAATAATTTATCATAATTGATCATTTTACAATTGGATGAGATCTGATACAACACATTATGAAACTGTATAATATGTCAGACCATGATGAGGCACCCAATGATATTACATAATGCAAAATGATAAGACACTATTCATTAAATAGATAAAGTATATACAATGATGTTCTGCCAAGAATACATCAGGCAAAGACAGCTTATTTCAAACCTTGAATAAACAGCAATTCTTTTGCTCAAAAATGCATTTCTTTACTGTAAAAGTAGTATCCAACTTTAATAGGCCACATGCTAGCAAGTTGTGTTGTTTATATATTATGGACAACGTATGGCACCCCTGTATAAATAATTAAACTTTAACTGGCTTTGTAGCAAGAGTAAAGTCTCTGGTTACCATTGGAAGCTAGCTGATTTATCCCTTTACCAATATTCATATGATGTTAAGCTTATTGGCCGCGTGCTTTGACATCATATTTAATAAAGACATTTGAATTACATCGATTTCCTTCCTTCATCCCATTAATGCTGGGCTAACATCAAACGATTTTCACAGTCCCAGACTAAAAATTGAAAGCCTTAAGTAAATCTAGGAGTTTTACTGGAGTCTGGTGTGTTTGCATATGACAACTCGGAACTTGCTAATGCTAATATTCGGCACATGCGCCCTGCAGTGCAACCTGTGTGCGCCACATATACTGATACATACTGAGTCCGAGATAGCCTGTAAAAAAACTTTATTTTTGAGGTGTCGCCTATTATTAAGCCATGGCGATGGACCATTACACATCGGGGAAAACCAGCAGTTGATCAGTTGATGTCGAATAGGCAAGGCTGATCTGCCCACAGCTCCACCATCCACTCCTTGTTCTGGACTGTTCACTTCCGATGTTTTATCCCCAGTAATTCCTCATACATTCTTGTTCTTCTTGTTTTGACTGTCTGGTTTCCTTTGCTGCTTTTATTAGAGCTCATCTATTAGTTGCTGGTTGTGTTATGTCACTGTGACATTGATATTATCGCAAACCCAAGACAAGGGAAAGACTGATGTGAAACAGCACAGATTACCACCTTAAACTTAGATTTACTTAAGACTTTCAGATTTTGGTCTGGGACTGTGAAAATCGTTTGGTGTAAGCCCAGCATAAGAAAGCTTTGGGCACATGGTTTTAAAATACTAGTTCCTATGAGTCTTCTTCTGAGATCAGTTTGATGGAGTCTGTTTGAAGGTGTCTGTAAATATGCTCCTCTGTCTCCAGAACTCCATCCGACACAACCTGTCACTCAATAAGTGCTTCATCAAGGTGCCACGACAGAAAGATGAGCCAGGCAAGGGGGGTTTCTGGAAGATTGACCCGCAGTATGCTGAGCGTCTCCTGAGTGGTGCCTACAAGAAGAGGCGAATGCCCCCAGTCCAGATCAACCCAGCCTTTCAGAACAGGGTCAGGACCAACCTCCAGCCTCAGTCCAGAGGCCCCTCCAATCACACAGGAGGTTTAAACGGTTTGTTTGTCAACCCAGAGTCCCAGAGACTCCTCCAGGAGTTCGAGGAAGCAAGTGGTGCAGACCAGAACTGGGATCCTCACCTTGCTGAAGGGACAATGCTGGGCTCCTGGCCAGTTGTTCGAGGGAGAAGTGGACTAAAGAGGAAACAGTCCCAAGGCTCCAGAAATGGCATCAAAGCCCCACGGCGTTCCAGCTCTCCTCTGCTCTCCACAGATGACCCCAAAGAGATTGGACTCCTGAAGGGCGACTTTGACTGGGATGCCTTGCTGGACTCGGCCCTTAGCGGGGAACTCAGTTTGGATGGTGAAGAGCCCCTGAGCCCCATCATCAAGGAAGAGGACCTGACAGTTCGGGGGACCCACATGTCTCCCATTGAAGCCCCAGCAGGCACAACAGACCTCCATGTGTTGATGGAGACCCAAAGGAATAATGATGTTACAGACTTTGCTGAGGAGACCTTTCTTGCCACAGCGTTCCTCGAGAACCCCTGGCCAGAAGAAGAGGAGCAAGGCCGCAATGACTTCCTCTGTAGCTCCACAGTCAACCTGGACCAACTGTTTGACCTTGGAGACTCGCTTGGTGGAGACCCAAGCACCCGGATTGACACCCTCCTTTAAGGAATTGTTGTCTTCCAGGACTTCCTTCACAAGTGAAAACTCTTGGATATCCTGCTGGGGAAAACAGACGATTTTTTACACTCAAGCAACTTTTATTATCCTTCGCAAGATGTTTGAAGTCTTTTAAGAAAAACATTTCTTTGCTGATTCATGCAGGTTGTACATGCACAATGCCTGCTGAAAAATGATGCCACAATGTACCACACCACTTTTGGTGAAGTACGAAATGATTTATGACACTCAAAAACGAATCAGAACAAGTTCTAACCCAAAAAATATAGCGGTTTGGTAAAACTTGAGTCAGTCGGTACGTTCACATCCACAGTTAAATAGAGTGATAGCTTGGTTCATCAATGTAGCTGGTCTGCTGTCCTTGTCCCAGTCTATGATCACCAGGAGAGTCGGGAATCATCTTACTATCATAAGTATGTCCGCCTCCACTATGCAAGGTGGAAATACACCTCCTATCAGCTTGGTAATGTTGAGCCGTGTCCCTGTTGACATATTCCATGACATACCAAAACATTTGACAAATGAGTTAGCAAGAGGCTAGCAGGTTCCTATGTAGGTATTCAAGTGTAGCTATGAGAAATTCCATTTAGTACAACTTCAGTTAGACTAATCTCTCTGTTTGTATTTTAAAAATGTAGGTTAAGTCAGGCTGATGCAACTAATTGAGTTTTTGAACAACATGTAAACGTATTGACTGAACTACTTTTTCAATTTTGGGGGATTAACTCCATCCAACATTTGATCTATGAAAGTTCTAGTCAAGACAGGAGACTGTGTCTTTGGTTGGTAAATATCAGACTCGAAGAGCTGGACACTCCACCCCTAAAAGAGATTTTTTTTTTTTTTTGTACAAAAACAGAGCCAATGCGTGAACAGGATACAACAACATGATTTCTGTTTACATCATAGTGAGAGTGTTCATGCTGGTGTTCCTTAGTTAGGCTTAGCTCCCATGTCAAAGAAGGTATTGCATTCAAATTTCTTATTTCCTTAAGAGGTGTGAAAAATGGAAGCAAAACTTACCGGAGTTGCATTTTGTAAGACAGGATGTCGTGTTGCTGAGGACTTATTAAATATGACTTTCAATATTATAACAGCAGCACTATGGTAATGAATAATCAGACATGTGCCAAATGGGCTTTGGTGAAGATGTGATTTACTGTTGTTTTCTTCTGATTGTTCTTTTTTATTTACTAACTTTTCTCTATTTTTCTGCATTTTTTAAGATGAATTAGTTGCAGTTTAACTAGATCAAATATGATTACGCTGCATGCTTTTTGTTCTTTCCAAAAGGAAAGGTAATGTTTTTGTTCATACCTGTCAGAAGATACACCTTAAAGTACTTAGAAACCACTTCCTTGAACCCGACAGTGCAGATACATGGATGTTGAAAGTAAATGGATATAAACAGCTAGGGGCAAATTTCTCCAACAAAGATCTAAAGTGACCTCAAAGTGGTCACTTTAAAAAGGCCACGGCGCCTTGTAAATGAGTACCTGGCCTTATCCGTGCCAAGAACAACACTTGGGACTAGACATGGTGGCAGTGTTTTTTAGTAAAAGTCTATTTTAGGGTGTTTTTGTCAGGAGATGTTATACGTTCATTAACAAAGAGCTGACGCTGCATGGATGTACTTTGTTGGAAACATCCAAATCACTACATAAACTCATGACTTGATTTTTAGCTTAAAAGCTACAGAAATTGCTCCCATTTTCCAGCAAGATGTGTGAAAGTGCAATCATTATACATTGGTACTTATTAAATACAACATTCAGCTGTCCATGTCGTTTACTTTAGAGGGACCAGTTTCACTCTGTTGTGTATTATGAGGTGTGAACACACTCCTCCAGGACAAAGGGCTCTTCTCAAAGACAAAAATACTGGATCAAAGATACCATTGTTGTGTATTAGCTTTTCTCAGCTAGATTATACTTTAAAACAAATAGCTAACTTTCCATTTTACCTCATGATTGGGTTTGTTAAGTCAGAGACACTGTATGGATTCCTTTATGTTTTCTTTTTCCACAAATAAAGAAAAATTACATGTATTGCATCTTGTTTACTTATTCACAGCTGCACTGGCAGCACAACTTTAGAAATGTTACAGTTTGACAATTATTCAATTAAATTTGGCAAAGAAATTCTTTTTACCCAGAGGATGGCTCCTGCTGACGTTAGCAGTCCTCTGATAGTTGTTTCAGCATGATTATCGTGTTTTTGTTTGTGGTTTAGAGTGAAATATGTTGAGAATTTTTGGTTGGATTGTCATGAAACTAGATGAAAATAGTGGCACCCAAATGAAGGTCATGACTGTTTTGGATGTCATTATTTGACTCTCTGAAGAATCACTGTAAGGTTGGTCTCTGTGGTTTGAAATGACATATTCAGACAATTGTTGGACAAATTTGCATGCCTTTTGGTACAAAGATTCAGGGTACCCAGATGATATGTTGTATGCCTTTGGTGATCTATAGACTTCTCTTTGTAGTGTCACTATTAGGCTTTAATTCCTAGTCATCCAGTGATGTACCTCCACATTTTAGTTGGGTGTTAAAATGCTGGACAAGAATTCATGCTCCTAAGATGATGGTAAATCAAAATGACTTCCGTAATCCCATTGTGTGTCTCCAATGACATGGTGGGATTAACATATTTAGTTTAAATGAAATACCTCAACATTCAATGGATTGCCATGGTATTTGCAAAGATATTCATGTTTCCCAGAAGGTCAACACAGCTCAGAGGATGTAAATTAAGGTTCAGAGTGGAATATTTTGGCAACTTTTGGGCAGATTGCCATGAAATGTAGTAAATAACAAACATCAATGATTCTGAGAATAAAAGTTATTACTTTGGTCATTTTTTTTACCATCAGGTCATGTGTTTTATTTCATTCAGGGGACATCTGTAGTTCCGAGGATGAACCACATTGATTTATGGGATTAATCTTTTTTGTTTCGTTGAAATTCCCCAACATCTAGACGTAGCATGTATTTCCAAAACGTCTGTATTTTTAAACTGAAAAATTTCCAATACTTTTTTCCAACTTCCAAATGCCTCTGGCTGACTTGTGTCTACAGCTCATAGTTTAAGTTAGCATGCTAAAATTTAATCAAAGGCAGTGAACATAGTTAACATCGTACAAATGTACATCAGCACGCACATGTTTTTAATAAGCTAATATTAGCATTTTGTTCAAAGTACTCTTGACCACGGCCTGACTGAGCCCCTTGTGTGGCTATAGGCTGTTCAGTCTTGTTTTCCTCTTTGTCCGACAAACCCCACCCTTCCCTTTAGTGTCCCAGCACATGAGATTTACGTTGGTCTTTTCCTGCTCATCTCTTTTGGGTCCCTTGCTGTGATCAGGCAGTGGATGGGTAATAGCAGCAGGGGGTGGCTGGGTTTCTCTTTCAGGGCTTTGTCTGTGCTCAGTCAGACTCTTGTTCCCCCATGGCGCTTGGATCTGTGGTACTTCATTGGGTCGGTGTGGGGTCTAACAGGGACAAGTGTCCCACGGCCCTATATATCACCGCCTGTCTGCCCCGCTTCAGACCACACTGTCTCTTTCTGACCCCGCTGCAGATTAGCTTGGTGGCTCGCGTTCAGGGATTCATATGAATAGCCACAGTGATCAAATGCAAATACACAGAATTCAAGAAGCCTGCACCCAACCTCCTGGTGCGGGAATCAGCAGGCATTCTGTCAGCAAACGTGTCTGTCTGTGGTCATCTATGAGTGTGATGGCAGAGAGATTAAGGGCTGTAACGGTACACCTCTGTAAAATGGACACCCAACACTCTGCTAGAAGGGTAAGATCCTACACCTTCATGCCTGGACTAGGTGCTTTTTTTTCTTGGAAAGAAGAGCTGACGTTTCCCCTTCCCCCTAGCATGAGCTTCCAACAGGCCCCCCTGGACAGCTAGCTGGACTTGGCTCTCCAGCTGGATTGCAGGGATGATAATAATAAAGTGGCAGGTCTGGTTAGATGAGAGGCCTGTGGTAACCTGATGCAGGTATTATTCTTGGGCCCTGCTGACGGCTGCAGGTAAGAGGATCCTCCTGGTGAAATGCTAACCCTCATGGCTTGTTCCAACCCAGAAACGCTGCAAACTGAAAGTGCTAAACACAAACGCCCACAGTGTCCGGGACCATGATGCAGCCACAAGTTTTAACTAGTGGGGACTTTAAAAAAGGATAGTTATACTGGGTGCTAGAACCAGAATATACCAGCTATGAACCACAGAGCCAAAGATAGGTAAATATTATGCTATTGGATGGGTGAACTTCTAAAAGCTGCTTCATTGAATGATGTTTATCGGCTGTTTCACCACTGTCCTGCTTGGTTTTTGAAAGTTTTGATCACTTTACATGACTTTTTTTGTCAGACTTTTGAAGGGTCTTCTTTTTTATGATCACAGTGACTTGTCTCCCATTTGGTCCACGAAGTAATAAACACTAATGGACAACAAATCCTCTTGCCAAACAACAGAAACTGGCAGTTGTTGGCCACTACAACAAAGACAGTTGACCTTCAAACAGCAGCCACAGGTGGATGGTTTGACAGGGAGTGACCATGGTTCAGACCTGGTATTAGTTAAATACTACAATATCATAATTGCAATTTTACAATGTCATGTAGCAGATGCTTATATCAATTTGTCTATTTGAACTGGGGCTGTTGCTTTTGTTAATTTTATAAATATAAATATTTATAAATATTAATGTTGGGCTACAAACAAACATGGTAAAACAGTAAGTAACTGGTTCATAGTAGTGGTCTTTTATGCTAATTGCCACGCGCCATTAAATGGGGGAGCGATGGAGAAGCAGTAAAGTCATGTTTTTATGGGAACAGCCTAGAAGTAATAAGATCTTTAAAAAGGAAAAAAAGTCAACTAGGACGTCATTCAAAAGCCAACTGAAAGCATTTATATAGACATATCCAGAAGGTTTGGGATCAGGATGGCAAAAACACCCTGACCATGTCAATAGTGCAAACACCGGCAGACTGGTAAGAGATAAACTGTGAGCTGGTACAGCCCTCACCAGTCCAACCAAAGCTTATCTACAGGTCTCCGACAACAAAGAAAAGAGAAAGTGGACGAAGAAGAGACGGGGAATACATCTTTTTTATCACACAGCTAATGAAAGGCCTGTTTCCTGGGTGACTGCTGGTACCATTGTCATGTAGGGCAGGAAAGGGGGGGGTGGAAGGTGGGGGTATGTTACTGATTTCAGTGAGGCTGATCAGGGCTGTGGAGGGATGGTGTAGTGGACAGAAAGAGAGCCTGGATGGAGCCTCAGATTTATTACAGTGCTGGTTTTGTGAAAGTTCAACTTACCTTACTGAATTGAGGCTCCTCTGGTCTCAAAAACAGGCTCTTCTTAAAGACTGTACAATATGTGCTTTTCCTTTCAGCTCAACAACAACCAGATTCCTCAGGTTTCTTTTTGTAGATTGATGGGTTTGTCTTCCTGGACTCCGTCAGAAATTATACATTCAACAAACTCTATTCAACCAATGAGCCTTTCTAAGTTTTTTTCCTCTATTTTTTTAAGTGAGACCTTGATAAAGCTTTAATTTTTTCACAAACATAGATGATGTTTTTTTTCTCTAAACTCTACACCATTTAATCAGAAGTACTGTAGGTCAGTGTAAAATCAGCTCTTTTTTTGTTTTACACCACTTAAGCAAACTAGAGTCAACCACTGTACTACCTACCTTGTACAGTGAAACTGAGACTCACCATAAACAAAAAATGTATGCTTTTCAGTGAGATGTAATGAACCAAAAAATAATCTTATTTATTTTGCAGATATGTCCAGGAACAGGGAAAACTTTGAATTACTGCTGGGACCTAGGAGAAGCATCGCATGTAAACAATCAAACAGATGGGACTGAGTATAGGGCCTTGTGGGACTCCACTATGATAATTTTTTTTATTTGTAAAAATGAAGATTGTCTTGCGTTTTTCAGTCATGAGTCATGCCCACGAAGGACAATGAAAGGAATCAGCCACAAGATAGATTTACACAAAAGTTGATGGTAACACATTCCTGTTTTCTAACAGCTTTGAAAGCAACACAACATCACATATCAGAGGAGCCCTCAGAATTAAACTTAGGGCTACTCATTTTTAGCTCTGTGCACCAAATATCCTGTTGGCTGTTCACATGTCCTCAGATACTGTGAAGTCTTGCCTGCCCAAGTGGATGTCTCAGAAGCATAGACGTGAAGTCAAGTACATAATATTATTTCAAAACTACTCATATAACTACTGATACTTGAACTTTACTCTTCTGTATTTTTAATTTACCTTATACCTTGTTCTCTTTTTTTCCTTTGCGTCAATAGCAGTATAGTTCATAAAGTTTCAAAAGTATGCATACGTAGACAGAGTATAAAACATACATTTTTCAGAAGATTTCCTGCCTTCATGCTCACATCAGCTCACCTTGACTTTAACCCAAAATTATTCAAGGTGAAAAAAATTCTAGCTGGAGCAAGGATGAAAAATTTGCCTGTGTTCACACATGCAGCTCACCTTGGTAATTTCAGAAAGTTTCAAGGAACTTTTTGCGAGTGAATTATTTAAACTCTTTATTTAGCATCCTATTGTGCCATAATTATAGAATCTGTCGAAAGTATACATTTTCGAATACTTATATTTCTTTTCGTATCATTTGGGGTCCAAGCACTTGTTCAAAATGTAAATCAGGGCTCTTCATCATTGAAAAACAAGAATGCCGTATGGATTTCAGTATGTTTGTGGTGTTGGGGGTGGGACAAAGATTTGTAAATCATTGTATGCAGGACCGTCACTATGTTTGGGAAGTGTGTAGGTGTGTGTGTGTGTGCATATTTGCCTGTGTGTGTATGTGTGTGCTGTGTTGCAGTGCAGGCTGAAGCCGTCTTTGTCAGGAAGACACAGGCAGAGGGGTAATCCGACATCCATCACAGGCTTAGCGAGCAATACACACTCTGTGTAACAACAAGGAAACAATACCCAGGGAAACAGTGGGAGGGCCCCTTTATTCATTACACCGGGCCGGGGGACGCTCTTTTGTAGGTGTTTCAGGGGGCTGAATGAGGCATCAGAAGAGCAGTATGACAAAGCCAACTCTGAGGTGACAAGTAAACCTCGACAGCAAGCTGGGAAAACAACGTAGGAAAAATACTGAGAACTGCAGGTCTAAGTCCTTTTCACACGAGTGCTGCACTCTTGAAAATTTCCCAGCATTGCTTGAGTAGGTGCATCTCTGGATACAAACAGCTGGACTTAGATAATGACAACCTTATTTGTTGCAGCGGGAGGTAAACATACCCACTGAGCATTTTTTTGGTCTAAAAGAAGTCTAGTAGATGTCCAAGTGTAGCCTAGACGACTGGTCTAAAATCAGGCTACCACAGGTCTAAAATTGAAAGTTTTCTAGATGTCTTAATTTAGATCAAGTTTAGACTAAATCTAAATCTGGGCTATATCTATAATACACTGTATATTGCTCAACAGCTATAATAATTATTTTGGTAAAGTACTTTGAGATCAGTTATGCAACTCACAGTTGCTTTTTGAAATAAATAGTTATCGAATAATGGGTTAAAGTGCAACAAAAATATACAGAATGTAAATGGTTGAAATTAGGTCTAAAAAAAAACAAGACATCTAATAGCCGTCTATTGCTCAGTGGGTACTGTCTGCAACATGTTTTAGCCAGGGCTTTTGTAATAAACCTGTATTGATGAAGTATTGTATGCTCCTGTATTGAAGCAGAATGCCAGCAAGCCAGCAATAGCAGCCCTCATACAGATGATTAAACCCTGATGACTGACTTTTCAAGATTTATCCATTAAAGCTGATAACTCTTCAGATAATTAATCAATTGGAAATTTGTACTTTCAAACCTGTCCTTTCCCTGTTTTCATCTAACTCTGCACATTATTGAACTCTTCACACAATACAGTTGTAGATTTCAAACTAAAAGCATAGTTTGACCATGGAGGAAATAAAAAAATGTGGAGACAAGACAGGAAAATTGTCAAAATAAAAGCATCATAATTGATTATGGGGCATAAGTTTTGGTCACAGGGATGATATGTGGATAACTCATTTATTTGAACGTAACATATGAGGTGATTTTGTGTATCAGTCAAGTTTGCTCCACACTTGTCTTGCATTTCCTCGGTTTGACTGATTGTGTTGCTTCATTTCCAAGTTTCCTCTTAATAAACATCATTCCTTCTTTTCAGAAAACTATTACCAGAGGGTTTTGCAAAAGCTGCCTCAGTGAACAACAAATTGTAGCAGTGTTATGCTGTCCAGGTAACATGCAGGTTAGTGACTCACTGCAGTGACAGAACAATGAGCTCTAAAAACTCGAGTCAATTACCAAACATATTCTCAGATTACACTTCTGTCTAGGACATTCCATACCAGCTATGCTCATTGTTTTCTTCAAATACAGCTTTCAGGCAGTGACATAGCAAAACAAAAAAACATTCAATGTCATATGTCAAATGTCTGGAGAGAAGTGTGTTAATTCTGTGGCTACGTAAAGCTTTGGTTACACGTACTGATGCCCTAAATACAGCGTGATACTGAGACAGAGTAGACATCCAGCAGCAGAAGCAGAGGTAGCACCTGAGTCACATTGTGCTGAATAAAGAGTCACCTGATCCTACCTGCGTGTGCCGCATAAGCCCCGAGAGAGGCTGAGCTGCTGAGGCGATCCCTGAGGAGGCCAAGGACTGAAAAAAACAAACATAAACAGAGTCGTAGCAGCTGCAGGCAAGCTGAGCAGTGTGTGTATGTGCGTTCTTGGCGGCCACAGTTTAACCTTGGCCGGGCATGCCCAGACCTGCCTCTCAATGCGGGGCGGGAGACTCACCAAGCCGCCTGCAGGACTTGGATTCAATCAATGAGAAAATAAAATACCACTGCAGGCAAACAAAGGCATAGTAGTCTCCCTCCACCTCGCCCCGTCTTTTTATGGTTCCTTTTTCTATTTCTCATCAGATTCCAACACATGGCTTGGCTCAGTGCAGAAGCATTAACCAGAGGATACTCTCCTTTTTTCCCTGCTTTTTACTCACTCCTTTCCAAACTTTAAATTGATTTCTTTATTTCTTTGTTTTGGGAAAGCTTTGAAACATCACTGCTTTACATATCTTAGACTCTACTCTCAATTGCATAGCTGCCGTGGCGACAACAACCACAAAGGCCTCCTCTGCACGCACCAGGTCAAGCTAGGTCCAAGCCTCGGACCCCCTCGCTGCTCGGCACAGCCAGATATTTCACCCCCAGCAGCCCTCCACCGGTCCGAAGCCGCCCCATTCAGTGGTGCAGCTTCTCTGTTGTGTTTGTGTTTAGAGCATCCACAAAATGACTTTAATCAGAGTGGACGTGGGACAGAGCGAGAGAGAGGCCCTCCAGGATGGTTCCCAAACAGCTCACAGTTGGGATGCTTCTGGCACTGCTCTTTAACTTGGCGCTTGTTCTTCCTATTCTGGGTTCAAGCTGCTGCCGCAAGACCTTTTCGAGGCAGCCGGTTTCACTCTGGATCATCACTCTGCAGCAAGTGAAACCAGAGCAAGAATCAGCTCCTGTTTGTGGAAATGATATTTCTGTTGAAAGGCAGCTAAAAGAAAAACAACACAGTTAAGTTGAGCTACTGTTGTACCTTGATTAGATGATTTTAACTAGACTTCTGTCCTTGTCCCAGTTAACAAGCACCAGCCAAGAATCAAATTGTGAACAAAAACATGTCTGCTATATCTCAAGTTGACCTATTACTATCAGAACAATTGACAAAACAGGT
This sequence comes from Xyrichtys novacula, assembly GCA_962446985.1. NCBI lineage: Eukaryota > Metazoa > Chordata > Actinopteri > Labriformes > Labridae > Xyrichtys > Xyrichtys novacula. Next base: position 13,499,234 of record OY660879.1, on the reverse strand, counting down.
TAGCATGTGGCTGATTGAACGTACATGGAGCAATGAAAACACAGTCACTTTTACACCTCTGTTCCTTTCGTCCCTACACTTTCCTCTGAGTCAATGATTTTCTTCACTGCATGGCTCCAAAGCAACGCAGCCAGGCTTTTCATCTTCAGAGTCAAAGCCTGGCATGTGAACTATGGAGCAATTTGAGGCCATAAGATGTGCAGGGAGCATCTTATGGACTCAAAATGCACTAGTATCTATATTATTGTCAACAAGAGAGGTCCTGACTGGGTTATTGTCATTTACAAGTTGTAACATGTCCGGATAACAACGTTGCATACTCATTTGCTCTTTTGCTTTGTAGCGTGCTTCCATAATGAGCCATCTGTATGAATGACCTGGACTGATTCTGTTCCTGTTAAGAGAAAAAATGGCTGCATAAACTACAAAACACACAACCGCCCCACATAGTACTGTCCTCTTTTTGAGGATTCAGACTATGGTCACCTGAGTTAAACCATTGCCACTTTACGAACATTATAAGTCTTCACTTCGAAAAATGAAGTCAAGAAACAAACAATCTAAAAAACATGGATTCAGACATGCTGAGGTAGAAAGGTTTGTGTACAGATAAAAGCAAAGAGTAACTGTGAGTAAACTGATGCACAGGACTTACTGTTTCTACTATCTTAAGTCCACTCTTGATGCCCTCCAGGAGGCCTGAAGACAACTCTTGTTGCTTCAACACCTGCAGGCCATCCTAAAGGCCTTCTGGCAGAAATGCCTGAAGGTAACCACCATGGTAACATGGTAAACAATATCAAACAATGAGAACCATGACGAAGCAATGCGTACATATCTCACAGATGTTTTAAAATCCGTAGAGTTACCATCCACACCAGTTTTCAAGCATGGTACCTTCTACTTAGCTTCTCAAAAACTTAATAACTACCAGGATGTAAACAAACTCATAGCATGGTGCAGTTTGGCAGTATTTTGATCCAGAAGTATTAGGGTTGTGTTAGCATATCACCAATCAACTGGAGTAATGTAAAAAACCTTAAACTTGTCTGAATAGATATTTAAAGGCTGTTCTGGAGATAAAGTTGCATTAAAACATCCCCAGTTGCCATATTAGAAACACTTTCCTGAACTAACGTCCGATTTGGTGGTTCTGAGGTGTGCTATGAGCCTCCCAGCAAACAAGCAACTCACCACGCTCCTAATTTTGAACATGTATCCACAGCTCTTTGCATTAACAGACACCAGAAACTACATTTTTTTGCACTATACTGCTTCACTTTTGAACACTTAAAGTTGCTGTTTTGGGCATTTCTGCAGGTATTAATTACGACATGAAGGTTAAATGGGTTTTACCTCATTTGTGGAGCCAACTCAAAGGGTTTTTAGATAAATACTTCCATGTTTTTGAATCTTGCGGGCTAGGAATTTGCTATTTGGATGGAAAAACATACGATTTTTGAAAGAGTTATCCTGATGCCTTTTACCCAGTCTTTCTAACATACTCATGAAAAACAACGCTTCACTTCTGGGTTTGGGTTTAATATGTGATCTAATAACCTCTTTAGTCTGCAAATGATTGACTTCACATGAGAGAAGAGAAACTGAGGCTAACTCAAAGCTTGAAATGGTCTCATCCCCCAACAGCCATTAAAAACTTAACTTGCTGACTTCAGTCATTTGGAAATATTAGTAATAATTTATCAACACTAACTGGGTGTGATGTCCTTTTCAAATTTAAAGTCCACTCTTGTAGTTACAAGTGTGATTGTAAGTGTCTTTTGTTTATGTAAAGTGATGTAGAACATGTGTTTCAACCTGCTGCTTATTAATAAAACTTAATGATCGAGCAGCGTGTCTATGACATTTATGACACCCCTCACCCCCTCCTCGTCTGTCTCTCGCAGCGTCACTCCTGTCATCTTTACAGCTGGGTGAGCCAGGGGGCGGGACGCAGTGTTTGTGTGCAAGGGGGTCTTTACACCCCCTGCCAAGGATCAGACAAACACTTATTAACTGAGAGGAATGCAAACAGGCTGCTGAAACGCAGGACGGCACAGGGTGGCGGGTGGGAGGTGGGGGATAGGACGTGGGGGTGAAGAAAGGGAAAGGAGAAAAAGGCAAAGGCGTCCCCTCCTCCATCCACCCTTTTTTTTTTACTTCTTGTAAACTCCCAACCCAGGAGATAGATCCAGACTTTTCCAGAACAATGCCGCTCTTGGGGTAGAGGAGGTGCAGGCATGTAGTGACCTTATGGGCTGCAGACGGCTGCAGACCCCCCAACCATGATGCATCAGGTTCCATTACAGTCCTCATTATCCTTCAATGTCAGCTGAAGTTGTCGTTGTACTTTGGAGATTTAGTCACCTTTTGCAGAGGCTGCTAGTCTATGGAGTAGCTGAATGATGTTCATAATGTTACATGTAAGTGTTGTAAATCAAACATGATATAAAGAATCAATTCAAGAGTTTTATATTATATCCAAAAATGCTACAGAGTAGGGGACTCTGAGGCCTGAAAGTTGGAAACCACTGTTTTATTAAAGCTGTATCACACAAGGAAGAGTCCACTTTGTACTGAGTAACGTCTTAACAGCATGACTTCAAGTGTGATATAGCTTTAATACAACAGTACAACAGGCAGAAGTTAAAAGTGAAAAGATTCCAGAAATAAATGAATTAATAATATGTATTAAATAAAACTTCCATTATGCTAAGGCAGCACAATCAGGAATCTCTTATTTTTGAGACGCAAATCTGCAATAATCCAGACAAAAACAGTCTGTTTTAAGCTAAATTTTATGCCTCTGGTTAATAATGTTTAAAACATATTAAGCAGAGTGATAGTTATTTATTGTTGTAAATCCCAGTGCTGTTGTACTCTTCATTCGCACTCAAAAAGGATTCCAGTCCAGTCAGAGTAATAAGTCAGACCAGCTTCTGTATGGAAGGTTTTGATCCACGATTGGAAACAAAACAAAACATTATACAATTTATTATGATGGGATACAATGCAATTCAATATGATTTACTTTGGGGAAATTTTTCTTGTGTTGAACATGTTAAACCACACCGTTAGTAAATACACAATTTGAGCTAACACATTTTGTCTTTCAAACCAGTCAAATTTAATTTTCTGATCGTAAAGAACAGGTTTAAGCGAAAGGTAAACAGGGAAATGTACCATTTTGATTTAGCCAGTTGATCCAATTAGTCCACGTGTAAACAAATGGAAGACATGGATTATTCTAGAGGATGAAGAGGAGGGAGGGTCTTTGTGAAAGAAGACAAATGACAACAGATTTAACAGATTAGTGAGTGTGAAGCTGAAGCAGTGAGTAAAGGATTCAGACGGAGGATAATGTCGAGGATGTCAGGTGTTTGTGCTCTCAGTGTGGCTTTGTTTGCTAATGGATTTATCTTTCCCAAACGCTTGAGATCTGTTTACAAAGGATGCAGGTTCCTCAGATAGCAGCATATATGAGGGTGTCACAGCGGTGCGAGGATGATTCAGAGCTTTAATGAAATAAAAGTTAAAATCACATAGAATCCATTTATTTCAAATAAGCTTACTATGCTTTTAACATGCTGATCATTAACCTGTGTCCTAGTTGTTAAGTTGTTAAAGTTAAAATTGAGCGACAAAGTGACGTAGAGAGAATACCTTAGAAGAAACCAGACTTCTCTGTAAGTAAACTCTTGAATAGGCACACAGTAGCACAGTGAGATCATATTAGTGGTCCTTTAGGCTGGTTACCATGTCATGAAACAGAGGAGAGGCAAAGAAGAAGTAGCCAAAGAAGTTTCAGTCTACAGATGACGAGAACGGCCATGGAATTTTCTTTTTTTTTATGCACTGTTATCTCGTGATAATGACTTATTATCTCGTTATCTTGACATAACAAAGATCGTTTTCTTGTGATTACGGAAAGGGTGTTTTAGCCGACCTAAAATGGTAACTATAAAAAAAGCCCTTTAGAGTGGGATATTTCTGAAACACTGCAGCCACCATTGTCTAAAGCAAGCCAGGGTTTCGAATGAAAACGCAGATATTTTGCCTTATTTTGTGCATGCACATTACCCTTTCAATGTTGGAACATTTAGCTGCCATGTGCGAATCGGACAAGAACAGCTACAGTGGCAGACACATAACAAAAATCAATTAATTTATTATCACTAGAAAATGAACTTTATTGTATTGAGAAAGCAAGATGATAGGTTGTTCTTATGAGTTAACGGTGGATGAAAAGGAAAATTCATGACCGTTCTCTCCTTTTGTATCAGTCACAGAGCAGATGATGAATCATAAATGTAAATATTATTATTAACTAATGATGGATATTATCAGTCAAAGTTATGTGTTGATTCACTCTTGTCTTGTCTCGTCTATCCTCAATTTAACTAATTGTGCTCTTTCATTTTCACTGTTTTGCTTCCCTGAATTCTCCATCTGACCTTTGGCTGTGACCCTACTGGCAGTCATCCCTACGTGTATCAGTCACTTGTGTCCTCAAGGCGTGTTTTGCAAGTCAACAGTCCCCATAAAGCAGAAGCACCCCGCCGCCCCGGGACTAAGCATACAAACGGCTGCTTATTCAGTGCCTTATAAACCAGCGGATTAAGGAACCAGAGATCCTGAAAGGCTACATCCCAGCCTCGGACTCTGGAGTTAAGCGGCCGTGAATGAGATGTGGCGACTCCAAAACAAAGCTACTGTGTCACTCAGACCTCTCTGGGGGGAATGCTGACGTCACAGTCCACAAAAGAGAGGACATTGAGGGTGTAAAATATAGTACGCCATGACCACTCTCTGTTTGAGTGCTGGTTCTGCTCTCAAACACGCACCAGAGAGGCTGCCAAGTCTTTTCTTTGAGTCAAACAGAGGAAACAGAGAGGAGCATTTGCACTGTGTCTCATGGAGATGTATATTTTGATCCATATTGGGTAAAATATAGGCTCTCGCTCCCCTTGGGTGGCCTGGTTTGGCTGCAGGATCCAGGCCTGTGGAGTCTCGTAGTGGTCTCCATGGGGATGAGCAGGACTTGGGGAGGTATCCGGCTTACTGGAAACGTGGTTTATTGTTGACTTTCAGGAATGGGGAGGGGGCTGCTGTCCTGCCTGGAGTGGAGGAAGGGGGGGTCAGCGATGGCGTTTGGTGTAGGACTTCCTGGTAGTGGGAGCGTCTTCTTGGCAGGGTTTTCACTTTATGATTCAGCTCTTACAACATGTCAGGTCAGATAAACTTACATGGAGAGCCCTTGAGCGTGATTTGAACCCATAAACATCAGACTTTTAGGCAGCATCTCTGACCCCTTGTAACAAGCCTGGCTGGCTGTTCTTTCTACCATTTATCATGGTTTGTCAAAAGCCAGATTCAGGCTACAGTATGAGGACAGCTATTCATTGACACCACACACAGGAAATCCCAGACTGTGATTTGAGACCATAACCCATTCACTCATTGGCACCAATCTTAACCTCTGCTACGCCACAGGCCTGCTTGACTGTGCTTACTGTCAAGAGCTTCTTAACTCTTAATTCTATAATTCCTTCTCAAAAACTGAATTTAGGCGACAGTGTGGAGAAAGCAATTCATTTATGCTTCACAAGGAAAGTCCATGTTTGGGATTTGAACCAAGAACCAGTTCCATTCTCCACGCTGGAGGCCTGACTGATAGTTCTTACTTTTTTGTCCTTCAATTTCAACACGTCTTTATGGGTGCTCCAAAGTTAACACAGACCATATGCAAGTTAAACATTATATGTCTGCATTATGTGGAAAGCCCTATAAATAGAAATTATAGAGTTTGACTAAAATATTAAAACTTTACAGGATTTAAATTATGGTAAAATATAATTTCAGAGAGCAGGGTCATATAGGTAATGTTATTTTCAGTGTTCTTTGTAGTTTTTCTTTATGTTTGAAATTGAATTTCTTAATCAGTCAGAGAAATCAGTGTGCAGAAGACTATGTTCAACATAACAAAGTGTTTATTTTTCACTTTTCAAATAGAGAATATCCTAGGGACAGAAAAGGCACCCATTTTGTGGAACGGCCCCATGAAGGTACAAGAATTCAGCTGGGGGTGTCAAAAGAAAAGCCAAGAGATGTTCCTGTTTATGAGGGTTTGGATTAAAACGCTGCACTTTAGCTCCCTCTATTGGCCTTGAAATATAGACTAAAATGTATATTTTGTCTCTACATTTGTTAATAAAGGCTAGTATTTCCATTACAGATTTGATGAATGTGGTGTATTCTTGTTTTGTATTTAATTAATTTCTTTGTCTTAAAATATTATTTAATATCTCAGAATAACAAGAAAACTTTTTTTGTAAATGAACCAATTCTGTCCTGTTTTTTAATGAACAAGAAAACTATACTGAAATCACGGGAATATATTATGGATGAAAAGGTAATAAAAGAGATAATTGTCTCCTTAAAATAATAATAATAATAATAATAATAATAATAATAATAATAAATAATAATAATAATAAAAAACTGTTGATTTTTTTCTCACATAAATAAAATACTTCTCAGTACATTGAATAACAAATAATACAAATATACTCCTAAATTACAAATACTTTAAAATCACATTTTTACCCACTTTTTTATAGTTATGAATTTAAGATAAATTTCTTTAATTTTAATGTTAAAACGTTTTGATTATATATATATACATATATAAAACTTCTATATAGTATTTCGAAACTTCAAAGTTGCTCAATGTTTGGACCACAGGACTCTCAGTCTGTCCTCTGTCGAAAGTGGTCTGCCTCTGCCTGCTGACTGTTCACTTTTTTGTTGTTTTGATCAGCTGACCTACAGCTCCGCTTCTGTCACATGATATCCGCTTCCCGTATTTTCTACACCTCGGACCCAGCTAAACTTCGCTGGGGTTTTACTTTCAACATTAAAAAAGTTAATGTATAGCTTCCTGCTTTTAGATATTGACGTTGCTCCTTGTAAAATAATATGCTGAAATAATCTCGGGATTTCGAGCTCGTTTTTTAGAAGTCAGTTAATGCTGTGTCTGCAGAAGACGGGCTTCACAATGACTGTGGAGCACGTTATATTTGACTGAAATAAGAAACGTGCTATGCATCAACTGGACGCCGAAGTGAAGACGGGACCTTAACAATTCCCCCACTTTTTGCCTTTTTTTCTATAAGGTAGGTTTAGTTGGTCGACTTGCCCGGCAACGTAAAATGACCATTTTCTTAATGGAGTTTGGTGTTGTGCAGCTTTTCACAGGAAAACAAACCAGAGGTAGAAGTAGGGCAGCCTGGTAGAAATGTTCGTCTTAAAAATTTGATAGTAGACAGCAAAATGTATGAATAAAGGCATTATGTCACATATTTACCCTTTTAGAAACGTTATGAGAGATAAGATAGGAGCAGAGGTCGAAGTCAGCTGCTGCACCCACATTGATAAGATATCAGGTTATCAGTTGATCTTAGTGCAGTTGTGATTTGATGTCTAGTTAAAGAATTGAATAAAAATACGGAAGACTCATTGAATTCCCATATGTTCCTCTTGAAGCTTCTATTTCTGCGAACAGATATAAGACAGCACATTTGCAGCTGGAGTTTACCAAAGGTAGTTCACAGTAAAGGCAGGAGGGAAAGCATCATTCTTACAACAGAAAAGGATGAATGTTTATTAATGTTACAAATCTAATCTATGACCCTTTCCTGGTGACACTGACTGTAATGTATGTTTTTGTACACAGGAGCATTTAATTTATCCTGCTGCATCTTCCTCCAATGATCTGAAACAGAACTTGTCCCTGAAAAAAATGCCATCCAACAAGTCGGTGTCTGACGCTCCCATCACTCAGTTTGTCAACTGCAGAATACTGAAAGACCACAAACTGCAGAGGTAACCCTAAAAGACACTCTGCATACTCAATATTGTCACAGTTCAAACTGAGGTGTGTATGAGTCTGTGAGTTATTTGTTTGTATGTGTGCAGAGAGGACCTCTGGGTGCGTGAGGGGAAGATTTTAGACCCAGAGAAGCTGTTCTTTGATGAGCAGGGATATGCCGATGAATGTGTGGACTGTGAAGGCAGCATCATCGCGCCAGGATTCATAGATGTCCAGATCAATGGTAACACTTTCAAACACACTTGTCCTCATTGCTGTGATCCACATCATGATCCTGTTGGGCTTTCTTTTAAGCTTTTTTAAGGAGCTGCTTCAAACCTGAACACTCTGTCAAATAGTGAATGGATTCTTGACTGCATCTAATATACAATTAGTTGATTCATTCGCAACAGGCTAGCAGCATGACCAGGTACTAAAAGGGCTGTCCAGAGAGGCTGTGTCTCTGAGGCGTATAATGGGAAAAGGCTGACCACTTTGTGAGAGGCTGGGTGAGGAAAAAGTTCAGCAGTTTCAGACTGAAGGTTCTGAATAGGATTTCATCAGCTATAGTACACAAGAGAATCTGTGTACAAAATGGACATAATCAATGACTTATAATGGATGGTCATGAATTAAACAAAAAAAACAGGCATGACTCTGCAGTGGAAATCACCACGAGCCCAAAATGTCATCTGAAAATCAATGTTTGTGTGTTTATTGCTGCATCCACAAATGCAGGTTAAAACCACACCACGCTGAGAGGAAACCATGAATAAACATAATCTAAAAATGCTGGCAGCTTTTCTAAACCATAGCTTCTAGTTTTGGCGGGAATGTAATCACAGCCTCTCTCTTCTCCAGGAGGATATGGCATTGACTTCTCTCAAGCCTCTGAGGACGTCAGCAGTGGGGTTTCTTTCGTGGCCCAGAAGATCCTGGAGCATGGCGTGACGTCTTTCTGCCCCACTCTGGTTACCTCACCCCCTGCTGTCTACCACAAGGTAACCTTTGCTTTTATTATCAAACTTCAAGCCAAGTGTGCCAAGGCCCTTTCTCCTCTGTTAGTCAACAAGAGGAGACAAAAGGTTCTGGATACATGAGTTTGTGGAGGTTCAGTGGATGTTTGAGGAAAACAGCAGGAGAACAATTCAAGCAGAAAAATGATTTCAAGAAGTTTAAGTCTTACATAAATATTTTGATAATATTGTAATTGTGATATTTTACTGCCACGATAATTATGAGATGAAAATCAGATGTTGTGACAGCTCCAATATCAACATCTTGTGTTTTAATGTAAGTGATAATACCAACTGTAGAGGCCGTGAGCTGAAAACGATGGCTTGTTACCAGCTCAACATGGAGCAAATGATAAAAATGACGAATGTGACGATGAAGTTCATACTTAGAACATTTAAACCATTCATAAATTGATGTGTTTCCCTGATGCAACTACAAACAACAAAAAAATTTGTCAATTTTCTGTTCTTCGTGCAGCTGTAAAAAATCTCTCAGCTTCTCAAAGTTGTTTTGAACTGAGTTTTGAAGTTTTTAAAATGTAATTTTGAACTTTTTCTGACTTTGTATTGATATTTTTGAGATGAATCTTGTTGTAAAAATGTGTATTTCAGGTTTTGCCTCAGGTCAAAGTTCATAATGGAGGAAAACATGGAGCTGGAGTTCTTGGTAAGATTACAATCCCTTTATAAAACTACAAATCAAGCTGAAGGCCTCTGAGAGTCTGAACTGAAGATGTCTGACTATATTAGCAATTATCACACCCAGATAAAAGTTAACAAAGCCAACCGAACATTTTTTGTGTGTAACTGTTGATTTGATTCCTTGAGTAAGATGTTTTTCTTGTCACCATGTTGGTTTTCTGTTGCTAAAAGTGACTACTTTAGTGACTAAAGAGTGCAAATCTGGAGAAGAGGAGGGTGTTAGCAAGGTAAATCTCTTTATACCATATTTTTCGCACTGTACGGCGCACCTGATTATAAGGCGCACCATCAATGAACGTGTCTATTTGCGTCTATTTTCATACATAAGGGGCACTGGATTATAAAGCGCATTAAGCCAAACAAAGTGCTCCGACAAGCCATTAGGCTGTGCGGCTTTCTAGTTTACCGAAGTCGTAATAAAACATTTTGACAGATTTTTTAGTGCTGTGTACCACATAAAATCGGTTCGAGGACAGTAAGCACAACCAGAATTCATACATAAGGCACACCTTATGAGGTGCACTGAGGATTTTTGAGAAAATTAAAGGATTTTAGGTGTGCCTTATCGTGCAAAAATACGGTAAATGTAGTTTTGGCCTCAATTTTATCCTACTCTGAGCTGTAAACACAAAATAGTTTAGTGTAAATGACAATGGGTTTTTCAAGCACTCAAGGGAACAGTTAGGCTAGCTTGTTTAGTGAGGATCTTTTGTAGTTAGCTGTGGTCGTGGAATAAATTGTTGTGCTGATTTTTTGTTGGTGTACTCAAAACTTTAAACAGAGACACCTTAAGACCTACAAAGCTTAGTCTCTAAGTATACTCTGCCTGCTCAGCTGTGTGTTACTCAGAATCTAGTGAATGATCAACCTTCTGTATTGATAAAAAAAAGTCACACTTGAGGTTAAGACCTCAGGACAGCTCCTTAAGTAAAGTTTGTAGTTTTTATTGAACAACAAGGTGGGAATAGTGCATTTAATTTGGACTATTTTCAGCAGTGGATGAATCCTAATTAGAACAAACTACAGTGTGTGAGCTCATGTTAATGTAGTTCGATCTGCTCCATAAAGGCTTCCACTTGGAGGGTCCGTTCATCAGCACAGAGAAAAAAGGAGCTCATCCAGAGAAGTTTCTCCGGACTTTCCAGAATGATGGTCTCCAGGATGTGATGGAAGCCTATGGCAGCCTGGACAACGTCGCCATGGTGACGCTGGCTCCTGAGCTTGCCAGAAGCCGATCGGTGGTGAGGGAGCTTTCCCAGATGGGTGTTACTGTGTCTTTAGGTGAGTAGAGTTTACTCCAAACAGACCCTGATGAAGCTTTATGATCTGACTCTTAAACAGAGACCTTCTGTTTTCTTCATTTAGGTCATTCTGTGGCCAACCTGTCCCAGGCTGAGGAGGCGGTTCAGCATGGAGCCTCCTTCATCACTCACCTCTTCAACGCCATGCTGCCTGTGAGTCCCAGCTAAACCCTCAGACCTTCCATCTAATGACCATGTTTTCATATAGTCAGTTCAACAAGATTTAGCACTTCACTGTGACTGTACCACAACTTTGAAACAATACTGGAAACTATTTTGTAAGCTTATGGGTGAATGAAGCCAAGTGCTCCAAACACAAGGGGGACAGGGACATCTGGTGGCTTGAAAAATATATGGCAGTCCTGTTAGTGTCTGTCTGGGAGCCACTGCAACACATTTACTAATACTTATAGTCTAATGTGTGAGAAATTAAAAGGAGCCTGACCTTTATGAAATATCACTCTTCTGATGGAACCATTTAAACATTATTGGTGCAGTTTTTTACAACCCTAGTTCCAATGGAGTCGGGCATTGTGTAAAATGTTGATAAAACCAAAAACACTAATAGTTTGCAAATAATTTAAAACCCATATTTGACTGAAAAATGTGCAAAATGTTAAAACTAAAAGCTGTCAAAATTGCTATTTTAAATTTGATGTCAGCAGCACATTTCACATCAATTGTTGGGGGGGAAACAAAACCCTAAAAAAGTTAAACCCTGGAGAAATATCTCCAAGTTTTTATTCCATTGTACTTGAGACAGGATAGTAACATAACTATGTTTGGAAAAAGGCTTCTCGAGACTCTGAGATGGGAAGAGTTTCACTACTCTGTGACAGACTGGGTGAGAAAATAGTTGAGCAATTCCAGATCAATGTTCCTGAGTGTAAAAAAGCCAAGTATCTAAGGATTGACTACAGTACACAAAATCACTAAAAGATTTCTTGAATGTGAAGAAATCTCGTTCCAAAAAGAGACAGACGTGGCTTTGTTGTGGAAATCATCACATGGGATCAAATATCTTCCATTGTCTGTGAACACAGTTTATTGATGCATCCACAGTGCAAGTTTATACTGTTGCATTTAAATAGGAAATCCCACATAATATAAATATTATCTGGAAAAACCAACAGCTCTCTCTGGGCTGGAGGGCTCATGAAAGACATACTGAGGCAAAATGGAAAACTGTTCAAGAGTTCAAAAGAAAACATCCTTCATGGTATGTGGATGTACAAGTGCCCTTGACAGGGATCGTTTACAAATCTGAGATGTCACTAGTAATACCAAACAATGCATACAGTTTTGGAGCGGCACATTCAAGTGCTTAACCGGTCAGCCTGCATTCCTGACTTATCAGCTATTGAAATCATTTTGTGCATCATGACACAAAAGTATGACAAAGGAAACCTTAGACCGCCTGTGTAAGGCAATCAATAGACATTTCATGTTGAAAACTCCAGAAACAGGTCTTCACAGGTCTTCTTTATCAAACTGGTCTAACAAGTCAATTGTACCAGTCAACATGGCTGAATTAGATGCAGAACTCTATTTGCCTATATTATTATTTTAAGATTGATTCTCCTTACGATAAGAGCCGCATACCGCTGGCTAACACAGTGTTTTTTCTTTCTGTCATGTTTGCAGACTGCATGTCCACAGTTATTACAAGCACAGGTTTCTTTTTGACCTTCTGGTTTCAATGCTGTTTCAATGTGATCTAGTTCCATCACCGTGACCCTGGCATCGTGGGTCTCCTCACCAGTGATCAGGTTCCTGCAGGCAGGACGGTCTACTATGGAATGATAGCAGACGGGATCCACACGAATCCTGCTGCCCTCCGCATCGCCCACAGAGCGCACCCTTCTGGTCAGTATAAAAACTAAAGTACAAAAGTGTTACCTTAAAAATGCTCTTCAGAAATCAAACTAAATGTTGTAAATGTAGTGTAGATCAATAATGTTTATGCAAAGACATATTTAGAGATTCTTATTGGACACAACCTGAGTGTTAAAATAAAAAAACAGGAGGTAAATGCAAAGGTTTAACACCTGTGGAAAAAAAAGAATAGATCAGCAAGATCATTAAAACAACACAACTTAGAATGTAAAACATACACTTAATTTCCTTTATTTATGTAAAGCAGGATATTCTTGGGGTATTTCTGGTTTAGTTAAATATACAGTTTTATGCTAATTTACTTGTATTTGTCCTTGAGGATCAACCTGCAGCTCCAAAAACTTTCATTTGTCTGTCACTAGTCATGAACAAGATTTCAGTGAGTTTTGTTGTTTATACAGCTGGTGTTCCCAGCTGAAGACACTTCATCACAGCTCAGTACACCCAGTTAGCCATCATTAGTTAGAGTAACAGCTGGTATCTTCTCCCTTCAAGTTTTTCTCCGGGTGTTTAGGGAGGCCATAAAAATAGAACAGCATGTATCTTTCGCTCTCCACAGCCTCCTTCAACGTCTGTCCCTGCTGGATAATACATGATGAAGCAGAATTTCTGCTGTCTGCAGATTCTGCTGTTTTTAAAGAGATGTAGGAAACAGAAAATCACTGCCAAGATCGAAAGAAATACAACATCATCTGCTGAGCAGCTGCATGGATAGCCAAAGCAAATATTCTCATATTTAATATTACGACCGTTATATACATACAGATTGTATTGAAATGTGGTGCACACATTCATGCTCCCCTGACGATGGATTACAATAACAAATGTACCTCTGACCTTTAATCTTGCATAATCATTACATTGTTTCTGATTCTTTGGTTAGGACAAAACGTATGCTGAGCTCATGACAGCAAGGGTTCAAGAGTAAGGCTAAGAATGAAAACAAACTACTAAATATAACCAAACACACTTAGTTTTTTTTTATATTTATGAAACGCACTGAAACTCATATTGATGCTTTTTTATGATGTCTTAAATGCAAATAAGACCATTGAGAGATGTGTTTTACATCATTATTTTAAAATCTAAAGCTGGGGGTGGGTGTCAGCTGAACAAATGAAGAAACAGACTTTTTTCCCAAAAAATGATCAATTTGACCATCAAAAGTAAGTGGGATGAGATTTTTAACCTGAAGGCACTACTTAAAAATATAGCAGTCAAGCTAAGCAATGACTTTTTTGTCCACAGGGAGCGCTATATATTGAGTCAAGTTGAAATTTTCTAAGAGAAGCTTTAAAGATATAAGCTTAATTTAATAAGCTTTATTTATTTTTCTAAAGTAGATTAAACTTGAACACAAAACCATATTCAAAGCTCCTCTGAGGAACTTTTAGTTTGCGTTAATTTTGGTGCCCCCCTGTGGACATATGAGGTTCTTGCTTATTTTATCTTAAATAGTGTCAGCCTAACTTTGACAGTAAAATATTAATATTAATAATAATTGGTTGTCAATATTTATGAGAAAAATGTAAAAACTGTTTTTTTTCTTAAATAGCTTGGCTACTGTTTGCCGTTGTGTAATATAAAAAGGCACTAACTTGAATTTTATTATTTTTTATGAATGTCAAAAAACTCTACAGGAGCTTTAATTCATCACTGAGTTTGATTTTATTTCAGATCAGCAGCATTGTGTCTCAATATTGAAACATCTTGAACTGTAACCTCTGCGACAGAGAGTCTGTTTCACTAAGAGTTTTCACCTGGACATCATGTTTGTGTGCCCTTGTAGGTTTGGTGTTGGTGACAGATGCAATCACAGCGATGGGTCTCCCTCCAGGTCGCCACACTCTGGGCCAGCAGGTCATAGAGATCCAGGGTCTGCATGCGTATGTGGCAGGTCTGTGTTTTTAATTAAACTCCATCATTGTGAGAACAGTGAAAACTGTTCATATCAGTTAGTCTCCTTCTGCACTTAACTAGACATTTGCTGTGTCGTCTTTAAGGCACCAAAACGCTCTGTGGAAGCATAGCCACCATGGATATGTGTATACGGCACTTTAAACAGGCTTCAGGTGAGTTTGGGATTTACGATTTCTTGGTGATAGTTTATTATTGAAGCTTTTAACATCCTCTCTTCTACCCTAATGGCCAGATACAAATTCATATAAAACCAAAACCATTCTGAAAGGTATTAGAAGCTTGGTACTTATTTTTTAATCCTTTTTGGTGTCATCTAGGACAGCGTTTTAGGCATTCTGATAATGAGGTTCCCAGTAAGCTTGAGGATTTTCTCAGCATTTTAGATTTATTACTTCCTGGGAGAATCCATAGGTTTCCAAGGAAAGCTGAGATCTTATTGACAAAAAATGATAAAATATATGCACCATTTCTAAGCATTTTCACAGCAACAAAGGGACTGCATAAAGAAATGGATAGACACACTGACACGATAAAACGTGAGGGTTTATATTTGTGCTGTGGCCTTTTTGTTGGCCTGAAATGAACCAATCTAGACAAGAGGCTGGGGCTCAAGAAGAGCGATTGGGCAGAAATTTCTATGACTTCTATGAATTCAGGCATTTTGAGGATTACCCACAGACCGTGTGTGTTGTGTCTCCCCTGGGTTTTTAAAAGTAAAGCCAATACAGAGGCTGAATTATTCCAACACCGGCTTCACTAAATGCAGAAGAAATTGAGATTGTATGGAAACTACTGCGAAAATGAATAAATTATCATTAGATATATGACCTCAATTATCATTTCTGTAATGAGTTCATGATCTTAGATTCCTAGTTTGAAGCTTTCTTGAATGTGAAAGTGAAGGACGTACCACAGAGGTAAGGGGTTTGGTCTGGGATGGGGGATGATTGATAAGGTGTTATCTCCAACAATAGTCAGAGTAGAGATGTAACAAGGCATGTCCCCTCTAAAAAATATCTGTACCTTTTCAAAAATGAAGAAAGGACCAAGAACATGTTAACAGCAACGCAGAATTTCTTCCTTGCAAAACTGTAGCTCTGAAACCAGCCGACTTCCAGGGATTTCCTATATAGGCTACATTATATATTTATCACATACTTCTATTGGAGTTAGCGTCAAGTGGCCATTCCATGAACCACTCTCCAGCCCTTCAAGTTGTTGCAATAGGCTGTAAAAATCATGGATGTAATCGAAGTGACGTCATCTTCTGGTTTCTATAAAAAAAAAGAAAGATGTACTGATCCCAAACATGGCTGCTACCATTTTGGAAATCAACACATTTACATGTTTATTGGGTTAGTCCAACTGATACTGAACTTTCAGAAAACATGCCTACTCCTTGGCCACATAAGACCAAAGAGTTGAGGCAACATACCTAGACATTGCTCTGGGAATAAAAACAGGCTTAAGCATTCTTTACATGCTCCACAGTTTGCATGTTTTGTGCATGGGCTTTGTCCCAGGAGTTGAATTGCATAAATACGTTGCAAGAAAGTCGGGTAATAAACAAAACCTTGACAGAAGAAGAGAGGACAAAAGAGCCATACTGTCCTATCATGCATACAAAAGGTTTAGCGATTGTTTAGTTCTGTGACTTTGCAGGCCAAGTGGGAGACAACCCAGTAGAAACAAGCTTGAAGAGGGCATATCACCACAGACTAACTAACGTTAATAAATCAAACTATCCGCTGCTTGTAAACTACGACAAGCGCATCAATCCACTCCACTTAACTGTCTGTGTTTACGCAAGCAAACTGCAGCAATGTACCTGCCTGTCTGTCAAGCAAGTTTTACCCCTAGTTATGCAAAACATGCAAAATTGCTTAGGGGTTGAACAAATAATGAAGAGAGACATGAGCCATTGATATCAAAAGTAGTTTCTGTACCAATAATAGGGGTTTTATTCTGATGTAAAAATGTGCATTTATTTGTTGGCAACAACAGGGTTTACAACCTTAAGTGGACCCATGAGGATCTGCAGTTCTTCTGCACCTTAGCCTTGGCTTTATTTTTCCCACTGGAGGTTGCTGTTTGGTTTAAAAGGTTATGTCCATAGACTGTATGTGGTCTCAGTGTCGTTACCCATTGGTTTCTAAAGGGGCTGTTGAAGAAGTTTCCATGTTTTTTGAAGGAACACTTGATGAACCGCAGCTGCCTTCATTTCCCATTATCTTAATTTTTAAAGTAGCTGCTTTGTAGTGCCTTTTATTTGGGGAATCAGCCTCAGACTTCTATGTGGCACATGCAACACAAATCCCAGATTCCTCAAGAAAATTGCATATTCTCAACCTGAGGTTCTATTCAGCTGTACACAACTCCACAACTTGTCACAATGCCTTTTTCATGTTTTTGGATGTTTACAGGCTGCAGTGTTGAGGAGGCTCTGGAAGCTGCCTCACTTCATCCAGCTCAACTCTTGGGTATTAGCAACAGGAAGGGAAACCTTGACTACGGTTCAGATGCAGGTCAGGATTTACAGCCAGAAGGATCATTGTCTCTACAGTGTTTCTAAAGTCCTTCCAGTCAGATATTTGAAATTTGTGTTGTACTTTTGCAGATCTCGTTTTGCTTGATGATGCCCTCAATGTCAAAGCCACCTATATTTTAGGAGAGGAGGTTTGGAGGAAAGGACCATAAAAGGTGAAGAAGATGATAAAGGTTGCAGATGAGAACTCAAAGGACAGCTGGGACCCTTTGTGCTTTCAGGGGGTGCTGTTTGAAGTTCAAATCAATCAGAACTTCAAGTACAGTTGCTCAACTTGCCTTTTTATCTGTGTAAAGCATGTCAGTTGAGACTGTAATATCAGATTGTTTGTCCATTTGTGTGTTTGTTGAAAAAAAAATACTTGGCAGATTGTTGAATTTTTTTAAGTATAATTATCTTTAAATTCAGTTTCAGTATCCCATTCTAGTTTTTCTGTTTGTAAATTGAAGAACCTTTATACTGACATTACGAATTTTATGAATGAAAGTGGACTTACTGACAGAGGCCGTATTTCCAAACCCTCATCCAGAGGCTTTATGTTTTATTGATTACTTAAAAGGGAGGTATTTTGACATTAAACTTAATCATCTTTAATCAGTGTTGCATGATTCTTTGTTTTTGTGTTCTCAAGCCTGTTTTAAAGGATGGCTTTTTCGGATCGCATGTCAGAGCAGGGTCAACCTTAACTAACTAGAAGCACAGATGTCAGGCAACACCAGTCAAAGAATTTCATCGTTAATTTTCTTCTTAAAGCTCCTGTGAGGAACTTTTGGGTCATTGCTACAGGCTGAAGTAGCGTCTTCTAACAAAAAAAAAATCTCATCCTGTTGACTTTTTGGGATTTAAATGTACCATTCAATGTAGATAATAATGTTGTGAAAAGTGTAAAAAAGAGGGACCTTTAGCTGCTTTGCTTTTGGTCTCATTTGCTTTTACAGGTAATCAAAAGGCATCATACTTAAAAGTCTCTTTTAGAACTGTAAAAAACTCCTCACTAGAGCTTTAGGGAGGTGCTATTGTGCTGTATTGGGCATCAGTGCTATACATGAGCAAAGTTTCAGATTGCAAGGTTAATGTGTGTTGAAGTAATTCTCAAATGGGACTATAGGATGCTCTGAATGACTTGCTCAAAAAGACACATGAGAATTCAGTGAGATCAAAATGAGATTTGCTCAAATCACCAGGATCCTTTACTTTATACTGTATTTATCTTGGCGGAAATTCAGAAATTACACTTGCTTTTTAAAAATTGAATATCAATATCAATACCAATGTGAATAATACCAGAAGAAGAACTAGAGAGTAAATCTCCTACATGCATCCTATGGCCAACTGTAAAACGGAAATAGCTAAAACTGTAATGTACAGTATGATGTATCTTATAAGATCGAAATTTAGTTTCTTCTTTTTTATTAAAAGCATCGATATGACCTACTTTGCCGCCGAATTAAGCAGAAGGAAGTAATTATTCAAAAGAGAAGCATCATTTAACTTTATAAAGGCGAAAACCTCGGTATAAATCTAAAATTGACATGTAACTAGATTTATAATGGTGTTCAGTCGGGTTGCCGCCAGAAGTGAGCTGATGTGTTTCAGTGTAAAGCTTCAAAAACCCTAAAAGAAGTAAAGGGCATCTATTTCGTCAGGATAAGAGGCAGATATGTCCCGGCAGCTGTCCGGTGTCCTGTCCTAAAAACGTCCCCCAAGTCTTAGACGATGAGCCGCCGAGCTGAACTAGACAACGACCGGAACTAATGACTACCTACAAAATAAAAGCCGTTAGTGTTTGACACGAAACAGGCTATAAATGGTCTATTTACGATTTATAAGTTATGGGTATTGTAAAGTGTTACCGTGAAGGGAACAACTTATAATAAGAAAATGTATATTTTTATATATTTTATTGTATAAATACTACAACTAAGACAGGAAAAAGAACTCAAAGAAAAAAACAAACAAAGAATGTTCGTATTTTAGCCTGTTAAAAAATAGTATCAAATAACCATAAAATGTAGATAAAGCTTCATAATAAGAGAATTCAAAATTCACTTTGTTCAGCTCACAGACTGTATATTGAATATTTAGAAATTTATTTCACAGAATATAAAATTTTCTCCCCCCTGCTTGCGATGTTGACATGCAGTTACAGTAAGACTGGTTTGTGCTCAAGTCCTCTTTTTTTCTGTGAAGCTCCATTTTTAAAAGTTATTAGGGTGTTCATGTTTTCATGATTGACACCTGATACAGCCTATTGGCGTTCAGGGATTGCGTAGCTCACCTGAAGGATACGCTGTTTGAGCCAAGTGTCATCACAGCGACTCTTGGCGACTCTACCGCTGAATGCGTACAACACCACTGCGCAATGCTGGTTTCAGGAAATGAAGAAAAATTGGAGAAATACCAAGAGCTTTTTGGCGGAACCAAGTTGTCCATGGTATATACAGTCTATGGCAGTGTTGTTTTTGGCAGGCATTTTAGATTTAGTTTTAGTCTTAGTCATTTTGACGAAATGCTTCTTCGTTTTAGTCCCATTTTAGTCATTTCTATCCTTGATAGTTTTCGTCTAGTTTTAGTCCGACCAAAACTCAAAAGGTTTTCGTCTAGTTTTAGTCAACGTAAAGGTGCCTTTTGAGGTTCGTGGTGTTCTTTCCCGACAGTTTGAAGCATGAGGAAGCTGTGGCTCCACAACTGTCGTCTGTCTCGTCTCCCCGTCCCGTGTTTTATTGTCACTTTTATTTTATTGTCACTTGAACTGTATCTGAAGTAGGACCAAAAATCATCCCTCTTTTTTCGGCCACCGGGCACCGCTGCTGTGCCTGCCGCCACGGTGTGTGTGTGTGCGCGCCTCGTCCACCTGCCGCTCTGTGTATGTGTATGAGTGTGTGCGCGCAGCTGTGCGCGAGCGAGGCTTTTGGTGCGTGTGTGATGGGGGCGTGACTGTTAGGACAAAAAAAAGCATGTTTTGAAACTTTTTTCGTCCACCTAATAACAATTTAGTCTCGTCTCGTTCTCGTCTGACGAAAATGAATATAATTTTCGTCACATTTTAGTCTTTACAGAGCTTTGGTGACGTTCGTCTTAGTCTCATTTTCGTCAAGGAAAAAAGGGGTCTGACGTCGTCATTTAAGTTTTCGTCCTGCCTGACGAAAACAACACTGGTCTATGGTTCAACTGCCGAGCTCATATGTTAAATACAGCCTCACTTTAAGACAGTCAAAGCTTCTCCTCAATATAAAAGTGTTGTCGTTGTTGTAACAAATTTTGGAATATGTTTGGTTTTATTTTGGCACGTTAAACAAAAGCTGGTTTATTTTGAAATTCCAATCCCGGAAGCGTTTGACCACTCTCAGTGTCTTGACAGTTTTCTTACGGGAGAGCTGCTGGTGACGGTGCACATCGGGGCTTCAATGAAAGAGGATGTATGGAGCTCTCAGGCGGCTGCCAGGAATATTCAGCCCCGGCTTCCCGCGCTTCGTGTCCGCTCTGAGGTCAGGTGAGTCCGGCCGTCCACACGTGCTGTCGGCGCTCGAGTCCTTTCGCTGCTCTGCAGTTTCTAAGGCAGCCACCAGCTGTACTGCAGGTGCACCAGGTTACCTGAAGTCCATGTTAACTTCAGTATCAGCAGGGAGGCATCTGCAGTGAGGTACGGAGGAGGAGGCAGCATGCATTCACCCTGAATCAAACAACACAAACTGTGTTTATTCATTTTTAATGTTTAAGTTTTATATTTACTTTGAAATAAATGTTATCCTTCCTTTAGGATGTTGTGTAAATACTCAGACACACCAGACAAAGAAAAGGGCATATTCTAAGAGATGGGATCATTATTTAAAGGACATAAGTAGTGTGGTTTGTTTTCTGGAGATGTAATCTCACTTATCTTTGTGTCTATGTTGCACACATCAGAGGATGGAGCTCACACAGACTTTAAGTCCTTGTTCAAGGACAGAACTGTAGAGCGAGCAGGCAGGGAGCTGAAGCAAGCAGACACCAAACTAAGCAGGAGATGACATCTGGGTGAACCCTCTGTGAGTCAGTTTAACAGTCTGAGCAGGGTACCTCACTACAGAGTGTTCCTGCAAGGTAAAAGGAAAAAAAATATGAGAGGAAGAAGATCTTTACTTTCATTTTGATTGGCAGAAATCTCTAGGAAAAAAGTAAAGCCTTCATAATTGGTGTGAGGAAAAGGGAAAAAGTGGATATGTGGGTATATTTTTCTTCTTCCTTCTGAGGGTTTAGATCAAATGTTAAAGCTGGCATGTCAGAAATGCAGATTAAAGCAAAGGCATGGAGGCAAAGCTGAAATTTTGAGAAATGAGTTTAATTTTCAGCTTGAATGACAGCTAAAGAAAATAAGTGAATAAATAGAAAATGATGCCAAAGGAGGAAAGATGTTTTTGGCATTTTGAGAATCACTTTGAAATGTCAACCCTAATGACAGAAAATTTAAAAAGTTAAAATGTCAAGAAAAAAATTCAAATGACAGAATGCATTCGATACAAAAACAGGAGAGAATTAAGTCGATTTGAAATTAATAAAGCTGAAATTGTTAAAATGAAGTCAAGTAAAATTTGAGATTTAAAAAGTAAAGTCAAAACCTAGAGGGTAAATTTCAAATTTCAAGAGCGAAGTCCATCTATCAAGAATGAAGTCAAAGTGTCTTCTTCCTCCAGGGTTGATCTTCCTGAGCCAGCAGCATCATGGGAGGCTCCACCTCCTCCCTGGTCGAGGAGGCTGAAGGTGATGCCCCGCGGGGTGCAGCTCTGCCCCCCTCCCCCACCATGGGATGCCTGAGGAGTAGCCAGAGCATCTCCCTTCCAAGGCAGCTTCCCAGACCGGGCAGACACAGAGAGCGCAGGTAGGGGAGGGTTTACTTGTGAGAATGGAGGTGGAGAGAAATGTGTAGATAACGGTATTCAAATTGTGGTTGTGTATACTTTGATAACTAGCAAACAACAAAAACAAACGTACTTTGCAAGAAGGAAAAAGTGCAAAGCAGCTTCAAGATTGTACCAGTCTTATTCTGGTCTCTTGTCATCACCCCAGCCACTCGATCACAGTAAATTTTCCTTGACTCACACTTAAACATAACCCAACTTCTCGCAGAGCTTTTGGAGGGAGCAGGCAGAAAAAGTTTAGGCAAAGTTTTAGTAGAATTTCATCCGTTAAGGTTAAAAAATGCAGCTTACCCTGAAACTTTCAGGTAGACTGGCAACAGAGCCAAAGTAGCACACATTGTAATAGATCAATTCTTCAATCAGTCACTTTGATTGTGAAATAAAAGGCTGATATACATAGGTGATAGGTGCCCTGATATTTGGTGAAGGCTGATAATTGATCTACCCCTACTAAGAAGTAGGGTCATTTTCTACTTGACTTCAATACAAGCAGAGTTATTTTTGTCTCCAGTGGAGTCAAAAGTACTGGCTTTAAGAGACAGGGAAGGTTTAGAGGCACTTCTTTGTTTGCTTAACTTTTCAGACTCAAAGACCGCCTCCTCTTCCCACTGTCAACACTTTTATGCCTTAAAATTGATCCAAATAAGCTGTTACACACATTTCTCGGGGGGAGAGTTTCCTGATTTGCCTTGTGGTGCTTGGCATCTTAGTTTTTCTGTCTGTTTTTGAATAAAAGTCCACGATTATGCTGATTTATTTCAGTTCTTACACAACCCATCGCTCCTCAAAAGTGATGGCAGGATGGAGCAGTTGTTTAATTGATATTCTACACTTCCCAGACTCGACTTTGTGGTCATGAATTTTTCATGAATTGGTCGATATAAAGTAAACCACAGGCTCCTCGGTTTAGTTCAAATCTCCACTGGAGAATTATTACCGTATCTCTGTCTAATGTGGAGCGTTTATTCTGTCCAGTGTGTGACTCCTCTGCTGCCACGCTGTCCCAAACTCCACCAGAGTCAAGTTACTCTCTGACAGGAAGTGTAATGCTACCAGGGAAACCCCTGATCACTGAGCTTTAGACGACAGACTGGAAACTCACCAGAGGGATTTTGGGTCCACAGTTGACTTTATATTTTGTTTGAAGCTCAAAGATCAAAATGAACCTGCAGGGACATCCAAAGGAAGGCGCCACTGAAGTATGTTATCAGTGAAATGTGATATCAAAAATCCAGTCAAGAAGAGTCGGATATCACGGGCTTTGAACTCTGGTGGAGGGAACTCTCCAAATATAACTGAAGAGTTTCCTGCAATATTTGGGGTTTGAGAGCTGTTTTTTTAGATGAACCAAAACTGTCCAGGTGAACCTGCTACAACATGAACAGCAGAATGTTTAATCTGTGATTTTCCTGAAGAAAGAATTAAAAAGAAAAACATCATGACAAATTCAGAAATAATGCCATCAATGTTTCATGTTGAAGGTCTTGTTTATGGGGAGAATATCGCTGTCCGTGGTGCTGAAGTAGCAGCCAGATTTATCTGTGCTTTTTTGCCTAGCTCCTGGCCTTCACTCAGTTCTGCATTGGATCCTCATTACTCTTTATGCTAAACTGCAGGAGTAACAGCTCAATAGATCAATGTTATGCAAATATTTTGCAGAACGACCAAGGTGAAACTATATGGAGCAACATTTAGATATTGAAGAGCAGATTCAGTAAGAGAGACTCTCTCAGTATGTGGTATTTTCACAACATTTCTTCAATACTTTGATCAGTCAGAAGAGTCTGTGCTGCCTAAAGCACATCCTTAGTCATATACCAGGGTATTTCAGCTTGGGATGTTCATTAGTGGCTAACTTCCTGGTTGTTTACACAAAATCGAACTATGACAAGCTCAATGATAAGAAAAAACTTGGACTGGGCAATATTTACTTGAGACAGTTAAACTTGGGAGTACAGCGTCATAAAGTGGATGCTATCAAATTGTGTGGAAGCCCCAGCCCCCTGACCTCCTTACAGGTCAACATCCACACAACTGTGCTGATTTGTCTGTGCTCCTGCTGAGTGGATATACTCCATTTTAACCAGCCACAGCCTACATACAACTTAAGGTCCATGTCCTTGATCAAAATATTGGGAAACTATGCTGTGTTACAAGATGCCATCTGTCATCTGTGCTTGTTTACATCCAGCTAGTGCATTAACAGTATCTAAGTAGTCATGTTATTTTAATGCATCGCCTCAAGACCTGGATTGGTGTCAAGGGTACTGCACTTATTTGATTTTCTTCTCATCTTTTAGACAGTTACCGTGGGTAACCACTCCTCCTCCACCTGTTGTAATACCTGTGGTGTACCGCAGGGTTCTATTTTAGGTCCGCTTTTATTCTTTATAATTTGTCTTTCCACTGCTATGCGGATGACACACAGATATACCTATCACTGAGATCTGGTGACCCAAAATGCCTAGCTGCTGTTTTTAAGCGTCTAGGATTTTAAAAGTTGAAAGGCCCAAAGTTTCCTGCAGTTAAATGAATCAAAGTCAGAAATTATACTCTTAAATCACTCAAAACCCAAATTTCCCCCCTGATAAACGGCACCCTTGGTCCACACTCTGCCAATGTCACACCATCTGCTAGAAATTAAGGCGTAATTTTCGACTCCAACCTCACCTTTGAACAACACCTCAAGAAAACAGTCTCGTCATGATTCCTTCAGACCAGGTCCATCTCTAAAATTAAATCCATTCTTCCTGCTGATTTAGAAAAGGTCATCCATGCCTTCATCTTCTCCAGGTTAGATTACTGTCACTCCCTCCTCTGCGGTTTCTCTCACAAATCACTCTCTCACCTCCAACTGGTCTAGAACACAGCAGCTAGGCTTTTAATTGGTTTTAACAAACAGCATCACATCACTCCTGTCCTTGCTTCTCTCCACTGGCCTCCTCTCCATTTTCAAATTGATTTTAAGACTTTAATAAACACTTTTAAAGCCCTTACAGGTCTGGCCACAACCTACATATCTAAACTATTGACTCCTTATGAGCCAGCAGCCTCAGATCCTCGGGTGGGGGCCTCCTGGCTGTTCCAAAGTCGAGGCTCAAGACTAAAGGTGATTAAGCCTTTTCTGTCAGTGCTCCTCGACTTTGGAACGCCCTGCCTGAGGAGATAAGACGTGCTGAATCAGTGACATCCTTTTAATCACATCTTTAAACTCACTATTTTACACTTGTGTTGACATGATGCTTTCCTCTTTTATCCATCCTCTATCTACCTCCTTCTTTTCCATCCTCCTGATGTGATGTCGTCCACTATCAACTGTCAACAATTTATCAATGTTTCTACAAGTCTATCATCTATCCAGCTCACCAGTTTACCTTTTCTTTCCTTTCATTGCTTTATTTTACAGGAACTTCAGTGCCTTTTCGCCTGACTCTTTTGGTCTTTGTTTGACCTGATTGTTGATTGATTGTCCTGATAGTTTTACCTTTTTCTGCCTTTGTTTTGTCTGTTAAAGCACTTTGTAAACATCTGTTTTAACATCTGTTTTAAAGGTGTCATATAAATAAAGTTATTATTAATAGTAGTAGTAGTAACCATAAACAGGAGCTACAGCCTCAGTTAAAGGTGGGTGGCACTATAGGTTAGTCACAACATCGTACCTGGATTTCTAAGCCTACAATACTGGATAGTAACTGTTTCAGATTTCATATACTATCATTGAGGATAGAAAAATTTGTTCATACCAATTAGGGGAGTGTTAACATTGCTCAATAGCAGCCACACTGATGAGGCTGCCTGCAGTGTCTGCAGACAGTATTTTCTATTTTTTTATTGGTAAGTGTCGGTACTGCTGCTGATTACTTCAAAATACCAATAACTAGAACAAAAATCTCTACTTTATATAATCAAAACAGGTGAGATACATAAAAATTCAACATCTGAACAGTTTAATGAGTAGAAAAAGAAGTTATAAAGGCCAAATTTATCTTTAATTCAATGCTGTAAACTCATTCAGTTTTGTGCAAAATCTGGCTTTTTACTACGAAATTCAGTAGGGATTAACCATAGACTGTATATAAAATGGACTAAAGTAACTATAGAATGTAGTTACTGTAAGACTGGTTTGTGCTCAAGTCTTCTTTTTTTTGTACAGCTCCATTTTTAAAAGTTATTAGAGGGTTTGTGTTTTCTATGATTGACACTTGATACAGCCTATGGGCATACGAAGATTGCGCAGCTCACCCAGGGGATACGCTGTTCCAGCTGAGCGTCATCACAGTGACTCCCGGCGACTATCCCGTTGAATACGTACAACGCTACTGCGCAAGTGATGAAGTGCGTACAACGCTACTGCGAAATGTTGGTTTCAGGAACTGGAGAAAATTTGTGGAAATACAGAGAGCTTTTTGGCTTCAAAGCTGTAAACTGGCGGAAGGCGGAACCAAGTTTTCCATAGTACATACGGTCTATGGGATGAACTTGCTTTCGGAACCAGCCTCCAGTGGCCACTCAAGGAACTGCAGTTCTGACACTTTTACATTAGCTTCATTTTTCAACACCAGAGGTTGTCACTGGGGTAGGACCCGAATGCAAATCACACAGCGGGAGGAATGGAAAAGATGGAAGAATACAAGGGCCTGTGGTGAATGGATTAAGCTTTGGAATGATGAGACAACAGACGAAGAAAACTTATTTGATGCGCAGGACCAGAAGGAAAAACAGCAGAGGCGTATTTCTGCTTCATTAGTTTCCACCTCAGGATAGAAGTTGTTGTTGAGCTCTTGTTGGGACAGTTTGCTCTGCAGTAACCCCTCCAGGTTGTGCTCTGCTGGAAGCTCCAGGCTGGGTGCCAAAGCTACTTAGAGAATGTGGGACAGTCTCAGCACAGATGTCCCACTGGCTCCCGGAGTCTGAATTTCTCCCTGGATGCCAGCACATAGATAATCTAGGACTGTCTTACAGCATGAGCACAATGAACAACATGAATATTGGAGCAATTACCACGTCTGGAAACCCTTTATAGAGTCTGGGAAATAGCCGAACCTCACAAACACTGTGAAGTAGTCTGGCTGAAAGGGCTGGAAAAATTAACACCCAGGGAAGGGACCAAATCATCAGTTTAATCTGTAAGTTTCTATGGGACCAGCTGAAGAATGATCTATGTTGGCGCAGCCTCTTTTTTCATTTACATATTCATGCATTTTAATTTTCTCCTCTCAGCCACCGCAGGGTATAGAACAATGCAAGAGCTGCAAATGCACCATTTATATTTTGCTTTTTCCCACATTTCTCAGCCCTCCCCCTCTTGCACTTAAAGCCACATAAAACCGGCCGATGACAGTTCTAATATAGTTTTCACTCTGCAGCCTCGCTGAATTATGTTGATTAAATTCTGAAAATTATGTTGTCATGGCATTTGATCAGTCCGTCTGGAAAAAAGAAAGCAAAAGAGTTTGTCTTAAAAGTTTATTTTTAAAGTGTTATTTAGATAAGTTACGCACTTGTAAAATGCGGACCCCTCTTTTACATTTTACAAGGTCTGAGTTACTAATAAGTACAAAAAAAGTTGCTTCAGCTGAACTGCTTCACCTGGCTGCTGTTTAATGAGCTTTATTGCTGCAGTTTAATCCTTGGAGACAGAGGTGCCGGATAAAAGTACATTCAAGAAAAGTGGTTTTATTCTCTGAGAAACCCAGACTGTTTTTTTGGAGTGTTTGACAACATTAGAGAAAGGATCCTCACAGTGATAGTTTTTTATTTGCTGAAGAATAGAGCACTGATTTGGAATCAGAAACAGCTGTAACGTTGCTCTTTTTACAGACTCCTGGCACCATTCACAAAAACAATCATTTCACTTGGCAGAGCACAGGTTGTTGGTCTAATTCTGCCTCAGTTACTTAGTTTATTCGTGCAGGATTAAAAGATTTACTTCTTGTTTCTGCATTCTTTCTGTGTTAAGTGGTGGGGGGGGCGCCGAATGTGCTGATGTTGTCACGCTGCGGAGGAGTGCGCTATAAACCACCCAGGCACATTTAGATGATTAAAAAAGTTTCCATGAATAGAAAATAAATACAACCATTACAAAAATGAGTAGAGGAATACTTTTAATTTCACCTTTAATTTGAACTTAGATGAACACTCATATTCTATGTTTGTAGGATTTATTGTAAATATCAAGGTAGGCCCTGACACAGATTGTCCTATTTTCTTGGCAAACATTGTCTTCATAAAATTTTCACATAAAGATCCTGTAAGTAATTTTTGACATCCATGAAATACACCGGAAATCATCTGATGGCTTTTTATGACATACAAAGATAAACAAGACTATCAGCGGCCAGACTGACAAACTTTATACTGACATTTTTAATGCTTGAAACATGCAAGGGTGTAGTCCCCATATATGGTCGTTAAAGCTCCACCCCCTCAAAAAGCGTAGAACAAAAAGTGAAGAAAAACCAACCAGTCTAAGAAATGAAGTTGATGTGGAAGTGCCAAAAACTGCAGCGTCACCTCCTGCTTCCAAATGGACCACACCACCTTTTGGGTAAAAACAGTCCTTCTAAATAAAGAGTGGTGAGTGTGAATTCCAGGGTCTTTGACAACTTAGTGGTTTAAAACAAGAAAACAAGATAACTTTATGGTGATTCAGAGCCAGAGTCTAATGGCCATTATTCATGACTTTTTTATTGGTCATAACACAACAGATGAAAAAAGTTAAAAATTAAAGATTTTCTGTGAGTGTCTTCTCAGTGTCCCTTCATCAAACTGAATCAATGTCAATCATTCATGTGTGTGATCATAGACTGTATATACTATGGACAACTTGGTTCCGGATTTGAAGCCGAAAAGCTCTAGGTTATTCCACGTTTTTCTCCACTTCCTGAAACCAACATTGAGCAGTAGCATTGTACACGCTTCACCACTTGCCCAGTTGCGTTGTATGCATTCGGTGGGAGAGTCGCCGAAAGTCACTGTGATGACACGCAGCTCAAACAGCGTATCCCCTGGGTGAGCTGCGCAATCTTCATACGCCGATAGGCTGTATCAAATGTCAATCATAGAAAACATGAACCCCCTAATAACTTTTAAAAATGGAGCTGTACAGAAAAAAGAGGACTTGAGCACAAACCAGTCTTACAATGACTACATGTCAACATCGCAAGCAGGGGGGAGAAAATTTTATATTTTGTGTAATAAATTCCTAAAGTTTGTCCACAGCTCCATAAGGATTGCTGGAAAAGGTGGGTTATATGACCTATACTGCAGCCTGTCACCAGAGGTTGCTGTTCTTGGGGTGGCTTCACCCAGCGAGGAGGCAGACGGCGTCCATTCTATATACAGTCTATGTGTGTGATACTGAAGTCGAGTCATCACTTTCAAATCCTCTTTCTTTGTTAGAATGTCTCTCAGTAAATTACAGGGCTGTGATGTTGTGGTAAAATAAGTTTAGCTTAAAGTGTCGTGCACAGCGCTCGTTCACAGCAGGAACTGTAAGCTGCATATATCAGATCACCAAGAAAATGAGTGTTCAAACAGGTTGTAATTACGCTGTGAAATAAACATCAGAAGGATATCATCATTCATCATATGATATAAAATATTATATAAAAAATCTAAACTGTAGTCTTGAACTGTCTCTCCAGTTTCTCCTCTGGTTCGATGCCTCTGCAAAGGAGCCAGTGGGCGTGTGGTTGCTGTACCTTCCTCAATGCAGCCGGCGCCCCCCGCTGCTCCATCTGTGAAGCCCCCCGGCAGAGACCGGACACACGCTGGATGTGGCAGGCGAGCAGCAAGGAGGACGATTGCTGGTCCTGCCCAGATTGCACACTCTCAAACCCTGCTGGTACTCTAGCCTGCTCTCTGTGCGGCTACAGCGGACCCCTCAAACAATGCCGTGGATCATCTGAAGACCCGCCCCCCACTCGGCCTCAGCGTTCCAGTAGCTGCTCTGGCCCCCTGAGACCCCAGACTTCTGATGATGTGGAAAAAAACAGCCTTATGTGGGACTGTCGGAGGTGCACTTTGCAGAACACCCCGACCTCCATGTCCTGTTCGGCATGTGGAGGACCACGCAAACTGTCCCTCCCCCAAATCCCTGCTGACTCTTTACTCATACCTGAAGTCTGCGATAAAACCGGAGTGAAACAAGCAGAACCTGCAGCGGGGGCGCTCTCACTCTCCATCTCCACTGGAGGAGAGTGTTTACCTGTGGAGGCGTCAGACTCTTCCTCTTCTGGACATAATAATCCTGTTCCCTGCAGCCGCAGAGAGGTACCTCCCTCTGAGGTCAGCCTCACTAACTTAAGCCCGTCTACGTCATCTTTAGCTGTATCCCACCTCTCTGCCCCGTCAGAGCTGCAGCCCGGCAGGCGGCTCAGCGTCCTGACAGAGGAGATGTCACCTGCGTCAGACACCTCTGCATCATTCCCACCATGTGCAACTCCCGATATCAACAGGACAGAGGAGTGGGCTTGTCCAGCATGCACTCTCATTAACAAGATGAAAGCCAAACACTGCCTGGCCTGCCACACTCCACAGCAGCTCAGACCGGCCCCGTCCTCAAAGAGGAAGGAGAGCATGCTGGTGGAGGAGCTGCGGCAGAGTGATGAAGGAGAGGCCAAGGAGCTGTGGGAGAACATCGTCAGCTTCTGCAGAGAGGTTAGCACACAACTCGGATTTATTAAACAACACATTTATTAGATGAAAGCATACAGATGCTGAGAAAAACACACATCCAGGTAAGTTTTCTACTGTTCCAGATAAATAAATAACTATCATCCTTCTGGTTTGATTCATGCCCTCAAATGTTTACTTGTTTCTGTGTTTGTATGTTTTTTTCCAGAACTCTGTGACGTTTGTGGACGACAGCTTCCCTCCTGGTCCAAAATCTGTTGGCTTCCCAGCAGAAGACAGTGTCCAACATCGGGTCAAAAAGTGGCTCCGACCTCACGAAATCAACTGCTGCAACCCGAGAGACCGTGGACTCAAGTGGTCTGTGTTTCGCACGCTTCGCCCATCTGATATCCTGCAGGGACTTCTGGGAAACTGCTGGTGAGACAACCCAACCCTTACATACTACAAGTAGTCTTGTTTGTAGTACTTGTATGATCAAAAACTCCTTCTCTTCCTCCTGCATACGTGGAATACCGAATCCTGAGGCAGGAAAACAGAACAGATCAAACATAAATTACAATATATGTTCAGCGGGCTGAAGTAAATAAAATAAACCAATTCTGCCAAGAACATAGAAGGTATCAACTGAGCTGTAAGATGAGACGGTTTCATGATGGGCTGATGGGCTCTCTGAGCTGAACTTCATGGCCTGCCTGAAAAAGCACAATGACCAATTTAATATATTTATATTTTATTTATATATATATATTTCAAAGTATACATCCAATATTATATCATATTTTCCAGTTTTAGGAATTAAAAAAATTCATTGAACATTAACAAGTACCCTACCCTCCCTTAAAATGTAAAGAATATAACAACAAGTGCTGTTAGTGAACATAATAGTAATAATGGCAATATTAGTAATAACAACTATAAAGGTGATTTAAAATGATAAATATACTAAATCAAATCTTTCACTTACTCTATGAAACACAGATTTAGGACTTTAAGTCTTGGTGAAGTTCTCCGTTCGACCTCTAATGCTGCACTTCACTATCTCTTAAAGAAGGACATTAGGTCTTTCAGCCAGATATTGACAGATGGAATGAAGTCAAATTACGTCTGCAGGTCAACAGAGAGGAAAAAGCAATAATGTTTCTCTCTCCTACAGAAAAACTAGCATTGTCTCCAAAGACTGAGAGTGAATGATTAGTTTTTATAAAAGTACAACAAAAAGTGATGTTATCACCGCACTGAAGTCTTGAGATAATTTCTTTCCCGTGAACTAAACCCCGGATGTCAAAAAAAAATGATGACTTTGAAAAAATGAAATCTCCTCCTGTCTGGCTGTTTCTGGGAGCAGGTTCCTGAGTGCCTTGGCAGTTCTGGCTGAACGTCCAGAGTTGGTGGAGAAAGTGATGGTGACTCGCTGGCTGTGTGCTGAAGGAGCGTATCAGGTGCGTCTGTGTAAAGACGGCTCGTGGACCACGGTGCTGGTGGACGACATGCTGCCCTGTGACGAGAACAGACACCTCCTCTTTTCTCAGGTCAAACACTCGACTGCTAACAATCACTTTTGAAGACACTAAAAACATGTTACTACTGTGAAGCTAAAAAACTGCTCTGACAGAGTCGAGTTGGTGATCTACGGAAGCCATGAGACTTCGACAAAGACGGTCAAAATGTTTCTGAAAGGCTGCTGGTGGAGCTTGTTGACAGGCTAATAAAGTTCAGCCAGTTTCTTTTTAGTTAGAAAACTAGTATTAACGCTGTGGCTAAAATCAGCCACTAGGGGCATAATTTAGCCACTAACCTCCATGTAACTTTTTTTTTTACTGCAACAAATGGGATGATTTTTTGTGCAGATGCCTATATTGATGGACACTTTGAGAATATGACTTTTAAATTTTCACCAGGTCAAAAATACGCGCTGGGCAAATTTTCATCCATTGTTAGCGCTCAGTGGCCAAAAACAGCCACTAACTTTGACTGCTGTAAAAACAAATTGGGTTAATATTTTTTTCCAATTTTTTTCTTATATCTCAAAACTAGTAAATGTTTAATCTAAAAACATTTTTTAACCCTTTGAGGGTCCATTCAAAACATAATGTCACTGATATGGTAGAAAATAAATCTAGTAAAAATCTGTCATTTTCCTCCCATTTTTTCCGAATATTAGTGACTTAATGTTTTAAATGGGTTCCTAAAGGGTTAAAATTTGGATTCTTAATGAAACATTTACTAGTTTTGAATAGAGCAGAAGTTAATTAAGAGATATATGAAAAAAAATCTGCAAAAAATATGAATCCAATATGTTTTTACAGGAGTCAATGTCAGTGGCTGTTTTTAGCCACTGAGCGTTAAGAAAGGATGTAAATCTAAGGGTTACACAAGGGTTAAGTGAAGATTTTGTTGTTATTTACTACAGTGTTTTTAAAACACTTAGATATAAAAAAGACGTGTCACAAAGACATGGCAGCAACTTATCAACTTTATGTAATTTTGCCCAGGGACTATCTTTGCTTTATCCTCCATTTTACTTTAGATAAGAACAGTATTCAGAAAAATTGCCTTCAGTTTGTAAATTTGTAGTGAAGAACAGCAGGCTGTAAATTCTTTTGAGGGTAGATAAAGTGAGATATTTCCTCTTAGATTTATACACAGTTAGCCTTCTTATTTCAAACTGATGCACCAACGCAGTAAACCTGAAGCTTTCCAGACCTGGAGCTTATGCCTACTTCTTATTTATAATCAACTGGTACATCCTAGGCCTGGATTGGTACATCCTAAGAAAGGCAGCGACACAGGTCAAATTCAGAGTCAAACAGCAGATTTAATGATCTTTAATGAGGAGCAAATGCCAAAACAACAAACAAAATTTATCTAGATAAACCCTAAACTCACCAGGAAACAAAATACTAAACAAATGACAGATGTCTGACCTGAACTCCTAACTAGTTTAATGATGTTCATTATGTCTTCAGTTTCTTAGAAATAGTTTTTAGAGTTAGTTCTGAGACAATAGAAAAATTACCTCCTAACTAAATATATGTTGCTGGTCTGTTGGTACTAGTGGCAGGAGCAGGGGGGAGCAGTTGGGATTCAAACCAATGATGACTGTCTTCATCCAATCAGAGGCTGCGCTCCTCTTCAAATTGATCAGTCAGAGGCCAAACCTGCATCAGCACCTAAATCAGCAGACAAACACAGACATCCCCACTCTGCAGGGGGGGAGACAGAGCTGCACAGCGCAGCAGGAACAAATAACAGAATGTATGACCCAGGGTTATAACTCATCGCTTTGAACAATGTATTCTTATTCAACAGAGTGAACACGGAGTGTGTGTGTCGCTCTGTGTTACAGCACACAACAGAGAAAGACGTGATTTGAGGCTGATTAAGCACACAACTCAATCACCAAGTGTCCCAGTTTGCTATATACAGCAGTTTTAGATTAAGAGTTGTGCCACGAAATCTGGAACTAGAGGAAAAATACAGCTTTGGAGCTCAAAGTGATTATATGTAAACACCAATTCAGCAACTTGTTAAGGTGATGTAACACTCTCTTTAAACTTTGATGATTTAAACACAACTATGATTTCGGTGTAGATACAACCACATGCACTGACACTGCTCTGACTTTTGATAATACATTCATGTTTTGAATCTGAGTGCATTCACACTCATTTCAAACTAATGAAATACATATAAGCTTTAGGAGTCCATCCTATTTTGTTGCACAGGAGTTTAAGGGTTGAATCTGAATCTCTCATTCCACATGATTGTAGTGTAGACCAGTGGTTCTCACTCTGGGACCCACATTTTCCCATGGTCCTTAAGTCGTGACCCACTTTTATAGAATTCAAACCGAGCTAATCTATTTTTTATATAAAAAAAAAACCTTTAAAGACTTATCTTATCTTAAACATAAATCCACTTGTTTTATCGAATAAAGTGCATTTAAGAGCACATGAAGGGGACAACATGAGGACGATAACTACTGAAGTTGCATATACAGAAAATATTAAATAACTAATAAATACTACATTAAATATTTACTTTTTTGACCAGCTGTTTGTGACCCATCCAGAATGTGTCCGCAACCCACTTTTGGGTCGGGACCCACCAGTTGAGAACCACTGGTGTAGACTAAAGACTAAATTTAATGTAAAATTGTTGATAGAGACAGAATCTGATATAATCTGTTTTATCTAAACTCTACTTTCTATCTTAAGTCCTCTCTCTTTTGCATACAGGCTTGTGTTCCCCTACCATCACCTGGCTGGGTTTTAAAGCTGTGCTACTGGAGATAATTACTTCATAATAAATTCCCCTTATCTCCTCTAATTTAATCTTCCAGGCCCAGCGGAAGCAACTGTGGGTGGCCCTGATTGAAAAAGCTCTGGCCAAGCTGCATGGTTCCTACTTCGCTTTGCAGGCAGGCCGAGCCATCGAGGGCCTGTCCACGCTGACGGGGGCTCCTTGTGAGTCGCTGGCCCTCCAGGTTAGCGCCACCAACCCCAAAGAAGAACCCATCGACACAGACCTCATCTGGGCAAAAATGCTCAGCTCCAAAGAAGCAGGGTGAGTGTGGGGGGGTTAATCTTCAGTTTGAATCTGATAGGGAACAGCAGGGATGAACTCTTACTGTTTTTCTTTGTGCTGCTAGTTTCCTGATGGGGGCGTCATGTGGTGGCGGTAACATGAAGGTGGATGATTCGGAGTACGAGTCACTGGGTTTACGACCAAGACATGCTTACTCTGTCCTCGATGTGAGAGACGTAGACGGTCACAGGTGAGGAAATGTTCGAAAAGATTACGCCATTCGTCATCAAAAGAATCAACATCCACTGACTGAGTTTTCTGCTGAGTTTAAGGGCTTTAAATCAGCTGTAAAAATATGACTCTGTGGACTCTGTGGAGCACAGATGCTACAGTCTAAAAGGTCACCATGCTTGACTATCTAGCAGTAAAATCTAATACTTTTCCCTGCTTCTTCTGCATGTTTTAGGGTGTTTTATTCCAGTATTTTTAAACCTTCATATGTAGAAATCCTAGTTATTTGTCACAAGAAGGCTCAGATGGTTAATTTCAATATTTGACAACATTATAAAAAAGGTCCTTAAAGACAAAAGTCAGAGGTAGACTGGCAACTCCCTTTTCTTGCTGGTAAAAAAGCTTTCTTGGAGGAGTCTTGTTCTTTTAGCTCTGTTGATTTCTGGTTAAAGAGTCGTTTTCTTAACTATAAGGTCACTTTTTGAAGTTTTAAAAATTAAAGAAAAATCTATGGAAGTAAATCTGTGCCATCTGATTCTGAATTTGAATTTCTAAAGCTGAATTTTTTTTGCATCAAAATCAGATCGAATTTCAAGCACGCATTTTTATTTCTTACACTTTTCTTTTTTCGCAATGATGAAATAAATTCAGTGTAAAAGAAAATCAGTCTCAAAATATTTGTGTAGTAAAAACTGTGTAAAAAAAACAATTCAACATAAAAAAATTTCAGTGTCAAATAATTCAGTGTCAAAAAAATTTAGTGTAAAACAGACTGACTCCACATCTGGGTGATCAGAGAGAAGCAATTGATTCCTCAATCTTCCACTGGGGTTGGTGCCACATGACCAATCTAGCATTATTTGATTGGCTGGACGATGGATGATTGAGCCAGAAATCGATTGCTTCTCCCTGGTTACCCAGATATTGAGTCGGTCTGTCTTACACTGAATTTTTTGACACTGAATTTTTTGACATTGAATTTGACTGTTTTTTTTTTTTTTTAAATAAAAGTTTTACCAAACAAATATTTTGAGTGACTGATTTTTTTTTACATTGATTTTATTTCATCATTGCCAAAAAAAAAACAAGTGTAAGAAATAAAAATGCGTGCTTGAAATTCAATAGTTTTGAAATTCAACATCTGATTTTGATACAAAAAAATGCATCTTTAGATATTCAAATTCAAAATCAGATGGCACAGATTTACTTCCATAAAAACCTATTATGGATGGCAAAACAGGCACTTTTATTGATCATTTTTTGATTGTTCCACTTCCCAGCGGGGATTTTCTTGTAGCCATTTTGGCCCCAAAAAAGTTTTTGCCAAGTGTCCTTTTTAATCAGCAGAAAAATTTCTGGGCTTTTCTGCAAAAGACTCCCCCATACTTACAGTTGCTGTAATGCTTTCAATTTGTATTGTTGCTCCCACTTTAGCTCTGGAAAACCAATCACTGCTGGATCACAGAAAATACATCATCATCATGTAGGGAATGTTGCCACGCACGCCAGATTCAAGACTTAGTTATGTTGCAAAGTACAAAGAGGCTTACTTGTTGGTGTGGCTTAATCATTGTACTCTGTCAGGTTATTGCAGCTGAGGAACCCTTGGGGTCGTTTCTCCTGGACTGGGCCCTGGGCTGACAACTGGCCAAACTGGCCTCCTCACCTGAAGAGGGAGCTCTGTGCCCAGCGGGCTGAAGATGGACTGTTCTGGATGGACTTCTGGGATTTCATCAGGTAAATTATCTCATAAAAAAATCAAGGCTGCATTTGGATCTGTTTATTCTATCTTTCTGACTCAGGCAAATACTCTATTATTTACCTTGTGAGAAAACAAACGAATATCAGTTTTCTCAAACTCATTTTAGCCTACATTTGTAGATTTACTGTACAAGGGTATCCAAGCAACTGTGGAGTCACCTGTTTGCAAGGTTGTTTATTTCTGCATCTGCATGTGTCTGTGGGTGTGCTTTGGATCTTGGCAGGTACTTTGATTCTGTGGATATTTGTAAGATTCATTCAGACTGGCAGGAGGTGCGAGTGCCCGGTGTTTTTCCCCGTGGAGCTGATGTCCCAGTGACAGTTGTATCCATCACGGTACTGGAGAGAACAGCAGTGGAGCTGGCATTATTCCAGCAGGGCAGCAGGTAGGAACATGCTCACAGTCTTACCTGTGCAGTTTTGTCAAAACTGTGATTGGCCGGAGTGTGTTAGTGGGGATTGTAGTAATTAGTGTTAAATTACCCTTGAATATCGCTGCCAGACATGCTTTAAGATGCTAAAATTGTTGGAATAAAAAAGGTCTCTCAAACCCAGAGAGATCATCGCCTTAGTTGGGAAACATATTCTTAAACTGTGCAGGGGGGGACTCCATATCCCAATAGACTACTCAGCATATGTTATCTGTGGTGTTCCCCAAGGCTCTTTGCTTGGCCCAGTCATTTTGCTTCATTTACCCAATACACACATTTACATTTTTACGACGTTTGTCATGCTCTTTCTGTCCTTTGCAAAATATCTTGAATGTTATTGAATGATGTTTGCAGACTGATCCATGTCAAATATTTGTTGTAGGCGGTGGGACACAGCAGAGAGCCACCTCTTAGATCTGTGTGTCTTGGTTTTTCGGGTTTCGTACGACAGCTCCGGCGTCCTGTCCCTGGGTCGTCTGCTGGCTCACAGCCGGCGCTCGGTCAGGAGGTTCGTGGGCTGCGATGTCATGTTGGAGCCGGGCGAGTACGCCGTGCTCTGCTGCGCTTTCAACCACTGGCGTAACAATGACATGGAGGACTCGGGTAAGAGAAATGCCAGGTTTTGAACTGTAAGTCATAAATTAGCAAAAACATAACACTTTGAGTTTGTTAGCGATGTATGATGCCAGATTCAAACTTTGAATGTACAATCCTCATTCTGAAAAGAGAGCGAGGGCACTGGGATAAAATGTTGATAAAAATGAAGCACAGCAGTAATTCAGGCAGGACACGAAGTCAAGCTAAGGGCTACAGTTAGCTGATCTTAAGCCAGCCTTCAGTCAGCTGACAGCTCAGCTGATCACCCTCCACACATCCTACTGGCAAATGTCAAAATGGTGCCCTATATAAACTGCTTCTCCTGCCTACTCTGCCTGCTGCAACCAGTCTGCAACCCACCTCCATCTCAGCTCCTCCTGTTTATGTTGTGTCCGATCTTACCAGTGTCATATGTATTATCTCAGATGCTTGCTCTGTTCTGTGGGGGGGATTTCAAATTTATTTATCTTAATTGTATTTATCTTAATTTTATTTATTTGCTGCTGCTTTCTCTACCTCGACTTTTCATGTATGCATGTGAAAGGAAGGGGAGGGGCTTTCCCCTCTTGTAGCCGTGGTGTTCCATGCAAGCACATGGAAGGGCAGGGAACTCTCAGAACAGAGCCATACCGCCAATGTAAAAATGTTTGCTTGCAATAAATTGTTAATTTTGACTAAAGTGGTCCTGACTGAACTAGATTTTGATGGTTATCAAATCATTTAAACTTTTATTTTATTAGGAAAATGGCTACTTGTCTCAAACTAAAGAATAATGACAAATGTATTTATCTTTTTCATCACTGGAACCTTCTCTTTAGCTGAGCAGGTGTTGTCCCTTTATTCACTGCTCTTGGAGTTTCTTGGATGTCACTCCAAACTTGTGAACTTGTATTATTTTATTATTTTTTGGAAGTCACATCTTAAAGCTGGCTCCCTGCTATGCAAAGCAGGACCAGTATGCATGATATTTGTTTGCCTGTGTAGTGGGATAATGACGCTTTGATGTAATGACACAAGGACAGCCCTGTTATTATGTGTGCTTTTGCCCTCTTAGTTTCAAGGGGACGTTAAAAACTAGTCTCTGAAAGTACTCTGTTCATTTAACCTACTCATTGCACCTGATTAAGGCTTCAATTAAACAACTACAGCTTCTTCAAAGCTCTTAAATCTCCAAGCATTTGTTCAACACAATGTGATATATGAGGATGATGATTTTGGAGCAAAGGCAAAAAGCAGCATTTTGGCTCTAACTGAGTCAAGGTCTCAAATGTTCCTTTCAGCAGGGTGATAAACAGGCCCCACTTTTGATTTAAAGTATTACGATGAAATCTGCTAAAAAGCCACCGACTGTTTCTGTGTTTTCAGCGAGCTGCAGTAAACCAGAGGAGCCCGGCTACATGCTGGCAGTCTACAGCTCCAGACTGGTGATGGTGGAGCAGATAACAGCCTCCAACACCACCATTGCTGACGCCATCATCCAGCTGACAGAAACCAAAGGAGAAAGACACGAGGTATTGCTGCTGTCACTCACTGCCTCAAAAATCACAGTAATTTTCCACAGTGAGGTTTGAAAGGCTGGACTTTTTTTTTGTTGTAATTTTATAGCTGTACAGGACCTGAAAACTTCTCCCATTTCTGGTTTTCAGGGTCGAGAGGGAATGACGTGTTACTACCTGACTCATGGCTGGGCAGGGCTCATCGTTATGGTGGAAAACCGACACCCCAGACACCACCTCCATGTTTCCTGTGACTGCAGTGACAGCTTCAATGTGGTGTCGACACGCAGCAGCCTCAAAGCTATCGACAGCATCCCTCCTCTGCACAGGTTTCCTACAAAACCAACCCAATACTCACATCAACACCTCATTAATAGACTGGGAGGAATTACTGATGACTGACTAATTATTATTTATAATCTAAGACAACTACAAAACAGAAAAACAACATTCATTAAAAAACTGAGACAAAATGAGCCTGAAAAACTGAAGTGTGAGAAAAATAAAGGCTAAAGTCAGAATTTAAGCAAATTATGAGCTTAAACGTATCATTGTTTTGACACATGCACATATAAGAGACTTCTGCAGACTCAGAAAACACAACAAAACTCGCTGTAATCATTTCATTAATGAGGGTGTGGACTCGTCCTTTTTATGATTATTGCAAGAAGATGATTTAAATGTGAATGAGGGTTTATCTCCGTCTCTCAGACAGGTGCTTGTGGTTTTGTCTCAGCTGGAGGGAAATGCTGGATTCTCCATCACACACAGACTGGCGCATCGTAAAGCTGTCCAGGCTTCTCTGGGGAACTGGAGTCCTTCAAAGGCAACACACAGTCCTGCTCTGAGCCCAGAAACGGCGGGTCTGCATCAGCCTCGGCCTCTATGATGACTGTGCTGGACAATGGCATCATGAATCAGAAAAACAGGGAGATACTGTTGTGGCAGCTTCTTTCAAGAAATGGTCCAACACTCAAGGAAAAGGCTTTTCTGTCTTTCAGTGATTTTACACCTTGAGGGTACCTTGAGCCCAAAGGTTTCCTCGACTATTTTAAAGGTTTATGAAAAGATTTTACAGGTGAGGAAGAAGTCTGTATATTTATAGAAAAGAAAAGATCCAGCAAGCAAATCAGCTGATTGACAATTAGCCATGTGTGATGGAAACTTTTTCTCAGAGAAACTAAACAGATCAAATTAGCTAGCTTTATGTAATCTGTAAAATGTTGAGAAGATTAAAGTCATGGGAAAATGTTTTAATTGTCAGTCTCAGTAACGAGTAGAAGTTAAAGTAAAGCTTAAAGATATGAAAAGATAGTTCCAACTTTTTAGCAGTTACCAGAGATGGTCGACTTCAACGTTTGATTCTCATTAATCATAAATCAAAAAAAATATATGGTTGAATAACTACATAGTTTCACTGTTAAAAGTAACAACAGAAATAAATCATCAGCTGAAACAGTCGACTTAAAGTTATTGGTTAGCTGTTAAAGTCGTAAGCTAACATGCTAATTAACAGTTGGAACAGTGAGCTAAAATTAAGACTTAACAGCAAAAAGTTTACATATTGTCTGCCAAAAGGCTAAAATATTTTCAATTAATACCCAAAATGGTTATGGATAACCCATAAAAGAGATTATGAGGTGAACTCTTGAGCTAAAATCTGTGGATAACTAGCTTAAGTATTTAGCTAACACTTACAATCAAACACCAGTTAGAAACGTTAGCTTTAAAGTATGGATAAACTCCAGCTCATAGTTGTGGAAAAACTGATTAAATCCTTGCTAAAAAATGATAAATGTTCAAATTGTTACCTTGATATTATGATTTGAAAGCATTAGCCAAAAGGTTTAGGCAAAGTGTTAAATCTTTAGCGAACAGACAAAGATGAATCGGAAAAATATGAAGCTAATAGTCAAGGATGGCTTAATGTCAGATTGGTTCATACACAGAAATATGCAAAATCCTGTTTAAAATCAACTGAAACACTTATGATATGAGACAGGAAATGTCGTGTGGAGTAAATTCAGCTATGGGGGGGACATCAAACAAGAAGTCTGTATAAAAATGGTCTGTGTCATTTTGTTTGAAGACAGGCATATTTCCTCATAAATGTCAAACTTTTACAGAGTGAAGTCATATTAAGTTAGCAGGAACAAGTAGCTGAGTGTTTTTTTCTATCAACATTTTTAGAAGTCAGGGCTCCTCATAGACACAAGTAGAAATAAAGCCTCCTCAGGCAGCACAAAAACAGGTGTAGCAATGTGCCACGGGGTCTTTAAAACAGTTTTTAATGTATTTTAGGAGTGACATTGTTTGATAATTAATTCACGAAAAAATCTGTTTTTCATACTACAGTTGCGTGTGAAAATAAGGGTTCTGTTATTTGGGTTAACTTCAAAGACTGAGCTGAGTTATTTCTGTCTTCAGAGCCTTTCTGCCAACACCAAAACCATGAACAGAAGTTTCACATTCCTCAAAATCACATGTAGGATAGTTTGTACCAGACAACACGTGATGCACTTTATATTTTACAAACTCATTTCAGATCACAGGCTGGTCTTCAGGTCCAAACTGTTTTAACTGCACTGGTGATAGATAGTTAGAAGAAGTGGTTATCATAGTTAATAGTGTGAACTGGCTGCCACAGTGACAACACAAACATGGTGTTCATTCAGCTCAGTATTATCCAGTCTTAACAGTGATACTAGTCGGCTGTTTAAAGTCTTAGTTTTAGAGAGGAGACTTGCTATGTGAATGCATTTAGCACTTTATAACTTAAAACTATATGCTGGATTATTGTGTTTTATTGTAAAAGAAATGTTTTTTAACATTGTAGAAACATATTTTGAGCCTATTTATCCTAAATCACCATTGCAATGTTAGTGACAACATAAACTATGCAATTGTTGAAAAGCTGTAATACTGCTTTGTCAATTAAAACATGTATAGCTCTTTGAGTTCAGCTCATTATTTTATTGAAAGTAGTTATTTTATGTGGTGTGGTCAAGTTAGATGACAGCGATTGGGAATGATGTGGATGATGGGCGGCAGTAGCTCAGGAGGTAGAGCAGTGGTCTGATAACCGGAAGGTTGGCAGTTTTATTTCCCCCTATCCCTAGTCTGTCCGTTGTGTCCTTGGGTAAGACACTTAACCCACCTTGCTCCCACTGTGTGTCCTCCACTGGTGTATGATTATGAGTGATGTTTGGTGGTGGTCGGAGAGGCCGTGGCGCAAACTGGCAGCCACGTTTACGTCAGTCTGCCCCAGGGCAGCTGTGACTACTAAAGTAGTTTACCACCACCAAGGTGTGACTGTGAGCGAATGAATGATGTATCCA
Organism: Xyrichtys novacula; assembly: GCA_962446985.1. Taxonomy (NCBI): domain Eukaryota; kingdom Metazoa; phylum Chordata; class Actinopteri; order Labriformes; family Labridae; genus Xyrichtys; species Xyrichtys novacula. Next base: position 13,456,068 of record OY660879.1, on the reverse strand, counting down.
ATGTAAAGCACTTTGAGGGTCTCTGATAAAGTGCAATATGAAATCTGATGCATTATTTTTATTAAACTTTTGCAAAAAAAACTGAAGGAATCATGGATGCAACATGATCTGCAAAAACTTTACCTGAGTTCAAGTCAAAATGATAAGAGAGAAATATTTTAGGAAGTGTGTGCAGAGAGAATGTTATAAGATTAATTCTGTGAACTTGACTCTTTCATTCCAGTAAAGTAGTTAACGTGTTGATTCTCCATTAAAACAGGGGCAACAGAAAGTCACCAGTATTTGTTAAATAAAATATTATACAGAAGATTACCTTGTTTCAAAGACAATGGGAGGGCACACAAATTACAAGTCACTATCAAAATATAAGTCCCAAGGAGTGATAAGCGTTAGTTTATATATTTTAGTTTATAAAAACATAACTTGCCAGTTCAGAGGATTAAAAGTTTTGTGTGAATCAGCTGCAAGAGTGCTGACAAGGGCCAGAAGGCGAGAGCATATCATGCCAGTTTTAGCATCGTTGTATTGGCTTCCCGTCTGTTTCAGGATTGATTTTTAGGGTTTTTTTTTTATTCGTTTTTAGATGTATTTATGGTCTTGGCCCCTCTTATTTATCTGACTCACTTTTATCATATCAACCCTCGCGGACCTTGCAGTCCTCTGGCACAGGCCTTTTAACCTTACCTGAAGTCAAAACAAAAACACACAGGGAGGGGGCTTTCAGTTTCTATGGTACCCGGTTTATGGAACAGCCTACCAGAGAGCCTCAGGGCCGCAGAGACTGTTGATATTTTTAAGAAGAGGCTCAAGACTCACCTTTTTAACCAGGCTTTTCACTAATTATTATTGATTATCTCTGTTCTTAGTCTTTTTCTTAATTCTCGTCTTAGAGGTTTTTCCTTCTTTTACCCATTTTACATGGTAAAGAGCTCTTACTTATCTGTTCATTTAATATCATTTTCTGTTTTAGTCCATCAGGTTTTAGTCTTTCTTCTTACCATTTTATTTTTTGTCTTTTATCTCCAGAGTTTCCCAAAGGTAGCTCTTTCCTTACGTAATGTCTTAGTGTCAGGCCATGTCTCTTTCACAATATATCTTAAATTCTCACTCTGTGTGTGCTTGTGTGTGTGTATGTGTGGATGAGTGAAGGTGGGTGTGTGTCTTTGTGTGCATGTGGGTCCATGGGTTGGTGTGTGGGTGGGAGGTTCAGGTTTTATTGTTGTTAATTGCTGTTTTTAGCCTCTGTGAGGCACTTGAACTACATTTTTTTGTCTAAAAAGCGCCATAAAAATAGAGTTGAATTTGAATTTGATTAGGAGCTCGACTGAAAGGCAGACCCCCTGTAGCTACTACAGAGGAGACTAAAGTTCCACCTAAACTCCCCCTCTTTGCCTCTGGCCAGATTGGCGGAAAGTTTGTAGGGTGAGTTAGTATTTACAATGTTGGAAAACACAGTAGACAAGCTTAAAATATTCTGTTTCAGAAATATTTGCACCACATTTCTGTGTCAATCAAATGGGGGTGGGGGGTGGGTGTGTCATGGTGTGTGGAAGAAATCTTAAGTTGTGCAGACTACAGGTCAAGTACAGTAAACGTTACTATTTGGGACAGTGGGTAAAGGGTAAATGATACGTTTGTCTACATGAGACTTAGCTAAGACAGCTTGTCCTGGGAGGAAAATGGAGAAAACTGAGACCAGTGGGTGGCAGTATTACATCAACTTCGATGGTGTCGTCTCGTCTGTGAACCCCCGAAGAAGAAACAGCAGCAGACTGCTGGTTAGCTGCCTGGCCGGGTGGCTATCAGTGCTAACAACTGTACTATAACACGTGTCTGACTTTATTCTTTTTTTTTTGACAGTGTAGCTGTAGCCAACTTATTCTGCCACAATGGGGATATTAGAGAAAATCGCGGAAATAGAGAAAGAAATAGCTCGGACACAGAAAAACAAAGGTAAGAAAGGGAGAGTCTCGTGGCTAAGTGTTAGCTACCACTTAAACTTCTAGCCAGCTGTGTGTACGTGTGACACCCGTCAGTGTTGTGTTACTCTCATCTCTCTGTAACTCGAGAGAAAACAGGCTTAGTGAGACTTGTGCTCTATGTCAATTACAGCCACAATTTAAAGAACATTTATTTCAACTTATTTGTTTCTATTTTGTTTCTTCAGTGTTTAATTTTGAAGTGCAAAGTAACTCCCAAATGGTGCAGGTGCTGGTGTCACACTGAAAATCAACCCCCGTTCAGTCCTTACCTTCATTATCTTTTAGTCAGACTTCCACTTTTGTTTTTCGTAAACCTTTAAACCTTCAGTATGGAGTATTTCTGTTGTCATATTTGTGATTCATTCATTCCTCCAGCCACTGAGTACCATCTGGGTTTGCTGAAAGCAAAGCTCGCCAAGTACAGAGCTCAGCTCCTGGAACCCTCCAAGTCAGCTGGGGCCAAAGGAGAAGGCTTCGATGTCATGAAATCAGGAGATGCTCGTGTTGCTCTCATCGGTTTCCCCTCTGTGGGTAAGGTAAGTCAACAACAGACACTGGGTTTTGGTCTTGAGATCTTTAAACAGACCTATAATGCTCAAAGGAATACACTCATCATCCACAACATAAGATACTGGAACACCCTGAAGTCTAAATCACTCCAGTCACAAACAAAGCAGTAAATATCTGTTGTTATAATAATCAATGTTTCAACAAAAACAGTAAATAAATATTTAAACAAATGACTTTTAATGATATAGAACAAATGAGTGTGACCCAGTATTTTCATCATAATTTAAGGACAAGTATAAATCAAATCATCAAATCAAATTTTATTTATATAGCGCCAATTCACAACAGTCGTCATCCCAAGACGCTTTCCAAAGAAAAAGAGCAGGTATAGACCACACTCATTGTTTGATGAATTATCAAGACCAAACCTTAAGATGTGACAGATTTGACCCATGTCATGTAACATGAGTGACAGTGGCAAGTAGGAGAGAGGGCAGGGGGAGAGAAAGAGAACGAGGGAGAAGGAAGGAGAGAGAGAATAACAAAGTTTATTAGAGGACATAGAGGGTCTGACATCCTCAGGCAGAGATTTCCAGAGCTGTGGTGGGGTATGAACAGCCAATGCTTGGTCACCTCTTGATTCCAGTCAGGATTTAGGAACCATGAGAAGGGCCCTGCTGGAGGACCTCAGGCTCGTTGTGAGTTTGCAGCAAAGACACAGACTGGAGTCATTGAAGGCTATGAAAACACGCAGCAAAATCTTAGAATCAATTCTAAAAATCACAGGTGAAGCTCCTGTGAAGAGATTTTAGCTGGTTATGAAACAGCCTGACTAAGTTTTTTAGGACTAAGAAATGTTGCTACCTGGTGCATATTGTAGTGTTGTCCTTATTACACTAATACATGCTGCAAAATGACAAATCTGCAGACAGTAGTTCTTCTGCCTTAACGTCTCGGTCTGATTGTATTTCCATGAAGAAACTCGGTGTTACGGTGTGTTTGACCCTAAATTAATTTTACGCCGAAATATCCCTTTAAGTGTTACGACTGAATGGAAACACTGGTTATTTACCAAAGTCATTCATACATCGAACAGATACAAATTACAGACATGACTTTCTATCCACACTAAAAAATACTGCAGTCCACAGGAAAAGAGATGAAACATAATGAAATGACTGAACCTGTCCTGATCTGACTTCGTCCTCTGTTTTCCCTCACAGTCCACCTTCCTTAGTTTGATGACATCAACAGCCAGCGAAGCTGCTTCCTATGAGTTCACCACCCTCACCTGCATACCTGGTGTCATAGAGGTAGACACACAATCACAACAGTGCACTCATGAATGCATGTACTTGTGGATATTGAGCAACAGTGTGTCACTTATACTGTCATTTGCTGCTCTTTAGTACAACGGGGCCAACATCCAGCTCTTAGATCTGCCGGGAATCATTGAGGGTGCTGCTCAAGGTAAGTGAGGTGTCATGGTTTTGTTGATTCATGTAGACTGGAGTTGGTAGCATATCTCGTTTAGGATTGAGGCATTATGGCGTAACTATTATTACTTCCTTTTAAACTCTCTCTCCCTCCCTTTGATCCATCTTAGGTAAGGGCAGGGGTCGTCAGGTCATTGCGGTTGCCAGGACAGCAGACGTCGTCATCATGATGTTGGATGCTACTAAAGGAGATGTTCAGAGGTTTGTTACATAACCGTGTTTTTAGGAGTATTTAGGAGTATTTAAATACACTAACTCATGCCTTTACTTCCTTATTTTAGAGAGCTTCTAGAAAAGGAGTTGGAATCAGTCGGCATCAGGCTCAACCGGAGAAAACCAAACATTTATTTCAAGGTAGGTTTTCTGTTTCATTCTGAGTGGACCTTGAATACCTGCGGCTAATTTCAAAGAGATGTAGTGCTTAGTTTTTGAAATGACTAGCAGGAAGAAAATTTAATCTAATGGTGGCAATAAATGACCTTCGTATATCTACCACTTTTGGAGTCTGTTTAACCTTAAACAGTTTGTCAGCTCCAGCATGACCGCTTTGGTTGTTATACTTCATTTGTGAACATATGTACCTTCTCTCTCTCTGTAGCCAAAGAAAGGTGGCGGCCTCTCTTACAACTCCACAGTCCCTCTCACCCAGTGCTCAGAGAAACTCGTCCAGCTCATTCTCCATGAATACAGTATCCTTCACTATTTAAAGGCACTGTCAGGAGTTTTTAAATGGTTGAGAAACACATAAGTTAATTCATGAAAGTCTGGTAAATATTTGAATTATTTAATGTATCATAATGAAGATTTTTTTTCCTTTTAGTCCATCGATCATTTAATTTGACATTTTTGAATATTTTGCAGCAGTATTTTGTCGGCTTCTTTGACTCGCTCTCCTCAGAAATCTTTAATGCAGAGGTGCTCTTCAGGGAGGACAGCACGCCAGACGAGTTCATCGATGTCATCGTTGGAAACAGAGTCTACATGCCTTGTTTATATGTAAGTTTGGATTATTATCATTATCCAACACATCTGCAAAAAACTCAGGGGAATCACTGTCTTTTGAGATAGAATGCTTTCGCCAACCTTTGTAATTTTTTTTTTTTTGTAAATTTGTTTGAGGTTAATTCGTCTTTCTGTGGTGTTTACAGGTGTACAATAAGGTAGATCAGATCTCCATCGAGGAGGTGGACCGCCTGGCTCACAGACCGAACAGTGTCGTCATCAGGTGAGATGTTTGAGGGCTCATGCGTGTGAAAACTTGTCTCTCAGTTGTTGCTGAAAATAGCAGCTTCCTCATTATTCCGTCTCTGTGTTCATTCCAGTTGTGGCATGAAGCTGAACCTGGATTACCTCCTGGAGACGTTGTGGGAATACCTGGCTTTGATTTGCATTTATACAAAGAAAAGAGGAGGTACGTGCGCACTTCCCATGAGTCCTTTGACCTCACATGAATACAAAAATGTTACATCAAAGTTTAGCTGTTGTTTTTTTTCTTCTCCAGAACGACCGGACTTTAACGATGCTATCATTATGAGAAGAGGAGCATCTGTAGAACATGTGGTAAAGAAGCACTCATTAATTCACACAGTGTAGAAAACAACACTAGAGTAATGAGACCCACAGAGTGTGTAAGTCTGCAAATCACATTTGTTTTTCTTCCTACAGTGCCATCGAATCCACAGAACCTTAGCCAGCCAGTTCAAATACGCCCTTGTCTGGGTGAGTACGATGAATGAATTGAGCTGATCTTACTCTTTTTTGTTAACGCTCTTAAGAGGATCTTTTCGTCAGATATGACTGAAATTCATCATGATGCCTTTTTTAACCTACTAAAGCCAACAAGACCATTTGCAAAAAGTATTCCTTTATAGCTATTTTTACTGCTGCAGGGTAGGCCTTATGTTGCATTCACCCAAAACATGAATTTTAATCATTTACTGGCTTAATTTACGGGTATCTAGACTTAACTGTTGTGTGTTTAGTACCATTTAAGGAGAAATTCCAGGTGAGATCATGTGAGAACCAAGCAGCAAATGTTCTAGTTCAGTGGTTCTCTAGTCCAGTCCTCGAGGCCCACTGTCCTGCATGTTTTGGATGTTTCCCTGCTCCAGCACACCTGATTCAAATGACCAGCTCGTTATTAAGCCATTACAGAGCTTGATAACGAGCTGATCATTTGAATCAGGTGTGTTGGAGCAGAGAAACATCCAAAACATGCAGGACAGGGGGCCTCGAGGACTGAACTTGAGAACCACTGCTCTAGTGGATTATCTGGAGGAAGGGGTGCTAATGTTTTCTGTTTCTACTTAATTTTCCTATTGATAAAAAAAAGTGTGCCATAGCTTGAATTGTTAGCGTGTTAACAAAATTTTGAACCTGAAATAGCAGGATATATGCACTAGCCTCTCACAGTATAGTATATTTGTTTCACTCATTTGTCAACGCTTCACTTGAAACAACAAGGAAATACATAAAAGGTCTGAAGCTTTGTTGTCTCTTTGTCTTCCAGGGAACCAGTACCAAGTACAGTCCTCAGCGAGTGGGTCTTACGCATATCATGGAGCACGAAGATGTCATTCAGATCGTAAAGAAGTAAAGCAAGTTTCTGACAGGACACAGAAAAAAAAAAACACAGCAGGGGCTGGCTCAGCAAAAATGGAATCAAATCGACTGAACAGGAATTATACAACAATGGAAAAGAGCAGCTGATCTTTTTGTATATCAAAATCAAAACACATTAAAGACTATATCTGAGCTGGTTGTGGACAGGAAATGTGTATTTTATCTTTAAAGATTGATTCTGAGAGTTATGGGAGAGAAAAAAGTCTGAATAAAGTCAGATAAATACACTTGTTTTGTTTCTGACATTTTTAGGCTTGACTAAATTTACTTTGACTGCATGCCAGCTGGATTAGACCGAGTCTAGTGAAAATAATTGACCATAAACCCTGGACTTCTGTATCTGCTAAGCTGCTGTTTTCTGAAAGTGATAAAGCCAAGATATTGAGAATATTAGCTTAAAATGTCAGAATACTCATGATTATGTTTAAGTGAAATAATATAAAAACCCATTAAAACTGAACTCATTATTATAAACTGTTATTCTCATAGAGCCTTATAGGTGTTCACTCACTACAAAAATCAAAATGTGAGCCTTTACACACCGTAAACAGTGCCCCAAAAAAGAGGGCAGGAACCTAGCTCAGTGGAAAAGCTCAGCTCTGGGTCTTAAAATCAATCATTACATTTGTAGGATCCAAACCAGTGCTGGTACTGAGTCCGGGTTTTGAATAATCTAAAGTTGTCTAGACCAGGCTGTTAAAATGCCATAAACGACCACAGAGTAAACAAATCTGGACAAGCGAACACTGTTGGTCTCATGTATTTAACATGTTTTGCTTTAGGAGTCCCTCAGGTGAGTGTAAGTGTACTGTAGCTGAGGGCCATCGATCTCTGATTCCTCCCTACAGGGTCCGGAAAGATAGATAGATACACAGTTGAAACAGCAAGCTAACAGTACCAAAGGAGGTACATGTCCACACTTATGTTAATTCGTGGGCGGAGAATTAGGCAGATTAGTGGCTATTGGGAGGGCGCTGTCACTTTACAATTGGCACTCATGAACTATCATGACCTTACATCAAATCAGGGGTTTTCACTGCCTTCATGAATCCCGAGTAGTTTTTTTTAGTAGCTTAAATCTACACATAAATTTACTAACTTTTTGAAAAATGAAACTAAAGCTAAAACGGTCCTCAAAATGGGAAATTACCGTCTAGGGTTAATGTCTAAAATAGCTCAGTTGAGAAATGTCTCTCTATAGGTTTGTGAAATGTAAAAGCCAGAAAACATTTACATATTTTAAGGGTTAGAAAAAACTTGATGATAGTCGTTTTTAAGAAACTCTGATGTTAAGATAAAATAAAAAAAGTTATGTGATTCACTGATTCTGGGTTGTCTAGATCAGTACCAAAAAAAACAAGCTTCTTTGACGACCTCTATGAAAAATTATATACATTTATCAGCCAGAGGATGGTGCTGTTGCTTTTCTTTGAGACTGTTTTAGGTTTGACATATTGGTGTCTCGTATTGGGGTCCAAGCATATTTTTTTAAGCCCTATATATTGTTCTCATGCTTTTTCTACAGTGCAGTTTTGAAGTTTGTTTATTGACATCCTGAACTTTGTATCTTTACATCTCTGTGAAGGCTCATCTGCCTCCCATGAAGTTAATCTGAGCCAGTATGAGAGGCTGCAGCGAAGGTTGACAAAGTCACTGTTAACGTCAGAGCCAGCAGAAGAGAGAGAGAGAGTTTGTCTTGTCAGTGGTTTGCAGTAGCTTCACACTCTTGTTAGGATCCTTGTCTGTCCCGCTGACCTCTTAATCCTGTTCAGACGCCCCCGTCATCAGATCTATTTTCCCCCTGGGGTGAGGCACCATAACCAGCTGCTGGGGATTTGCCCCCTGCTCCTTCTCTGTCTCTTCCTGCGTCCCTTCGATCACAAGTCTCGGCCTCCTCGCTGTCAAACATATCTGCTGCTGCTGTGTTGACACATGAAGGGGGTTGAGGGGGTACAGTTAGCTACCTAGATCCAATTATAAACACAGCTGTTACCAGACCTTCAAGTGACATTAAGGGGCGATTAAATTGGCACCAATTAGAGCGTCTGTGGAACACTGCTGGACAAAGTGTCTAATTCAGTTCTTTAATATTTAAATTATTTAGTCCTCTAAAGAAACTCAGACGAAAAGCTTTTGCATTGTGGAAAAAAAAACTGCAGTTCCTCAGGTGTCCACTGGTGGATGTCTTCAAAAAAGCTTTGATATTTTCTCTATATGCCATCTGTTTATGTTATCACCTCTTTGAGTGACTGGGGACCTTTCTTTGTCTTCTTAGGAGTGAGCTGCACCTCATACACCACTGCAGCTGAAATAATTGTAAAATACATAGAGAGGGGTCTTGAGGAAGCCAGCAGCCTCTTCGCTGTGTCTTCTCTATAGTCCATGTGCTCCATCATGGCGTAGGTTCGCTCTGGATCGCTGCTGCAAATGTTTTCTTTCTGCCTGGCCCTGCTTCCCAGCTGCTTTAACTACATGCACCAGTCTCACCCCTGCCCATTTCTCTCTTTCTGCATCCCCTCTCTAAACCCAAAACAGTAGTGGCAGATGACTGTCTTACATGAGTCTGGTTCTGCTTGAGGCTTCTGCCTGTTACAGGAAGTTTTTCCTCTTCACTGTAACTTCATAAATTCTGCAAAGTGTTTCACTCGTGGTTGAAGATGGGACTCAAACTTTTACATTGAGTCTTTGCAAAAAGAGTACGGACCATCTTTTTGTTACGTGTCTTGAGATAACACTTGTTGTGAACTGGCATTTTATAAAGACAGATTTATTGATTGATTGACAGTGAGGTGGAGGAATCTAGCAGCACAGCTTCTCGACACATGGGTTAGTATTTTTAAATCTCTTAATAATTGTTTCTTCTCTAAATTTAACGTGATTAACAAGAAAAGAGCTGTGTGCTTAACATCATTTCAAGTGTTCTTGCTTCTGGTGCGGTGGCCAGATAAGATAATGCAAAAAGGCAGTAGAGGACTTTCACACAGAAAGATAGAAAAGACAAATGTCTTGAAAAGTTGGATCCATTTTATTGCCAGGATCAAACAAATAAGCAGCAAATGTTTCAGTCTCAATCGACTATTGTCAGTGCAATAGTGAGACAACTTTTTCAGACATTTGCCTTTTCTATTTTTCTCTGTGCAAGTCCTCTACAGCCTTTTTGCATTTTCTTTAAATTTAAAAAATTCTGTTTTATCCTTTAAAAATTTTGATTCATGATTTTTTTATGAGCTTAAATCAACATTTGAATAAAAATAAATCATCTCTGGATTCAAAGTGTTGGAATAGAGCCACATTGAAATAAACAGAACGCTAGTTCATTTAGATGAGGCTGAAGATAAAACACTATAATCACAGTAAACTTTGTGGCATGCGGTGAACTTTAAAGACATTCTTTTGCTCTATTGACTCTGGTGATTGAGTCACGTTAATAGAAACTCGCACAGAGGATCTATGGAGTTATGGTGGATTTATTTTTATCCTTGTTGGTTTGGATTTGAATTCTTTGTCTGGAACGGCTGCCGGGGTATTTTCTGGACCGAGTTTGTATTTTGGTAAGAATTAGGCGCACTGCTCATGTGCAGAGTTAAACTTAAGGGAAAGATAAACCAAGACAGAAGGTTGTATTATGTCATAGAAGATTACGACACAGTGTCTGAGACGGTTTTAGCACCTGGATTTTGTTTCAAAGATTTTTTAAAGATTGTTTTTTTTTTTTTTTTTTAATATGGCAGAAAGGTGCCTTTTTGTCTTTGTCCCTCTGTATCTTCTTAGCCGCTTTACACGATTTTCAGTTAATTCTGAACATATTTCAGGCTTTGAAAACTCTCATCCCAGCCTCTGTCTGAGATGCTTCATTTGAGCCACTGTCACTTTAAGTCCCCCACTGGCATTCCAGAACACAGCATTCTGGAAGCCTTCTTCACTGTTGTCATGCAACCAAGTTGTGTGTCTTTCTATAATATCCAATCCAATCCAATCCATTTAATTTATATAGCACGATTGAAACAAACACAAGGTTTCTAAAGTGCTGTACAGCAAGATAAAAATACAGTAAGTAACAGAACAGAAGCACAATAAAACAATGAAGATAAAATAAAGTTAGATAAAAAAAACTGTACAATCAAATAAAAGCAAATCAAATCCATAAAAGACAATAAAATGCAATCAACCTCCGACTGAGTGAATACGACAAATTTGCCCCCTTTAAGGAGACAAACCATCTGGTCGCATTTTGATCTCTGAATTCTCATGTGACTTTTTGAACAAGCCATTCAGAGCCCCCTGAAGTCCCAACTGATGATTACTTAAACACACATTAACCTTTAAGTCTGATACTTTGCTCATGTATAGAGCTGACGTCCAACAACTTAACATTTGTTTTCAGAAAATGAAAGCATAATACCACCTCTTAAAAAATGTTTCCTTCTGTGTCAGACACGCCGACTCATTCACTGTCCTTTATTTAAGATGATGATGCAAGAGCGCTGCATCAGCATATATGTAAATAACCAAGATGGCCGCTATTCTTACTGAATGTAGCTTACTGTATGTTCCCCAGAAAAATGATTCACAGCGGTGAACTGGTCAAGTGACGCCAGGCTATGAAGATCTTGTCTCCTCTTTAAAGCTCCTGTGGGGAACTTTCAGTCTGTGTTAAATTTTGGCGCCCCCCGTGGATTAAGTGGTAACCCTCATACTGTGGCAGTCTTGTCCTCAATGGTCTCATTTGCTTTTAGGCATTATGGGGACGGATCAATGGCCATTTTAGTCTGTTTCATAACCAATCAAAAACTCCTCACAGGAGCTTTAAGTGAATGAGTGACGCCTCATGGAATGTGTTATAAATCATAGGGAAACAGAGGACTTCTATCTATCTATCTATCTATCTATCTATCTATCTATCTAAAAACACACTGAATTTCTTTAGATTTTTTAAATATTTGGTGAAGACGCTCCTCAGTGACACATATGAAGCATCTGTTTAAACGGAGTCAGCCTCAGCCTGGCATGTGTTAAACGTCTGGTCGACCCTCTACATGAAGACAAACAGTTGTGTGTGATCAGCTCAGCAGACAGACTGAATTTAAAGGATGCACTAACAGACCTAATCTCCTCTGATCCCAGAAAATGAGGCTCGCTGTGTTTGGACCTTGAGCCCCCTAAGCTGTCGTCTTTAACAATCATTGCTTTTTAATGGACAGCCTGAAGGATTACAGTTCAAACCATGTCAAAAGGGACACAATACATCTAAACATAGACTACTCAGAGGACAAAATAGACATACATGACTTTTCAATTAGACCTCCAAATATAGGAGAACAAGGCAAACCAAAGCTTATAAAAGCTGCCAGAGACTCTTTAGTGCCATTGTTGTCTGTTTCATTCTCCTGAAACACGAATCTTATCAAAGCCTCAAACTTTTTGTGATTTTCCTCTCATCTGTCTGCAGCTCTCTCTGGTGAGTAACAGGCTTCCTTATTTCCCTTAACTCTGATCTACATCTGTTCAGTGTGACTGATTTCTTGATTTAATATCTGCAGCTGGACAAAATGAGTGACGCTGAGATGGAAATATTTGGAGTGGCTGCTCCATACCTCCGAAAGTCGGAGCGAGAGAGAATCGCAGCTCAAAACATGCCGTTTGATGCCAAATCGTCTGTGTTTGTGCCGGACCCAAAGCAGGAGTATGTGAAGGGGAAAATCAAGACCCAAGATGGGTCCAAGGTCACTGTGGAGACAGAGGATAGAAAGGTGGGTTTTGTTTTCCTTTGGTCTATTTTATTTTTCTAAAGCTTGAATCTGATTTAACAAATCTTTTGATGTCATACCTCAGGTCATCACGGTTGATGTGGACGACATTCGCCCCATGAATCCTCCAAAGTTTGACAAGATTGAAGACATGGCTCTGCTGACTCACCTTCATGAACCAGCTGTGCTGTTTAACTTGAAAGAGCGCTATGCCGCCTGGATGATCTATGTAACTATAAACAATGAAAAGATTATAAATTGTCTCTTAATAAAAAAAACCCCAATCTATTTTAGGCATCTCTGCAGGATTTCACGAGTGAAAAGAAGCACTTTGGTGAGCAAGAAATTAGACTCTGTGATGTTTCTTGTAATTTTAGACGTACTCTGGACTCTTCTGCGTCACTGTCAATCCGTACAAATGGCTTCCTGTCTACAACCCTGAGGTTGTTGCTGGGTACCGAGGGAAGAAACGACAGGAAGCTCCACCACACATCTTCTCCATCTCTGACAACGCCTACCAGTTCATGCTCACAGGTCCAGACCAGTCATTACATACCAAATAAACAATACATAATACAACAACAATATCTAATGCTGTCATAATCCATCTTACAAAATAAATGATACCAATAAATAAAAGACTCAGACTACTACTCACTTTCAAGAATGAAGCCAATTAAATAATTTTTATTTATTTATTTTTATTAACAATATTTACTGAGTACCACTTTTGTTTAATTCAACCCACAATTAATTTTTGAAGTCATATATAAGTCAATATGCCGGACTGATAAAATGTTTTTTAGTTGAAGTGAGAGGCCTTAAAAACGTGTTTCTAATCTGATTTCTTTCCCCAAATCAGATCGAGAGAACCAGTCCATCCTGATCACGTGAGTGCCACTTATTGTGCTCATTTTTCAGTGGACAATCAATATATATGAATTTCCAAATATTATCTCTGCTGTACTTTTTTCAGCGGAGAATCTGGTGCCGGGAAGACCGTCAACACCAAGAGAGTTATCCAGTACTTTGCAACAATTGCATCATTTGGAGACTCGAGCAAGAAGGAGCAACCTGCCGGCAAAATGCAGGTTCAGATCTTTCATTTGGAAAATGAAATCATTTATTTTAGATGTATGAGATCAAGGGGTTTATCATGAAGCAGGACTAGGTCTGCTGAGCCTTGTGTCACAGTTTTACTATAATAAAGCTGGATCTCTTTTAGGTTGGCTAGATCACCATGGTAACTTACTCTAAATTCATGACTGGGTCAGGAACAGGGGCGGGGCTTCTGATATCATTGTTTCTGTCAACAATGGCAAAAACAACCACTTGGTTTTTTTTAGGTACAGTTTCTAGGTCTGTAATTGATAAAGAGCGTCAACTTTCACCCTTTATCAACTACAGCACCCCCTGCAGTCTTTACCTATCTTGTCCTTTACAAGCTCAAGTAGTATTATCTGGAAAAAATGAGTAATTTCTTGTCAATATTTAATCTGGAAATAGCAAAAAAGAGCTGTTTTTTGAGCTGATCATGTGACACCAACCCCTAGAAAGGTTTAAAAATTACTGTATGAAAATCCTTCATCTTGACGCTGATGGTCTTGTTTGCTTTTTTGTCTCATAATAAGGATTTAATGTGAATTTCACTCTATCCCATTAACATAACAAAACCCACAGGAGCTTTAAATGTACCGCAGTTGAAGTTTAAGAGCTGCTCTTCAACAAAAGGGAGCAACTAAGTGCATAACATGGTAAACTGTTAAATTAATTTACTGCTCAATACAACAATGTCTTCCCTTTTCTTTCTTGAACTACACCGACTTTGATAGTTTTGATCACAACTACTTTCATGAAACCCCACACCTTTAAATGAAGCTACAGGCCTCTCAGGCAGCTTACTCACTGAATGAAGAGCTTGCTCTGTGGTTACCCCCCAGGTGTGTGAGCAGCTGCTTTAGAAACGCACAGACATGTTAATCTTTAATTCTCTATGTGAGTTACAGGGCACTCTGGAGGATCAAATCATCCAGGCCAACCCTCTGCTGGAAGCTTTTGGGAATGCCAAGACTGTGAGGAATGACAACTCCTCTCGATTTGTGAGTTTACATCTGATCAGTGCAGAGGGTGCTGTCGCTGCTCTTACTGTTGCAATAAAGTTTTTATCTCCTCATAATGAGAGTAATCTGGTATCACAAAGGAACAAATCTGTAACACTGATTTGAGTTTTTTTTGACAACTTTAACAGTTCAGGTTTTCCATAAATAAGATACAGGTCCTTTGGAAATTATATGATACTGTACAAAAATGAGAAACAGTACAATGAAGCTCACTGATGAGGACGCAATACTGTAAGATATGACATAGACATTGACAATATAGTGAGATAACACTGGATCGTGAAAAAGGAAGAGAAAGATCAGTCTGTGATATTTTTTAATATCCAACTTTGTGACTTTTTCAGGGTAAATTCATCCGCATCCACTTTGGAACAAAGGGGAAGCTGGCATCAGCTGATATTGAAACTTGTAAGTGTTTTAATTACATTAACAGTAATGTTTATAATCCACTTTGGGTTTTAAATGCATATTATATCTTTGTTTTTGTCAATTATAATTCTTAGACCTTCTGGAAAAATCCAGAGTGACATTTCAGCTGCCAGCAGAGAGGAGCTACCACATCTTCTATCAGATCATGTCCAACAAGAAACCTGAGCTGATTGGTGATTATGACTGTTTTTTTTTTTTTTTTTGTCAAACATCTTTTTAAACTTTTTGGTTCTGATTCCTTTTTAACTGTGTTTGGTTGAAAAAAAAAACAAAAAACGTTTAGCTTTCAAAAATATTACTTAACAACATCTTTGATTTTACCTGAAAAAGGAGGAATTGATTACTCAGGAGACCACACATTGCTGCATCTTTCTTAAAACAAACCAGAAATAAGTTAAGTGTGGATTAGACTCTCTTTTTTTCATCATGACAGGATGTGTTTAACATACCAGTATGGATTTCTTTTTTTTTTTTTTTGATAAAATTGTTTTGATGTTTTTATTTTATTTTGACATTAATGCATTATATTGTTTTTGGTATTGGTTTGTTTCTTCTCAGATATGATGCTGATTACAACCAATCCTTATGACTATCCCTTCATTAGCCAGGGAGAAATCACCGTGCTGAGCATCAACGACAGCGATGAGCTGATGGACACTGATGTGAGTAAACATCTATCTATCCATTTATCTGGCCAGCTAGGTATAGATAGATAGATGGATGGATGGATGGATGGATGGATGGATGGATGGATGGATGGATGGATGGATGGATGGATGGATAGATAGATAGATAGATAGATAGATAGATAGATAGATAGATAGATAGATAGATAGATAGATAGATAGATAGATAGATAGATAGATAGAGAAACATTGAAAAGTAGGTGAGAACATTCTCTAATGCTGATTGATTTCATGTATTGTTGTTCGACAAAGATGAACAATATTTCAAATCTGTGTGTGTGTTTGTCAGAGTGCCATCGACATCCTTGGGTTTAACTCAGAGGAAAAGCTCGGCATCTACAAGCTGACAGGAGCAGTGATGCATTTTGGGAACATGAAGTTCAAGCAGAAGCAGCGAGAGGAGCAGGCAGAACCCGACGGCACCGAGGGTGGGACAAGTGAAATAATTCATACATTTTATGTTATCAATATTTTTTTTATCTTTTACAGCTTGATTTACTTTTTTTGACTCTTTAGTGGCAGACAAAGTGGCTTACCTGATGGGTCTAAACTCCGCTGACCTGTTGAAAGCTCTGTGCTACCCCCGAGTGAAGGTTGGGAATGAGTATGTCACCAAAGGACAGACTCCACAGCAGGTACAGTCTCTATGTTTTTACTTTAAACTCGCTAAAGCCAATTTCAGGCTGTTTTCACCAATATATGTGCAGCTGGTGACTTCTATGGTTTATTACACTTCTTACTAGGTGAATAATGCAATGGGAGCTCTGTCCAAAGCTGTATATGAGAAGCTGTTTCTGTGGATGGTCACCAGGATCAACCAGCAGCTCGACACCAAACTCCCCCGACAGCATTTCATCGGCGTCCTGGACATCGCAGGATTTGAGATCTTTGAGGTAAAGAGAGTCAAACACATCAAATCTCTCTGAAAATACGTGTATGAAATGATTCCTAATGATTCATTCAGATGAACAGTCTGGAGCAACTCTGCATCAACTTCACAAACGAGAAACTGCAACAGTTTTTCAACCACCACATGTTCGTGTTGGAACAAGAGGAGTACAAGAAAGAGGGGATCGAGTGGGAGTTCATTGACTTTGGGATGGACTTAGCAGCCTGCATCGAGCTTATTGAGAAGGTGAGATTATAAAGTACTCAAATAATTGATCAATAATAGAAGCGCATATATCAAAACTGATCATCTCTCATGTCTGCAGCCGATGGGGATTTTCTCTATCCTGGAGGAGGAGTGCATGTTCCCAAAGGCGACAGACAGCTCCTTCAAAAACAAGCTCTACGACCAACATCTGGGGAAGAACAGCATCTTCCAGAAGCCCAAACCCTCCAAAGGAAAGGTCGAGGCTCATTTCTCTCTGATGCATTACGCCGGAACGGTCGACTATAATATCAGCGGCTGGCTGGAGAAGAACAAAGACCCTCTGAACGACACGGTGGTCCAACTTTATCAGAAAGCTTCCCTGAAGCTGCTCGCTCAGCTGTTTGCCTCGTATGCTTCAGTTGACGGTCAGTTCAGTTTTTTATTCAATAAGTAAAAATTCCAGTCCATTCATCTTACTGCATTCATTTCATCCCTACACATAATTGTAGTCATGACTTTTCTACCAGCTGCCTTTCTTGTCCTCTCCACATTTATTTCTCTTTGCACCTAAAATACAATCTGTACTGCACCCTATGAGATCCTTATATCTCTAAGCAGGTGTTAAATGATGCTCACTTAGTAATGTCAAACTAGTGTCAACTCTGGAGTCCTTACAGTGTTGTATAAACAAGATTCAGAGACGATACAAGAGACTTCATTTCTCATTTGCAGCTAATATAGTAGAGTTATCCATATGCTGCATATGATATCACCACACAAATTACCACGATACAGTGCTAAATGGATTTATCTGATCCTAGCTATACTACTGCTGTCACATAGCAAGATTGCTGTAACCTTTATGATGTACTTAATGATTTTTTTCTGGAGGCAGGTGATGGAAGCAAGAAAAGTTTCAAGAAAAAAGGCTCTTCTTTCCAGACAGTTTCTGCACTCTTCAGGGTAATAAGATTTTAAAAGTGCTATAAAGGATTTTATCTAATGAGTTTGATTGAAAGGTCGCTTTGTCAAGGTTTTTTAAGTTTCTGTTTCTTTTGCTAATAATCAGAGTTTTCTCTGTAGGAGAACCTGAACAAACTGATGGCGAACCTCAGGTCGACACATCCTCACTTTGTCAGGTGCATCATCCCCAATGAGACCAAAACTCCAGGTATGATATCAAGAATTACGCTGTTTGTGTTTTTAAAGCTTTATTGGTAAATTCCTATTCGATAAGTCACAATCAATACGACTTGAAGAGTGTGTAAAAGTATGATTGCTTTAATTGAGGTGTGTCCTTGTATCAATAACTGAATAGCTGAAGGTTTCGACATTGGTTGTTGAATTGGTATCCTTCTTCAAAGTTAATAAAAAAACCTCAGTAATAATTAATCAACAGGGATGTATCAAGAAAAAGAGACAACACAGCCCACACTAGCTGCTTTCATCTGTTCTCAGATGCTAAATTAAGTTAACTGCTGCTGGCTCGAGCTTCACACACACACAGATCTAAGAAAGGAATGAACCGCAGTGATTTCAAAAATGTTAAATTGTTCTTTTGAAGTGAACTTTTCATCCTGCAGGCTCTATGGATCATCACCTCGTTCTTCATCAGCTTCGATGTAATGGAGTTTTAGAGGGGATCAGGATCTGCAGGAAAGGATTCCCCAGCAGGATCCTGTACGGAGACTTCAGACAAAGGTACACCCCCATACACACAAACACAAATACAAATAATTACACGATTAGGTTCAAGCGCCTCATGACCTTTGACCTCTGTGAGCAGGTACAGGATCCTGAATGCGAGTGCGATCCCTGAAGGTCAGTTCATCGACAGTAAGAAGGCGTCTGAGAAGCTTCTGTCCTCCATAGACGTTGATCACTCTCAGTACAGATTTGGATACACGAAGGTGATTTACTGTTTGTTTTTTCACAATCAGTAACAATGACAGTAATAGTAAATTAAGTTATATGGCACCTTTGAAAACAAATAAGATATAAAGGGCTTTAAAATTCGAATGTTTTATTACAAAACAGTTCATGGCTGTAGTTATAAAAAGCAATATAAAAGATGACATGAATTACGATTTTTGATTCGATGATACAAGGTTGCTTTGATTAATTTCCCCTCTGTGTCCTTATCATTCAACAAAATAAAACACACTATGTCCCTGCAGGTGTTTTTCAAAGCGGGGCTCCTGGGTCTCCTGGAGGAGATGAGGGACGAGCGTCTGGCTGTGTTGATGACTCGTATTCAGGCCGTTTCCAGAGGTTACGTCACTAGACTGAGAATGAAAGAGATGACCAAAAAAAGGTTCCTGAGATGTTACCCAACTCATAAATATCAGAGAACCATAGCTCAGCCAAGTTAAAGTTAAACAGAGAAAATTGATGATTCATTTATTTATATATCGTTGTTTATCCGTGTCATAGTGAGCCAATAGTAGAATGCTAATCAGCCATATTGGTCATACTGGTAAAAAGGGTAAAAATGAGAAATAAACCAAAGCTGTATATTTATTGGACATCAGTTCATTGAATTTTCTTTCATTGGTCATTTTCACCCCACAGAGAGTCCATCTTCGTCATCCAATATAACATCCGCTCCTTCATGAACGTGAAAAACTGGCCCTGGATGAAGCTGTACTTTAAGATAAAACCTCTGTTACGGAGCGCCGAGGCTGAGAAAGAGATGCAAAACATGAAGGAGGAGTTCGCTCGACTCAAAGAAGAGTACGCCAAGTCAGAGGCTCGGAGGAAAGAGCTGGAGGAGAAAATGGTTGTCCTCGTCCAGGAGAAAAATGACCTTTACCTGCAAATACAGGCGGTGTGTGCAACATGAGCATGAATTAATGGATGGATGGATGGATGGATGAAGGGGTAGATGGTTAGACATGGATGAATGGTTTGATGGATGGGTTGATGGATCGATGGGTAAATGAATGGGTGAATGGATAGGTGAATGGATATATTGATATATGGATGGGTAGGTGTGTGCATGGATAGATGAATGGGTGAATGGATGGATAGACAGATGAATAAATGGATAGATGGATGGATGAATAGAAGAACATGGATCAACTGATAGATTCATGGATAGCAGGCTGATGGATTGATCGGTGGGTTGATGGATGAATAGGTAAATGGATGGAATAATGGAATAAAAGATGGATAAACGATAGGTGAATGACTGACAGATGGATGGTTGATGGATGCATGAAAGACAAATGATGGACAGATAATTGCTAGATGATGAGCGAAGAAAGATAACTGAGTATGACAGGGTTATACACCACAAAGTCAACAGGGTTGACTTTATGACTTTCTAAACCTCTTACTTTGGACACTTCGACTTTTCGAATTCCTGGTAAACATAGTTTTAAAAGTCTTTCACTGTTTGGTAAAAAATCTGTTCCTGCTCTCAGGAGAGGGAGAACCTGTGCGATGCAGAGGAGAGGTGTGAAGGTCTCATAAAGAGTAAAATCCACCTGGAGGCCAAACTGAAAGAGTTCTCAGAGCGGGTGGAGGAAGAGGAGGAGATCAACGCTGAGATCACAGCAAAGAAGAGGAAGCTGGAAGACGAATGTTCAGAGCTTAAAAAAGACATAGATGACCTCGAACTCACCATCTCCAAAGTGGAAAAAGAAAAACATGCCACGGAAAACAAGGTTCTTCTGATCAAATTCAAGTTCTCTAATGGTCAATACTTAGTATGTTTGATCTTCATAAAACCTTCAAACTGTTTCTCTGAATAGGTGAAGAACCTGGTGGAAGAGCTCACGTCTCTGGAGGAAAACCTGCTGAAGTCTTCAAAGGAGATGAAAGCTCTGCAGGAAGTTCATCAGCAGACGTTGGATGACCTGCAGGCCGAGGAAGACAAAGTCAACGGTTTGATGAAGATCAAAATCAAGCTGGAGCAGCAGGTCGATGATGTGAGTGTTGAACCGATGAAGATTTTCTTTTCATGCTGTGGTTTTGGTTATATTGAGATTTATGGCTGACGTGAGCATCTTCTTCAGCTGGAAAACTCACTGGAACATGAGAAGAAACTTCACGCAGACTCAGAGAGATGCCGAAGAAAACTGGAGGGAGATCTGAAGCTGAGCCAAGAAACCATCATGGACCTGGAGAACGACCGGCAGCAGTCGGAGGAGAGGCTGAAAAAGTAGGGTTTTCTATCATCGCCTGTTCAATCGGACTTCAGCATTGAAATGTGGTTAAAAGCTGGATGAAAATACATCTGTCAGTCCATGACCTTTTTTTTGGCCGGTTTTTAACTGCCTCAGATCCGCTGACCACGCCACTTCAAGTAGATGAAAACATGTTTTCATTTTTGAATTATCTTAATGAAAGGTTTGTTTTCGGGGTGAAAGAACAGAAACCAGGATTAAGAAGATGTTTTTCACAATGTCATCTAAGACACGATGATTTTTGAATTTCCCTTCGGAGATCAATAAAGCTCTTCTTATTATAGTTTGTTTATTTATATGCAAACTCATAAATACAGTGCCGTTTGGGCACCTTGTACCGTCATGTTTCTACTGTAGCACAACTCGGACAAACTACTAACATTTGCACTTGGTCAATTGCGTCTGTTATAACATGAAATAGAGGAGAGTGGTTGGGGATACAGTTTGCACTGGTTAACTTTTATGATGACAAAATAATGAATCATAACCTTAAAGCTTAACAATAGTCTTTTTTTTGTCCATCTAGGCCACCATAGCTTAACTAATGGAGAGCAAGGGAACATTAAAATAAAAATTTTGGCTTTTTAGTCTTTATCTGGGTCAAAAGTGCAACATAAGTCCAAACATTACACCATTTACAACCTGACATAGTTACCTTTCTTTTTCAGAAAAGACTTTGAGATCAGCGGCCTTCAGAGCAGAATTGATGATGAACAAAATCTCAGCACTCAGCTGCAGAAGAAGATTAAAGAGCTTCAGGTTTGACTGAAACAACAAAAAATATATTATGATGCATTTCTAATGATAGGCTAAAAACCCCTAGTTGCTTAATAACAGGTTTGAATTGTCCTCCAGGCTCGCAGCGAGGAGCTGGAGGAGGAAATAGAGGCAGAGCGTTCGGCTCGAGCCAAAGTGGAGAAACAGCGATGTGACCTTTCCAGAGAGCTGGACGAAATCAGTGAACGTCTGGAGGAGGCTGGAGGAGCAACAGCCGCTCAGGCAGAGCTCAACAAGAAGAGGGAGACTGAGGTTCAGAGACTGCGACGGGACCTGGAAGAGTCCACGCTGCAACATGAGTCTATTGCTGCGACTCTACGCAGGAAACAGGCGGACAGTGTCGCCGAGCTCAGTGAGCAAATTGACAACATCCAGAGAGTGAAGCAGAAGCTGGAGAAAGAAAAATGTGAGCTGAAGATGGAGATCGATGACATGATGAGCAACATGGAGAGCGTCCTGAAGAGCAAGGTGACAGAAACTCTGTAATTTCATAGATTGATCCATCCATTTATTCTTTATTTATAAAAATCTGTTTTTTAATCCTGATTTTGTTTTGTAGGCTGTTCTTGAGAAAACATGCAGGAGCTTTGAAGATCAAATGAACGAGTATAAAACCAAAGCAGAAGAAGCTCAGAGGTCTTTGAGTGACTCCACAGCGCACTCTGCTCGTCTACAGACAGAAAATGGTACGTCCAATATCAATGTTAGCATTAGAAGGGTGTCAGGAAGGAATTATTGATACTTTATTCTCTATTTCATTAACAGCTGAACTCTCTCGTCAGCTGGAGGAGAAAGAAATGAGTCTCTCCCAGCTGAGTCGAGTCAAATCAGTCTGCAGTCAACAAATGGAAGAACTGAAGAGACTTCTGGATGAAGAAATGAAGGTTTCAATACAGAAATAAAGTCATCAATACACAGAGAATGAACACACTAAAACCTAAACACATCAACTTTTGTCTAGAGAAATCAATTTAACACATGAATATTCTCTTTCTTCAGGCAAAGAGCGCTCTGGCTCATGCCCTGCAATCATCTCGTCATGACTGCGAGCTGCTCAGAGAGCAGTACGAGGAGGAGCAGGAGGCCAAAGCTGAGCTTCATCGCTGCCTGTCCAAGGCCAACAGTGACGTGTCTCAGTGGAGGAACAAATACGAAACAGACGCCATCCAACGCACCGAAGAGCTGGAGGAGGCCAAGTAAGAGAGAAAAAATGTGACACTGCTAAAAGACTGGGAGGTGAACAGGATAAGAAGCACTGAGGGTCATGGGAGACCTGTGTACATTTTAGGAATCAATGCTGGTGAAGTTTGCTTTGATTTTTACATGTTTTATCTGGTTTCTTCAGGAAGAAGTTGGCTCAAAGACTGCAGGACTCTGAGGAGATGACTGAAGTGGCTAATGTTAAATGTGCATCTTTGGAGAAAACCAAACAACGTCTGCAGGCAGAGGTGGAGGATCTAATGTTGGAGCTGGAGAGGTCAAACGCAGCCAATGCTTCGTTGGACAAGAAGCAGAGGAACTTTGACAAAGTACATAATCAGATTTGACTTTTTTCATGTCGTGTTTTTTATTGTGGCAACACTGATCACTCTTTTTCTTGTCTTTAGGTTCTTGCTGAATGGAAACAGAAATACGAGGAGACTCAAGCAGATCTGGAAGTTTCTCAGAGAGAGTCCAGGGGGCTGAGCACCGAACTCTTCAAGCTGAAGAACTCATACGAAGAAGCTCTGGATCATCTGGAGACCATGAAGAGAGAGAATAAAAACCTGCAGCGTAAGAGCTCTGTTAAAAAAAACAAAATCAGCTGTTGTGTTTTTATTTCATTTTGGGGAAAAAGTGTTTTTTGGTCGTTTTTTTCGTGTTTTCAGAGGAGATTTCAGACATAACTGACCAGGTCGCACAATCTGCAAAAACCGTCCATGAGTTGGAAAAATCAGTGAAACAGGCGGAGCAGGAGAAAAGAGACACGCAGGCAGCTCTGGAGGAAGTTGAGGTTTGTGTCTTTTTTCCTTCCCTTTTTATTAGCAATAAAAAAAATACTACGTAAGAAATAGTACGTAAAGTTTTTTCTCTTTCGTTTCGGTAGTCATCATTGGAACACGAGGAAGCCAAAATCCTGCACCTCCAACTGGAGCTGAACCAGATCAAGTCTGAGGTCGACAGAAAGGTGGCGGAGAAAGACGAGGAGATGGAGCAGCTGAAGAGGAACCATCAGAGAACTGTGGACACGCTGCAGAACGCGCTGGATGCTGAGACGCGCAGCAGAAACGAGGCCATGCGAACAAAGAAGAAGCTGGAGGGCGACCTGAACGAGATGGAAGTCCAGCTTGGACACGCCAACCGACAGGCGGCTGAATCCACCAAACAGCTGAGGATCACCCAGACTCAGCTGAAGGTTTGTTTGAGTTCAGGCTAAAGTCTTAAAAACAGCTTCTGTGTTTTAACCACAAAATCTTTGGTCCCAGGAAATGCAGGTCCACCTGGACGACGCGCTCCACAATCAGGACGACTTAAAGGAGCAGCTCGCCATCGCCGAACGCCGAAACACTTTGATGACAGCAGAGATCGAAGAGATGACGGCAGCGCTCGAACAATCCGAGAGGACTCGCAAAGTGGCTGAGCAGGAAGTGATGGAAATCAGCGAGCGAGTTCAGCTGCTGCACGCTCAGGTGAGAAGACAATCAAGAAGAAACTAAAAAGTGGCGCAACATCTAATTTACATTAATCCACTCAAATAGGTCTTTTTTTTTTCTTAGATAAAATTATTAAAAATGTTTCAATCGCATCACTTCTCAAAAACCACTGTTGCCTTGGTGACAAGGGGTTGGCGTGGAAGCATTCCATTCTAGAATTTGATTGGTAGACGTCATCAATGCTGCGTTCCAGTTACCTCGGAAGTCGGATGTCAGAGCTGGGAATGATGTTACACCCAAGTTGACGGTGTTCCAGTTAACAAGTCGGAAAACCAAGATGGACGCCAACAGTTACCCGTTGTTAGCGGTTGTTTACAATTGTCAGCTGTCGTTCGCTGTTGTCAGTTGTTGTTAGCTGTTGTTAGCTATACCAGTTGTAAACAACGCATAACACGGTATTTTACTCTTACAAACACCATAGCACTGTGTTCACAGTTAGACGTTGAGCAGTATATCAAATACCACTAATTATATTTCACAAAAACAAAACAGAAGTGCTAATAAATAATACATTACAAAAGCTTTTGCTGTTACTATTAACTGTTGATGCACTGCGCTGCCATCTTGGATTATGACGTTGTCGTCAAGTTGGGGTTGGTGAGGATCGTACAACTTTCCGAGACGCTAATCTGACTTCATGGGGGTGTTCCAGATGAATTTCCGACTCAGAGCTGGGAAATTCCAACTTCCGAGTATAACTGGAACTCAGCATAAATAACCTCATTTTACAAACAGCACATTTAAGACAAACCTGCATAAATGTGAGATAGGTCTGAATAGGGCTGTGGGGGCTATTAATTGCTGCTGCTAATTGCTGTGTTTTCTATCAGAATGGCAGTCTGCTAAACTCGAAGAGGAAGGCAGACACAGATTTAAATCAGCTGCAGTCTCAGATGGAGGAGACCATCCAGGAGGCCAAAAATGCAGATGACAAAGCTAGAAAAGCTGTCACCGATGTGAGTCTCTGTCTTTATCTTATTATTGTTCATTTTCTGCATGACTTACTTGCTGAGTCCTTGATTTTAACCTGAATTTAAACACAGGCGGCCATGATGGCAGAGGAGCTGAAGAAAGAGCAAGACACCTGTGCTCACCTGGAGAGGATGAAGAAGAACCTGGAGGTGACGGTGAAGGACCTGCAACACCGACTGGATGAAGCTGAGCAGCTTGCTTTGAAGGGTGGGAAGAAAGAGCTGCAGAAACTGGAAGCACGGGTATGAAGGACAGACTCAAACAGAAATATATAAAGAAAGAATAAGGAATGACAGATGACTGAGAAAAAAACAATTAATGAAAGACAGAAAAGCTGCTGTGGATTGAAAGAGATTAAATTTGTTTCAAGGTTCGTGACCTTGAGAATGAGCTGGATGCAGAGCAGAAACGCGGCGGTGAAGCAATGAAAGGTCTGCGCAAATATGAGCGAAAAATCAAAGAGCTGACTTACCAGGTAAAAGATTTTTCTGTTTTTTAATTTTAGTGGTAGAGGTTTGAGCAAAATATGCCAAAAAAATCTCTCATCTGTTCTTATATGTTTCAGGTTGAGGAGGAAAAGAAGAGCGGGTTGAGACTTCAGGATTTAGTCGACAAACTGCAGCTGAAAGTGAAGGCGTACAAACGTCAGTGTGAAGAGGCGGTGAGTATAAACTCATACATACAGTTAAATTAATCTGTATATCCAGAAGAAATGTTAAAGTCTTTGTAATACCTGGTCATACAGGAGGAACAAACCAACGTGAATCTGCTGAAGTTCCGTAAAGTTCAACACGAGTTGGAGGAAGCTGAAGAACGTGCTGACGCCGCTGAATCGCAGCTCAACAAACTGCGAGCAAAAAGCCGAGACGTTGGTAAAGAGGAATGAAATTATCTCGGAGAGCAGAATTCATCTGCAAAGTTTTGAGTTTAAATTGTCTGTGTCTGACAAATAATGGGTTTTCCCTGTGTTTTCCTCTGAGTTAAGTTTTCATAAAATGTTACATTGGCTACAGAAGATAAACACTTTATCCTTAAGTTCAGAGAAACAATCACCAGAATTATTGTAAAGAATAAAAGCTAAGTAGAAAAAAAATACAATAATACTTAAAAATACTAACATTTGACATCAATATTTAAAAATGAACATTTCAAATATGTTAGCTCATCTGAGTTAATGTAAGCATTCAAAATCATTGTGGTTAGTTAAGTTAGTTAGTTGGTTAAGGTTCGACTGAGCATCATGACAGAAGATTGTGAATTAGCCAGCTAACAGTGTTGTTAGCTACTCTGGCATATTGCCATCGTTGTTCGTTAGCTAAACCTGAAAACAGCTCTTCATTTGTCACAAAAAAGTCCCTTCGTATTTTTGATTTGCAAGGACTGTAAAAACATCAAAAAGCTGTGAATGCATTCAAGCTAGTTAGCTAATTAGTGCTATTTGAGGCTTGTTGTTTTGCCTTTAGGGCAACTTTTTCCCTTATTAAAGAAGACGCCTCCTTTGAGGTAAAAAGGAAACAATAACTGGCATTGGCAGGAGGATAATGGTAGCTTAACAGTCCTAGCCAATTAAAAACCCTTAAAACAGTTCGATGGTCGAGAAAAATCATGAAACTGTTTTACATTTAGAAACAGCTTATTAGATTCACCCTTAGCCAAATTAAATTGACACAAATGTTATTAAAAACATGACTTTGATGGTCTAGTAATCAATTATTTTATCCACATAAATTAGTTGGCTGCAAACTGATGTTATAATAAAAGGATAGCTTATCCACAACATTTTTTGAGAATAAAAAAAAAACAGCCATATGAATAATGTTGATATATCAGTTAAAAACTAGCTGCTAAGTAGATGAATAAAAAGTGGAAGATTGTTGAGTATAATGATATTAATGAGTGGAAATATTGCTGAAAATAATTTACTTCTTCTGCTCTCTGTTGAAAAAAACAGAGTGACAGAAAACTGACAGTGTAGTGTAAATTTCAGGAGGGTTTTGCTGTGAACAAAGCATTTGTAAAGAAAGAATAAAGACATTTCCACATACATGACAGATAAACTCTAAACATAATTTATAGTTTTTTTGATGGTTTATTCTTCCATTATGTTTATAGCATGTTATCAGTGGTTATTGAGGCAAAAATTAGGCACTTGTTATCAAAAAACAAATTTGAAGCCCTCGGTTACACTCACTAATAGATGGTTGAGGTTGTTTTTCATGTGTTGCATTTAAATGTGACAAGCTGCTGTCCCCACTTCCTCTCATTAAGGTGACAGATCGAGTTTCTGACGCTGCCGTGGTTATTCTAAATGTGGTCGTCATGTGTTTGTGCCTGCTTGCTTGTCATGTTCACACACGGTCAGGTGTTAACTTGACAACTAGGAAGTCAGACCAGAAAACTTCTCTCAAGGTGTCCGGGTTACTCTCACCTTGGTGAGAAAACACTCAGAGAGTAAAACACAGACAGGAGATGTAACTCAAAAGAGTAATGGTTTAAACAAAAATATCATTTGAACACAATAAAAGTGGGCATGCATTTATTCTAGATCATTATTTATACAACTGGCATGTATTCTTTAGACCTAAACCATAATATATTTTATTTTATTCTTTCAGGTGAAATGTGGATATTTTTAGAAATCAAACTTTTCTGTTGCTGGTGTACCACAAGGCTCCATTTTGGGGCCCATTTCCCTTTTCACCATAATCCTATAATTGATATTTTGATGATTTTATAATTAAAATTTAAAGCTCCTGTGAGGAGATATTATCCGCAGATTGGAACCTGCAACTGATGTCAGAGAGAGAGCAAGAGGGTGGCCTAAACAAATAAACCACGCAAAAAAAAAGAAAAAACTTCTTCATGAGAATGACTTCTTTAACAGCAGCCATTCTCATGAAACAAATGATACATTACACTGTTAATAGAAACTAGGATGAGAAAAAAAAAACTTTGAAAAATACTGACCAAAATTAAGGGAGATGATGATGATGATGATGAAAAAGATGAATTTATTTGAATTAGGCAGACAAAAGCAGCCAAGCAGCTCTTACACACTAACATTTATTCTGATGTCTTTCAAGGTTCGGTTTGATTGAACAATTTCAAGGAAAACAAAAAACTATTTTTTTTTTAAATTCTTGACAAGTCTTGTAATTTTTGATGTGAAAAGTAAATAACTCCTCCAATAAAGCTTTATTCTCTCACCTCATTTGCAGTTTTTTACATCATAATTCAGCTTGTCTGGTGATTCCTTTAAAAAGTAAAAATTATGTTTATTGAGGTTTTTATTGAAGGCCATCAAAATTCCAAATACTCATGTTTTTATCATTATTTCTGTTATTACAATTATGGTTGAGTAACATCAGGTTTGACACATTTGAAATATTTTACAAATTGAAAAAACATCACTGAAAAACAAAAAATGTGTATGTGACTTAAAAATAGACTTTCTCACAACACTTGTACAAATTTGTTCAGACATCTGTGTGAGGTTTAATCCTGTAAATCCAACAAGGAGCCTCAAACAAGTCACCTGATGGTTGAGTCCAGAACACATGAAGGTCATGCAACATCCTTGAGACAAACATTTATGTTTCATATATATACTGTATATAAAATCACAAAAAAATTAATATGTCCTCCAAAAATACATCCCTTCAATCGTCATTAAACATGGTATTGATTCAGAGTGGTTAATCATTAAACATGGAGTGCTGCTGAGCATCAAAACACCATAAGTACTTAATGACTGCTCTGACAGACTGACGCATGTAAAAATAGATCCTGGGGATCATCACCTGCTCCTGCTGACAGGTTCATATTAACACCTGGACATCCTGTGTGATATTTCAGGGAGTTATCTAAGTGTCTGTTCGGATCGATAATGCTGCTTGATTGACATTTGAGTCACTTTGCCAAGTTTGGAGGATCCGTTTTTTTCAGCAGCTCCTTGCTGCTGATATAAGGAGCTGAACTCCTGCAGGTGTTCAGTCAGAGAGGAGGCGTTCACTGACCGGTAACAGAAACATCTTGATTATAATTATCCTATTAATTTTTATTTATTGTTTATTTTAAATTTTACTGTTTGTGGCTCAGCTCTAGCTGTCTTTTCTTTTTTGTGTGTGTTTGACATGCAGCACAGAATCTCTGATAATCCAGGAGCGTTTGTCGACTTGGTGAGTAAATATGATACTTTGTCTACTGAAGTGAACATTTTTGAAATGTTTAAAACACAAAGTTAATCCTGGAAAGATACACTACTTCATGCTTTTTTAAATGTTTAGCTCAGCCTATCAGCATGAGCAGCGATGCCGAGATGGCCCAGTATGGGCCGGCATCCATCTTTCTTCGTAAACCAGAGAGGGAGCGCGTGGAGGCTCAGAACCGGCCGTTTGATGCCCGGACCGCCTGCTTTGTCCCTGATGCCAAGGAGCTGTACATCAAAGGGGTGATCCAGGGGAGAGAGGGAGGACAAGTCACTGTGAAGACAGCAGCTGATGAGGTTATTATGTCTCATATAATGTTGTGGTTTATCCTGCAGACATTAAAATCACCATCTTAAAAAAAAAAACCATCAATAATCCAACAGACAAATTGGCTTTTTGTAGCCCATACCTGTTTTATGATAATATTTATAGATTTAAGTGTTCAGTGATGTTCAATGTTTTAGCTGATGTTTTAGAGAATAGCAACTTGTAATAAGATTGTGTTTTAAGTCTGATCCAGACAACAGCACAAATTCAAACCCCAGCAAGTGTTTTGGTCATATTTCTAGATACAAATTTTGAAAATATTACACTCAAAATAAAAGTCCTGAATTATTTTTTATAAAGGAAAAATTCTTCCAAAGGAACATTAACTCAAAATTTTTGAAATAAGACACTTTCTTATTTCAGGAAACTTAACTCTAACTGCAATAAAAAGTCTTAAAAAGAACATTTTTGTTGTTCTTTTGGCAGATTTTTTTTTTACTCATTACAATAAATCAACTTTTTACCCATGGCATCTAACATCTTGAAATAAGGTATTTTCTAGTCTTCTTAGGTGAATGTGGCTTAAATTAAAGCTCCTGTAAGGAGTTTTTTAACAGTTATGAAACAGACTGAATTTCACAAAAGTTTTATATTGTTACATTTTACAACTAAAACCTTTGTGAGGGGGGAGGTCTCTGCGAGGAAGCTGAAGAAACAGCTGTGTTTTCACAGATAGGGCGTACCAAATAATACACTCCACCCTCAAAAGTAGATTTCTTTCTGTCAAAAGACACTGTTAAAGCATGACAAGCAAAGACCGATTCGTCCACAAGGGGGCACCAATTAACCACATAAATTTTCACCAGAAATAAGACAAAATCACTTGCTAAGATTAGATTTTTTTGCAGTATTTTTTAGTGTTGCTTCATAAAAGGAGGTGTCCTACTTTATGGATTAAAAAAAAAAAACAAATCTTTTCAAACTTTATTTCCAGACTGTAACAGTCAAAGAGGAAGACGTTCACCCGATGAATCCTCCGAAGTACGATAAGATCGAGGACATGGCGATGATGACGCATCTGAACGAGCCGTCTGTGCTGTTTAACCTCAAAGATCGTTATGCAGCGTGGATGATCTATGTCAGTGAAGAGACAACCGAAACTTTAATCATATAGCATATATTTATGTTTGGAATATATTTAAGATGTATAAGTATCTGTGTATGATTAAACCAACATTTACATACATAATGATGTTTTTTGAGTGTTCATACATGGATTTCTTGGTTACAGACTTATTCCGGGCTCTTCTGTGCCACTGTGAATCCCTACAAATGGCTGCCAGTTTATGACCCACAGGTGGTGGCGGCCTACAGAGGGAAGAAGAGGATGGAGGCTCCACCTCACATTTTCTCTGTCTCTGATAATGCATATCAAAATATGCTCACAGGTAAGACAAAACAGACAGATGTACAAAGAACCTCACAGAATCTAAATCTCTCATTACTTCATTGGCAAAGATCGACTGAATACTGATCTGAGAAGAAAAGCTCTTATAAAATTAAGACTGGTTTGTCTTCTTTGTGTCTGACAGATCGTGAGAACCAGTCTGTCCTGATCACGTGAGTCATGCTGCACTTCGATCAAAATGTTTTTATTTCTTAGACTATAAAATTATTAAATTTGACACCTTTGGTTGTGTTTCAAAGTGGAGAATCTGGTGCAGGAAAGACCGTCAACACCAAACGTGTCATCCAGTACTTCGCGACAATCGCAGTGTCTGGTGGAGACAAGAAGGAGCACTCATCTGGGAAAATGCAGGTAACGCCAACGTTTATACTATCCAAATAAAAAAGTGACAAATAATTATATAATTTAAACACTGAATCTGGAAAAACTGTTCAGGGGACGCTGGAGGATCAAATCATTTCAGCAAATCCTTTGCTTGAAGCTTTTGGAAATGCCAAAACCGTGAGGAATGACAACTCCTCAAGATTTGTAAGTTTAAACTTTTAAAGTTTAACTATGGTAAAGTTACTGTTGTTTTTCATGTATAAGCAATGATATTTAATCTTTTTTTTTTTCTCTTTTATCTACAATCCTTGGTAATAAACTATATTTTTCATGTTTATTTTAACCATTTTCACAGAAAATTGTATAATTTACAGGGTAAATTCATCAGAATTCACTTTGGAACGACAGGAAAACTGTCTTCCGCTGATATTGAAACCTGTAAGTTATTTTACTTACACTAACAATATTCATTTTACATGAATTATCTTCTACATCATTGCATTATATTAACTACACCACACTAATATTACATGCTTTAAGCCATCAGTCATCCGCTCCTATTTACATACAGGTAGCAGAGCAACAGCAGTAGTCATTAAATAGAATCAATATAGTTTTTCTGTTTTTCTCGCTATTTTATCTCTACAACATCCGAGGCAGCTACCAGAGCACATGGGATGATGGTCTCTGTAGTTCACTCTACCCTTTACTCCACTACAGATATAATCAAACTAGACCTTTAGCTAGATGTTTGCAGCAGTATTAAGGCAATTTTCAGTCTCAGAATTAATCACATCCTTGATAAGTTTTAGTGGTAAGTAATTTTGGTGCTGATTGGTGAAGTTGACAGTATTTAGGATGGTAGTAATTATACAGAAACATCCCTGTGCATACTTATACTAAAGTTTAAAAAAAATACAATTTATAGTAAATAAGTTTCCTTAACCATGTTTGTAAGACAATGTATTCTATATATTCTGCTGTATTTTCGGACAAAAAATTGTCCTGTTGTCTCTTAACCGTTTAATTGTAAATTATCACTCACTAATAGTATTTTCCGCACAAAAAAATTATAAAAAGCTTTTTCAACAGGCTGCTGTCAATCATCTGGTGTGAACCTAACCCCTTACAGTGAGCTCAAGCACTAAATATCACAACAAAAGAATTATCATTCTTGTTGCTAATGGTCTTGTTTGCTTCTCAACATCTTAAAGAGGCATCAGTACAAGTTTCAGATTGTTTCTCAACCAGATAAAAAATCCTTAAAGTGCCTTTAAATATTTCCTGTAGACTTGTTGGAGAAGTCGAGAGTGACGTTCCAGCTGTCTGAAGAGAGGAGTTACCACATCTTCTACCAGATCATGACTGGACACAAATCGGAGCTCATCGGTGAGACCAGACTTTTTATGCTGAAGATTTTTTTGGTGTAAAGACTACGTTCAGTAAATTAAAACTCTTTACGTTTGTCTCCTCAGAAATGCTTCTGATAACAACAAACCCGTATGACTTCCCCATGATCAGTCAGGGTCAGATCTCTGTGGCCAGCATCAACGACAAAGAAGAGCTAGAGGCCACAGATGTGAGAAATCTGTTAATTTATCGCTTTATAAGTATTTTACTGACTCCTACTGACTCGAACTTTGATGACACAGACCGCCACAGACATCCTTGGCTTCACCAATGAAGAGAAGTTGTCCATCTACAAGCTGACAGGAGCAGTGTTGCATTATGGGAACATGAAGTTCAAACAGAAGCAGCGAGAGGAGCAGGCAGAGCCCGATGGCACCGAGGGTGAGAGATAGTTTTTTTTTTTAATCAATCTTGAAGTGATGATAGCTGAATGAATAATGTAACCTCATGTTGTTTATCTCTACTTTATGGAAAATTGAGTACCTGCTTAACAGTCAATTTACCAATACTTAATTGTTAACATCCCAAGTATTTAAATATTTATGTGTGTATGCATGTAGTGTGTATTTATGTTAGTGATAAAATGATAACGTGTTTTCCATCCATCAGTGGCAGACAAAGTGGCTTACCTCATGGGGCTGAACTCTGCTGACTTGTTGAAGGGACTCTGCTACCCTCGAGTCAAAGTGGGGAATGAATACGTGACCAAAGGCCAGACGGTCCCGCAGGTAATGCTCTACCTTTTATTTACTGGTTAGATAGCACAGATGATGAAATACAAGAGAAGAAAACTCAGCCTCATACGGTTTTAAAAAATGATACGTCAAAAAGTGATGGTGATTCTTTAAATCTGCTCAGGTCACTAATGCAGTTGGAGCGCTGGCAAAGTCAGTGTATGAGAAGATGTTTTTATGGATGGTGATCAGGATCAACGAGATGCTGGACACCAAGCAGCCGAGGCAGTTCTTCATCGGAGTGTTGGACATCGCCGGGTTTGAAATATTTGATGTGAGTTTGAGCGAAGTTGAGCCATCGATCTGGATGATCCACAGCAGATATTTGTTAATACTTTTATACTATACTGCTTTTTGTGACAGTTTAACAGCATGGAGCAACTCTGCATCAACTTCACAAACGAGAAACTGCAACAGTTTTTCAACCACCACATGTTCGTGTTGGAACAAGAGGAGTACAAGAAAGAGGGGATCGACTGGGAGTTCATCGACTTTGGGATGGACTTAGCAGCCTGCATAGAGCTCATTGAGAAGGTGAGATTAATGCCATAACCTTTACTTTGTATTTCATCCCACCTTATGATAATGATTGTGTTGTCTGTGACTCCTCCAGCCCATGGGTATCTTCTCCATCCTTGAAGAGGAGTGCATGTTCCCCAAAGCTTCAGACATGTCCTTTAAGAACAAACTGTACGATCAACATCTGGGAAAAACAAACGCTTTCCAGAAGCCGAAGGTGGTCAAAGGGAAACCCGAAGCTCACTTCACATTGCTTCATTACGCCGGCACAGTCGACTACAATATCACTGGCTGGCTGGAGAAGAACAAAGACCCTCTGAATGAGTCTGTGGTCCAACTTTATCAGAAGTCTCCAATGAAGCTGCTGGCTTACCTGTATGCTTCATTTTCAGGAGGTGATGCAGGTAAAGAAAAAACTCTACAGTAAGCAGCCAGCCTGAGATTCAGAGACAGTCAGAGGAAATGATCATTTCAGGCCCAGAACACCTGACAGACTTTACACCTGTGTTTGTAGAATCAGGCGGAGACGCTGGAGGAGGGAAAGGTGGAAAGAAAGCAGCGAAAAAGAAAGGCGGCTCGTTTCAGACGGTGTCTGCTGTATTCAGGGTAAATCACTGAATCATGTGATTTTAAATCACTTTGACTTTTTGTTCTGCATGCTTCCAAACAGTTTGAATCAGCTTTCAATCAGAGGATCAATCAGACTAAAACCTCAGAAGCAAAAAGAGCTTTTGTGTCATTGGTTTCTGTTTGTGTGAGCAGAAATCTGAATTAATGATCACTTTAACTGGTGAACTCAAAAAGCTTTGTTTTCCATCTACCGATCTAATGTTTGTCTTATAATCTTGATTTCCACCCATTTACTTTTTTGGACTGGTTTCTGCTTTCATCAACTGATGTGTTACAGTCAGCTGGTCTTTATTTCTATCAACTCATCTTTGGTTTTAATAAGTGTCTGTTATGAGAATCCTTGAAAATACAGTGTCATCAGTTAGCCGATTGCACAAATATCAGAGGTCAGCATCTCTCAGCCTACAAACAGAAACCAGCAAATTTATTTCATTTAGCCTTTATTTAACCAGGTTAGTCACATTGAGATTACAAATCTCTTTTACAAGGGAGACTTGGCCAAGAGGGCCGCAGCATAGTGCAAAAAAACAAAATGTCTAACTGGGAAACTTGGAGCAGGTTTTTGCTCAAGTTTCCAAATATTATTTTGTCTTCGAAAATTATGACAGGTTTTGGTGTGTGAATGGTTTCAACTAAGTAGGATTGTGTTAACCTTACTTTTTTCTATAACAGAAAGTGTGCAAACCAACACCAGCTCTGGGGTCTCAGTACACCACATTACAGTCAGTTTCTAATTAGAGATTTGAGTGTAGAGACAGAACGTTACAGAAAGCTGGTTTATGTTTAAAAATCGATGAGTACAAGAAGTAAAAACTCTAATTCACAGTGTTTAACAATCCTGAAAATTCTGGTTTAAATTGTTGTCCAACAGGAAAACTTGGGGAAACTAATGACCAACCTGAGGAGCACACACCCTCACTTTGTGCGCTGCCTGATTCCCAATGAGACCAAAACTCCAGGTAGGAAATTACTTGATAAGTGTTCATGTATGCTGCGACTTCCAGCAGGCTCTTAACAGAAAAATGGTTCATATTCATGTCAGCAGGTGTGCAGGGGAG
The DNA here is from genome assembly GCA_962446985.1 of Xyrichtys novacula. Taxonomy (NCBI): domain Eukaryota; kingdom Metazoa; phylum Chordata; class Actinopteri; order Labriformes; family Labridae; genus Xyrichtys; species Xyrichtys novacula. The sequence continues at coordinate 13,420,130 of OY660879.1, read as the reverse complement.
CAATCAGACCGTTTAGTAAAAGATCACACATACATTTTTGTAGGTACCATGGATAACCACCTGGTGATCCATCAGCTTCGCTGTAACGGCGTTCTTGAAGGGATCAGGATCTGTAGGAAGGGATTCCCAAGCAGGATCCTGTATGCAGACTTCAAACAGAGGTCACTGATCCTTACCTGAGACATAAAGGTAGTTAAACACCTGATCTGTAATCTTAATGCTTCATGATAATCTGTGATTATCTAAATCTGAGCAGGTACAGAATCCTGAACGCCAGTGCAATCCCTGAGGGTCAGTTCATCGATGGGAAGAAAGCTTCTGAGAAGCTTCTGGGGTCCATCGACGTCGATCACACTCAGTACAGATTTGGAATGACAAAGGTCAGAGGTCAAATATCTCACATGGTTCAGGTCTAACAGTCTTTATAGTTTAGTTTGAGTCATTTAAAGTCAGTGCTATATCATAATAAATTAATATGTCTCAGGTGTTCTTCAAAGCCGGCCTTCTCGGCACTCTGGAGGAGCTGCGAGATGAAAAACTGGCCTCGCTGGTGACTCAGACTCAGGCGCTGTGTCGTGGTTACCTGATGAGGAAGGAATTCTCCAAATTAATCGCTCAAAAGTAAGAAAGATTCCCTCAAAATGACAAACAATACACAGTTAAACCATCTCATCCTAATACCTGTGGTTGAACTCCCAGAGACTGCGTCTGGATTCTGCAGTACAACCTGAGATCATTCATGAACGTGAAACACTGGCCTTGGATGAAGCTGTTTTTCAAAATAAAACCACTTCTGAAGAGCGCTGAGACTGAGAAGGAGATGGCGACCATGAAAATAGACTTTGTCAAATGTAAAGAGGACCTGTCCAAGTCAGAGTCCAAGAGGAAGGAGTTGGAGGAGAAGATGGTTTCTCTCCTGCAGGAGAAAAATAACCTCCTGCTGCAAGTCCAGTCTGTGAGTATTTACATATAATACATCTCATTTTTGTGAGTATATTCATAAGTTTTTCTCATTGTCCTAACCATCAAACTTCCCTGTATCACCTCGTTTTCTTTCCTCAGGACTCAGAGAATCTGTGCGATGCAGAGGAGAGATGTGAAGGTCTCATTAAGAGCAAAATCCAGCTGGAGGCTAAACTCAAAGAGGTGACTGAGCGGCTGGAGGATGAGGAGGAAATGACGGCAGAGCTGACTGCCAAGAAGAGGAAGCTGGAGGACGAATGCTCTGAGCTGAAAAAAGACATCGATGATCTGGAGATAACTCTCGCTAAAGTAGAGAAGGAGAAACATGCCACTGAAAACAAGGTCTTTGAAAGGCTTCTGTCACTCCCTCTGAACCAATTTGTTCTGATTTTTGTTGGTTTGTTAAAAGTGTGTTAAAAACAACTTCTGTGACAATTACATGTGGTTGTGTCTTTGCTAAATTTGTCACCATGTCAGACCCTTTTATATCCAACTAGTCCATTTTTCCTCTCCCGCAGAACTATTAAGACCTGCTCTCTTTTGTGTCCTCTCCCTGCTAACTCATGCCTCTGCAGGTTAAAAACCTGGTGGAAGAACTGGCTGGTCAGGATGAAAACCTAGGCAAATTGACAAAGGAGAAGCGAGCGCTGCAGGAAGCTCATCAGCAGGCACTTGATGATCTTCAGGCTGAGGAGGACAAAGTCAACTCCCTGAGCAAAGCTAAGACAAAGCTGGAGCAGCAAGTCGATGACGTAAGAGAGATGATAAATACGTTTATGTTACAATTTATGGTCTTAAAACATGAGATTCTCATGTCTCATATCTGATTCTCATAGACTGTACTGTATGATTTATGCAAAGACCCTTCATTAATCCACCATAAGCAAAACATAGAACTGTATTTAGCAAGGAAAAATTGCCTTAGAAGACATCGCCTCATAAAACAATTGTTTCTTATGCTTTTATTCTGAATTGCTTGTCATACATTGCTTTATTTCATTAGCCTATAGCCTAAAACAGTCTAACAGTATAAGCTTAAAGCAGTCTACGACTTTAACAGTCTAAATCTATAGCAGTCTACGCCTATAGCAGTCTAGGCCTATAGCAGTCTACGCCTTTAACAGTCCAAATCTAGAGCAGTCTAGGCCTATAGCAGTCTACATCTTTAACAGTCTAGGCCTAAAGCAGTCTAGGCCTTTAACAGTCCAAGTTTATAGCGGTCTACGCCTTTGACAGTCTAAGTCTATAACATTCTAGGCCTATAACAGTCTACGCCTTTAACAGTCAATGCCTTTAACAGTCTACGTCTATAGCAGTCTACGCCTATAGCATTTGACGACTACAGCAGCATAAGCCTCAACTTTAAGCCTGATGAAAAAGTATGGTTGTGATGGATGATTCCACATGAGAGGGGCTTGATAACTTCAAACTCTACCTCCCATACTGCTTTGAGAAACTGAAGCAGTAGTTTGTATAAGTTTGTTGTTGACTTTTTAGTTATTGGAGTTTCTTTTTTATGGGGATGATAACTCAAGGCTCTACTTCCCGTGCTAATTTTTGGATAGAATCACAGGTAGACCTACAGAGTATGGCTGTGATATTCCAGAGGGATACTAGGCACTTTAAGTTCTTTAAGATATGATGGTGCATGACCATTAGATACTTTATAGGTCAGTAAAATGATTCTTAATTCAGTCCTTGGCTTTATGAGGAGTGTAGGGAAGCTAACACGTGGAAGAGGAGCATGTTTATCTAGTTCTGGCCAGTACTTTAGGAGTAGATATCTCATTAAAAATTGTCTCCTGAGCGTTTTTGATGTGTCAGTTGATTCTGTGTATTTTCTTTTAAAGCTTGAAGCATCTCTGGAGCAGGAGAAGAAGATTCGGATGGATCTGGAGAGAGCAAAGAGGAAGCTGGAGGGAGATCTGAAACTGAGCCAAGAGTCCATCATGGATCTTGAGAACGACAAACAACAATCAGAGGAGAAGATAAAGAAGTAATTTCAGTCTCTAATCATGTACTGTATGATACGTGTGTGATTAAAATAAGTCTGACACTTTATTTGCTCTTGTGTTTTAGGAAGGAGTTTGAGAACAATCAGCTGCTTAGTAAAATAGCTGATGAGCAGGCGATCAATAATCAGCTGCAAAAGAAATTGAAGGAGCTGCATGTAAGGAGACTTCCCTGTGACTAAAGTCTATTGATGATCAGTTGATGGTTTATAATCTATTGTTTTATAATTTTAGGCCCGGATTGAAGAGCTAGAAGAGGAAGTGGAAGCTGAGCGAGCAGTTCGGGCAAAGATCGAGAAGCAGCGGTCTGACCTGTCCAGGGAGATCGAGGAAATCAGCGAACGTCTGGAGGAGGCAGGAGGAGCAACCGCCGCTCAGATCGAGATGAACAAGAAGAGGGAGGCCGAGTTTTTGAAACTGAGGCGCGATCTAGAGGAGTCAACCCTGCATCACGAAGCCACGACTGCTGCGCTGAGGAAGAAACAGGCGGACAGCATGGCCGAGCTCAGCGAGCAGATCGACAACCTGCAGAGAATCAAACAGAAACTGGAGAAAGAAAAAAGCGAGCTGAAGATGGAGGTGGACGATTTAGCCGTCAACATGGAGACTGTGGCCAAAGCCAAGGTGAGTTTAACAATAAAGGATTAATTTAGAGGAACATACGTAGTTTAATGTAGAAATTGTGACAATATGTGACAAAAAATGGGGTTATAATGGATGTGAGGTGAAAATATATATAAAGTATTGAAGTAAATGATAAATTCAAGGTGGAATTAAATACAGCACAAACTTAGAAAGACTTCAGACTGACTCTGTAACACCAAAGTAAAAACAGAGTAGGAGGAAGAGGGATCACTTAATTAAATTTACAGTGGTTTTGCATGCAGGCCTATGTGAACCATTCCTGTTATATATCTACCTACAGGAACCAGTTTAATTGTTTTTTAGAATAAAGATCTAAAAAAGATTATTTTTTTCTATGAATGCCTGTTTTTACTCTTCAGGTGAATCTGGAGAAGACATGCCGCTCCTTTGAAGATCAGCTGATGGAGCTGAAAAGCAAAAATGAGGAAAACATGCGACAAATTAACGATTTGTCCAATCAGAGGGCTCGGTTTCAGACCGAAAACGGTAAGTCCTGTTTTCTTGTTGTAAATAAAAAAAGTGCATTTTTTTTAGATTTAAGGGTTTCACTCCTGAAACATTGAACAGATAGTGTTATTTTTTAAAACAACAAACAAACGTCAAACTTATCTGAGGATTTGGGATCTTAAGTTTATTAATTAACGACAAAAGGGAAAAAAAAATCTCAACACCGACAAGATCTAACAGAAAACTAAAATTTGTTTTAAGTTAGAGTTGATGTACTTTCTATTTTTTAAGAGATGATTCAAGTTTCTTGACTATTGAAAGTTGATTATCTTTACTTTAAAAGCGTTTGGCTCTCTTATATGAAATTTTTAATTAAAAAAATGACCCAAAGATGTCTGAAATTAAAATTTACTAATTAACATTATGCTGAAAATTTTACTTTAAAGCTCCTGCAAAGAATTATATTCCTTTTGCTGATTTGACACCCTTGTGAACAAATCACTCATTGTGGATGGTCTTGTCTGGCGTTGTATAGAATAAAAAAACATTAATATAAATTTTGGTCTATTTCATTTATGTTGAAAAACTTCTCACAGGAGCTTTAACTAAAATAAACAAATGTTGAAGGAGCAGGACCTTTTGCTGTCTGGCTGTTATGCACTCTGTTCTAAATTTTAATGTATGTGTTTTAACACACTGATAAAATAAATAATTTATTCTCTGGTGGGTGGCAGCTGAGTTTTCCCGGCAGTTGGAGGAGAAAGAGAGTCTAATCTCTCAGCTGACGAGAGGAAAACAAGGATTTACGACTCAGATCGAGGAGTTAAAGCGTCTGCTTGAGGAAGAGACAAAGGTGATTAAACGTTTGAAATTTTGAAAAAGTTTGTTTGACTTTGTTCGTCCTCGTGAAACTTCATGAAATCTTCTTCATCAGGCGAAAAACGCTCTGGCTCACAGTCTGCAGTCGGCCCGTCATGACTGTGACCTCCTTAGAGAGCAATACGAGGAGGAGCAGGAGGCGAAGGCGGAGCTTCAGAGGAGTTTATCAAAAGCCAACACGGAGGTCGCTCTGTGGAGGAACAAGTATGAAACTGACGCCATCCAGAGGACGGAGGAGCTGGAGGAGGCCAAGTAATCACTGCATCAGTACACTAGTTTATCAAATCTATACACCTGATAGCATACAGCAATATCAGATCAATAAATATGATCCAAACTTCAAAAATCAAACATGGACTGAGGAGCTGAATGAGAACATGTAAGATGTTGATATTTTCCTCCTTTGCTCCACAGGAAGAAGCTGGCTCAGCGTCTGCAGGAGGCCGAGGAGCAGATCGAGGCGGTGAACTCCAAATGTGCGTCTCTAGAGAAAACAAAGCAGCGTCTACAGAACGAGATGGAGGATCTGATGGTGGACGTGGAGAGATCCAACAGTTTAGCTGCTACGCTCGACAAGAAGCAGAGGAACTTTGATAAGGTTTGTTGTTAACCTTTTAATTCCTTATTTTCTCCATGTTTCACAGTCATATATCCTTTTTCTCTATTATTCCTTTCCTCTCTGTTGATTTAGATTCTGGCCGAGTGGAAGCAGAAGTTTGAGGAGTCTCAGGCCGAGCTGGAAAGTTCTCAGAAAGAATCTCGATCCCTGAGTACTGAACTCTTCAAACTGAAGAACTCGTACGAAGAAGCTCTGGATCATCTGGAGACCACCAAGAGGGAGAATAAAAACTTGCAGCGTGAGTAAAAGACATTAGCAAAAGCATGTCAGGGTTGTGCCTGGCATTATTTATCAATGAAACAATTCAAAAGTCAAACAGTTTTAGAAATAATTCTTACGGTGGCTCTCTGTGATCAAACAGAGGAGATCTCAGACCTGACAGAACAACTCGGGGAGAGCGGGAAGACAGTTCATGAGCTTGAGAAATTCAAAAAGCAGGTGGAGACGGAGAAATTTGACATGCAGACGTCTCTAGAGGAGGCTGAGGTATCATTAAAACTTTCATAAACTGTTAAATGTCGAAAAAATGAGACAAGAACTTTGGTTTTATTAACTTGTACTGTCTTTAAGGCGACTCTGGAGCAGGAGGAGTCCAAGATCCTTCGAGTTCAGATGGAGCTCAACCAGGTGAAGGCCGAGGTGGACAGGAAGCTGGCAGAGAAAGATGAGGAGATGGAGCAGATGAAGAGGAACAACCAGAGAGTGACAGAGTCCATGCAGACCACGCTGGACTCGGAGGTCCGCAGCAGGAACGACGCTCTGAGACTGAAGAAGAAGATGGAGGGAGACCTGAACGAGATGGAGATCCAGCTGAGCCACGCCAACAGACAGGCAGCCGAGGCCCAGAAACAGCTGAGGAACGTCCAGGGACAACTCAAGGTAAAACCCACTCAGATGTACTGGGAGACCTGCAAGGACGACTCAAGGTGAAACAGATGTTACAATATGAAAGAAAATTTACACCAAACATGAGAAGATTTATGTGCAAGTCTCAAGTGCTCAGTGTTTAACTCCAAGTTGAGTCCATGTGATCAATATGCTACTGTATTGTATTATGGTGTGCTGTTTTGTACATCAAGTGTCATCATCTTTCAGGACGCGCAGATCCACCTGGACGACACCCTGCGAGGACATGATGACATGAAGGAGCAGGTGACCATGATGGAGCGAAGGACAGTGCTGATGCAGGCGGAGATCGAGGAGCTGAGAGTCATCGTGGAGCAGACGGAGCGAAGCCGCAAACTTGCAGAGCAGGAACTGGTGGACGCCAGTGAGAGGGCGGGGCTTCTACACTCTCAGGTAGATTTCAGTTTTTCATCTAAAAACCAAATCTTTGGAGCAGGATTCAAAACATTTTAATTTCTCTATCAGAACACAAGTCTCCTGAACACCAAGAAGAAACTGGAGGCTGATGTGACTCAGCTTCACTCTGAGATCGAAGAAGCTGTTCAGGAGGCGAGAAATGCTGAGGAGAAGGCCAAGAAAGCCATCACTGATGTAAGAGAGCTGGGATACCATTATCTGATGAACACAAAGTTACTGAAATTTATTAAATAATCCGTCTTTCTGCAGGCGGCCATGATGGCAGAAGAAATGAAGAAAGAGCAGGACACCTGTGCTCACCTGGAGAGGATGAAGAAGAACCTGGAGGTGACTGTGAAGGACCTGCAGCACCGACTGGACGAGGCGGAAAACCTCGCAATGAAGGGCGGGAAGAAGCAGCTGCAGAAACTGGAAGCACGGGTACGAATGCTGGATGGTATTTAGATTTAGAGTGTCAAATTTACCTTCAATATAAGAAGCAATCCAGTGATTTTGTTTCCATGTGCAGGTTCGTGAGCTGGAGATGGAGCTGGAGGCTGAACAAAAACGCTCATCAGACGCCATTAAAGGAGTCCGGAAGTACGAGAGAAAAATCAAAGAGCTCACCTATCAGGTAAACATGCTCTGCTTGTTAGTTCCTTCTTAATAATTTATGTATTTAAAAAAAAAAACAGACTGTGAGAGAGTTTGTGATCTTGTTTCTAGTCGGATGAAGACAAAAAAAATAACATCAGACTTCAGGACCTGGTGGACAAACTGCAGATCAAAATGAAGGCGTACAAACGACAAGCAGAGGAGGCTGTGAGTTCAGCAGTCATCTGTATATATGTATAATTATTTTATGTTATGTAAATGATCCTGAACACTGTATTACAAACATAGATTTATGGTACAAAGGAAGAGTGGACCATCATCCACATAATGACCTTCAGTTGTACAGTTAGATATATATTCATATGTTAAAATATGTAACATGTTTATGTGTGAAGGAGGAGCAGTCTAACGTCCACATGGCGAGGTTCAGGAAGGTTCAGCATGAGCTCGAGGAGGCTGAAGAGAGAGCCGATGTGGCCGAATCTATTGCCAACAAGATGAGAGCCAAGAGCCGAGACATCGGATCAAAGGTACCCCAATGATTATCATTGTTTTACTGTTTTATATCACCTTTTGGTTATTTGGACAACAGTCTGCAGACATGATCGCTTTCATCGTCTTTTTTGTGGAGTTAAAATTGTACATATTTGTGTAAAGGATGAAGTGTCAGATTCATAAAATGATTGTCCTGCTTTATTGAAGAAGACTGGAAACTGGAGGTTGAGACCATGTACTGATTATAAAATGTGTACTGAGGGGATAGCTTGACTTCTACACTCACCGGCCACTTTATTAGGTACACCTGTCCAACTGCTCGTTAACACTTAATTTCTAATCAGCCAATCCCATGGCGGCAACTTAGTGCATTTAGGCATGTAGACATGGTCAAGACAATCTCCTGCAGTTCAAACCGAGCATCAGTATGGGGAAGAAAGGTGATTTGAGTGACTTTGAACGTGGCATGGTTGTTGGTGCCAGAAGGGCTGTTCTGAGTATTTCAGAAACTGCTGATCTACTGGGATTTTCACGCACAACCATCTCTAGGGTTTACAGAGAATGGTCCGAAAAAGAAAAAATATCCAGTGAGCGGCAGTTCTGTGGGCGGAAATGCCTTGTTGATGCCAGAGGTCAGAGGAGAATGGCCAGACTGGTTTGAGCTGATAGAAAGGCAACAGTGACTCAAATAACCACCCGTTACAACCAAGGTAGGCAGAAGAGCATCTCTGAACGCACAGTACGTCGAACTTTGAGGCAGATGGGCTACAGCAGCAGAAGACCACGCCGGGTGCCACTCCTTTCAGCTAAGAACAGGAAACTGAGGCTACAATTTGCACAAGCTCATCGAAATTGGACAATAGAAGATTGGAAAAATGTTGCCTGGTCTGATGAGTCTCGATTTCTGCTGCGACATTCGGATGGTAGGGTCAGAATTTGGCGTCAACAACATGAAAGCATGGATCCATCCTGCCTTGTATCAACGGTTCAGGCTGGTGGTGGTGGTGTCATGGTGTGGGGAATATTTTCTTGGCACTCTTTGGGCCCCTTGGTACCAATTGAGCATTGTTGCAACGCCACAGCCTACCTGAGTATTGTTGCTGACCATGTCCATCCCTTTATGACCACAATGTACCCAACTTCTGATGGCTACTTTCAGCAGGATAATGCGCCATGTCATAAAGCTGGAATCATCTCAGACTGGTTTCTTGAACATGAAAATGAGTTCACTGTACTCAAATGGCCTCCACAGTCACCAGATCTCAATCCAATAGAGCATCTTTGGGATGTGGTGGAACGGGAGATTCGCATCATGGATGTGCAGCCGACAAATCTGCGGCAACTGTGTGATGCCATCATGTCAATATGGACCAAGCTCTCTGAGGAATGCTTCCAGCACCTTGTTGAATCTATGCCACGAAGAATTGAGGCAGTTCTGAAGGCAAAAGGGGGTCCAACCCGTTACTAGCATGGTGTACCTAATAAAGTGGCCGGTGAGTGTATAAAGTCAGGCTGCTTTTTACCAAACTATAAAGTCACCCCCTGCTGGAAAGCAGCAGGAATGCAGGGTTTATAACTTTATTTTTCATACGTTTAAAATAAAAGTTTTAATTATGCTTATAAGAAATTCATTTTCAGTGATATCAGGTTTTGTCTGACTGCTTTGATAAAGCATTATAGAAAAATAAACCTTTTAATATTTCCTTTTATTTTGTTTTTCAGACCCAAGAGGGACAGGGCGAGTAGCTGGGAGGAAAATTTAGTATGTGCATGAGACATAAGTTTGACATAACAAACAATAACATGTGGTTTAACATAGTGAGCGATATTAACATCATTAAAACTGATATAAAAATATAATTTTAGAAATACAACAAATATTGTGACACCAACAACAAAGAAACTAGAGGCGTAAAGTTACAACTATGAGAAATAGGTAAAAATGGATGATCCTGTATGAAGTTATTCTTTTATACCACAGAGTATTGGGGCCACATTAAGAAAAAAATCCACTTTTAAAGAACAAAGTTGTAAAGCTTACTGGTATAAGGCCATTATTTATTTTAAGGTTATCATTTTAGTTACAACCATTGAAAAGGGGAAATCCAACCAGCAGCCAAAACCGTTGGTTTACCAAAACTACAGTTTTACTTTGACTTTAAAATTATGACTTAATTCTCCTGATACAGGCTTTGACTTAAATATAACTCTATTCTCTAAATGTGATGAATTTATTCTGAAACAACTTGAATTTAATTTGATTTTATTACCATAACATTACAGCCTTACAGTCAGAGTCTTAACATATTTTCTCCTTTAATCAGAAAATTTTAAATTCAAATAAGGCCAATGTCACAACTTTACACACTATCATCTAGACCAGTGGTTCTCAAGTCCAGTCCTTGAGGCCCACTGTCCTGCATGTTTTGGATGTTTCCCTGCTCCAACACACCTGATTCAAATGATCAGCTCGTTATTAGGCCATTACAGAGCTTGATAACGAGCTGATCATTTGAATCAGGTGTGTTGGAGCAGGGAAACATCCAAAACATGCAGGACAGTGGGCCTCGAGGACTGGATTGAGAACAACTGATCTAGACTGCTTTCAGCAAATGTCACTTTATAGTCATCAGCAGCTTAGAGATGTATTCACCAGCTCTGCTGCTGTCACCTAGATTACAAAATAGACTTCAGTGTGAAAAAATATTCTCCACATTTTTGAGCCCAGTGATTGAGAGTGCTAACAGATACTAACCTTTTCAACCTTTTTTTTTAAACCTCTCTCAGTGTCAACAGTTAGAGGTGAAACAAGTTAGACTCTTAAAACTAATGATTTGATACGACATGTGTGATCAGACTGTCCCTGGTGTCGTTTTTGGTATTGAGAATGATTTAAAACTGTTATAGCGGGTCATTACTAATGGATCTAGTTTAGTAAACTCAGCTCACAAAAAGATAAGGTCGACAACTTCAAAAACACTGCCAGAGTTTCTTGGATTATTTCACTCTGAGGCATTTAATAATTTCTATTTGTTTCACACTAACCTGATGTTTGGAATTAAACCACATTTAATTTTTTTGTTGTTTTTAGTTTTAGTAAATAAATGTTTGTCACATTAAAGATCAATTGTTTGAGTTTCTTTGTTCCTGTTTAATTAAATGGACACCGCTCAAATGAGTCACTTCTGTGCACAACATATAAGTTAATTCTTTAGAGTGGAGTGGCATATTTGAATCAATGAAAGTGCAACAATTAGTGATTTTATTCACACTTTATTGACATTAAGGCAACATACAACAGCTACACAACGACACAAGTATATTCATCACTTCTGATTTAAAGCCACAATGTGAATAAAAAATGACAGTTTGGCACCCTCTAGTGTTAATATGACATAAAACAGTTAAATTTAAAAAATGAGTGTGTTTGTGTAATATTGTGTCTAATGATGAAATAACAGCGGGAAAGGTATAGAAGGGTTTCACACTGGCTGATGTGAACGAGAGTTTCTTAATAAGGGTCAAAATAAAATAAAAGATAAGTAATAAATCAAAAACCATGTGACTAAAGCATTGTCTAAAATTGATGCCAAAATATCAATCTACGCATAAAATGGCTTTAAATACAGAAATAATTAATAAATACATTAATAAATATGTGTTAGGAGTATGTTGCTGACTATCTCAGACACACCGCTAGCTTCACAGCTGTCATGATGACCAGAGACTACTCCCCGCTGTCTTTATTCTGAAGATCAGAACAAAATGATCAGAAAATTAAAATGGAAAGATAGTGAAGATCAAAAAACACAGTGAATGTAAAAAAAAAAGGCTAAGATCTGTTGTGTCTGTTCAGGTGCTCTGACTCACCTTGTTTAGGTCTCGACTCTTCACCTTCATCTTGTTGATCTGGGACTCTGCGATGTCGGCTCGCTCTTCCGCCTCCTCCAGATCGTGCTGCACCTTCCTCAGCTTGGACAAGTGAGTGTTGGCCTGCTCTTCCTGCAAGGTAACCACAATTTACAAAACGGATCATGTAAACTTAACTGTTCAACAAAAATAAAGACAAAAAACAACAGCAGAATATGGGTATTATATCACTCGTTGGCCAACCTGCTGTCTGATTATTTGCATCGGCGTTGGCCTTCTATACTCACAGCCTCTTCAGCCTGTCTCTTGTACGCTTTGACCTTCAGCTGCAGTTTGTCCACCAAGTCCTGCAGCCTCAGCATGTTCTTCTTATCTTCATCAGACTGAAACAGAAACCAACTCTTTTATTCATGATGCTTTGTTTGTTAGTGAAAGCGTCTAAACATTACAAAAGACTGTTTTCTCAGGAGTTGTTGGTCTACCTCTGCCTCATGTGACATTTCAGTGTCAAATGTCAGTTCAGCTCAAACAACGTTTACGAAACAGATAAGGCAAATAAAAAGTTTAAGGTGGAATTAGCCCAGAAGAGTAAATTAAAACAAATGGCTTAATTATATTACTGAGTGGAGAGGGATGATGGGAGTTTGGGTTTATTGTTAACCTTGTCCCACACAGCTCTGATAGAAATCAAACAGACGAGGTTAGGTACGAAAGTTTCATTGAAAATGAAAACATGAAAAACTCAAACACACAATTTTATTTGACCTTAGTTAAACTTAGCACAATTGTTTTGTCCTCTCTCAGCACTGACCACGCAGCCCTTAATTGAAAATCCTCTATATCAAAATAAATCAGTTGTGTTCACTGTTTACCTGATAGGCAAGCTCTTTGACCCTGCGCTCCAGTTTACGAACTCCTTTCACAGAGTCTGATCCGTGTCTCTGTTCAGCCTCCAGCTCGTTCTCCAGTTCCCGAACCTGCACACACAAGTTTGTTTCAAAGAGAGAAAGTAAAACTCAATATCTTTGTCTCTGTAAGCAGATTAGGATCCAGGTAGACCCTGGAGAGCACAGGTGAAACAAAGCCATAATAACCACATCAGCAAGGAAATATGATATCCTGCTTTGTCAGCAGAGGGCACCAAAACTCACAAAAAGCCAAAAGTTTCCAATGTTTGCTTTACTAAAAATAAGATCTATCATTCGTACCCGTGCCTCCAGTTTCTGCATCTGCTTCTTCCCGCCCTTCATAGCTAGGTTTTCTGCCTCATCTAGTCGGTGCTGCAGGTCCTTCACTGTCCCCTCCACGTTCTTCTTCATCCTCTCCAGGTGAGCACAGGTGTCCTGCTCTTTCTTCAGTTCCTCTGCCATCATCGCCGCCTGGAAACAAACAAACAACAACCAAATGACTGAATTCTGTTTGAGGAGCTGAGGATATGATGTGGTTTTAAAACAACTGCAATGCATATCTTTTACTAACATTAAGGTCAAAAACAAATATAATACAGTGATTTTTTATATCGTTAATCCTCTCTTACATCAGTGACAGCTTTCTTTGCTTTCTCCTCAGCGTTCCTCGCTGTCTGAACACTGTCCTCCATCTCAGACTGGATGTTGGACAGATCGGCCTCCAGCTTCTTACGGCTGTTCAGCAGACTGGTGTTCTGTCACACATCATTAAATAACAATATTATAAAGACAGCAAATACAAAAACGCAGATAGGTTTTTTAAATGTCCTTTTTATCATTGTAGCTGTCAACAAATCAGGCTTTAAGTCCTGGATGGCTGTTCTTTTGAGTCTTTTCTTTACACCTGAAAGGTTTCTAAAATAGGACACAAAAGGATGATTTTCATTTACGCTTGAGTCCTAAAAAAAATTGCAGTTCCTTGAGTGTCCACTAGAGGTTTACTCCATAAGTGAGACAATCCCCACTGATCTCTAGCAGCCTGCATAGATCATGCTTACTTCATGACTTTGATACTCGTTTATTCTCCATTTAGTGAACCTTTTATCAATAATCTGATTGATATATTCAGGTATGTTTCTACCTGCGAGTGCAGCAGCTGCAGCCTCTCACTGGCGTCCAGCAGCTCCTGCTCTGCTAGCTTACGGCTCCTCTCCGTTTGCTCCAGAGCAGCTCGGATCTCTTCCATCTCTGCCTGCACAAGATTGCTCCTCCTTTCTGACATGGCTACCTGCTCCTTCATGTCCTCACTGCTCCTCAGAGCGTCATCCAGGTGGATCTGCAGTTCCTTTAAAGACAGAAACAACACCTTTAAGGATATATCCACTTCCTGGATATCATTTTACTAATTTAAGAGCAGCTCTGTGTGTTTTACCTTGAGTTGTGCCTGGACGTTCCTCAGCTGTTTCTGGGATTCGGCCGCCTGTCTGTTGGCGTGACTCAGCTGGATCTCCATCTCGTTAAGGTCTCCCTCCATCTTCTTCTTCAGTCTCAGAGCATCGTTCCTGCTGCGAACCTCCGAGTCAAGCGTGGTCTGCATGGTGTCGATGATTCTCTGACTGTTTCTCTTCAGCTGCTCCATCTCTTCGTCCTTCTCCGACAGCTTCTTGTCAACCTCAGATTTCACCTGGTTGAGCTCCAGCTGGACTCGCAGGATCTTGGACTCTTCGTGCTCCAGGGAGGCCTGAGAACAGAGGATAGATTAGTCTCCGAGGAAGTTTAAATATTGAAAAGTTTATTCTTTCTCACCTCAGCCTCCTCCAGAGATGTCTGAGCCTCCAGTTTCTCCTGCTCAGCCTGTTTCTTGCATTTCTCCAGTTCGTGGATGGTCTTCCCAGTTTCTCCTAGCTGCTCGGTCAGATCCATGATCTCCTCTGAGAAGAGGATAAAAAAGGTTTTATTTTTCTGCTTTTAGAGACTTGGAGCTCAGGCTGAGATTAAGAGGCAGCTTTGACGTACGCTGCAGGTTTTTATTTTCCCGTTTGAGTGTCTCCAGTTGCTCCAGACACTCTTCAAAGGCGTTTTTCATCTTAAAATTCTCTGTGCCAAGTCCTCGGGCCTCTTTAACAGCTGACTCCAGCTCTGCCTGACCCTCCTCGTACTTCTGCTTCCACTCCGACAGAACCTGAAAGAAATTCTTCACTTAATACTTTCAACTCAAAGCAGGAAATTTGAGTCTTTTTAACATGAATCCAAGAGAGAAATATCAACAGTATGGAAACACAAAAAGCGCAAACCCCCCACCTGAACTTTCAGTCAAAACAAACCCTGCAGACACAAACCCTCAGCATGAATATGATGGAGATATAAATCAAAACGTTATGATGATGAAACCTTGTCAAAGTTTCTCTGTTTTTTGTCCAGAGCTGCAGCAGCAGCGTTCGATCTCTCCACGTCCATCATCAGGTCGTCCACCTCTGCCTGCAGACGCTGCTTTGTCTTCTCAAGAGATGAACATTTGGAGTTCACCGCCTCCACCGCCTCTTCTGCCTCCTGCAGACGCAAAGCCAGCTTCTTCCTGCAGGGGGAGACACCATAGACCAGATTATGTACAATATATATAAATACTTTTGTCATTTCACCTTAATGAAACATTTGAAATAAACTGTATTTTTAAGGGTTTTCTTCTTACTTAGCCTCCTCCAGCTCCTCGGTTCGTTGGATGGCGTCTGTCTCATATTTGTTCCTCCACTGAGACACGTCACTGTTGGCCTTGGACAGGCAGCGATGAAGCTCAGCTTTGGCCTCCTGCTCCTCCTCGTACTGCTCTCTGATCAGCTCACAGTCATGGCGAGACGATTGCAGAGCGTGAGCCAGAGCGCTCTTAGCCTGATGAGGATTTACAGAATCACTCTCTAACACTGAGATACGTCCTAAACTCTGATTCACACTTTAACATCGAAGCACTTCAATGCTCTTGTCTTTTTCTTTTCAACTGAGTTATCTTGACCCCCAGCTTTCTCTAAAGGTCACATCTCTCAGCGCTCACCTTCACCTCCTCCTCATGGAGTCTCTTCAACTCTTCAGTTTGCTGAATGAACGCCTGTTTTCCTCGAGTTAACTGTGACAGTAAAGAGTCTTTTTCTTCAAGCTGACGAGACATTTCAGCTGAAAAGAAAGATGAAAGAATCAGAAATGACTTGCTGAAGAGAGCATGTTTTTTTTATTGTCACCTCAATAGTTTAATAATAATAATAATAATAACTTAGTTTTATATAGCGCCTTTCAAGTAACCCAAGGTCGCTTTACAAAAGGAGATGGTGCTAGGGGAAAGAGGAGAGAGGAGGGGAGGGGGTAGAAGTGGGGGTGGTGGGGCGGTGTGGTTAAGGACCATGGGTCTCAGTGAATAAATGTGATTTCAGATGCTTTTTGAACGCAGGCAGTATGGGGACATTTGGGATTATTTTGACTTTGTTATATCTAAATTGGAAATCATGGATTCAGCATCCTCATCAGCGAAGAGGAGATGGACCAACCGGCTTGTTTCTGGCGGCAAGTAGAAAGACAGCGATGATATCGGGAATGCATAAGTGATCATTGCATGGGTGGTTTACAGATCTGGGCACTTAGTGAACTTTTTGATACCTGTTGCTAGAAGAAGCATATATTTTTCACAATCACTTTTCTTCACAGTTTTAATTACCACTATTTTGCTTCTTATACTATTTCCAATCAGATACAGGCTTTGATTTTTTCCGTACCATCAAATTCTGCTTTAATCAACACGTTACCAACTTTTTTTGGAATGACTTAAATTTCCTGATGCTATACTCTTTACCGCTTTCTGACTGGAGCCGAGCTTTCTGACTGGACAGATCATTGATGAGCCTCAGATGTTCTTCCTCTTTGGTTTTCACCTCACTCAGCTGATCCTCCAGCGAGCGGCACATTTTCTCTAAATTTATCTAAAATTAAAAACAAAAAAAAGAACTTGGTTAAGAACTCCAGATGATCCTGTGAATGACAGATGTTCAGGATCTGATGGCTAACCTTAGCCTTAGCTGTGCTCTCCATGTTGGAGACCAGGTCATCCATCTCCATCTTCAGCTCGCTCTTTTCTTTCTCCAGCTTCTGTCGGACTCTCTGGATGTTATCCAGCTGTTCGCCCAGCTCAGCCGCACTGTCGGCGTGTTTCTTCCTCAGGGCGGCTGACGTGGCTTCATGTTGGAGCGAGCTCTCCTCCAGCTCTCTGCGAAGTTTCTGAAACTCCGCCTCCCTCTTCTTGTTCAGCTCCACCTGAGCGGATGTGGCTCCTCCCGCCTCTTCCAGTCGCTCGCTCACCTCCTCCAGCTCTCTGGAGAGGTCACTTCTCTGCTTCTCCACTTTAGCTCGTGCCGAACGCTCAGCCTCCATTTCTTCCTCCAGTTCCTCGATACGAGCCTGAAGACAACGTTGTAGATCAGAGACGAAGAATAAAACAACTTTAGTTTTTTTCTTAAAATCACTTTAAAATAGATTTGGAGTCTTAATCTTCACCTGCAGCTCTTTGATTTTCTTCTGCAGCTGAACACCCAGAGCCTGTTCGTCCTCCAACTTTGACTGCAGCTGAGACCACTCAAAGTCTTTCCTGGTTAAAATAAATCTTCAGCTTTATTTTTCATTCATCATAAATAAAATGTTCTGTTAAATCAGCTTAAAAATGTATGACTTTTTAATCAGCTTTAATGGTATAATTTAGATGATAAGAGTTTCTCATGATTCTTGCCTTTATGATAATTATTACAAACACGGGGGGAAGAGCAAACTTCAGACAATTGTTTTCGCTGTTTTTACCCTCATAGGAGCCAAATTCTTCAAGACAGACTCACTTCTTCATCTTCTCGTCCAGCTGCTGCTTCTCGTTCTCCAGATCCATGATGGACTCTTGACTCAGTTTCAGATCTCCCTCCAGCTTCCTCTTTGCACGCTCCAGATCCATCCTGATCTTCTTCTCTTGTTCCAGAGACGCTTCCAGCTTCGAAGCACACAAAAGCATTTTAGACACAGAAAACTGCAAATACAGGTGAACTTTCAGGTGAATATTTAAGATATTCTCCAAGCTTAAAGGGATATTCTGTCCTAAAATTAAGTTAGGGTCAAACACACACTGAATTAGACATCCCCTCAAGTGATGAATGTTGCCGACTGCTTGCTTCTCTAGTTATACCAACTTTAGTAACGACCGCACTATAGCAACACACAGCGGTTTAGGGCTCCACGCACAAACCTCAACCAAAACGCCACTCTGTAGCCACAAATACGTCGCTATGTTCTTCTTTGAGCTGCGTAACCCCGCTGCTCTCGGTGATCGACTCGTCCAAGCTCTCCCTACAAACAAGTGGCTGCTGGAGGAGAGCCGGTGAGTTGTGTTTAGTCTCTTTGCTAAAGAAATTAGGCAAAGTTAAAGAGATGTTTGGTGGCTACTGCTATGGCTAAGACCCTATATGTACTGTTGATGAAGTTAGGTGCTGTTCTGAGCATTATTTGTGGCTATAGAGTGGCGTTTTGTTTGAGGTTTGTTTATGGTTCCTTAGACCGCTGTGTTTTGCTATCGTGCAGTCGTTACTACAGTTGGTAAAACTAGAGAAGCAAGCAGTCGGCAACTTTCATCTCTCGGGGGGGTGTCTAACTCGGTGTTCCAGTGTGTTTGACCATAACATATTTATGCTGGAATATCCCTTTAAAGCTTTAAAGCATCTTAACTTTTGTCTTTATAACAAATTATTGTTATAAAGACAATTATTAAGCGTATTATCAGTGCTCACTGTTGGACAATCACAGTAAATTAACTTGAGTCCTGTTCTTTGGTACATTTTTTAACATCCGTATATTATTTAAGCTTTACTTTGTGGGAAAATGTATCACTTTTACTCCACTGCATTTGAAAGACATTTCATACTTTACATAATTTCTGTGAATGTTCTGACTACTTCTGCTCTGGGTTTTTTTTTAATGATTTAGTATGAATCTGAGTAAATGACTTTCACATGTTTTGGAGGAATATTTGATTTGGAGGATCTAAACTTTGACTTAAGTGAAGTCATTGTGTTCCTCACCTGGTCCACCTGCTGCTCCAGTTTGGTCTTGGCTTTGCTCACAGCGTTCAGTTTGTCTTCCTCTGCCTGCAGGTCGTCTAACACCTGCTGATGAGCTTCCTGCAGAGCTTTCTTCTCCTTCGTCACCTTGCTGATGTTTTCATCCTGACTCATAAGTTCCTCCGTCAGGTTTTTCACCTGAACACATAGAACTAACTTTATTATTCCTTCTTAAACATGATGATAAATTATCTGCAATCTGCTCATGTTATAACCTTGTTTTCTACGGCGTGTTTCTCCTTCTCGACTTTAGCTAGCGTTAGCTCCAAGTCGTCTATGTCTCTCTTAAGCTCAGAGCTTTCATCCTCCAGCTTCCTCTTCTTGGCAGTCAGCTCAGCGTTCACCTCCTCCTCATCTTCCAGGCGCTCCATCACCTCCTTCAGTTTGGCCTCGAGCTGGATCTTACTCTTGATGAGACCTTCACACCTCTCCTCTGCATCCTGGAGACTGTCTGCCTCCTGATTCAGACACATGTAAAATAACAAAACGCTTGGTACTTACTCCAGTTAAACAGGTGATCATGATGAGTTTGAGTTCAGCAGGTGATATTGAAAACTTCATGTTCATGGTGGAGCAATTCTTACAGCCTGGACTTGCAGAAGCAGGTCGTTTTTCTCCTGAACGACAGACACCATTTTCTCTTCCAGCTCTTTGCGTCTGTGTTCAGATTTGCTCAGATCTTCTTTGAGTTTAGCAAAATCCTCCTTCATCTGGGCCATTTCTTTCTCAGCCTCGGCGCTCTTCAGCAGAGGTTTGAGTTTAAAGTACAGCTTCATCCAGGGCCAGTGCTTCACGTTCATGAAGGAGCGGAAGTTGTACTGGATGGTGTAGATGGCCTCCCTGTCAGAGCGAAATCAGGATCACTTTATTCTGGATTTAAACTTCTGTCTTTCACATAAACTCACCTGTCCTGTTTGTCTGACAAGTGTCTCATAGAATTAAATAAATGTTAGTTTGACAAGGCTGCACTCTCTCACACTTGAAATATTATCTATTACACAGCTTTCATATTGATCATTTGGCTGCAAGAGATACTTGATCCTGATTGGTCCACAAATACCCTCGATCATGGTGATTGACTGAATAGCTTGGGAAAACCTGATCAAACACATCCTATCTGAGGAAAGGAGTGATGGCACATCTAGTGTCCCATTAATAATGTCTCCCCTGCCTGTTGACACTTTGATAAAACTGTTAGTTTTTTAAAGCATTGGCAAAACAACATGAAGGGTATTTTAACAGTAATCTCTATATTTAGACAGCACAAAGCTGAAGATGGTGGTTAATGAATATTAGCACAGATGGTGGACATCAATCAAAACAGACACAAAGCAATCACAAGCCATGTTTGCATGTGCAAAATTTCTTAATCGGATTAAAAATTTGAGGGATCGGATAATCTGAATCCACTGTTTATATGGGCGCAAAATCAAATGATCCAATCATGACGTGCGTATACATGCACCAAGTTTTATTCAAATTAGAAGCATTTGGAGATGTGCAGAGTTGTCTGATTTCACTAAAACGACTGCAGACGAAGAGTTGTGTTTCTGCCTGTGCTGTCAACAAAGCAACAAACGCAGTAGTGGCTCACTCTATCCAATTCAGGAGTTTTCCCCCTGTTAAATGATGTCACTAGATGGCGCCCTTGCGTACTTATTTTACTGTTCTGTCAAAGGTTGCACTGTGCGTGCAGATGTGACATCATTACGCTGTATGTACGCCTTGTTATGCTGCGGGAGGAGCAGACACAGACTGCTGTTTTGTTTGAGGCCAGAGTGTTAATAATGAAACCTCCTGTACTGACCTCAATAAATGAGCAAAAGGTTAAAGAGTGAAGATGGAGTCAGGTTAGAGAATCATGTTCAAAATAAGTGTTTACATGGACGCGTTTCAGAATAACGATCGGCATTAACCTTCCCTCTCAATCAGAATAGAATTTCTTTTCGATTCAGCTGAACTGGATCAGAATCTTCCGATCTATATGTTTACATGACGCATTTTTATTCTGATCGCGCATTTATTCCGATTATTTGTGCCCATGTCAACGCAGCTACACGGTGCAACAGTGGCTTTGGGAATGTTAGAGGAATGGTTATGGTTAGAGGAAAATGCCTCGGGAAGAGTGACAAATAAGAGGATATTTTTACTTTCTGGCCATCATCTTCTGAAACTCGACCCGAACGAGAAAGGCTCGACATAAAGCTTGAGTCGACGTCACGACCTGAGCCAAACGCTCGTCTCTCATCTCCTCCAGAGCGCCGAGCAGACCGGCTTTGAAAAACACCTGAAAATACAGAAATAATCCAACTGTGAAGTTGATCTACGTGGGTCATATCATTCTCAAGATGTCTACATTTAGAGTTCAGTTAGAGAATATAACCTTTGTATGTCCAAACTTGTACTGCGTGTGATCAACGTCAATGGAGCCCAGAAGTTTCTCTGCAGCCTTCTTGTTGTCCATAAAGGTTCCTTCAGGAACAGCACTGGCATTCAGGATCCGGTATCTGACAGAGGAAAACAACAGGGATTATAAAACGTCCAATTAAACTTTAGTTTCAAAAGACACCAAATACTTGAAGACATTTCAAAGTGGTTTACCTCTGCTTGAAATCCCCGTAGAGGATCCTGCTTGGGAATCCTTTCCTACAGATCCTGATTCCTTCAAGGACGCCATTACAGCGAAGTTGATGGATAACCAGGAGGTTCTCCATGGAACCTATGATAGGCAGCAATGATGAATTTTTACTAGTTATCACGTCTTATCCTTGATTTACCATCAGTACTATATTGTTGTTTCAAAGTCTTAAGAAGAGAGTAAAAATCCACCTGGAGTTTTGGTCTCATTGGGGATCAGACAGCGTACGAAGTGAGGGTGAGTCGTTCTCAAGTTTGTCATGAGTTTCCCCAAATTCTCCTGAAAGAAAATTCAATGTTGAAAGGTAAAAGTGACTTCTAATGAGCCCTGTCTCTTTTCAGTGACAGCTATAAGATTATTGTTTTTTAACCTATGTACAATAGTAAAATCCAAGTTTCCACCAGACTCCTCAGTCCAACAGATTTGCAAACTAAAACACTTCAACCAGAAAAGGAATCAAGATTTTTTGGTTAACGCCAGGTAGAGTCTGACCCTGAAAAGCGCTGAAACAGTTTGGAAAGATGCTCCTTTCTTCTTGGCTCCTTTTTTGGCTCCTCCTGCTGCTGCTGCCTCTGCATCAACAACACGCCACTGTCACCATATATAACATGAATAATCTGCATCAAGAATACATCAATACGACAGTTTAGATGCTGGATCTGTAAACAGGTATCTTTTCCCTGTTTTTTAATCTAAGCGTACCATCTTGACCTGAGAAGCTGGCGTACAGCATGGCGAGTGTTTTGACTGAGGATTTCTGGTACAGCTGGATCACCGTGTCGTTCAGAGGATCTTTGTTCTTCTCCAGCCAGCCGCCGATGTTGTAGTCGACGGCTCCGGCGTAATGCATCAGGGTGAAGTGACCTTCAGGTTTCCCTTTGACCACCTTCGGCTTCAGGAAGCAGCTGTTCTTCCCCAGATGTTGGTCGTACAGCTTGTTTTTAAAGGACGTATCCGTAGATTTTGGGAACATGCACTCCTCTTCAAGGATGGAGAAGATCCCCATCGGCTATAAACACAATTTCAACATATCTATTTAATCTTTGTTGATATTTTTAGTTTTGTAGTAAGAACATAACTGATGTTCAGGATGTAAATCTCACCTTCTCAATGAGCTCGATGCAGGCTGCTAAGTCCATCCCAAAGTCGATGAACTCCCACTCGATCCCCTCTTTCTTGTACTCCTCTTGTTCCAACACGAACATGTGGTGGTTGAAAAACTGTTGCAGTTTCTCATTTGTGAAGTTGATGCAGAGCTGCTCCATGCTATTAAACTAAAACAAGAATTATACCGACGGCAATGACTTCTATTTATGAAACCTCTATCTAAAAAATTAGAGCTACAGACTGTAAACACTCACATCAAAGATTTCAAATCCTGCGATGTCAAGGACGCCAATGAAATGCTGTCTTGACTGTTTGGTGTCGAGCTGCTGGTTGATCCGAACAACCATCCACAGAAACATCTTCTCATAGACTGATTTAGCGAGAGCACCGATAGAGTTATAGACCTGGGTTCAAGACAGACAAGAGTAGTTATTTTCAAAGTTGTGTACTGTGTTTAATTTTTCTTTATCACAAATTACTGAAAGCAGCACATCATATCACTCTGCGGTGGATGTATAAATACAACCAAATTATCAGCAGTCTGACCTGCTGCACATTCTGTGCTTTGGTCACGTATTCGTTCCCAACTTTGACTCTGGGGTAACAGAGCGCTTTCAGCAGGTCAGCAGAGTTCAGACCCATCAGATACGCAGCTTTATCGGCCTCTGACAAACACAGATAAGATAAAAATATGACAGCATGAATCTCAGTTTCATTCTCTTTGGTTTTACATCAAAGCAGAAATCCCTACCATGTCCTCTCAGAATCTTGGTGTTTAATTTCATCTGAATCCATCAATCTTTAAGTCAATCCATAAATGAAGATACGATATAATATAAATACTACAACCGGTTCCAAAAAGTGAAAAATTTCCTTCATGCAGCACAATATAAAAATGTGCGCTCACAAGTGATTGTCATGTGTGCACAAGTAACACATACAAGATCATTTTACTGTGCGTCCAAGATAAATATCTTGTGCACATAAAATAACTGTCTTTTGAGTACAAGATAATTGTGTTGTTGGCATGAGGTACGTACATGTTCTGACAAAATAATGTCAATGTTAACACAAGATAAAATATATGCAAACAAGATGATCATTTTATATGCACAAGATAATATTTTGTCCCAACAAGATTATTTTCCTCTGTACATAAGATATAAATTTGTGGAAACATAATATTGACCTATGTTTGCAAGATAATTATGTGGGCATAAGATACCATATTGTGTAATTCTCTTGTGTGCAAAAGATAATTTTCTTTGCTCACAAGATAATTACTTGTTCACACAAGATATTTTTGTTGTGTGCACAGGACAATAATTACATGATACAATATATTAACACATTGGTAATTGTTGTGCATCCACAAGATAATTATTTGTTCCAACAACATCAATCTCTTATGCGCACAAGATTTAAAAAATAAACATGCTTTTTTAGGAGTGCAGGGGCTCCTAATATCTTAGTCATTTACAGTCCATGAATTCCTACATTGAGTCTAAATAGTTCAGTGTACGATGGTTTTTCCGTAGAGATCAGAGTAAACATATCCTTCCTCTGGAGGAAGAATCACAGCTGAGTGATGGATACATGTCAACACCCAGTTTGTGAAACCCACCAAAAAAGAAATCTATATTCCTTTAACTTAACTAAATATAACCAATTAAAATCTGACATCATAACTTAAGTCTTTTTATTTCTGTTTCCTTCCATCAACGCTGTTTGATGATATTCACCCTCTGTGCCATCCGGCTCTGCCTGCTCCTCTCGTTGTTTCTGCTTAAACTTCATGTTCCCATAGTGCATCACTGCCCCCGTCAGTTTGTAGACCGAAGCTTTCTCTTCGCTGGTGAAACCCAGGATGTCAAAAGCCTCCTGTGTAATAGATTAGGATAAATAGGTAAGATGAAAACCAAAAAATTATGGTGCATTATCATCTTCAACTCACATCAGTGGCCATCAGCTCCTCAGCATCGTCAATGCTTTTCACGCTTATTTCTCCGTGACTGACAAAGGTAAAGTCGTACGGGTTTGTGGTGATCAAGAGAAGATCTGGAGAGATGAAATAAAGCTCTTATAGCTGTCTTTGAATATCTCTTTAACAAAATCCCAAATAATAAATAAAATTACCAATCAGTTCAGGCTTTTTATTGCAGGTGAGCTGGTAAAAAATGTGATAGCTTCTCTCAGCCGACAGCTGAAATGTCACCCTGGACTTCTCCAGCAGATCTACAACAGTGAAAATCCCTTTAAGTGTTCAAAAACATCATTTATCAAATATTTTTTTAAATTAAAAAAGTGTTTAAACTTACATGTTTCTATGTCTGCAGAGGCTAGTTTACCAGTTGCACCAAAGTGGATTCGAATAAACTTTCCCTGTTGAATTTAACAAAAAAAGTTAAGAGTCCATGTGTTACATAAAAAAGATGTTCAATCGCAATTTATCCTTCAGCTTACAAAACGGGATGAGTTATCGTTCCTCATCGTCTTTGCGTTTCCGAAGGCTTCCAGTAGAGGGTTAGCCTGGATGATCTGATCCTCCAGAGTCCCCTGAACCAACAGAAAACACATGAACCTTCAAAAATCAAACAAATTTAAACCCTTTTTGAATTAATTACTCTCAAAACTGAAACATAAAAACAGAATCTACTGCCCATTGAAGTGAACTCACCTTCATTTTACTGTTCACCTCTTTCTTCTTGTCTCCAGAAACGGCAATGGTTGCAAAATACTGAATGACACGTTTCGTGTTGACAGTCTTTCCTGCACCAGATTCTCCACTAAAATAAGAATCAGTATTACAGTTCTTATATCTATTTACACAGAAATATTCAATTAATGCTTTGGCTATTTATTTTTTTTAGACGAAAACTTTATCAGAACTTACGTGATGAGAATTGACTGATTTTCTCGATCTGAGGGCATATAAAGAGACACAGTGATTAGCTTTAACTGGTGTTGATTTGAAATCTATCTTATGCACTTATCTCACCTGTTAGTAAATATAATCTCTGTTACGCCTAATTTCCATTTAAATATATAATACAGAGGCAGTTCATTAAGTAGTCGTGTAGGAATTTCCATGATATCCTAGGTGCCAAAATAACTCCCTACCTCCTATGTGACATTTTTGTCAAAAGTTTTGTAAGAAAATTTCAAGGTTTTTTTTTTATTGCAGTGCACTAGCTGAACTAACAGGCTGCTAACTAGCTCAAAGTTTATTTATAGATTTAGCTGCCTGTATTGATTACTGAACGATTGTGACTGATAAGGATTTGTTTATGTAGCCTCAACACATTTTGTAATGAAGGGTTATTCTGCGAATTACGGTTTAGTCTGAAGTACTGACAAATTTATAACTCATCTAGGCTGATCATACGTCCTCTTTTACCCAGACATGTCCTCTTTTTGGGGGGCTGTCCTGATTTGTCGGGCTTTGTCTGGGTACGTTTATAAAATCCTTCAAATGTCTGCGGTTTTGTATGTGAGTTTTGAGTTTGTGTCACGTGGACTTACTGAGTAAAAGATGCTCTATCTGACTCGAAAAACTCTCAAAATTAACTTTGTGCGACTTCGTGACTCCGCCCACGTGTAGTCATATCCTCTTTTTGGGAAGTCAGAATATGGTCACCCAAACTCATCAGATAAAATTACCATCTCATGATGGCCATAGGTAGTTTCTACCAAGGTTATGTCTGTAAAAAAATGCACCTTGTGCTGGACTTCATTTATAAACATATTCCAGTTACACATTAATCAACAACTGGAAACCAAGCATCATCAAATAAACGTTAGCACGAACCCTAACACTCCTGTTAGCATGTCTGTAATGTGTGTGCTTGATATCCATTAGTGTGAACTTCATATTCCTGTTAGCATAAACTTTTTGTACTCGTTAGCGTGAACGTAGCACACCTGTCAGCATGAACTGGTAGGCGTTATCCGACAGAGCGAAGATGTGAGGAGGGACCTCCATCCTCTTCTTCCCTCTGTAGGCTCGGACCACCTCTGGGTTGTAGACAGGCAGCCATTTGTAAGGATTCACCGTCACACAGAAAAGCCCGGAATAAGTCTGAAAATACAAAAAAAAAAAACACACGATGCTATACCAGCTAGCCATTGATTGTCTTTAATTCCGTTGTAATGTGGATGTTGTAAATGTTTATATACTGGCACAATTCATCATGATGGTTTAGCATTTACATACGCATGGACAGAAAGTATTTGTTTGGCTGATAAAATGATGGTCATTTCCCGAATTCACTAATTTAAAAAAGGAAACTGACACTTCATGTTGAACTTCAGTTGTTTTGTGTCAATCATCATTTCAGCTTCTTATTAGATATAACTACGTAAATGAATTAACCCCAACTTGTAGATCAGTTTTAAAACATTAAATTCTGTCACGGATGATAAAGTTTGAATGAAGTTTCCTTCTCAACAACTTGATTAATTTTCTTTTGCTCTCTGATTTTATCTGAACTCTGGTACCTGATGCTAAACTCTATGATACATACGTAGATCATCCAGGCAGCATATCTGTCCTTCAGGTTAAACAGGACAGCAGGTTCATGAAGGTGAGTCATCATCACCATGTCCTCGATCTTGTCAAACTTTGGAGGATTCATTGGAAACACCTGATCCTCTTTGACCGTCACTGTCTAAAGACACAGGTTGATCCAAAGTTAAACGTTACAATTTTGATGCACTTCTAGACACTGGATTCACTGTCTGAAAACATGCAACCATTAAAAACTGCCATTCAACAGAAGTCAATAAACAATATTGAACTTAAAGTAAAAGAAAGGGGGACTATTTAGAGACAGACCACCCACACAATCAACCCTGGGATGAACTACAAGAACTTTAAGAGGAAGATGATTCAGTCTTATCTAATCAATCAAAGTTTTACTGCAAGTTAAGTTGAAAATCTAAATATGAAATTAGGCCAAAGTTATCCAGATATTGATAAAATCATTAATCCAGAGAGTTATTAATCAGTTATGATTATAATCTCACCCTGTCATCATGCGTCTTCACTGTCACATTGGCGCCATCTCTCTCCGTGATCTCCGCCTTCACGTACAGCTCCTTGTCATCGCTCACAAAGCACGCCGTCTTATTGTCAAACGGGCGACTTTGGGCCTCCGTCCGCTCACGCTCAGATTTACGGAGGAAGGGGGCCGCTGGCCCAAAGATTGACATTTCTCCATCAGTGCTCATTTTGTCACCTGAGTGATGGAAAACAACAACAACAACAACAAAACAGTTTTTCAGTTTTCATTTCTACATCTGACATAAGACTGATACCCTCTGAACTACTTCTTTATTCTAGGTTGACGTCCTGGTGCAACTTGTCTAGAGGAGGTCTGAAGAGATTGAAGTGTTTGGGAGTTTACACCATGTCTCCTGAGGATCCATGGAAATAATAAATGATACCTTTATGTCCAATGCACAGAAGTGCATGTCTATAAGGATGTATAGAGAGCATAAAAAATAATGTAGCCATGAGAGAAAGGCTAGTTTCATCTACAACCCATTAAACTGTCAGGTTTTGTGTATCATGTAAAACTGAAGAAGGAAATCTGAATGTAAAACCATGCTGAATTAAAGAAAACAGCCTGTTAGCGAGTTAGCAGTTTGTTAGCTAAGCAAGCACAATGTCCTACATTATGTCCAGAACTATTGCACTCGTCCAGTTTTTAAAACATACTTGAGGTAGATTCTGGACTAGAATATAAAGAAGAGTAAGAAGTTTTGCAGGTACTTTGGATATCAGGAAAATTCCCACAGGAATAACTAAATAAGTTTCTGATTGACTCGCTCTCTGTGCACAAAAGTAAATGGAAAAAGAGTTGTAATTTCATGTAAATACAGTAACACCAGGTTTTTTAGAAGTTGTTTGCTTTTACACAAAAATGACCAGAGTTATTTCTTCATATTCGTGAATCAAGTTTTACTGGTCCTCTTAATCTTCATTCAATTAGTTTATGTCTGAACCCCTTTAAATACCGTAATTTTAAGATTTATTTCTCCCACAAATACTTTGTCTCTGAAATGCAGCCCCTGATTACACAGCGTTATTTTTTTTCCAATAGGCTACTCCTGATAGATCACGTTTTAAAACTTAAACAACGATCATGAATCAAACGTTTGGTCTTTTTTGTATTATGATGAAGATTAGATATTTAGGACTAAAAATGTTGGTAAAAATAGAGATTAAATCCATAATTCACTTCAACTTACCTTCTTACTGGAGGATTTTAGAGAGAAGTCTGAAGTTTAGATGTAAGTTTTCTAAAAAGATGAATTTTGAAAATAAAATAAAGTTGCCACAACAGAACAGCTCTCGTTTACATGGACAGCGTGTGTGTGAGTGTCTTTTATAGACGTGTGTGTCCTCAGTGTGAGGTCTATTTTCTTTACATGGACATGAAGAGATGAAGTTTCACAGACCTGATAATTATCTGGATTAAACACGCAGACACACATGCACATTAAGAACACAATGACACACAAACAGATGAGTTTTACAAACATTAACTTTGAGAAAAAATTGATTATAACTCCAGAATTTAAAACCAGAGGACAATGGAAAATTTACATTTAAACTAGGACAAATCAACTATGTGCAGCAAAACCTCATAAGGACAACTTTAGATAGACAAAAGAAGCTTCAAGTGGTCAAAACAAGACTTTAAAATTAATTTAACATGTTAAAATCATAAGATAATTTTGCAATATAATCAAAAAATATGAAAGTCTCATACACAAGATAATAAGTAGAATAAAATGAATAAGTGAGAAATCAAATTTTTTTTAATTAAAAAAAAGACAGTTAATAACTTAAAAAACGTTTTGACCACTTTTTCTGATAAATATTGTAAGTATGAACCAGTGTTATTATAAATACAGTAAGTATAAATGTGAAAAAGTGATGAACCAGTTTGAAAGTAAATCAGTTCTTATGAGTCAACCTGTGTTTCTGTAAACCAGTATCTGTGTGACCCTGTTTCAACAATGTGAGGCTAAATCAGTTTGGTATCTGAGCTGTTAAAAGTGTGAACATGCGTTAGCGTGAATCAGTGTGCATTTAAACCGGTGTCAGAGTAAACCTGTTTATCTGAACCAGTTTAAGTGTTAATGCCAAACCCTGACCTTAGACTAAGCAGTGTTTTCTTGATCCAATAACACAGCACCCAAAAAAAACCATACAATTTAATTACAGTTGATTAATGGACCGATTGCCTTGCTTTATTATTTATTTTTCCACACTTGATAAAACTGTCTCACCCAGAGTTTGTGTCTTTTTCTTAACACTCCCTGATATTAACAAACACATAGATGTACAGACTAAACCATCTCTAACCTCTGCAGTCTGTGTTAAGGTGATGTATTGGACGTCAAAATAAAGAAGAGCAGATCTAAGGCGACATAAAGATCAGACAAGCGTTAAGGAGGATTTATTATCTTTATTTCTAGGATTATTTCCAGGATTATCTCAGACAGTTGACAGGAAATTTAGACATCGCAGCCTTAGCAGGAAGCAGCCTTAACAAAGAGACACCCAATCACAGCCAAGCATTGTCATCTTCAGTTGTTTTTTGTCTAAAGTTAGACCACTGGAGGTCAGCAAGGTCACGTCAGTGTGAGGTCAGAAAGAACAGGCAGGATGTTAGCTTAGCATCAGAGCGGCTTAGCTAGCAGGTGTAGATTTCTTTTAGAAACACAGTCAAACATTTTCAAACTGAGTCTCTGATCTCTGCAGCTTCTTCTGTTTTTAAATCTAGACCACAACAAGGAGATCATTTGATCTCTGTGCACCATTAATATCTGTATTAAAATGCATGCAATATTACAGGGCTGGAAAAACAGTCACTGATAAATGACTGAAATATTTAACCATAAATCACTTTGATTTATATCTCATTAAATCAGAAAAGAACGTCTAAGAAGACAACATAGAGCAAACAAAGACCGAAATCTGCTGTTATTTTTCATGGACTCAGTTGATCAGAAATTTTCTTTTTCTTTTTTATCTTTTTTTGGTTTTAGAAGTTTTTGTTGTTTAAATATGGTGTTAAAAAATAAGTTTGAATTATTTTTGTTTCATTTTTGCATTTTGTTATTGTTGTTGTCGTTAAAGCTTTTGATGTTTTGTTGCCCTTGATTTTTTTGTCTTTTATTTTTTGATATTTTTTGTCTTTTTTATTTTTTACGTTGTTTTTTCATGACTTTAGACTTTTTAAAAATTTTGTATCTTTTTTTTGTTTTCAATGTTTTTGATGTCCTTAGAGTTATGCTGTTTTTACATTTCACTTGTTTTTTGTAGTTTCTGTTGTCTTGTTGTTGTTTTTTTTGTCCATGATTTTTTTTTCTTTATATATCTTTGATGTTTTTGTCACTTTCGTTGTTTTTCTGCATTAAGTCTCCTCACAGTGACAGCAGAAGAAAAACACACACATCTATTTTTACCTTCAGCAGCTGTCACTGTTTGTTTCTCTGGAGGAAGCTTCAAAACAATGCACTGGTGTGTGTGTGCCCGTGTGCACATATATGTGTGTGTGTGTGTGTGTGTGTGTGTGTGTGTGTGTGTGTGTGTGTGTGTGTGTGTGTGTGTGTGTGTGTGTGTGTGTGTGTGTGTGTGTGTGTTTGCTTTATTTAGTGTGAATGACTTCCTGTTCAGCTGTGTGGAATCATTTAAGAAATACCTGGAAATAACAGAAGAAAAAACACAAGTCACATTTGGTCCCTGTGCTTTATTTTCGGAAAAAAAAATATTTTTTGATTTCATCTTCAGCATCTGAACAACAAAGTATACTATTCATTATTTTTGTACTATTAGAGAAGAGCTAAGACTGTTTTTTTTCACTGATAACATTAATATTTAAATTTCAATGGCTGTGATTTCATGGTGTCTGAATTTTCCTTGTTTTTCTTGACGCTTACTGTTTGCAGCAGATGGTGTCTCTGTGAGTGTCGGTGTTGCTGTGTGTGTGTGTATGAGTGTCTCTGCAGGAATCAGCTGACAAGGCCTGAACAAACTGAACCCTCATCCTCATGTTAGATACTTTACATAATCCAAGAAACACAACATCAATGCATACACTAAAATGAAAGCATTGAAGCATAAACAGAGATCAGACACAGAGTCTATTAGAGTTGAATTAAAACAGAAAATCAGCTAACACTAAAAGTCTCTTTATTCGAACTGACTTAAGTATTATCTAATTAAAAATCTGATTACAACAAAACATTTGACCTGTTTCTGACTTTTTCTGGTCTTCTTTGGGTAAAAGTGTGAATCTGAGTTTTTCATGCAGACCTGCTGATGATTAATCCCACGATGAGGTCAAAGGTCACAGATTTTTGAGTGCTCCTTAAAGCATAGTGACTTTTTATGTGTGTGTGTGTTTGTCCAAGTATGTGTCAGGTGATGAGTCACAGATGATGCAGAAGCATTTAAGCTGAAACCAGGGCATGAACTGTTCAGGCACATTAAATCAGTCGTCTAATGTGTTTCAATGCAATGCAGCGTAACACATTATGAAAATATGTTTTATGGAGATTTATTTACATGCTTTATTTTGAAATTTTATTAAGAGCCTTCTAACATGCTGGTTTATATTGAAGGTATAAAGGGTGTGCAGAGTGAAACATTCAATAAGCAACATTCACCTCCACTTTATGGTCATATAAACATGATTAATACAAAGGTTATGTACCGAAAAGGCTCAAGTGAAAATATAGAAAAAGTTTATTTCTGAAAACTGATACATATAGACAGATGTAGACTCAGAAAACGGTTCGGAAAGACAGACATAGAGGGAAACTGGAGCACTGAGAAGAGGTGACTGATGAATGTGATCACGTCTGAAAGTGACAGAGAAAACATGCCACGTGGATGAAAGCGAAGCAGCCAATATGGCCGACAGCAAACAGCAGATTCAGAGCTGGGAGACTCTCTCTGTCCAAGTAATTAATTCATTAAGAAAAGATAGAAAAGTGATTGCTCATAATTATTACTCTTTCTGTCACTCACAATTAAGTGAGTAAGGACACTAGGGGCCAAGTGCACCAGCTGGGTGTGATTTTATGTTTGACTCAAAGTTGACATTTATAGACCATGTAGGTTTAAGTTCAGACTTAATGTGTCAATTTAATGCTCCTGTGAGAGGTTTTTAAAATATGTGAAATAGACTGAAAATTACATTGATTCCTTTTTATGATATCTTACAGGGATATACCGGTGTAAAATTAAGGTAGAGTCAAACACACCGTAACATCGAGTTATACAGAGATGAACTTTGCCGACCGCTTGCTTCTCTAGTTATACCAACTTTAGTAACAACCACAGGATAGCAATACAGAGAGTCACGCCCTCAACTAAAAAGCCACTCTATAGCCACAAATAATGCTCAGAACAGCACCGAACTTCATCAACAGTACATATAGGGTCCCAGCCGTAGTGCTAGCCACCAAACATCTTTTTAACTTTGCCTGGTTTCTTTACCAAAGAGACTAAACACAACTCACCTTCTCTCTTCCAGCAGCCGCTTGTTTGTATAGAGACCTCTGGGCAAGTCCATTGACTACAGCGGGGGGACGCAGCTCAAGGAAGTTGTTCTGAGCAAAAGCTGGTACCAACTAAAGTTGGTATTACTAGAGAAGCAAGCGGTCGGCAACATTCATCTCTTGACCGGGTGTCTAACTCAGTGTAACGGTACAAATTTAAAGTTTACAGGAGCTTGAAGTTTAAGAAAAAAAAATAAAAAAATAGTCACAAATCTTAAATTGAAAAAAGAAAAGACAAAATTAATGGCAGCGTATTTATTGGTGTAATGATTGATGAAAGGGAGTTAGGATGAGAGACACCTCTCAGCCAAAAGCTGATTTTAAGGTTTTGTTTTTGCATATTTTTCTATAAACTTTGAAATTATGTCATATAATGGACAAAACTAAACATACAGGTAAAACTTGACACAGCAAAAAAATTCTGAAAACTTTATGAAGTATATTAAAATAAAAAGAATTAGAAAAAAAATAGTTTATCAACAACAGGGTTTAATTATTGTTAAAAAAATAATGATTAATGTGGAATTCAGTCTTTTTCTATCAACATCAGATCGTCGTGTAACTTTGGTCTAATTTAATTCTTAATTGATTTACCCACAGTGCTTCTAAAGAGCAAAAGCAAACTTTTTCTGACCAGGAAAATGTTATTCATTAATAAAAAAAAAAAATCCAAATACAAAAAAAACATTTTAAAGAAATTTCACAAAACTCAAAACCATACGATGAAACTACATTTCATTCCATGAAATATTTCTTAAAATCTTAAATCTTAAACTAAATCTTAAATTACATCGATACACATATAACATAATATTATACATGAAAATGGCAGATTTATGTAAAGTTAAAATCTTGTTTGAATTTTTATGAGATTTCTAAACATTAAATTAAGAAAGTAAGTGTCCAACAACAGTTACAGTTAGATTTAGATGGAAGGAATACTGAAAATATAAACGCTTTGATGAAAGGGTTGTTTTGCAGCTCAGCTGAACACACACAGAAATACACAAGCACACACACACACACACACACACACACACACACACACACACACAGGCTGTGTCTGATTGGCTACATGCTTCTCCTCCTTCTGTTTGATAATAATTGGTCTGTGGAGATCATCATTCAAACGTTTTCATCAACACCCCCCACTCTTCCCTCCCTCACTATCAGCTCCCCCTCCTCTCCCACCTCCCCACTGAAAAGAGGAGGCGTGTCAGAAATCATGTAAACACTCCCTCCTCTTTTGTCCTCAGTGTTTTGTTGGTTTTTTTTTTGTCTTCCACAGTTGTGTCGTTTTTCTCTAACACCTTCATCCATCACCCGCCTCACCCCCACCTCTCCCCCTTTCACTGTGCGTAGATGCCACAGGGTGATGGTGGGGGGTTGGGGGTTGAGGAAGGTGAGGATGCAGATCTCCTCACAGGCAGCATCCTGAAAAACTCCTCTGACAGCAGCTTCACCCGAGGATACTCTTCATCACACCCACACACACACCCTCCTCTTCCTCACCCTCCTCCCCCCTGCACACGACTCCTCTCCACTCGCTGCACAGTGAGACAGAGGGAGAGAGAGAGAGAGAGAGAGAGAGAGAGTCGTAGAGAGAGGAGGAGGAGGTGGGGCGAGCAAGGCTCAGTGCAGAGGAGAGGAGGAGGAGAGAGGAAGCAGCAGGAGGAGGAAGAGGATGATGAAGATGGAGGCCAGTTTTGACACAGAGGAGAGTTTTGACGACCCGTCCTGTCTGGCCCCCCAGGCCCCCTCCTCACCCGCCAAGAGGACCAACGAGGTGAAGGAGACCAAAACGACTGTGAGTACACACACCTCCTTCATCACCTCCAACATCCTCATCCTCCTCCTCTTCCTCTTCTTAATCTTCTCTCAAATGGACCCCACTTTCATCTTCATCATCTTCATTTCCATCATCCTCTTCCTCTTCTTTCAGTATATCAACGAGAACCTTCATCCTCTTCTATGTCTCCTCTTCTAAAGTTCTCATCTCTGTTGTCTCCAGTCCCAGTGCATTGTGGGCTGTGTGTGTGTGTGTGTGTGTGTGTGTGTGTGTGTGTGTGTGTGTGTGTGTGTGTGTCTGATTCCGTCTTGTTTTCAGAATCAGTGTTTCTCCTCCTCCTCCTCCTCTTCCTCACAGCTTCCACAGTGAGCCGCAGGGCAGAGCGGGTCACAGCAGGCTTGTTGGGAATCGAACACTTTGTGCTTTTAGTTCAGAGTTGTGTCTCTGTGTGATAAAGAGGAGGGAAATATAGCTTTATCCTTATCTTCAGACACGGACACAGGCTGTAGTTATGTAATATGTCATGATGATGAAGATGATGGTGAAAATGAAGAAGAGGTGGGGTTGAGGCTGGCCAGCGTGCGTGTGTGTGTGTAAGTGTGTTTGAGTGTGTGTGTGATAGGGGGCGGTCAGGTTTTTGTGGTCTAAACCCCCTCCCAGCAGCAGAGCGGTGAGGATGCAGCAGGTCCAGTTTCCATGGTGACGACAGCTATAGCACAGATCAATAGGGGGGGACAGAGAAGGGGGGTGTTCACAGAAAACACAATGAGAGAAGAAATTCACAGATTTTATTGTTCCCAGTGGTGGTTTCACTTCAGGTGAATCTCAGGTATGAAGAATCTTTTCTGCTCTTAATCAGCTCCAATTAACAGAATCACAGAGAGGCTTTTATTCTGAAAAGCAAAAAAGAAACAAGCACACACATCTGTGGCATTTCTGCTGCATTTGAGAACAAACGCTCAGGTGATAAAACCTGAAACACAAACATGACGTCAACCCTCTTAGGTGTTGTTTTCTGTGTGTGTGTTTTCTGTGTGTTACACAACCTGCATGGTTGTCATGGAGATGCTCACACCCACCACTGTGGAGATGGACCCTTACGGGGTCACATGACCCTCACACAGTCACATGACATGGCTGTGACCTT
This sequence comes from Xyrichtys novacula, assembly GCA_962446985.1. Taxonomy (NCBI): domain Eukaryota; kingdom Metazoa; phylum Chordata; class Actinopteri; order Labriformes; family Labridae; genus Xyrichtys; species Xyrichtys novacula. The sequence goes on along the minus strand of OY660879.1, from coordinate 13,383,982 downwards.
GTGCTCACCTTCAGTCTCACCTGCAACTCCATCACAGTGTTTTAATATCATGGATTGAAATTTATTTTTGATTTATTTGATTATTGTGGAAAATATGCTTCTGTTTGACTTGTTGCTGCTTGTCAGACACAGAGGCTGTGTTTGTGTGTGTATGTTTGTCTTATTGTATTAGTGAGAGCCAACCAAAAAAGGATATCCTTTCTTGTTTGGCTGTCTTGTTTGTGCAAAGTCCTGACAAATAAAACACCTAAATCAGTCCCATTTGCAGTGATGAAAGCTCTTATGTAGAAGAGGCATTTTTACTGTTACTTCCCTCCGATCCAAGATTCATGTTTTTCACCATTTGAGTGGAAATTATAGTCCACGAGTCCCATTTCAAAACATTGTCCTCACATTATGTCAAAAACATACTTGTGTGTGTAGTGTTGCCTTAAAATGAAACTCATATGGATGTAAAATTGTGTCTCTAATCTTGTTCAGGCTTGGGCTTCAAGTGTTAACTAAATGGGAACATGTCCTCAAAAGTTGAATTCTTGTCCTCCTTGCTGTCTATGTGGTAATGCTATAATGAAACAATTTCTTTGTGCTGAAATGCCACACATAAAACAAAAGATGTCAAAATTCAAAATTGAGATGAATGCTTGGCATCACCCCATTTGGTGTGTAGCCAATATCAATCAAAGAAACTAATATGCAGTCTTACTAACATTAGCTTCATCAATTCCTCTCACTGAGGACTTGTGCAGTTACACAATAGTTTGTTTTTATGAGAAACTTAAATCAGTGGGTCCTGCCATTTCAAAAAAATCATTAGACACATCACAACTCTTTAACACAGAGCTTTTAAAAAGAATTTGACTTGTAGTGTTGTGGACTGAATTAAAAGGGGGCCTTTGTATGGTCTCTCCTTTGAACACAGATAACACAACCCTGTTTAACAGCACCATAATCTCTTTATACACTTGTAAGTGTGTGTGTGTGTTTGTTTTTGTTTACTTGTGAGGACAAACCATTGGTGGACAACATTTCATGTGAGGGTCTTCACGCTTGTGTGAATATTTTGCAAAGTCCACACAAATAAATAACTTGGATGAGTATTTTTGGTCCTAATGAATGTTTCGTAATTTGAAGTGATATTTTAATATTTAATATTATATTTATTTATTTATATTTATATTTTTCCTCCAATTTCTAATGATGGCAGATTATTTTGATCAACAATTACAGCTTGAACAGAAAATGTTGTCTACATGGAATTTATGGAATGATGTCCCAAGGATAAGGATAAAACGTGTGTGTGTGTGTGTGTGTGTGTGTGTGTGTGTGTGTGTGTGTGTGTGTACTCTCTATAGTTGTCTATCTGTACTTCTGAGGACCAACAATGGATGGACAACCTCTCTTTATTTGTGTTGATATATGACATAGTTATCAGAAATAAGATTTTGGATGAGTCTGTTAGGTCCATGTAAATGTTTTTTTTTTTTTATTCAAAGGGATATATTAATGCTCTGCTTTGATCTTTAACTCATTTGCCCAGCATTTTAGCTTCAACAAAAGAGGAAGTCCTCAGAGAACTCATAGAACGCTGTCCCTGCAAATCATGATAGATGGGTGTGGGTGTGTGTATAATTGTGTGCATATGTCTGAGCTGTCTGTCAGCGATTGTTATGGTGGGACACAATGAGACTTTTTGATTGATCAGTGGGAGGAAGAAAAGAAACAGAGGAAGACTAAGGCTGTTTGTTTCTGATTGTTTTCTGTGTGCTTGTGTGTGTGACTGAATTTGTGAATGTGGGTATGTATGTAAGATAATTTGTTGCTTAGCAACAGCAGCAGAGTCCCCTACAGTCTGCTGAAACGTTTGACTCATAAACATCAGTCACATCAAAACTCACATTTCATCTTCCATCCATCCTGCGGTGTTCATTGTCTCTGGGTAAAAGATAGTTAAACTCAATCAAACAAATAAACAAGCAGAGACAGCAGATCTCACACTGAAATTATATCTCTGGTCAGTCTCAGTGTTTGATGACAAAGAAGGAACGAAATGTTCCAAAAGATCACCCCCCCACACACACACCCCTTCCCCCAAACAGCGAGCGATGTAATGGTAAATCTGTTGGTCGTGATGATCGGTTACCCAAGATGGAGAAAATTAACATATAAAGAGTTTACATAAATCACTGCAGGGATCACATGTTCATGCCTGTATATGTTTTAGCAGAACCATGTTTTTGTGGAGGGTTTTGTGAATGTTTTTAGGTGTCCGTGTTTTAGTGTGACCTTCTGCAGTCATTGAAGATGAAGGTCAGAGTGTTTGTAGTTTTCATTGAAAAAGACCAAATTCCCCCACCAGTCATCTTATTGTAACATCAAACTCAGTGTGTTAAATATTTTCATCATGTCTGACTGCTGTGTTAAAGGCTTTACATTGTGTAAATCTTAATAATTTTACAAGCAGTTTAATTCACAGCTGCCCAACTGAGAAGCAGTCACATACACAGAGGATAGAGAAGGTGGAGAGCTCTGGTGTGGAGGGAAATAGTGTTGGAGGGACCCATAAAGATTAATAAAAAAGGAATGGCTGTCAATGTGGGGTAAGGGCCCCTTAAAGAATGCATCTCCCGGTGGCCCATTATTTTGTGCAATGCCCTTGGAGAGTGGTTGTAAATTTCATGAAAAAATGTGTTTGACAACCTGGCTAGCATTAAACACAGCCAGTATTAGCATTCAGTCACTTCCTTGTTGACAGTTATGAGAAAAACATCACAGATACGATGCAAAAGCAAGTCAAGTGATTATTCATAGATGACAACTTTGGAAGTGCTAATGTTTATGTTGGTGTCACGTTAGGTAGTCAGCGATATATTTGTATGTCCAAGGAGCTTACTTTCACAACTACCTGTCCAGTAGCTGGATCCTTTTAAATCCTTTTTTTTTCTGGATATTGGCAAAGAAAGTAATCAGCGTAATTGCTGGTGCACAAGTAAGATCTCTTAGTGTCATAGTTTGAGGAGTGATCCTGTTTTCTGGTATCTTTTGGGCAAATGCTTGGGTAGTTGTAATAGTAGAAACAGTTTACTGGGTCACCCATCTGCACAATACTTAACACTGTTCCTGAAAACAAACATCAGTAGCGCTTCCAAAGTATTCCTGAGTAAAATGATAGATTTGTTTCTCCTGACATCTTTGTTAATTTGGAAGTGGCTAAATGGTAATGTAAGCAACGCTCAGATGTCAATTAAGGACTGATGTCAGATTTTTGTTATCAAGTCTTCACGATTATGAGATTATCAAGGTTTGTACTATTTACAACCTTAAATACAACAGTAGGACCTGGTAAGGATCAAGCTTGTCATACTGAGCATAACATTACAAGGAGATTTCAAGGAATATGAGCCATTCAGTTAAAGAAATTTTGATCCAGCTTTAGTGCATTGATAATAATGATGATATGTATGATGATGATGATGATGATGAGGCTGATCATGAGGAGGATGAGATTGATAATTTGATTTTTAAAACCAAACCTCTATTACCCAACCGTCCTCTGTCTGTGGATGAGATTGATGAGAAGAGAAGGATGATGAGGTGGGAAAAGAGGAGAATGATGACAATAAAGACACTAATGATGAAAGTAATTAGGATTACGAATATGAAGGTGATGATAATGAAGAAAGATCAAGAAAAGAACAGAAATGATAAAAGTTATGAAATGGTGAAGATGAGAGGTATAGAGGATGAGATTAAAGAGGGCATAAATGTGATGTGATGATGTGTTTATGAGTTTATCCTTTCTGACAAATAACTACAAAAATACGATAATTGCTCATGCAGCTTTGGCTTGTGTGTGTGTGTGTGTGTGTGTGTGTGTGTGTGTGTGTGTGTGTGTGTGTGTGTGTGTGTGTGTGTGTGTGTGTGTGTGTGTGATGACACAGATGGTGATATTACATAATAACAGCCTGAGAGAAAGTGGAGTCTCTGTGGATTCAGACTGAGTGAACACATGTTCTTATGACTACTAAGTGTGTGTGTGTGTGTGTGTGTGTGTGTGTGCCCAATACAAGAAAAATAAATCCCTCTCTTTCTCTTCCTTTCTCTCCCTCGCTCTTTTCTTGTTGTCCTCAGATAAACGGAGTGACGTTTCCACTTCCTGGTGAGGGTCCAGAGCAGCAGCTGCTGAAACCAAACGAATGGAGTTACTGTGATTATTTCTGGGTCAGTTCTCCTCTTTTAACTCTTATTACAAACACAAGTACATCCTGCTTAACTGAGCTGTGGCATTTTAGTTTGTCCAACACATTGGTCCTTATGTGGCTAATATCCATCTCAGATAATCAGATCAAAAGTGGACAGCTTCAGCGAGTTCCTATACTTGAAGATATGCCACAGACAGATTGAGATCAGATGATTCAGACCTCTTAGGATGCATATGTCCACATTGGTCTGGCAGTGTGTAAGCTCATGTGTCCCCAGGCCACTATAAGGACCGCCCCCTCTCCTCGTATCCTTGGCATCAATCAGTAACAGGCCACCTTCTTCTCTTATTTGATTGCTATAATAATTCACTTGAGAATCCTTATTATGTAACTCCACACTTGTTGAGGTAGGTATGCACAGAAATGTCCATACATTAAGGGACTGCATTTAAGGACACAGGTCCTGGTAAGCAATCTGCTCTGTATTTACACGCATAGCCGGCTACAATGCATTTTTCATATCTTCTTGGGCCATTATCAACAGGATTAGACAGCGTTTGTCACAATGCAACATGGTAATAATACTAATATTTCACAAAGACAATCTGTATGATAACCACTCCAGACTAACTGTCTATTGCTGTTTGATATTTAACAAGTCTCCAGTCTGCAGTGTGCTTTTTATATTTCACTGATCATTCAAAGACCGTTATCTAGACCAGTTTCAAACCATGATCCACCTCTGCTGCTTGGTCGTGTGTTACGCCCACCTACTTTGGGTGTTGTTAGTCTGCATTACTGTTTGTTAAAGAGTGTGTATTGTGCTTTTTTCAGACTCTATACTTCCTCCTGATACCTCTTCAATAGCTTTACATAATTTCCAGTAAAAAAAAGGCTCTTGTTTCTCACACTGGTGTATTAAAATAGATGACAAATATTTCAGCCTCTGTCTGAAATGCTTCATTTGAGCTGCTGTCTATATGAGTTGATTGTTTCTTGGTCAAAGTGGTCATGGCATACATATTACAAAATATCCCCACCATTTAATGCCTTTCCGTTGCTCTATATGGGACCTTAACTTACCACATGAACATCATACTATATTGAATAAAGACCCATAGATGCAGACTGAGACCTCTAGCTCCTTACGAAAATGTTTGCTATGGAAATAAACTAACTGAGAATATAAGCATTTTGTCATAGATTTCTGTACAATCAGTGGAGTGTCCTCCTGCTGGACATTAAACAGAATGCAGGGTCAAGGTTTTATTACATCCAAATCTTCTGACGAAGCGTCTGTTAAATGAACGAAATAAATACTGTATACAGTCTGTAATTCAAGCTGGAACATCATTAAAATTATCAAACTAATCTCCACTAGACAGAAGTCTTTTATATTTCTGAAAATGGTATGTAAAATTGTTGATATCCTGATTAAATGGGGGAATTGTTCTGAGAAAAAAATGGAGAAAATCTGTTTTTAAATTGTTGATAAACTGTCATCTGTGTGATGTCACCCTCCTCTCCCTCAGACGGATAAGAAGGACCCTCAGGGGGCGACGTCGGTGGTGGGCTTTGAGGTTCTGGTCCAAAAGCAGCTGAAGGGGAAACAGATGCAGAAGGAGATGTCTGAGTTTATCCATGAGAGGTAAATATTTGATCTGTAATAGGAGTTAAAGAAAGAGGAAAAATCACATTGATAACTGAATTCATAATCTGAACACACATGGTCAATTTTTTCATCATTGATGTCAATTTCTTGTGCAACAGTAAACATGGCCCACAGTGGACAGGGATTACAGTGGTCTGCAGTAAACATAGTTGACTATATATACTGAGAACGTCACTTACAACTATGGCTGACTATTAACATGGTCTACAGTGAACATAAGCAATGGTTAACATAGCTGAGAGTTCATGGTTCATGGCTGATGCTTATCATAACACACTGTTAAATTAGACAAAAAGTACACATGGCTTACAGTCAACAGGTGACAGTTAATAGTTAGTAGCAAAAATGGCCTCAGAGAACATGGCCCATGGTAAACATGGCTGACTGCAAACATAGCTAACGGTGTGTTGCATTTGCTGTAAAAGTTGAATGTCGGTGCTGGGAATAATGCTGCGTTCAAGTTACCTCGGAAGTCAGATGTCGGAGCTGAAAATGACGTCATACCCGAGTTAACCGCATGTTAGTTACCCAGTCAGAAAAAAGCAAAATCGGAGGCGGAGACAAGATGGCTACAATGGCTTGTTATATTCGGACAAGGCAAGCACTAAAATAACATTCGTAGATGTAGCCATCTTGTTTCCGCCTCCGATTTTGCTTTTTTCTGACTGGGTAACTAACACGCTGTTAACTTGGGTGTGACGTCATTTTCAGCTCCGACATCTGACTTCCGAGGTAACTTGAACGCAGCACAAGATCTGAGTTAACCCCAAGTTTCTGTGGCAAACAGAAAGCATGGCTGACAACATGATAAATCAACATGGCCAACCATTTGTAGGTTAAAAATTTCATGTTGATTTAGATGGAATGCATGTTGTGCAAAAACTGTACTGTACTGTAAAAAAGGCACTAATTAAATACAAACGTGGACAACAGAACCAAGTCCAGGAAAGTCACAAGCCAGCTACTCTCCTAGTTACACTCAGAGTTAATGTCTTCCTCTGTGATTTTTGAAAACTTATTTTTGTCTGTGAGTGTTTTCAGGAAATGTAGCTGTATTTTTCCATTGTCTTCATCGAAGCAGTGTCTGTTCTGTGATGATCCTGTCAGCTCAGGTTTCAGCCTTTTTACTCCCGTCTTGTCTCTATTTCAGGATAAAGATTGAAGAAGAGTACGCCAAAAATCTGTCGAAGCTGTCTCTGAGCCCGCTGGCAGCTCAGGAGGAGGGGTGAGTAAAACAAAATAACAAGGTCTTATTTTGATAAAAACTGTCAACAGAAGCAGGAGTGTGAAAATAGATTATTTCCCATGATGCTTTACGAAGCTCAAATCAAAGACTGTGGCACTCTTTGATCACTGAATCTAAAACTTCTAATATAGTGTTTAAATAATTTCAAGATAAGTATGAGTACAGCTTCTTATGTCAGAAAAAATGAAGCCAAATAATAAACATTGTTTTTTATAAATGACTCTTTATGTAGGACTCTGGGAGAAGCATGGACGCAGCTAAAGAAGAGTCTTCATGATGAAGCTGAAGTACACCTAAAGTTCTCCAACAAGGTAAAATAAACTTAAACTTTGACAGACTGCTTGTTCTTTAACAGGAAATATAATCTCTAACATTAAGTTTTTTATATTATAAATGGAGACAATATTCTGTTTAAAGTTTTCTGAAGTCACTCTTCTGAATTAAATCTTTGACTCAAAACAAATGGTTGGTGTTTTGGTTAGCTGGTTGGTCAGTTGGTGTTCTGCCATTTGGTTGGTTGGCTGGTTAGTTGTTTGGTTGATGTTTTGATAAGTAAGTTAAAGTTTTGGTTGGCTTGTTGGTTGGTTAGTTTTTCGATTAGTTGATTGGTTAAAATGTCACCAGACTGATTAATAAATGACTTTTTTGACTAAATGGTGGTTGGTTCACTGATGGATGAATATGGATGAGAATGTAGACTGATTGGCTGTTTGACTGATTGATAAAGATTTGTTTATTTATTTACAGATTGATTGACAGACAGACTAATAAACCAGTAGATAGATAGTTCATGGGTAAGTTACCTGTGTTCACCTGCATGAACAGACTGGCTTTATCCACTGGAGGGCAGCAGAGACATCTAAGAGACCAACTTTTTCTGATTTGTTTCTGATGAGTCCATTAGAGGTTTAATAAAACAAGCACTGGAAATTTATCATCCACTCTCTTTCACTGAATCAACTGTTTATTAATTTTTCATTCAGCTAAACAGATTAACAGCTGTGTGAATGATTTATTTCACTGACAAAATATTAGATTAATAATACTTTGAAATAATCTGACCTCCAGCTACACTCTGAGGTGGAGAAACCTCTGCTGACGTTCAGAGGAGACGGCTTCAAAAAGGACCTGAAGAAGTACGAACATCAACTGGCTGACCTCAGGAAGCAGCTGACCAGCCGCTACGCAGGTGTGGAAAAGGTACTCTGTCTGAAATATCAATTAAGTGCCAGATTATTATCTCAAATACTAACATCATAATCCTAAAGATTGTTCTCCTTTATGGAACAGACTCACTGACCATCTGTTATAGTTTTTACCAACCTGAAGAGACATAAAAACCTGTTTAAAATCAGACGGATCCTAAAAGAAGATCTGCTGTTACAGATTTAACATCAGTGGATCATCAAACACATACACACCAACACAGACACATGAAATTAAAAATAGATGTGAGAATACTTTAATCTGTCTGTTGATTCATCATCGGATATTCAACCTAAAATAAACCACTTCTGAAGTTATTTTTATTAGGTCCTTCTGCATTAAAAAAAAAAAAGTTTGATCATAAGCGTCTGCTGGGATCTTAAGTCAAACACTTACATACTCATCACAGACCGAAACAAACACCTCATTTGTAACAGATTATCATATTTCTGTCTGAAGTGTTCTGATAATTTGGTTATCTAACTCTGATAATATTGTTACACATAAATTTTAACCTGCATCACCCCTCTGTAGTTCGTAATGGACTGGCCTGAGGTCTCGCTACAAACAAGTGGCTGCTGGAAGAGATTAGATGAGTTGTGTTTACTAAAGAAATTAGGCAAATCAAAAAAGATGTTAGGCTAGTGCTGTGGCTAGGACCCTATATGTACTGTTGATAAAGTTAGGTGCTGTTCTGAGCATTATTTGTGGCTATAGAGTGGCGTTTTGGTTGACGTTAGTTTATGGCGCATGAGACCACTGTGTATTGCTCTTGTGCGGTCATTACTCAAGTTGTTATAACTGGAGAAGCAAACGGTCGGCAACAATCACCTCTCGAGGGGGTGTCTAACTCTTAGTTACGATGTGTTTGACCCTAAATTAATTTTACGTGTGAATATCCCTTTAACAGTGTAGAACCCGGCCTCTGCAGTCAACTATCTTATTTGATCTAGTGTGCAAAGAATCATGGGATAAGTTGAACCTGAAAGGATGTCCCCTCACGTATTCTCAACAGCCTAGAAGAAGTAGGACACATTGACAGGAGCTTTGACCCGCTGATGCAACACAATCAGTCCTCAAATGCTCCCTTTGGTGTTGCAACACAGCTGTGAGCGTGAGTGTGTGTGTGTGTGAGTGAGTGGTATGTGGTGTGTGTGTAAGAGAAAGTGTAGGTGACTGTGTGTGTGTGTGTGTGTGTGTGTGTGTGTGTGTGTGTGTGTGTGTGTGTGTGTGTGTGTGTGTGTGTGTGTGTCAGAGTTGAGAATACTCTGACTTTATCCTGTCAAAACAGAGAAGAGGAAAGTGAATAAAAAGGATTAAAGATAGATTAAAGGTGACAGTATTACACGAAGGTACACTTAATCTGAGGATTACTCACTCTGTGTGTGTGTGTGTGTGTGTGTGTGTGTGTGTGTGTGTGTGTGTGTGTGTGTGTGTGTGTGTGTGTTCAGGCTCGTAAAGCTCTTGCAGACAGACAGAAGGATCTGGATTTGAAGACTCAGCAGCTGGAGGTCAAACTGAGCAACAAGACGGAGGAGGACATCAAGAAGGCCCGCAGGAAATCCACACAGGCAGGTCAGGGGTCAAAGGTCACCACACACAGGCAGGTTAAGGGTCAGAGATCACATTGTTTAATGAGCGCCAATCACAGCTCTGTAGTCAAACACTTACGCCACCCTGTGCATCTATAAAGAGAGAAAGTAACCTGCTCTGATTTCGTAGTGAAGCACAGATAAGCTGATCTGTAGATGTTGAAAAACTTTCAAGTAAAACCAAAAGAAATAGAGATCATTTAAAAAAGTATTTTGCATGTGTATATGAATTTACAGTAACTACAGACGGTGTATACTGTGTGCTTCTTAAAGAGTCTTTCTCTCTAAATCTGCTGCTTAGCCAGCAGATTAACCCAGTAGAAAAGATTTAACATGCTAATTCAATTTAAATTCAAGTTTGAACTGTCTGAGATACATTGTGTCCCAGAAAAGTATCTGATGGAGGTTCAGAAAAAGGTTTAACTCCAGAAAGAAAACACATACATAGTTTTAGAACATATTTCCTTTAGTAGCATCTCCTCATGTCTGATTATATTTTTGCTCTTTTGTACTAAAGCTATTAATATTTGATCCATTTGAAACAGGGGCTTGATACTTTAGAAAATTTTGATCGCCCTCTGCTGGACAGTCAGAGTTAATGCAACATATTACACAATGAGCTGAACAAGACAGTCAACTCTTTAAAAAATACACCCATATATTGATAAATAAACACATGTTGCTATATAGACACACAATGAGTAATAAAAACATGATTGTTAGTAAGTCAGTGCTGATCTTAATAATTTCATTGGAATGTCCTTTTTTGTCATCTTTCTTTTTTTTTTATCTTATAATTCGATATGTTTTATGTCTAAGGTTTTATTTGTTATGTTTCTGTTATGCTACCTTTAAATGTTGTCAATACTCTATGTGTAACTATGTAAGATAAACTCTATTGTTGTTGCTGTGTTGACCTTTGACCTCTCCCTCATGTTGCCTAGGGGACGACCTGATGCGCTGCATCGATCTCTACAACCAAACCCAGTCGAAGTGGTTTGAAGAAATGGTGACAAGCAGCATGGTGATTATTTTACTTCGTCTTGGTCATCTTTGACTTCATCAACCATCATCCTCATCAATAAAGAGGTTTAGGAGTGAGAATATGTAACAGTAAGATGGAAACGCACCCTTGCTCAACCCTACTGTTGGTGAAGCTCTACAGGCAACGGTGGCCTACAAGGACAAGAAGCTCTTGTGATGCATTTTAACCATCAAAAACTTCTTTCACATTATTTTGTGCACAGCAGCCACCCTCTTCTACTTCCTCTTCTTTTTCTTTTGATTGTTGGTGTTGTTATTGTTCTTCTTCTTCTTATTATTATTATTATTATTATTAGTAGTAGTAGTAGTAGTAGTAGTAGTAGTAGTAGTAGTAGTATTCCTTAACCAATTGGCTCTTTTCATAAGGAAACATATATATCCTTTACTAGCTTTTCTTCTCTGTGCTACTGGAGAAACATGGCAGAGCAAGATGACACTTTGCTGAGATGCTGAGTGACAACTGTTTCCAGTTTAGAGATCAGAATAAATTTCCTTTTGGGAATCAATGAAGTTCTTGTATTGTATCGATAATATGGTTAAATAATGAGGAGGCAGTGACCTGCAGCATGTTGATTGATAATAATCATAATGTTAGATAATGATAGAGTGACCTTTTTAAGCCGGTTTAACATTATTTCCTTTGTTTATGGTTTATAGGAGCTGGAGAAACTGGAGGTGGAGCGCATCGAGTGGATTCAGCAGCATTTACGTCAATACACAACTCTGAGACATGAAACAGACATGTTCAACCAGAGTGTGAGTTTAACTTTATATTCAATGTCTTTATCATCATTTTTGATAAGAATATACAAAATTAAAGTTCTCCCATATTTAAGTCAAACTTTGATTTAGATGATTTAACTTCATAAAGCTGATTTTAAGTCCTTTACCTACTGTGACAATTTAATCTAATTTTCCAATTAATCACTTATCAGTTTATTTATTGAAAATAGACAAATCATGTGATAATTATCTAACACACAAACATACACAAATTGAGATTTGGGAGCTACTTCAGGTAAGCAACTTGACCGGCACTGATTTCACATGATATTTACACAATCACAGCCACTTATGTTTGACCATTTTAAATATATTTGGTGAACGATGCTTAATGACTTCAAATCAATCAATCAGTCTTTATTTATATAGCACTTTTCATACACAACCATGTCGCACAAAGTGCTTTACACAGACAAAGAAATAATAGAAACAAAGAATACCCAAATCTACCCCAATCCCATGATCTAAATGCAACAGGAAACAAACAGCTGATGTTGATTTTCACTGATATTGTCTCTGGTTCTTCAGACGGTGGAGCCGGTGGACCAGCTTCTGCAGAATGTGGATCCGGGCAAAGACAGAGAGCTGTGGGTGAAGGAGTATAAAACAGGCGAGGTTCGACCTGTGGATCTGGACATTTAGACAAACTGACCTGGAATCAGTCTGCAGCATTTTAACATGCAGAGCTTTCCGATCAAACTGATCCAGGGACAGTTCAGAGATCTTCTCTGACAGAACAACTCGAGGAAAGGTTCTAACATCATCGTCTGAAAACAGAAACCAGTACCAGCATGTTCCCCCTAAATTAACCCTTACATTGCCATCATTAGTTCACTGAATGCCATCTGACATACTCTGCTGTTAAAAAGTTAAATTATCTGTAGTTGAAAATTTTCACTCGAGCTTCGATCCACATTTTTCCGATTTGTGGAAGCCAAACAAAAAAAGTGATAATTGATAAAACTTTTATTTTAGATACTGATACTGAAGCACAGTGAGATCTCAGAATGAATATGATATATTTTCATATTTTGCTGATTCATTTTAGTGAAATGTGCATGTTTAAATTTGTCGCTTTAACTGTTTACGAAGAGCTGCTCAGTTTGTGAACCATGATGGTTGTTTGATGTTGAAATTGAAGAAAGTATTCTGCTTCAGAGACAGAATAAATAATAAACCCTCTCGAAAACACAAAGAGAGATTTTACATGTACAGCGTTAATACCCAGAAACCTCAGCAGTGAACACTCTCGGTGTTTGGATGTGAATCTGACCCCCGCTCTCGGTGGATCAGGTTCAGGCCCGGGTTTGTGCTGGATCAGTCCAGAGGAAAAAGGTGGATTAATCCCTCTGAAACACCTTTTAGTGCCTAACGGTGAAACACCTGGAATGATCAGTGTACATTTGTACAGACAGGCTCCATGTGTTTCATGTTTCACGGCCTGTACCTGAGGCCACAGGTGTTTGTACTGTACCATGTTGTGTGTTTATTTTTGGTAAATGTACAGAGATTAACTTTATGGTGGACGGGGAAAAGAGAAAACATGCAGCAGAGGCAGAAATCTATGACAGAATATTAGGGCCACTTTGCAGGAAAAAGGGGGTGTTTCATGGTTAAAGATATAAATTTACATGAAGAAGCATTGAATTTACAACAGTCAACTTTTGAAGTTCAACGAAGAGGTTTGCACTGAAGAAAAATTGAGAAAGCTTATTTTGTCGAGGTACTTTTTCCACATTTCGAGCTGCCTCCACTGCTACGACACGATGAATGACAGTAAATATAAGGTCCACAGAGCACTTTAAAAAAGACCTAAAGGTCACTGCTCGGAGAAGCACAAGTTCTGTGGGGTGACTTTCATGACCCAGCAACAGTACTCCAGTGAAAAACACTCTGAAATAGAGGTTGCAAATGCTGCTTGCACGTGAACAGCCCCTAGAATCATAAATTTACTTGAAAAACCCAATAACTCAAGCCCCGGGTGTTATTTTGAAGAGGAAGATCAGACCAGCAGCTAGTACTAATTTAATACGGTAACATGTAGCCCCTTGTGGAGTTTCCCTTTGGCATAGCTTTTTAACATAAAGTAACAGTCAATATTTGAGCTTATGAGCACCACTTTGTAAAAATATCAAGATTTTCAATCTATTGTGCAGGAAACTGAATCTGTTCGAGTGGATGGGAGTGTAGTAGGCCCATGCAGTCAGAGAGTGGTTCTGCAACCTGTTTGTTCTCAGCTATTGAATATAATGTCACAAGATAATCCATGTTTCTCATGATGGCGGCTAGATGCCCTTCTAATGTCATCCTATTAGTTATTTTAGTCTCCTCAAAGATCATCCATAATCACAGCTTCTTTACCATGAAATGACTCAATTTCATGAGTTATTAAATTTACCATTCTGAGTTACTTAATTTACCATTGTAAACTTATTTTACATATTTATTGTTGTAAATTTACAACTTTATTATAAGAGATTTTTTTCTCTAAGTAAAGGACACTAATCTGATGAATTAACAAGTCCACTATTGTCAAACTTTGTTCTTGTTTATTTTCAACTTTCCTGTAAATTTGCAACTTTTCCTCATGACTTTACAACTTTTATAATGTTAAAAAAATCAGTTGATTTTCGTAAATTTACATCTCTATTCTCACTATTCTACATGGTTTCTTGTAAATGTATGACTTTAATTTGATGAAATTTTAAATATATCTTCGTTTTTTTTTTCACAATTTTACTTTTTTTCTCAAAAAATGTATGAGATGAATCAGATGAATTCCCAAATTCATTTTTGTTAATTTGCAGCTTTGTTCTTGTCTATTTTGAACTCTTTCATGTGAAATTACAACTTTAACTTAATAGATAAATGAGTTCAAATAAGTTACTTTACCACTTCTTTTCTTACAACCTAAATCTTGTAAAGGGCAATTGCACATCAACTTAACTCTTACTTGACGTAAACTTTACAATGTAAAATTTCAGCTTTATTCTTGTGAATATATGATTCTGGAAAGTCTGGAAAAATTGTCACATAGTCTTGCAAATTTACAACTTAAAATTTAAAGGGTTAATGAGAACAGACTGCAAATGAACATTAATATTTCTTTTTCAACATTACAACTTCATCCTTGAAGAACTTCCATTTAATTCCTTTTTTTCCCTAAATGTGGCCCTAATCCTGTGTCATAGAAATTCAACAAACTTAAAAAAAAAGAAGGTAAGGCTGTGAATTCATGATAATTATGGTTTACAGATTAAAACATATTTTATGATAGACTGCATGTACAGTGTATGTCTCTCTGTGTGTGTGAGTGTGTGTGTCTCTGTGTCTCTACATTCTGTTGTGCTCTGTCTGTTCTGGATTATTTGGATTATTACCTTTTTGTGGACGTTCTTTTTTTTATTTCACAAAAAAAAGCACGAAGCCAATCAAATAAAGATTTCAGTGGTAATCCTAATCCAGCTGCCTGCTCTAAAAAAAACAAACTGCTTACCTGCCTTATCTTACATAATGCTAAAGTGCATTACACAGTGTTAAGTTGATGAAAGTCTTTATTTGTTGTGTGGGTGGATGCAGCACAAACAGACTGTAAAGGCTCCAGGTTTAATCAGTGTCAGTGTTGTGCTTTCAATGTTTAATAAGTTTCAATTCAATGTTCAGATTCAGCAATTTGATGATGATGTGAGTTTGTTGATGAACATTTTCATAACGTGCTTTAAATCTGATGTTTCCGTGTTTCCCAGCTGTTTTGACCATACGTGACTTTCTGTCAGGCGTATTCTGTGGAATGCAGTGTCTACAATAAATCTCCTTTTAAAATTAAACTTCACTGTGTCATTATATAACCGCTGAGAGGATTTCACAAATGTAATATTTTGTGATTTATGTTTTCATTGTTTTAAAGCACAGCCACTACCTGACCTCTCTGTGTTGTGAGTTAAATCGTTGCGCTTCAGATCACTGACTCACCTGGATCTGCTCCAGAACAGACCTGAAGGTAGATAAACCAGGTGTGCGACACAGATAGAGTAGAGTATAATGCCCAGGTATTAACTGAGCCCTGAGCCAGCTTAAAAACAAACAGCATTATGGGTATTACATAATGTCATATCAAATAAAGTCCAGTTATTCTTAATGATAACACAGCTCAGCATTTTGGGATGTTCTAACTGACATTCAGATAAGAAGTTCAATACATACCTGTCTGCTGGAACTAGCAGCTGGTTAGCCTAGTTTAGCATAAAGACTCGATCCATTAAATTTTTGATTTAAAATTTATTCTACATGCTTGTCATTTTAAATCTGGACAGGGGAAAAGAAATGTTAAGATTTTCTCAATGTAATGTATACTTGTCATTTCATCCCTTGATCCACCTATGAGCTCAATGATGTTTTAAATTTCTGGATTTACTTCAGATTTCCACTGACATCTATTTCCACTGAGTCTGTGTTAGACTGACCATATGAGATCAGAAAATGTAAAAAAAATCTGACTGTTACTGTGTTTGAAGTGAGACTGTGTGAGGTGTTAAGTAATCTGAGGGACTAAACTCTGGGTGAGGTGTGAGTTTATATTTGCTGACCTTCAGCATTTAACAGGATCATCTTAATCAGGTGGATTGTTAACCTGAGCCTAACTCCTTTATAATCTTCTCTGTTAAAGTCATTATTACCAACTAATGTCTGAAACTGAGAGTGAACAAACACGGAGCTATGTTAACATCAAATTTAGATTAATTTGCCAACACAGGCTATGTGTCAATAGATCAGAATACGAATTAATCTGAGAATCAAATTGATGCCCTCCTCAGGATTTCCAGTTTCGTTGCTTTCATACAGGTCCAGATATGTGCGACACTATTGCTTCACACAGAAGTATGGCATATGCCAACCTGAGGACATCCCATAGACTCCAAGCTGGCCTGTTGTGGTTAATTTCTTTGATTTAGCTTAATCCACAGGTCTTTGGTGATTCAAAAACTTCAAAATTGGTGCTGCAGTTGCTGGCTGACATACCTGATGAGCAGCACCTGTATGCTTAGTTCACAGGTGGAGCCCAAAGTCAAAGTACTTTGGTGATATTTCAATTCCATTACACTGTACACAACACGTCTGACTTGTCAACTTGAGCTTATCTATGGCAAGAGATTAAAGAAAAATAACACCTCTATTTCTGTCTGTTTAACTGCATCATAAATAATATAATTTGACAGTTCTTGTAATGACTATGTTGGGTTTTCTGAGGCAGTATAATTTATCTTTATTTCAATAATTGATTTCTAAAAAAAACATTTAAATTTTCATTTTTTCCGTCAAAGAGTGCAGCTTCTAAAAACTTTCTGGGCACAAAGACAAAATTATAACAGTTGAGTGAAAAATAAAAAGACATTTTGAAAAGAGCAGCAGTCAAACGAACAGTGTAAGAAAGTAAACAGTTTTAAAAGCACATGGTGGGAGGTGAGGTTCATCTATCCCCTTATCAATCATAAACTACTGTTGCTTCTCTTTTAGCTTCGCTTTGATTTTTTGAGGCTCGTCGTACTGAATCAGCCGCAGGATGTCCTTGTTGCTCATCACACCCTGAATGAACTCTCCTTCAGAGATTTTATCTGCAAAGAAAGTATCAGCACAGTCACAGTGTGAGAACAATGATATCACACCAGCTATCAAACAGTGTCATTTAATCGGTCGTTACCGTTCTCCTTCTTCCCAAAGAATTCCCAGATTTTTTCTGCCCTTTTCTCCGGTGTGTTTTCATCCTCAGGGAGGTTCTTCTGGTCATCCACAGAAATCATGTTGAATATTGACTGCAGGAAGTTAATTTTTAGAATACTTTTAAAATAAAACATCCATGATGAATAAAATTAACAAACATATGATGAACACTCACATTCTCCTTTGAGTGAATATGGATATTAGGGCTGGGGATGAATGTTTGAGTACTCAAGTACTCGTTACCATCATCACTCGAGTATTGATACACTACTCGCAAATGCGTTGTTCTCGGCTAAAGTACAGCAACTCAATTAGCTTACAGGCACATGCGCCATGTCAACTGTGGTCAGGAAAGTGATGTGTGGAGGTATTTTGACAAAAAAGACGACAGTGAAATGCTGCGCAAGATATGGAGTGTTAAACATGTGTATCAAAGAAATGCTACTTCGATGCTTAACCACATGCACATAAAGATGGAAGAAGAAGAAGGCGAAGACAGGTGATAAGCATACTCTAGAAAGTTATGGTAAGCCTAATTGTTTCTGTTTAAAAAGTCCAAAGTTACAAATACTTTCATTTATTCAATCAGTTTTTACAAATCTTCCAATCACCAAAGGTTTTCTGTTTTCTGCAATATTTATAAAGAAAGAAGTTATAAATACCCGGACGATCTCGAGAATTTCATTGCTGCTGATGGTTCCGTTTCCATCTACATCGTACAGAGCGAAAGCCCACTCCAGCTTCTGCAGAGTCTTTCCTCCCGACGTCAGGTGCAAAGCCACAATATACTCTTTAAAGTCCAGAGTGCCGTCTGCATTGGTGTCAAAGCTCCTGAACACATGGCGGGCATATTCAGTGGAGTCTGCGTTTGGGAAGAAGCTGGCATAGATTCCTTCGAACTGTTCTTTGCTGATCTTCCCACTGGGACACTCCTTCAGGAAGGACTGATACCAGGAGCACAGCTCAACCTCTGTATACTTTGTGTTGGATTTAAGATCCTCCAGAAGTTCTTTGGATAAAGCACTGCTCTTTGTGTTTCCCATCCTGCTGACAGACTTGCAGTAAAGACTGTTGTATCTTTGTGTTTAACCTCTGGACCCAGATGAGTTATCTGCTTCTTGTTCACCCCTCGAGGTGCCAAATCGGATTATGGTTCTCACTCTCTCAATCCAGGGAGCTGTCTTGTAGATTAAGAGGATAAGTACGTCACAGAGCTATGAGACATTTTAAGACACATTTCAGGACTGGAGGTGCAAACAAAAGATGAACAATAGATGCTCCAGTAGAACCATCCACAGGCACAAGAATTCATATTTACATGAAACTTTATCATATTTAATACCACAGTGCATCAATATTGTTATTTCATTCTTATCTTTCTCCCATGAAATCTGGATTATTTTCTTTCAGGAAATTTCTAACAGTTCTCAGACATGTGGCCTGACATTGGAGCTTGTTGTGAACCCTGCACTGTTTGGATTGTTCCTTTACAGTGGGATCAGATTATCTGTGTCTCCAGTGTAAAAGCCTCACCACAGATTATAAGACCATCTGCTGCTGCGGAGCCAAAACCGCAGACAGTGAAGGTAATTAAAGAAATGGAGAGAGTAGATGTAATGCAAAATGGACGACGGAGATTAAAACTTAAAACAAGTATGTTTTATGTCTATAAAAATACACCAAAACTCATCTCTGCTGATGCTTTTTACATCTACCAGCATGTGGTATTACTACGACTCATATTAAAATTACATAAAACCTTAACCTACATATACCTTCTCAAGATGAACATGCAAAAACAACAATTATCTGAGTGATTTCCAAATGGGAGTCAATGGCTCTCATTGGTTTTGGCTCGTTCTACTTTTCTCTTTCATATACTTTTCTATTTTATATTGTTTGCAGCATATTTGTCTTCAAAAGTCCTGACAGGTTTCTTAAGTCACTTCTTCAGTGTCCTTACGTATATTTAAAACACTAATTTTTGTAATTTTGTGTCAACAAAGTAACAAATTTTGGGATCAAGCAATCACATTGGGGGAAACATGTTACTATCTAAGGGAACTAATTGTCATTTGGAGGGAGCAAGTCAAAGGCTATGTTCACACTGCATGTCAGTTCCGACTTTTTAACCATATGTGACACATATCTGATTTTTTCATGTAAGTGTGACCAGTGCAATTCAGATTTTTTCAAATCCAACCCAGGCCTCTTTTGTATGTGGATATAAATTGGATATGTATCTGATGTGACTGCAGTGTGGACGCTCAGACACGTTCATCCGACCTACTCATCATCAATATGCGACAAATGTCACCATTGTTCGACAACACAAACAGGCGCAGAAAGCAATTTGTGCTTTGTGCGTATTCAGGCCACTTCACAGACGAATTCCGTTGACATTAGATGCCGCATTCGTTGTTGTAATGTGAACAACCACACAAAAAGATCGGATATAACAAAAAATCTTAATTTTGCATCAGAACCCGCAGTGTGAACGTAGCCAAAATCATGATAAAAACAAAGTTAAAATTTGAAGGAATAAGTTATGATCTTGGGGAAAGAATTGTAACTTGGAGCAAAGTAGAATTTAAAGGGAACAAGGAATAATCTTGTTAAAATCAAGGTACCATCTTTAGGAAACAAGGTATCATCTTCACTGAACAAAGTGTAATCTTGTTTGGAAGCAGGTACTATCTTCAGTCTTCAGGGAACAAGGTATAATCCAATGAGGAACAAGGTACCATCTTTAGGGATCAAGGTATAATCTTTTAAAAAGAGTTACCATTTCTAGAGAACAGATAATTATCTTATGAAGAACAAGTTACCATTGTCAGGGAGCGTACATTTATTGCAGAGTACATGTTACAATCCTGGAGGAACAAGTATTCATCCTGAAAAAACAAGTTATGAGAACACATTGTCTGAAGTAAACAAGTTATGATCTTGAGGGAACAAGAGGCAAAATGATTATTTGGAAACAGGTCTGGGGAAAAAGAGATGTGATCCTAAGGGAACTAGAAATGACTTTGAGGGAACTGCTTGTCATCTTTAGGAGAAGAGTTATAGTCCAAAAGGATCAAGTTACATTTTTAAGTGACAGTTTTCAGTTTGTGGGAACAACTTTTGTTTGGGGGTTTGGAGAAACAAGTGATGGCCTAAATTGTCACTAAGTGAAGTAAAGTCACTAAATCAGGGAACATTTTATGATCTCCAGGGGGCAAGTTATCATCTTATGAGAATAAGTTATCTTTACATAAGTAACATTGTGGGAACAATTTATGATATTGATGGGATTAGTTTTCATTTTTTGGGAACAAAGTTTTCTTGAAAGAACAAATAATGATTGTTTGCGAAAGTTATACCGCAGGGACAGTCATCATTTTGTTGGATTAGATTTCTAAGAAAAAACAAATGAGGAAATAAAAAAAAAAACTCATCTGAATAAGATGTAATTAAATAATAAGGGATTTGTTTTTGCTTAGTCTGACACCTATGCAAGTTGAGCATGTTTATGTGGATATTTGCAGCTCGGTCTCAAATGTTGTTATTGTATGCATGTGTGATTATGTTATTGTAAATAAATGGCAATGCCAGCCTAAAAGCCGAGATATCAGCGATCATTATGTATTTGTGTAACCTTAAAAGTCTCTCAGATATCCTGTATTATCATCATTAATCTGCAGTCATCTCATGAATAAAGTGACACACACCCTCTGATCCTACAGCATACTGTTCATCATCATACATATGATAAACACAAATTTAAGGGGATTTTCATCCACTGTACATGGGCTGAGAGGGTCAATCCCACCCCTGCGGGAACCACAATTCTTCCTTTATGAAATATCGTCACATAACAGTTCACATAACATGTTCTGTCTTTGTCACGTAATTCTCAGGATATCCCGTGAGAAAGGCAGACATTCAGATCTCTCATCTGGTTCTACAGAAAAGTACTCTCCTCCTCCCCCAGCAGGTATTCATTATGTAAAAGATGATGAGAGGGGGGAATTTTCACTGCAAACAAGCTTACTCCTTCATCAGCTACAGCGCTGACATTCCTATTACTCAGAGGCTAATGTTCAGCGTAATCTCTTTGTCTTTGGATTCTGAAAATTACTCGCTGAAATGCTGGCTCCACTCAAACTACCGCTCCTGACTTTACAAAGGAATTGACAGCACAATAAACCCACAATATAGATGAAAGAAATCTTTGATACAGAGACTGACAGGACTCTAAAACCTTTGCTCTACAATTACTAAAATCAGACTTTTAGATATGTTTTGTAGTGGCACCTTTGGACACATACAAATCCAAAATAAAAATATGCAACATTTTTTTCTGTTACTTGAAATTTCCAACTAGAGTTGAACTAGAGCATGTCTTTAAAAAATAGATGTATTGACGTTATATTTTGTTTTTCTTACTCAGAGGAATAATTTGAAGAAACCCTGCGGTACTTTGTCTCTTTAGTCTTTGGCCTTGTGTGACTCCTTAACTTTTTAGTGTATTATAGATGTGGCTCAGAAGACAAAAAAGTAGATAATAAAAACCAGTTATTTATGGTCATAATGGCAGCACACTAACAATAGCTTGCTAATACGGAATGATGAGGCTAAGAGTGACAAGCTCATAGGCTAGCACCGGGGAGCTGTAATGTTTACCAGGGTTTGCCCATTTTCATGTAACATTTCCTTTTTTAGTCTACACGCTGGCTTGAATGTCCTCATTTGTTGGTTTACACTTTTGCCAGACCAGCAGATGACAATATTGTATAGTCATTTTGTCACATCAGTCACCCTTGAAGCTAATTGTGCTCATGCGTATGGGGTGTCTGTGAGCAAGCAACATGTTAAAAAGTAGTCTGTGATACAGATACAGAAATGATCTGTATCACAGATATACTAAGCGTGATACAGAAATACTGAGCATGTTATACTTATTTACTCTTGTACTGCGTAGGGTGACCATGTTCTGACTCTGCTCTGCGGGCGGAGTCACAGAGTCACAGAGTCGCACATTAATTTTGATAGTTTCTCGGGTCGGATCAAGTGTCTTTTACGCGCTTCTATCTCAGCCAGTCTACAGCACACAAAATCCAAACTTACTACCAAAACTGCAGAGATTTGAGGGATTTTATAAACTTCCCCAGACAAAGCCGGACAAACCCGGACAGCCTCTAAAAAAGAGGACATGTCCAGGTAAAAGACGACATATGGTCACCCTAGTCCTTCGATATCACAATGAAGTACAGCTAGATTTAGAGGTAGACAAACAATTAACAGTGCCAACTAGATAGAAACCAGTTGCCAGCAATCTCAGTGCAACAACACAAACGATTGCCATTGGCAAGTTGGGTTGATGACGAGCCCAGCCAGACCCTCGATGAATGGGTCTGGAACCAAATCTGGAACCACTCAATCCATGACATTTCTTTAGGAGAAAACAGTTTTAAACAAAGTGCCTTCAGAAGCAACTGTGCAGACATACAACCAATCAATTTAATGTAGCATGTGATGAGAATTGAAAGTGATGACTTGTCCTCTGGGGATCATGAATGGCTTTAAGTTCAAGTGGTTTAAGAAAAGACAAATAAGTCTGCAGTTTTTTGTAGTTCTTTTTAAGTGTTTTGACTCTGTGTGCCGAGTTCATGAAGCATGGATCATACAGAGTGATTCAAAGAGTCAAAACAGGATATCAGACCAATAGAGATTTGATGATGATGGATTCTAAGATGAGACAGTTCACATTATGTCACAACGACTGTAAACCTCTGATCTTATGTCAGACATGACATGGAAAAAAATCAGCAGGGAGAACCACGTCCTGGATTATAATCTGAACCCATAGTAATCTTTTTTTAATGTTTATATGCTCAAAGGAAGTCTGAAGAATAATTTGCCATTTGTAATGGATGATATCATAGAGAGGGAGGGGCGATGAGTTGGATAAGCAGCACAGAGAGGTAGAGTTCAGATGAGGCATCGATGGACTGTCATGGTTTTTCTCTGGTTCCTGTGGACAGGATGAATCTTCCAATAAAGAGGTGGAAGTGCTTCATGAGAGCCGGCATGATTCCTGCTCCTGGAGCCCTACACCAACAAGATTATGAAGATTTGATATTTCTGCTGGGAAACACGGCAGCTACATATTGAAATCCAGGATTAGTTGCCTTTTCATTTCCTCCTCTCGGCCGGGCCTCGACCATGAGGCTGGAGCGCGGCCGGCGGGCTTCTCTGGCACTCACCCTCAATTTTTTGGCGTTTGCATTTGCCCTGTCGGCAGTGACCACCAGCTACTGGTGCGAGGGGACCCGAAAAGTGCCCAAACCATTCTGCACTGGGCCACCAGTTAAGGTGAAGCAGTGGTTCTGCATCCGCTTCAACAGCTCCAACATCAATGACAGCCGGCTGGTGCAGTATATTTTTGAGACCGGCGAAGAGAAGTTCCTCATGCGGAAGTTTCACACAGGGATCTTCTTCTCCTGCGAGCAGGCAGCAGATATGAATGGTAAGAAACATTACCTGAACTTGGCTGAGGCTCTGCCTTTTTTTATACCAAAGAGAAGAAAGTCAAACTACAATTAGGAAGAACTGTGAAGAATTGATGCTAATTTAAAGTAGCTCATTGGGAGTGGTTAGCTCTCAGTGCCCTAAGGTTTGGAATGAGCTCTTTCTTAAAATAAAATCACAAATCAAAAGGAATAAACTTTGAAGCTAAGAAACACACATAGAATATGAACAGTTTCGCTTTCTCAGAACAAGACCACTTAATTTCTATTGTCATTCTGTAGTGTTAAGCATTGCTAACACAGCTAATGC
This sequence comes from Xyrichtys novacula, assembly GCA_962446985.1. Taxonomy (NCBI): domain Eukaryota; kingdom Metazoa; phylum Chordata; class Actinopteri; order Labriformes; family Labridae; genus Xyrichtys; species Xyrichtys novacula. The sequence continues at coordinate 13,359,697 of OY660879.1, read as the reverse complement.
TAATCAGAATCAAATTCAGATTTTTCAGTTCAGGTTGTCAAGGAGGTTGTTGAACCACCATATATGATTTGGAGACTTATGCAAGAATAAACATTTTCAGAGTGATGGTTTGTATTCCTATCAGAAGAGTCATTTAATCTGTTGACCTCCATCAATATGAGCAGCAGCTTCCCAGAAATAAAATCATAAAACTCCATAAAGCTTTGTGTAGTTCATAAATCCTCTTTTCTACCTGTCCTCTTTGTGTGGACTTATTTGAAATCATACTTCAACGTTTGAGAATAAAAATGTGCACTCTTTAGGACCAACACAGAGACTGCTTGGAGACAAAGAGGTTGATTTTAGAAAAGACAGACTATTTTTACTCAAAATAATGTCTGTATTTGTGTTATTAGTCCTTGTTTTAAAGCTTTGTTTCGACTGTTCCTCTGGATTATTCTGAGTGAAACTCTACCTTATCATTATAAGATATAGACTATAACTGGAACACTAGCTTTCATAAATTTGACATTAAAATGTTAAAGTAATTAGTACAGGTAGGGTTTTTGAAGAAATGTATATTAAATTGATTTGAATAATGTCAATGAATAATATAAGAAATTGACAGATGTGGAAAAAGAATATTTTGTCAAAAGTTTGTGTTCCCATGCTTTTTTTTTATCTCAGGCTTCGACTGTCGAGACTTCTCAGAGATCGCGCCTGAACATGAGCGAGGTAAAGAATAAAAGTTTGACTGTTTTTCTTTAAAAATTTGAAATATATATATATAAAAAAAAAAAAAAAAAAATCAGACAAAAGACTTTGGTCCTTTAAGTATCAGCTCTAAATATGGCTGCTTATATTTATTTGTTGCAATAAATCTGTCAAAAGAGTGGCTCCCCCGGTGAGGTTGGAGAACCCCTGGGGTGAAGTCACATCCCACTGATGGAGGCGCATTCCAAAAAATGTTTCTTTATTACTTAAAAAAAAAAAAAAAATCTTTTATACACAAATTTTAATATACATACAATAATAGTTGTTACATTTCATATAAGATAATGCAAACAAAGATAATTAATTTTAACAGCCCCTCATTGTCCAAGTCTCTGGCACTGTTGTTTTTGGGGTTACAGGCTAATAACTTTAGGAACTCCTGAGTAAGACATTTCAAAATGTGACTGTCTAAGAAAAAAGTATCTGTAGTGACTGTCAGGACTGAAGTTGAAATAATTTCAACCATTTGTTATAGATGTTAACAGATGTTATTTTTGTCATCTATTTTAATAAAAACTAATTTATTGTTACCTGTCACCTGTGTTACCCTGAACTCCTTTTTTTCACCTGACCTACATGTGCCACTTGTAATACCTGTGTTATCTGTGTAACCTTTGTCACCTGTTTAACTCGGGCCCCTGTTTTACCGGTGTTACTATTTCACCATTATCTGCATTAACTGTGTTGCCCATGGTACTTGTTTTTTGTTACCTGTGCTGTCTGTGTCACATTCTGTAACCTGTGTTACTTGCGCCACATGTATAACCTGTGCTATATGTGTTACCCATATTATCGTGGTTACTTGTGCCACCTGTGTTACTATCTGTGTGTGTGTAACCTGTTTTCCGTTGTGTTACCTCCGATACCTGTATGACTTATTTCCTCTCTGTTGCCTGTGTTTCCCTTGGCACTTGTTTTGCGTGGGTTGACATATCACCTGTGGTACCTGTGTTTTTGCCAACCTGTGTAATTTTTGTTACTTCTGTTGCCTGTGTTACCTGGTTTTGGTTGCGTAATCTTTCACATGTGCCACCTGAACTGTCTGTGTAACCTTTGCCACCTGTGTTGACTGTGTTACATTTCTCACACTGATTAACTGTGCTGCCTGTGTTACCTATATCACCTATGTTGTCTATATATTATATGGGTTATCCATGTTGTCTGTGTTGCCTGTGTAATCATGGTTTCCTGCATTTCCTGTGTTACCTATGTTGCCTGTGTTTTATTGGTAACCTGTGTTACCCATGTTGTCTATGTTGTCTTTGCCACCTGTGACCTGTGTTACCCACGGTTCTTTTTTTCCATTGTAACCTGTGTGCATTATGTTGCCTGGGTTTCCTGTATTACCTGTGTTCGTTTTTATATCTGTGTAATTTGTGTTGCCCTTGCGACCTATTCCACATCTGATTTCCGTGTTACTCGTGCAAACTATGTTGCCTCTGAACCCTGTACTATCTGTGCCACCTGTGTTACTTGTGTAGGTGTGCTGTGGTTGTGTATTGTGGCAGAAAGCCTGTACCTCACCCTCCTGTTTGCAGGGGGCGCTCTGATGGCAATGGAGCAGTGTCCCTGTTTCAGCATCATGAACAAACTGAAGCTCAGTGCCTTCGCTGCCCTTTGCACAGCCCTCTCAGGTTAGACACAGAAAGCACACACTTACATGGGTGTCTCTGTTAAATAGCCACTTACTTTTGTTTATTTGAGATACATTTGTCTGTTAAATTTTTTATGTAACACACACACTCGACTGTTTTATTACCTGTAGACAGGCTGCAGCAGGTGTCTGTTAGTGTGATTGACAGTAGTTACACAATCACAAAATCTCTGTTCTGAACTAATCTCTACTGTATGTGAGGGGACTTAACTGAGCACTATACAATGTCTGCTCCACCAATGAGGGAAGTAAACAATTCAAATCTGTAGTCTTTCTGCTAGGTAGTGCTAAATATTCCTATTTCTACACACTGTACCTTTAACTACCTGTGTGGGTCATCTGTGTAAGCTCCCTTCTTGTGTCAGTTTCCAGTGTAAATTCCCTGTGTAAGCTAACTGCATCAGAAATGCTAATTATCTTTATTATCTACCTACGTTAGCTAGCTACCATGTTAGTTATGAGCAATATCTGTGCCAGCTACAGTGTCGGTGTCAGTAAACTCTGTTAGCCGTGCTAACTACATGTGTTAACTGTCTGTATTAGCACAACAAATGTATGCAGACAGTGGGGGATCAGAGGAAACTGTCACTTACAGATAATTTCTTCCTGGTTACATGTTAATGGTCCAGATAACAGAAGTAATAATGAAACCTATGAGAAAACTTTTTAAATGCACGTTTGGTGTTACTTTGTTTTTTCACAAATTTCCTTGTCAAGTAATTTTTTTCATAAAAGTTAAATAAGTATCATCAGGGGAAGCATTTCACTTAGGTTTCAGGATGTCTTATAATAATTTGTACTTTTCAGCCAGTGAGGGATCCAAAACCACAACAACTTTATTAGCAGGGATTTAAACTCCACTGTCTCTTGTGAAAATATGTTTGCACTTCAGTAAGGGTGAGCTAAATCACTCTTTAAAATTCACATACAGTTGTGTTGAAGCACTGATTTCCACAGCTAGGTCCTCTGCTGTGCACTGTATTAACTGCTTAGTATTGATAATGGTGTTTAGATAAAGCCTGTTTAGCATGTTGGAGGATGGAGCTGGCAATTCCTGTAACAAAGATGGGACCTTAAGGAAGAAGGGGCAAACAGGCTCAGTTACGCACAGCAACTGACCATGCTGCATTCACTGACCATCCTGTATTGACTGACTGTGCTGCATTTACTGACTGTGCTGCGTTCAAAGGGGGGATTTACTGCTTTCTGGACTAATCGGATTGGAGCTCATGCAGTAGTTTGGGCTGAGCCAAGACCTGCCCAGAGGAGCTCCCTTCTGAGCACCCCCACTCCTGTTGTTATGTGTTAATCCCGAGGAAAGCAGCTGTGGAGAAGGAGACTGCTGCATGATGGAGAAAACACAGAGTTAACCTCACTTTTGGTTTATCGTAGAAGCTTGATTGGTTAGATTTCAGTGTTCAGAGCTTTACCTACTTTCATACATTTAACATCCGGCAGAAAGATTCAGAGGCCACAAGATAAACAGGAAGGGAAGTAAAGCAGATAAAGAGACAGTTAACAGTTCACCGTGAGGCAACATCAGATATTAAGTATATTGAGGAAAGAACACTTAACAACCTGAGCAGAGTTTTCCACGTCTGATGAAAAAAAGTCATTTGCAGCTGGGATGATGAGATTTTCTTTACCTGATAGGGAAGGTTTTGGATTAAACAACAGGTGTGTCTGTGTGCTGACAGGTGGGAGAAAACTTGTCTGGATATTTAAAAAATATTATTTATTTTTATTTATTTATTTAATTTACTTAATGTACCTCTTAAATAAATTTATTCAATTTTTTTAAGAGGGGATAAAAGTTGTTTCATGTTTTGATTGTTTATGGATAGCAGATACAAAGCAAAATAAGAGAATCTGCATCACAGACAGCTCCCTACTGAGAATCAGCTCCTTGGAAAGCTCCACATCAGTCCATTAAAGTCTTTCACAAGTAAACTATGTAATAAATAATCGTTTATTCAATGTGAATAAAAAGACATGCTTTTTGGTTTTAAAGTGGATTTATCGAAGATGTTAAACCTCGTTTGGTGTCCTCAGGTCTTTGTGGGATGGTGGCCCACATGATGTTCACCACCATCTTCCAGCTGGCTGTAGCAATGGGACCAGAAGACTGGAGACCAAAGACCTGGGACTACAGCTGGTCTTATGCGTGAGTAACAATAACTCAAATCAAAATGGTTTGAAATCTGTACATAAACATGTATTATAACTCCTTTTATGGTCAATCAATGATTTCAAGTCTCATTTGTGTTGTTTTGATGTCAAAAAGATGGCTGATTGACAGCTTGGTTTAAAAATATGGGCTCCAGCTGCATTTTCAACAGATAAGTAGAGGAGATGAGAAATGGCTTTTGAAAACATAACAAACAGAGACTAAACAGTCATTGAACTTTGTATTACCATTAGTGTCCAATTCCAGCCAACTGCACCCAGTTTTTTTTTTTTTTGGTGTCTCAAATGTATGTTTTTTGTTAGCAAAAGGGCTGCGATGTCCATCCCATGACTCCACCTGCCACTGCTCATGCCTTGGCCTCACTCGTGAATTATGTCAGCACCCATCAAGACAGCATTTTAGCTTCACATCTCACAATGGTTGGTGGTAGAGGAATGTTGTTAATGGTTGCAAACATCGAACCAACAGTCAGATAATAAGCAGTATGTAGATCGTTGTGGGTGTAAAGAAGGTAACATATTGGTATATGGTTTCAGACACAGCTAGAGTTGACCAGAATGTCTGACTTGTTCTCACAGGTTGTTTGATCACTTTAGGTTATTTAGATGGACAGTTAAGTCAAGCTGTTGAGCTTGAACCAGGTATCCATTGAATTATTGTCAAGAGTATGTCCACCTCCTTTATGGTAGGTGCCCCCTAAATCCTCCATTGCAATGAGGGCTAGATCCCAGCTGACCAATAAGTAACATACCAAAATGATCAACAAACACATAAGAAGCAAACCAGGTTGAATGTTCAATGGCTAAAGCATCGTCAACTTTACAGATGTTGACCCTGCATATATGCAATCTGTACCTTTGACGGCATGGTTGACGGTTTGAGAAGCAGTTGAAAAAATCTGAGCTTTTGAGGCAGATTTGAAAAAAGCGTCCCAACCCCCACACACAAACCTCTCCCCTCTATGCCCCGGAACCTGTATCACCCTCCCTACGACACAGCCCCTCTGGCAGAGCAAGAAGTCGGCTGGCAGAAGATCCTATGCTAGCTTCAAATAGGATTCACAATGTCAGATCGCTAGTGACTAGCGTCAGTAAACACCAGCTCTCCTAGTGAGCACCATTTGCAGCTGCCTGGACAGCTACCGTGTTGACATTGCAGAGACTAATCAGAGTTATTTATGTAACATGTGCCACAATAAAAGGCAAAAATTACCTGTTCAACAAAAACTCTGCTGTCTCGGCGTCTGTTTTCAGGCCCAAATCCTGGCAGAGCTTTCTCCACCACTCGAAGGATGACTCGATGTTTATTCGAGTCAGATTCCTTGCTTGGTCACATTTCCTCTTCTTTTGTCGGCTTGTGTTTTCTTCCCACTTTTGGCGATGGGGCAAGCAGAGGTGTTTTTTTTTTTTGCGTCCTTCTCCATCACAGCTCCTGTGGCTAAGCTGCTACGCTACTTTTAGCTGCTCAGAGCTCTGAGGAGGGCCGGGAGAGTGGGAGGGGACGAGTCAGAAACATGGGAGAGGGGTGTGTCGAATACAGCAAGGTGATTGGATGGAGAGGTGGAGCAGGAGATTGACCAATAGGAGCTGTACGGGACAGATGGCTCCTATTGGTCAATGTTTTTGCAGTCCTGCACCTGCTAGGGTGAACGTTTTTTTTCCATTCTTTTTTTTCTTTACTTTGTGGAGATCGCACTAAAGGACCATGATCGCCATATAAACAAGGTTCATAATAATTACAGATATCTCCAGTTGTCAACCATTTCTTTAACTACTTGCACTCCTTTATTGTCCTCAGGTTGGCGTGGGGCTCGTTTGGTACCTGTATGGGCTCTGCGGTGACAGCGCTCAACAGGTACACAAAAACCATCATGGAGTTCAAATACAAACGAAGAAACATTGAGAAGAGTTTGATGATCAAACAGAAGATGATGGAGCTCGATCTGCCTGACCAAGTATGGGACATGTACTTGACCTCTGACCCTGCAGACCCCGAGGCTCCCCCACCTGACCCTCCTGCCAATGGACTTAAACCGTCCACTGGAACCACGTATGAGGTGGAGCTGGAGGACGGAGCAGAGACGCAGGGAGAGGCTTACTGCTGAACATGGACTCTGTCCTACTGGATCAGGTTCTGGATCAGGGTGCACTCTGGACTCTGACAGGACTGGGCATGTTTGTTTGGAGGATTATGGATCAGATGTGTGTCACCGGGACGGGTTTTTGAGTGTTTTTCGTGGAATAATGTGACACGGTTTGACACTACATGAGTCATTTAATCTGACTGTGAGATTTGATCTCAGTGAGGAGAGAGAGAGAGCAGCACGAACAATAACGTTTGATCCTGCCTGATACCATTTTTGAGGTGTTTTTATATATGGAGTTTATTTTAATATGATTCATATGGTTCTCTCTGAGCTGAGATTGAGACTTGGCTGGACAACGACGGAAAAATCCAGAAACTATCAGAGAGAAAGAATCTTCAAACCCTTAAAGGGGGAAAGGGCTATCAGTCACATGACCACAGCTACTTAAAATTACAACAGAGAGTCAAAAAACAACTGCAAAGACGCACAAACTGATTACACAGAGACACAAGAGAGACAACCACCAACATACAAGATGACCTCACGGGAAAGTACAGATGTGATCATGTGATTGGTCAATTTGTGGTGGTGTATTGGTCTGTATTATATCTACCCTCATCAAACATGTGGAGAGATTACTGTAACAAAAGGCGCATTCCTTTGTGTGTGTGCGTGTGTGTGTGTGTGTGTGTGTGTGTGTGTGTGTGTGTGTGTGTGTGTGTGTGTGTGTGTGTGTGTGTGTGTGTGTGTGTGTGTGTGTGTGTGCTTGTATGTTATAATCATGTCTCTCAGGAACAGATGGGCAGATTTATCTGAGCTGATTCTGAGTCAGTTCATGAGCAGATCAGCGTCTCTGCTGGCAGATTTTCAGACCGTGAACATAAACACATGTATGTTCAGAGAAATAGAAATAGATTATTTTTCACTCTATGGGTGTGATGTATGGGTTAAAGTTAGATGAAATTCAACAGCTGTTTGGGCTCCTTGCAAAATCATTTTCAATCTGTCACTGAGATTGAATAAAATAAATCTTTGTGTTCGATTTCAAATCTGAAAATGTTTTTAGTTCATAACTGCCACTCTCTGATTTGTCCCTTTTAGTTTTAAATTTGTCATTTTAAACCAAAAACTGACTTAATTTGAGTTCAGTTAAAGCTTCTAAGATTTTTTTACGTTTATGAAACAAACTGAAATTCACATTAATGCCTTTTTATCATATCTTAAGGAAAAAAAGACCATCAGCAACATAATTGATGATTTTTATAGCCTAATTTTAATGCTGGAAAGTGGTGTGTGGGAGTAGGTTTCAGCCAAGCAGCTGAAGAAACAGCCTCTTTTTAGAGTTATTACATAAGGTATTCACAACTAATTATATATTTGACTGTCAAGATGAGATTTATTTTGATCAGAGAACATTGTTTTAGTATGTGGACAAGACAAGACAAGCAAAGACTCCTTTGTCCACAGTGGGGCTCCAAAACTGACACAAACAGTAAGTTCCTCACAGGAGCTTTTACGTCTGACAAAGTCTGACCGACTAACCCCAAAAGAAACACATTTTGAGAGTGACTGTTTTCTGTTAGCTCTATTGAAATGTAGAATTTTTCACTAAAGATCTGAAATTAATCATGTTTGAGCTGAAGGGCTGGTTTACTCCATACCAGACTAATAATGTTGAACAATACAGAATTAATTATTCTGGGATTTGTCTTCTGTCTGCACTTTATTACTTTATTTATTTCTTTATTTGATGTTTATGCAGATGTATTATTATACTTACTTAAGACCTTTATTTTAGCTGTTTTCATTCCAATACTGAATAACAATGTCTATTTAATATTAATAATGTACATAAATGGTTACAGAATTTTACAAACAGGTCAATATAAAAGAGGATAGAAGCCACAAAAAAGGGACAGATTTTTTTTTTGCAACTCTAACTTCTTCATCAGAATTCTACTTTTAAACTAGAAACTCTGAATAAAAAGTCAAAATTCAAAGAAAAAAGGCAAGATTTCTGATTTGATCTTGGTATCCTGACTTTCTTCTCTCAGAATTGTGACTTTTAAATCAGAATTCAGGAGGAAAAAAAATGTACAGTAAAAAAAATTCACCCTTTTAAAAAATATTTTTAGGGGTCCCAATTTTCTCCTGTAGATCAATGATTCAACAAGATCTGAAAAAATAAAACTTGCCCATAATAAATTAACCGTTGGTTTCAGATTAATAAGAACTGATCATGTTTACTTATATTTACCTGAATATACATCAGTGAATTAAGAAGATGATGCACAGTGAATGGCTGGTCACAACACGGTGAGCAGGACCCTGATTTACAATAGATGGGTTCTGTTAGCTTCTTAAGGGTTCAAATTTGCCTTGTCGCCCATTCACTATACATTGTCCTTCTTATTGCCTGATTATCAACAAAAGAACCAAGTCTGAAATTACGATTTAAAGAGAATTTTATTGATCAAAAACATATTAAAAAATAGTCCCTTCATTTCCAAGATAAACAATACTACCATTACAATAGATTCTTATCAGCCTCCATGTGAAGTAAGTTCACATTAAAGCAGACCAAATACACACATTTTTACCTTTCATTACGTCAGACCAGGAAATTCATAGAGTAGCTCGGAATGAGTTTCTGCTCCAAAATCTCCTACTTTATCTTATGCTGGTATTGGTAACAAAAGAACCCCCATTTGATGATGTTCAGCCTTTGCCAAAAACACTTAATTTAGCTGCATTTCTCGTGATATAAAGTTGGATACAGCTAATTGGTGTTTCTTTTCACACAGCTTTATAATTATGGCACAACTCTGAAAGGTATCTCTTCACAGATAACATCAAAGGTCAGCTGTTAATGCCCACTTAGTTCCCCAATATGGGACTAGCATATGTCTGCTATTGTTACAACACATAACATTCTCCTTATTTTCTTGCGTACTGATTCATAATGCTAACAGAATCAGATGTTTTTGGCACATTGTCAACAGGCAGAGGTAAAATGTGTTGGACCCTTCTCCACCACATGATTTGAAATGACGGCGTGACCAGGTTGTCCCTCATGTCGCTTTTGCTGATGAGTATTGATAACCATTACTAACATTTTGACCAATTAATATAAATTATTTTATACAGTCAGGCAACAATCTCAGCAATCTCTCTCTATTAGGACAATTTTTTTTATGTCAAACCATACCGTAATTATTTTCACAATCACAATGATGCACAGAGTTCAGATGAACCAAGTTCAGTTCTGTTTCTGTGCAGCGACCTCCATGAGGCTTTGGTTCTTTTGAGGTAGTTAAACCACATCAAACTAGACAGATTGGTCAGGTGATGATACGCTCTTTATAAGGATATTCTGGGTTCTCCTCGATGTATTTCTTTATGTACCAACAGGAGACATGCGCCTTCAGGTTTTCTTCAACCACAAAGTCCAAAGCAGCCTGTAAAAACATTAAACAGGTAACAATACAATAACAGTAAAATGTTAATTCATAGTACAGCTGGTTCTCTGAAAATTCACCTTGGACAATAGAGCAGCGACACCTTGACCCCTGAATGTCTCAGGTACGTAAGTTGACATTAGATCCACTTCTCTGTCCCCGGTGTACCTGTAGTTCAGCAGGGCTTGGTCCTCGGGGGCCACTGAGAATATACAACACAGGGGACAGGGGGGCCTTTATCATAAGCTACAATTTCAGAATCCAAAAACAACTTAGCAATCACAAAATAGGCAAATGACAAATTAATTCAAGTATAAATTTATAAGTATTAACTTATAAATTTATGATTGTGATGAATTGTTGTGCCCTGTCACTGTAACTGTTAAGACTTAAAAACAAATAAAAAATAAGTTAAAAAAAATCTAATATCTATGTAAAATAATCTAAAATATTTCTGAATCATCTCAAATATAGATATTCAAGATTTAGTTTTGTTTACTTTAAGAGGTTATGAATGAACACACAGTATTTAGTGCATGTATGTTGCATAGACTGTATACGGTATGTTGACAGAGAAGGCTGGAGATTGACAGACACAAAATATCAGACCTCATATGAAATATCTTCATTTCGTTGGCTCCTTCAGCCCTGCACTGTGCCAAACTAATTAAAAATGTGTTCAATGTGAGGCTTAAGCGTAAAACATGTATGCTTAACTTTCAGGGTGTAAAAACCAAAATGTACTATCATGTAAAATAAACTTACTGTCTATGAAACGTTTTCTCTTTTGAGTACAGAAATTCTATTCACCAATGTGTAAAAGGTGTTTCGTTAGACACCATCTCTTAAACAAAGAAATATGAACCTTAGAAAAATGTATAACAATGATTTGTAAAGCAGTGATTTGCTTTAAAATACAAAATCAATTCCAAGCAGAAATTATTTTTCCTAGCAGGCCGCGCCTGGACGCCGGGTTTTCTTTAACATCTTCGCCCGCAATGGTGCGTTAGCCCCGGCTTTGAGTGCTCACCGCTCCCGCTGCCCGGATTGACGGTGAAGCGCCGGTTGGTTCGGTCATGATCCACCATTAGACTGTGACTGGAGGTCACCGAACTGAAGGACCGGCAGGACCTCAATTTAAAAACTGAAGGAGAAAGCCTGAAACAGATTTTTGAGGTCATTTTTACACGAAAAGACACGTAACTCTTACAGTTGAGCAAGGTTTTTATACAGACGGTCCACTAGAGGGCACCACCTCCTCACGGGACAATGATTAACTTTAACGATGACCATGACACGACCAGACCTCTGGAGTTTTTAGAGATGCCCGCTATCTCAGTAAATAAGTCAGTAAGTAAATAAGTAAGAAGTATGATACTAAATGCAAATAAAAAAAGGAAAAATACTGTAATGGTAGGAAGATAACATTTAGGTGTACTCTCACACTATCCATTTAAAATCTGATATCAAATAAATGTCTAATTTTACAATCCTGTTATTTCTGAGAAATGTCCCAGGGAGACTTATAAGGCCTATCCTGATGTAAGTGAAAAGGCCAGTACGATTTTCAATCCAGATGGTTTTTCTTACCAAGATTGTGACCATAAAACTTGAAGGGGAAAAAAGTGTATTTTTGGTAATGAAAACAAGAATACTTAAAAAGGTAGACAGGCTATGGATCATTATTCACCAGGGTTAATGTGACATTTGAATCAAACAACCAAATAATACATAAACATAGTTTGTACCCAACTTTCTGAAATTGTCTTCAGAAATGAAATAACCTCTTCACTGTGGATCTGGGGATCAATATGTTCAGGACAACAACAGTTGTGAAATGTAATTGCCACTGTAAATATTAATAGATAAAAAAAAAAAAAAACAAGAAATAAAGCTTTGCAAATTATCTGTATAAAAAAATAACTTTTATACTTTTATACTTTCAATTAGATGTATTTCAAATGCCAAGTGCATATAGAAAAAAAAGTCACAACATTTTTCTGCATTTTTTAGTTTATTTTCTCACTTGGACGATCACTTCATGAATGCTGAACTGTAAATTATGTAAAAAAGATCATTTCAGATGAAGAAACTACAGACAGTAAATAAACATTAGAGGCCTTCACTGCAGCCTTTCAGGTCAAAACCTCTGTATATCTATTCCTAATCATTTTCTGATAAATCTAAGATTTTACAATGCACAAAACATTTTATGTCAAAAAGCTACTCATAAAATCCATCATCATTTGATATCTCTATTATCCCAGACTTGCATTAATATTTCTTCTGACATGTTTCAACCCGACTCTGTGATATGATTCTGTCATACACACAGAACATATCTGCAGCTCTACATGTTCTCAGAGGCAGCGGCATGGTTCACTCCTGCAGCCATCACAGAGAAGAAGACGTTGGGGAAGAAGGACCTGGCGTAGACTGCCGCCTTTGGGAGGGAGGGAGCCATCAGCACCTCTTTTCTCTTGTTACTCAAAGTCTTCACAATCTCTGTCACTGCTTCATCTGGAGAAACACCTGGAGGTTTCTGCGAGTATAAAACTGAAGAGAAAAAGCAAATCAAAGGTAATTCATTTATTTTAGTTTCCTCAACAATCAAGCTTTAAAATTTTCTCTGATATCTTATTTGTGCAGATAAGAGAGGATAGACATTACAGGTACACATCTGTACAACTTATATATGATGTTGATAGTCACACACTGGTTGAACAATGTGTGAATGGTTCCCCGGCTAGTTTAACCTGTACATCACACTATCAACTTGTGCTGGGTCTGCCGCCATGTTACTTAGGATTTAACTCCACCAGAAGCTACAGCAGCAGCACACACTGAGTATGTGACTTTTTTTTTTTATAAAGAAAATATTCATTCTGATCGGATCTAGTTTAATGTTCATGTGTTTTAAACTGTTTGATTATGCCAGTGTAAAGGTTGCAGTGAAACAATACCAGGATGTTGACCGTTTGCTCTGATTTGACTCACAGGAGAAGATAGAGCTGGAAGGGGTGGATTCAGTGTCACCAGGTGATGAGTTACTGATGAAGGTGTGGTTGATGGTGCTCACAGAAAGGCCGTACTCCTCCACCTCTGCTCTCAGACAGTCAAAGAAAGCCTGAACAGCATGTTTGGAGGCTGCGTCTGCAAAAATACTTAAAATGTTATGTTTCAGGGCAAAGCCTAATAGTTTCCGTCTGTATGACATAATTTGACGATCTGATGACTCCAGAAAAAAAGTCAAGTGATAAATAAACTGGATGGATTCAGCACCAATCTACTGGATAGATTTTGAGCTATTTCAATAATTACCTTCAGTAACTTTAACCCATTTCTGCCTTAGAGTAAATTTATCATTTACCGTAGGGTTCATCCTCTGGAGAACCAAGAGTAAATGTTAATAATAGATTACATGGAAATCAAACCAACGTAAAATGTTGATGCCGTGATGATGCTTTAGATAAAGACAGTGCTCAAGCAAACTTCTTAGATTTATCCTCTTGGGTCATAAATATTTGTAGCAAGTTGTCTGCCAACCTGTCTGGGAAAAGCTTTAAGCGGATACATGAGAACATCATTTTTTATTGTTTAGTGTTTATTCTGCGACAAATAACATCCCATTATTTAGGGGTTCATGAACATGGGAACATAGTTTTCTCTCCCAAATTTAGTGACAATCCAGCCAATGGATGAACTTCACGCCAGAAATATAAGATCTGGTTAATGTTTGAAGAAATGTCAGTGGATCTTCAAACTCAGAGTGATCCATCCTCAGGGGAACATGAATGGATGTACCAGTTTTTGTACCAATCCACAGGGTAGATGCTAAGACATTCCACCCAATTGGATTAAACTAATTTCTATGTGTTTTGGTCCTTAAATGAAAATTCCCCATCAGACTAGAGTTAATCCTCTGGGGATAAAGATTGTTTGTACAAAGTTTTGACCATCCATTGGGTAAATGACGTATGTCTTATGAAAACATCATTGTGGGCTGAAAAAATTGCAGCTTTGATTACATTACCACCTGGTAGAATGTGTAGAGGCTATAGTGCATTGTCAACATTTACAGAGAACATTAACAAAAACTCTCAACTTACATGCAGTTCGAAAAGGTATGGCTAGTTTCCCCTGAATGCTGTTGACCAGCAACAAGTGGCCTGTTCTCCTGGAGATCATTGATGGCAACACACCTGAAACATAAAAAGTCAAAAGACCTGAAACAAACCAGGTAAACATGTCGTATTAAAACATTAAATGACAGCGCCTTCATCCTGTTTTGCACTTTGGTGTGTTTTCGACATTTCTGGTCTACCTTTGACGAGTGTTGCTGGTCCAAAGTAATTGTTATCCATCAGCAGTTTGTCGGTCTGCAGAGACACAGTCTGAGCAGGGGCTTTGAGCTTCATGCTACTGTTGAGGATGAGGACATCCAGGCAGCCATAACACTCCAGGATCTCTTCAATGACATCAGGAAGGCTCTCCATGTCCCCAAAATCCAACAGAACCAGTTTAGGTGGAAACGTCTGAGGAGGACAAACTGTTTGAGGTACTTTCATCGAAATACTTAATAATGTGACATCCAGTCATCAACCGGTTTTTACCCTTGCCTTTTTTGGACTTACCACTGTTGGATCTGAGGCGTTTGCCAAATCATCTGCAAACTCTTCAAGTTTCTCCCAACTTTTGCCACAGAGAATCAGCCGGGCCCCCCCTCTGTGAAACACACCTGCACACTCTGAAAACGAGACAAACACCTATTTCAGATTCTTTCATGTAGGTAGCATGGAGGAGTTTATAATATCTCAAAATGGATTGTTTTTCTTACCTTTTCCCAGCCCAGATAAAGAATCAGTGATGACCACCACCTTGTTACGTACAGATGTTTTGGACAGCAGACCGATCACCACACCATACAGGTAAAAGACTCCAGCCGTCAACACAACGACAAACGGAACCAACACAACCGTGGTGGTCCAAACCGGGTCCATATCCATCAAGAAGTCCTGGAAAATGTTGGATTTTTATGCTCAAAATGTGGAACACTGGTGTTGAGCAAATTCACACTAATATGAGTGACGTGAAGTTCACACAGATCCAAAATATAAATTAGTATACACTCATTTTTTCAGCTGCAACTGAATTCTATCAGACGAGCCTCCTATGATTTAATCCCTAATCTTTACTATTGATATTTCTTTAATTTAATAAATTATCATATGCTATTGCAGAATCTTAGACAGATATTAAAGCTCCTACGAGGAATTTATAGCTGATTTTGAAACAGACTGAAGTTAACTGTGATACCTCTGTGTGACCTAAAAAGGAAAAACACAACACCATCAGGGACTAGAATAACGATTTCTGCATGGAAGTATTCAGTATCTGTAAGCGTTGTGAGGGGTAGGTGTCACACTAGATGGGTGAAAGTATTCTTGAAAACCAGACCCTCTGCTTTTTCCAAAATTAAAAGGCATAAGGGAGATCACGTTGTCCACAGAGGATGCCAAAATTGGCTCAGATGTGAAGTTCCTCACAGGAGCTTTAAATCAAGCATACATTATCTTAGTTTCACGAAAAGGTGGGTAGCGGCTAGCTAAGCTCCAAATAAGTAGATTTTGTGTGTGTTTTTTTTAAGGAACTAAAAACTATGACAGTACAGGACAGTATGTACAGTACAAAATTCTCCATCAAGCTTATATTTTTTATTTTGATTTCACAAATAACATTAAGGCCCTGTGAAGTGTTTTTATCCAAATTTTTATCATCTTTGGAGAGATTTTGGTCAGCTGTTCACTGTCTTCATGCTAAGTTGTGCTAATAAGTTCCTGGCTCCACCTTTATTTAGAGTTCGAGTAAGGTTACAACACCAACCTACTAATATAAACACAGTTAATCAAGAAGGAATAAAAAAGGAGAAAAGTTTCAAACTCTGTTGGAAGAGTTAGCCATGTTTGAGTTTTCATCATGGAGGTCATGTTAGCCGGAATGCTCTTATTCTCAAAGCATGTTTCAATATCAAAACATACTTTTGAGATGAATATTATTCTTCAGAAGATGCAGGTGGGATGGGATGAGATGTCTTATGATTTTGTTTTTCTAAAAAAGGGGGATTTCATACCCAGAAGCTCTCCGGCTCTGTAACATTGGACTCCATCTCATTCTCTAAAACCATTTTAATCAAACTTTTCTCTGAAATAAAAACAGACAGGACATTTTAACCATGACCTCAAACTGACATCAAGGGATATAATCAGTCATGTGTCCAAATGAAAGAATATAGCATGGATCTTGATACACAGCAGTAAACCACATAGATGGAGCTTTGTGAGATGAAATTAAGTCCTCCGATCTGAAAAATATCTTGAGAGTAAAAGCACCTCAATTCAGAACTTTTACACTGAAGTTTTAGTTTAGAGCAAACATTATTTTCTAAACTCATTTTTCCTGTGGGAAAACCATCACATCATGATGTAAAGACATTTTCAGAAGCCTGTCTGATCTCAACTCCTATACACAAAACAATTAAAAATAGTCTGTTAAGAGAAGAAAGACACACAAAAAAAATTTCAAAACTACAAAAAAAAATTTAAAACTACACAGAAAGAAAAAAACCAACAGAAAACGACAAAAACTTAGAGACACAAGAGAACCATAAAAATATTCAAAACTACACAGAAAGAAAAAAAAAATTAAACATCAATCACAACAACAACAAAGATTCAGAGACACAAGAGACCCATTATCAAAAAAAAAACACGGAAATACAAAAACAAACAACAAAAAAAGACAAAAACAGGATTCAAAATAACTTCAGTTAAACGAAAAATAAAAAAAACCACGAGATGTAAAATAATCACCACTCATAGCACAACCTAAAAAAAACAGCAAAGAGACACAAAGTAGCACACAAAGAAACCAAACTACACAGATATATATATATTTTAAACGAACATAAATAAAAAATAAAACTTCAAAGACTGTCAAACAGAAATAAAGAGAAAGTGCTAAGAAATCGTAGTTTGTGGTCATCTGATTTTAAGCTTGGCTCTACAGTTTTTATTTACCATCAATCATACTTCAGTTTATCATCACATCATAAAGACAGGTCTCTCTCTCTCTCTCTCTCTCTCTCTCTCTCTCTCTCTCTCTCTCTCTCTCTCTCTCTCTCTCTCTCTCTCTCTCTCTCTCTCTCTCTCTCTCTCTCTGTAGTTTTTTTCCCACAGGCTGTTTGGAGGTTTGAAGTCTGGCACAGCAGCTCCGGCTGTTCAGGAAGACTTTCTAAATATAAACCGTCCCACAAATAGATTGAGTGTCTGTCACAAAGAGTCACGGTGAAAATCAGCCAAAGAACTCGACCACAGAGCCAGGACTCCAGAAACTCAATATAACTCTGAACGGGACAGTGAAAGTTTGATATTTAGAGCTGCGGCTGTTTCAAATAAAGAATCACTTTGAAGTTGTTGGACAGTTTCACCTCATTTACTGTAGACAACTAATCATTACTAACTCACATTTATGCTCCAGGAAATCAAAAAAGCAGAAACACTTACTGGGTCTTCGGTGTGTAAGATGTATGAGTTGTCTCAGGTGTGTGCAGGTGTCCCAGTGTCCTGGTTTCTGTCCTCTGAGGTTCTGCAGCCTCAGCAGCTCTTGCTCACAGCTCCTCCAGTCTAATAGATTCCCCTCCTGCAGAGAGACACAGTGATCTGAGCTCTGTTTTTAGCTGCACAGCTGACTCGGTTTCTCTCCATGTATGTTGTTCACATGTCTGCATGCCGGCAGAGGAGTGGGCTAAGGGGATGAGGGGGAGATTTCTTATTGATGGTGAGAATAATTACGTTATAGTGTCGTGTGACAAAATAGAGACAAGAAAAAAAATCATCTTCAACCTTAGCTTCTATTTCTTTCTCTCCTCATCCCCTTTTGTCACTTTTTCCTTGTGTGTCTCCTTTTCTTGTTTCTTTCTTGTATCCGCTTTTCTGTGTTCTTTTCCTTGTATGTCTCCTTTTCTATATTCCTGTTTCCTTGGGTCTCCTGTTTCATATTACTTTCCCTGTGTCTCCTTCTTGTTCCTCTCCTTTTTTGTCCCCTTTTTCCACTTTGGGTCTCTTTTTTTTCTTTTCATTTTTCTTATGTGTCTCCTGTTTCTCAAACCTTTCCTTTAGTATCTCCTTGTTCTCATTCCTTTTCTTGTGTATCTCTCCTATATGTACCATTTTAACTTTTCATTGTGTGTCCTTTTTTCTACATTTTTGTGTCATTTTTTGTTCTTTATTCTAGTCCTTATCTCTATTTGTTCCTTTGCTTGTATGACTACTTTTTCTATTTTTTTTGCCTTTGTTTCTTTCTGTCTTTATCGCTTTCTTGTATGTGTCATTTTCTTCATGTTCTTTGTCTTCCTTTGTTGCTTACTTTCCCCCCTTCCTTATAGCCCTTTATTATTGTTTTTTATTTGATCTTTTTTCATCCTTACCACCTGCACCTCCTGTTTCTTCCATACACTGCCAAAGGTTTCAACCTGATATTATATTCTTTTAAGTTTCATATGGGATATCCAGACAGAAATGTTTGAGAGGTCAACCCGGGCAGTATGCACATTAAGTTACATGTAGTTTTATTTTGAAGGGTTTAAACAGGACTTAGTGCGGGCTGTTTCAGTCTACTTTGACACCGGTCAGATTTCAGACGTGTTTGCTGCACTGACAGCGCACTGATCGGTTAATCGATTTGACAGAGCTGATATAATTTTTTGCCAAAACGGTAAAAATGTCGGATTTTGAGGAGTTTGAGAAACAGCTTAGTGAGAATCGTCAGGGTGAGTACAGAGGCTCCGTGTCTGTCCCGGTTTGCTCCCTCTGCTAGCATTCAGTGCTAACGTTGTCTCTCCTCAGGATTTATGAATGAATTAAAGGAGCTGACTGAAGTTTACGCTCAGTGACTCAGCTGGGTAATCAGGTTAGCATATCAGCTTTTGGCTTCATGCTGGTCTGAGCTCATTACATTAAAACCCCCATACAGTTGATTATTATAATTATTCTTTATAAAATGAACAAGGTCTGGTTACCTGTAAGACCTAACGCTTAGCTCACCTGTCTGTCTCCAACGTGAGACGGCATCCGGCCAAACTCCATTCAATATTCTACATTTTTTTTGTTTATGTGTGCTTCTGTAGGGATGCGTGAGGTTAAGATGAATTATTTTACACTTTGTAGATTATTTGTAATGAATTCTTAAATTCGGCGTGAAATATTCATATGTTAATCAAAACTAAAATTTCTTTAAAATAATTTGATATAATTCATCACATTTGTTGTGTATGAACATTGTTTTTCTGTGGAGGAAAGGACAAATCAACCATAAAAGAAAAAAGTAGGATTCATAACTGAGGCTTTTTTGAGATGCTGTGATTTAGAAAATGATTTTATCTGACTTAATTTCCAGTAAAATAAAAAAAAATAATCATCAGTGTTTATAGTGGGTTTAATTTCAAGGTCATTTTGGCCTTTAGTCTGGGTCCTGCTCACCCTGTCTGGCTTTAAAGAATATTTCCTACCAACTATACATATTTCCTACTACTGTACTCCTATCCCTCACTATTTGCAACTACTTACTATACATTTACTACGATTTACAAATTGGCAAAATGTTGATTGGAATATAATTTCAACTGATTTATCCGAGCAGTTAGAAATTAATGTGTCAAATTTCCAGTCTTGGTTACACTTCTCGGTCAAATGACATTTAAATTCACAGTACGGTTAAAAAGTACAATTTAATGTTAACCAGTTTGGTGTTAACAAAAACTAACTTTCATTTCGAGGTAAAGAATTTAATGGTATTTGTCGGTTTGGCTATGTTCTGCATATATGGAAGGGCTAAAACCTACAGCTGAGAGAGCAGACCACCCCTCTGTTTCATGTACATGCATATAAAGCCAAGGCAGGGAGAGCAGCAGCAAAGACCCTGTCGTACAGAACAGATTGGTGACAGTATATGTGACTAGCAGAATCAGACAGAGCTTAAAAAGGAGGACCTTGAAGCAGGAGAGGGCAGAAGAGGGTAAAATACAGTGCAGAATGTAATATCTGTGAATCGGATACAAAGACTTGGCTGAACTGTCAGTTGATAAGGGCAGGGGATAGAATATGCAGATGCACTGTAGGCTGAGCTTTGTTCTGTGGCCTGCCTGAACTAATACCATGATCAATCATTATGCCACCTCTAATAATAAATAATACTGTATTGTTACATCTCATTACATTAGTAATCTTAATTTTCTGTCCAAGTGCTGCATTTTAGGGTTGTTTTCATTTGATGCCTTTCTAGGATTGATGGTAACATTCTCTTAAATTGAAGTCAAAAATCTGATGAAAAAAAATATTCCAACTCTTAGATTAAAGTCACATAATCGCAAGAAAAACTGTAATAAGTCATATTTAATTTTCAAATTGAAGCCACATTAATAGGGACCCTGCCCATACATTTTCCTGCTGGAGCTCAGAGATAGAGTCAGTTGTGTCCAATTCCAAAGCCCATTTACCATATTGTTCCTGTGGTCGCAGAGAGAGAAAGAGAGCGACATAAGAGGAGGAGTCGCAGCGGATCTGCAGCTCGAGGAGACAAACATCGTAGTTGGAGCAAAGAACGAGGCAGCCGCAGCCGAGAGAAACGCAGCCGCAGTCGAGAACGGAAGAGCCGAGACCGCCGTAGCTCGTCCAGGTCGTCACGGGAACACAAGAAGCACAGGTGTGTATTAGAATGGGATTAAACTGTGAAATTATGCTCCCCGTACAGGATAAATTGCTTTTATTTGGTCATCTTTCAGCCACTCTCCAAGGAGGACAAGGAAGAAAAGAACGTGTAAATACTGGGACGTTCCTCCTCCAGGATTTGAACACATCACACCCATGCAATACAAAGCTATGCAAGGTACGAGCATATGGATGTCTCTGGAGTTTACCTTTAATCAACAGTAGAGTTATCAGTGTTCTGTTTAGGATTACTGAAAAAGCAGAGGTTTTAAAGGATCTGATGATTTACTTCCTACTTTCTCTTTATCTCTCTTTTTTCAGCTGCTGGTCAGATTCCAACTATCGCTCTACTGGCCTCGTCTACCACCACCGGCATCGCTGCAGCGCCCACGCAGGTTCCCATTGTTGGCAGTCAAATGACCAGACAGGCCAGACGTCTGTATGTGGGAAATATTCCCTTTGGAGTGACGGAGGTACTGTTTTGATTTAATTCCTGCTTCATGTTTATGTGTTGATTCTGCAGAGTTACAGCTCTCTCTGTTTTTCTCCTGTCAGGAGTCGATGGCAGAGTTCTTCAATGCTCAGATGAGACTGGCCGGACTCTCTCAGGCTCCCAGTAACCCTGTGCTCGCTGTGCAGATCAACCAGGACAAGAATTTTGCTTTCCTTGAGGTTTGGGATCAAACATTTAATCAGAACATTTCTGCTATTAGCTTCAAGAAGATGGTCCTTGAAGGAGTACAGGGACTTGGTTACTTTAAATTGGGGGTATTATGCTTATGTTTTGGCTTTATATTGTCCCTCTGATATCTTCTTAGCATTTCAGCCTCTGTCTGAGACGCTTCATGGAAGCCTCTGTCTCTTTAAGGCTCCCCCGGCATTCTAGAACCCAGCATTCTGGAAGCCTCCTTCACTGTTGCCATGCAACAAAATTGCATTTCTTTGATAAAATGACAAATTTGCCCTTTTCAGAGATTCGCTGTCTGGTGGTGTCACTTTTTTCTTTAGCAATGTCATATTGATCTTGCTGAATTCTCAAGTGACTTTTTGATCAAGCAACTCAGAGCCCCCTGTAGTCAAATATGGGGATTACATCAACACACATAAGACTTACAATTGGAACGTTTGCTCATGTGACGGCCAACATTTTCACTCAAAGTATGAAAATGAAGTGTAATACCACCTCTTTAACATTTCCTTTTAAAACAAAAAGTCAAGAACATTCATATGACTGTTGCTTTGGTTGGAAAGTTCAGGCTAGTTAGCTTTGCCTGGCATAAAAAACGAAAACAGATAGAAACTGATGGCCTAGCTGTGGCCAGAAATAAAAGAAAGCACCCGCAGATTCTTACTAATCTAACGTCAGTAACTGTTGAGAATATTAATGTTATTTTGCATCGTGTTTACAAAGTACAAAGTAACAGTCCACATCAGGTTAACTTTATTTTTTCAGTTTCGTTCTGTGGACGAGACGACGCAAGCCATGGCGTTCGATGGAATCATTTTTCAGGGTCAATCCTTGAAGATCAGACGACCTCATGACTACAGACCCTTACCTGGAATCTCTGAGCAGCCTGCCTTCCATGTCCCGGGTGAGTTTCTGACACCTGTATGAACAAACTAGATCATATTTAAACAAAAATATACCAATATATAAATATTGTGTTCAGGAGTGGTCTCCACTGTGGTTCCTGACTCTCCTCACAAACTGTTCATCGGAGGTCTGCCAAATTACCTGAACGATGACCAGGTATTTACCTGAACTCTAACTCCACAGGTGATCTCTGTTACCTCTTTTTTTCTCACCTGCTCAGGTGTTTGTCACATTTTTTAACATGCACAAAATATGTTTTACATTTCTTTATCATGACATTAAAATTGATGAAAGAATGGTGAAGGAAGAAGGAAAAAAATCTTTAAAAAAAAATAACACAGACAGGAAGTGTCCTTAAAACTACAAAATAAAACCATGACAAATAAATAAATAATGTTAATTAGAAGTGCCCATCTTTTATTTCTAACCATCTTTAATATTTTTCTAAATAAAGAAACAAAACGTTTTCAAAAAATATTCTAACCATTGAAGAAACTTATAATATATAACCCCAATTCCAAAATAGTTGGGATGCTGTGTAAAATGTGAGTAAAAAAAGAACTTGATGGTCTGCAAGTCAATGAAATATCTGTCTGTATATATTTATCAATGACCTTTGGAATTGGGGTTATGAATGTAAAAATATTACATCTTTTACATCTTCTCTTACATGTTTTATATAAGTTAACATAAACTTCAAGAAAAGTCTGTGCCTCTTTGAAGTAAACTCTTGATACCTTTCTCATGTTCAGCATTCTGAGTAAAGAAAGGTAAGAAAAGTACAGAATATTCTCACAGCAGATCATTAAGTAAATACTTAG
This sequence comes from Xyrichtys novacula, assembly GCA_962446985.1. Taxonomy (NCBI): domain Eukaryota; kingdom Metazoa; phylum Chordata; class Actinopteri; order Labriformes; family Labridae; genus Xyrichtys; species Xyrichtys novacula. Next base: position 13,336,380 of record OY660879.1, on the reverse strand, counting down.
ACGGTTCTTACCCTGTTCCTGAATTTGATTTGGTTTCCCTAGTTGTAGAAATGCATTAATGGATGTGATATTAGAGAAAAGTGGACCACTTGAAAAAGTCACAGAATCACCAGGAGTACATATAACTTCAGAAATAACTAAGAATTATAATAATAAATGAATGTTTTTCTTTAGGAATATAAAAGAAGTCAGAATGAATACTGATTGCATCAACATGAGTCTGATCAATTATTAAATAAATCTAATAATCAATTTGGTCATTCAGTTTAATCCTCAAACTGTTGGCCTGTCACACTTTTGATCTCTCAGGGCACCTGTAGTCTAAATGTTTATTGCATATCATACCTATATAATTCTTCACTGATTTGATTATTTTAAATTCTTGCAGTCTGTGGTGCTGCGTTGGTATATTCAGTATATTTTTAAAATATATATTATCATAAATTTCCTGCGTTGATTCTCACAGCTCTTTCATTTTTGTTCCCCCACTCTGTCCCCAGCTAGGGGCCGTAAGATCGTTAATCTGCGCTCATAATTTGTTCAGTAGTATCATCTACTGCTGCCATGCAACATTAACACAAGGCAAGTAAGACCCCTGTCCTCACAGGGACACACTCCTACAGCCCCGCCTCCTACGGCTGCTTCTTTCCCATCATGCTTTGGAGCGCGTTCAGACTCTCTGGGATCTATTGGCTTAGATCTGATCATTAAAAACAGGATGTGGTTGTTGTGTTGTAGTTGTGTTGTTGGTGGTGGTTAAATGGGTTTTTTAAGCTTAAATGTAAAGTTGAGACCCATGTTCATTAGCTGTTTTTACCTGTAGCTGGCAGAATAAAAACGAAGTAAATTAAAGTTATCCCAGAAAGATCATTTCCTTTTATATAACTGTTCATTTTGGGGGGTAGAAATCCTAACTTTGATTGAAAAGATAACTTTTACCCTGTTTTTTAAGTTGTGCCCAAATGATGATAAAGAATACAGTTTACGTCTCAGGTCCACCTCATCAGAATTTACTTCTACACGTCTTCCTGAACCTCTATCCTTTTTTTAAAATCTCTGATTTCTCTTTTTCCTCTTAATCAGAAAGAAATGAAACGCTGAGTCAACATCTTTCCTTGATATTAAATCAACAAAAATTATACTCTTAGTTATGGTTATATATATTGACACTGTAGTTTTCCCTCTCAGATATGATTGTGTGACTCTCTCCGCAGGTGAAGGAGCTCTTGACGTCCTTCGGTCCTCTTAAAGCATTTAATCTGGTGAAGGACAGTGCTACGTCTCTGTCCAAAGGTTACGCCTTCTGTGAATATGTAGACATCAGTGCTACAGATCAGGTTTCTGTCATGTCATGTCAGTTTATAAGCAAAAAGACGTTAGTTTTGTAGTTAGAGTCTCTGTGAGTTTGTGTGTTTCCTCTCTCAGGCTGTTGCTGGACTCAATGGGATGCAACTTGGAGACAAGAAGCTGATTGTCCAAAGAGCGAGCGTGGGAGCTAAAAACGCTAATCCTGTAAGTACAATTGACTTTAATGTCCTCAGAAAATAAAGGAACTTTAGTAATCACTCAAAAGTGGATAATACAGTTAATTGAAATATTAATCAAGTAAGCTTGCCAGACATGTATGAAAATACACAAAACAGCTAATAAACCCAAATACAGGCAATAAATAAGAATGCAGACACCAAAACCAAATGTAGACAATTCAACCAAATGCAGAAAAACATCCAATTAAACATTAAAATAGGAGTACAGAGACTACAAACCAAACTCAAATTCACACAGGAAACCTGAATGCAGCTGTTACATCTCAGATACAGCAAACCCACATACACAGGACATAATCAAACACATGGTTATAGCAACACAATAAAATATCAGACGATTTACTAAATACATACATCACAGCTGAAGTATAAAAAAAACAAATACAGACAACAAATGGAGTACAAGCAGTCCACTTTCTGACCAACCAAGTACAAATATTACCCAACCCAAATGCAGATGATACAACCAAATGTAGCAAACCTGTCGTGGAAGTTTTTCTTTCTCCTTCCGTCGCTGCTGGTGAATAATGAAATAGAGACTTCTGCCGGCCGACAAGGTTTTATTTTCTTTGCAAAGAAAAGGTCGATCTGGATCCGAGCGGGTAGATCAGAAAAGACCCCGAATCTAGCTAAAACCTGAACATTTATGCTTGCTTAAGGACCGCCTCTCAGAGGGCAAGGAATGGGGCTTTTGTGTTGTTTTCTGTGGGGACTGTCACTCCACTGTGGTGGGGATGTTTCACACCTGAAGCATCCTGCAGGATGTTGTCTGTTGATGTCTAGACATGCTGATTAACCGATATGTTGATTGGAAAGTATGTTGTGAGGGGCACTTCAAGCAATTCTTATCAAAAGACATTAAAATTACAATCACAAACCCAAATACAGAAAACACAATCCACTTTCAGACAACACAAAAACATACAAATAACAATCCCAAATGCAAATAACAAAACAAATCACATAAAAAAAATCAGTGTGTAAAATTAAATACAGTAACAAACTCTTTCACCAGACAAAAACAAAATTCAGAAGACAGACATGAAAACAGCACAGCCAAATACACACAACAGAGTGGTTATTTATAGCAAACCAAGAACGATTCTCACAAACAACAGACCTAAACACAGTTAATACAAAACATCCAAATACAAGTTACAAACCCAAATTCAGACAAGAGAACCCAGAAAAAAATACAAATTACATACTCAATATAGACTACAAACTTTAACATAGACAACAAAGTCAAAATTGAGAAACAACACAGCCAACCAGTTATTTATAACAAACCTAAAGTAACCCTTTTATAAACAGCAAACCCAAATGCAGACAACTGAACTGAACTGCAAACACAGAGGCTTGCATAGGTAATGATGATGCATTTGGAATAAGGATACTGCTGGGAGTCTGAAATGGGATCTTATCTCTTTGCAATAACTGCATAGATGGAAATCTAAACTGATGTATGTGTATCTGCAGACCTCCATTATAGAGACACCAGTAACGCTACAGGTCCCTGGGCTGCAGAGGCTGCAGAACACAGGCATGCCTACAGAGGTGCTGTGCCTCCTCAACATGGTGATGCCTGAGGAGCTGGTGGACGATGAAGACTATGAGGAGATCCTGGAGGACATCAAAGAGGAGTGCTGCAAGTATGGCAATGTCCGCTCCATCGAGATTCCTCGACCTGTAGATGGTGTGGAAGTCCCTGGCTGCGGAAAGGTGAGAGGGTCTACCTGTCTTATGCCGATGTTAAAAGACTGAGGTGTGTGTCAACTCTCAAACTGCAAAAGCATGATGGTTGTTGAAAGAAATTTAGGTGTCTTAAATATGCTAAGATCTGGAACTTTTCATCTTTGTAAATTCGAGAGTCTGACTGTCTTGCTTTTTTTTCTTTAGATATTTGTGGAGTATGTTTCGGCTTCAGACTGTCAGAAAGCCATGCAGGCCCTAACCGGCCGTAAGTTTGCCAACAGAGTGGTGGTCACCAAATACTATGACCCGGACATGTACCACAGACACGAGTTTTAAAGGACAGAGCAGTCTCTGCCTCCTTTTTTTCAGCTTCGGTTTGTTTGTTCCTTTGAGCGTTGTGATTGAGTCCTTAGGGACTAGAAAAGACTCAGACCTCATCCTCCTCCCTACAAACTGGACTGCAAAGTGTTTCAGTTCTGAAAAGCTCCAAGCTTCAGCCTTATACTCCCACAGTAAAACTGTACTGAAATAAAACTACAGTAGTATTAAGAATATTTGTAGTAGGATGAATGTGATATGTATCTGAAACCTGAAGTTATACTGCCTGATAATAACTCACAGTATCTGTTTGTTCAGAAAGCACTGTAAAAAAAAAAAAACAGTCAAATGTTTAGATTCTCTCCTGAGCACAATTTTAATTTATCTGAGAGGAAAAATGAGTTTTATTTATTTATTTATTCTTAAAAAAATATATCCCTCTCAATGCCTCAATTATAGATGTTCTATAATCTTGTATGATGCTATAATCACTAATGCTTACACTGGTAAATTTAAGTATTTTAGCTGAAAAAGATCTCTATATTTCTGAATGTTGGCTGTTTCTGACCCCTCTCCCTGAACAGCAATTGTCAATATTAGCTTAGCAACCAAAACTAGCACTGTAGGGATCACCACACTTTACAAAACCTGTAGACAAAAGGTTATCTTGGACACAAAGCCCAAGATGGGGATACCAAATGGCATCACCATGATGTTGCCCATTTAAATACTGTCTACACGTACTTCCTGCAGTAGCTAGCAAGCCCTACTTTAAGGGTCAAGTATGTTAATGCTAGTCAGTCAGCTAGCTTGAAAGGTTTTAGGTTGGTTCTGGATGCCGTGTGGCTCCTGTTAGCTCTTTATTCCTTTTTGACCAGACAGTGTGATTTCACAATTAAAGCTTATTTAGCTAACGATCCTCAAGTCAAAGATATACTGACCGTGGTAGCCAAGCAGAACTTTAAAAAAAGTTTTTATTCAAAAACCACCTTACTAACTTTTAAGCCCAAAGCAGAGGAAAAGATTGTATTTAATACTTCATCAGCTTCATAAAGTATTTTTCAGCTATTTGGGGAAACTACAACAATTAACATCAGCTAACACAAATTTACCGAATGAAATTATCTGATTATGAGAAACAAAAGCAAAAATTAAACATGGTCTCTTTTCCTTCATGTCTTTTACTTGGATGCTAACTCTTTCATTCAAAGCTATAGCCTAATGTTTTTGCATTAAAATCATAAATGTAGCTTTTAGTTTTTTTGCTTTTAGACAGCAGCTGAAACATGAGGCTCACCTGTTTCTCTGAGTTCACAAAACGTTTAATTTTCATGTCTTAACATAGTGATAAGAGGGGAAGGACTTAACTGTCATATCTATAATCTGTATTATATTTATTATCAGGATAAAAAGCAAATTTATCCTGATGTCTCCATCAAAGACAAGGAAGCAGATATTCACATGAGACAAAGCACCTTTAAGCTTTATAGGTAACAGAGTAATATTTAGGGCTTAATTAATACTTTGTGTGATTTTTTTTGTCTGTTAAAAATACATTTTAAAAGGGAATGATGAGTCAATTGTTAATGTATTTCTTTAAATAGAATATAATAACTGTTACAAAAGTGTGAGAATGTTTTGACCCCATCTATCAGCACATGCAGTTAACATTCAGCTCTGATTGAAAATAAAACAAGTTGTATTTTTAATGTAGAATATATCAGATAATAAAGATTGGTCACTGTATTTTATATGATTCTTTTGATGGCACAAAACAACAACAAAAAATACTTTTCAGTTTATTTGAATCCTGCCACTGCCATCGCCTTTAATAAAAGTTTTCATCCACTATTGCTGTGTGAGATTATTTTTGACACGTATTTTTCTGTGCTTGTGTTTACGTTATTTTTTAATGCTCTTAAGTGATTAAAAAGGAAATTATACATTTAACCCTCCGATTACTCAAAACTCAGAAGGGGTTTTATTGCCATTATCAATGAACAGGATTCACAGACTAGGAATTTGTTTCGGCATGATGGTGCAACATTAAACGGAAAGTAATATGAAATACTTGAATAAAAAACTAATAAGAGCATGCAAGAAAAATATAAAGTATAAAAGGCTATTTACAACTACACAATACAGAACAACTGTGCAATGGGAGGAGTGCAATTGAAAATCCAATATCCTCAAATATTACTGACACATTTTACCCTTGGGGTTAATCTGACCCCAGGTATATTTGCATTAAGAAAATTGTTTACATGCAATTGTTGACCACGATTTTTTGTCAGGTGCTTTGTTTATTTGTTGAGTACATAAATAACTCCTTAAGAATGAAACCTATCAATGATTTGACCTGTTCTCTAGCGCCACCAAAAGGCCAAACTTTTTAAGTACAATTAATGTATCTTAAAAAGTTTTCATACAAATCTTCTCAAATTTACTGACAACCTTTATGACCACAAGAGGATGAACCCTACTGGTTTTGGTGATGATATGACCTTTCCTGGAGGGAATAGTTGTTTTTCCACCTCCCTGTTATGTATCAACTCAAAAGTATTAACTCTGCACCTGTAGATATGGGGATGTTTGGTCACACACACAGACAGGCCAGTTTTACACAGCCAAAACAGCTTCGGGTCAAATTGACCCCAGAGAAACACTGATGCGTGCGATATGTGTACAGCACATTAAAAAAATATCATCATGATAATTTTATGCCAAATCATTTGTCCCCATCAAATTAAGAAAAGTCATGAAATGTGTAGCAAAAAAACAAAAGTCAACTATAATTTTTTAAATGATAAACATTGGATGGGGTCAACTTGACCCCAAGTAACAGAAGGGTTAAAACGTTCTGTTTAAATACCTTTACCTTGTGTATGAAGTGTACACTGCCCTCATGTGGTCACAGTTTGAAACCACCACCCCTTATTTAACCTCATATCAACCCAACAGTTATGAAAGAAGGCACTATTACAATCAATGTTCACTAACAAGATTATATTTGGGTTTATTGAAAATAATACATGAATCTAGAAATATAGCATTTGCTTTATTTGTTTATTTAATTTTGAGTGTTAGAACATTACAACCCAATAATTTCTGCTTACTTAAGTGAACATTATTGTTTCTTACAGTGGAATTCTCAACCATATAGCCTACCCCATCATTTCACTTGAGACAGACATAAACTATGAGTTTCAGTTTCCTTTGCATAGCTAACGATACTCGCTGAAATGTAACAATTTTTCCTGTATTCAAACCTAAATACGGATAATACGAGTATAGTATTTACTTCTTTAATGCAGCTTCTGTCCTTATTTGGTTGGTGAAACTATCTTTTACATGTACAAAAAAAAAAAAAAGATTCGTAGACGGTTTTAATTTGGAGGACGTAACCGGATGTTGTCACGCTGATGTCATGTCCATTTCGTCACCAGCAATGAGAAGCTCGCGCTGCGTTTGACAGATGTTCGCTGCGGTTGAAGCGACAGAGAGGTGGAAGAGGAGGACCGTGGTGAGTTTGTGGACCTCTAAACGGCTGAGGAGCGACTTCTACTGCGGAAACATGTCGACCGACAGGACGACGAGCCCGTGCAACAAATTTCAGGAAAATATTTTTAACAAAAGTAAATGTCAGAATTGTTTTAAACCACGAGAACTTCACCTGCTGAACGACAAAAACAAGGAGCAGGTAACTTAAAACAACGTTGTTCTGGCTTCACGCCACAAAAAGGCATTTTATCACCATGTACATTTCAAGTTTACATAGTGTGTTGTCTTAGATATTATTTTTAATTATTTTTAAGAATCTTAAACTTCTGGGACAGATAAGTAAAAAAAAATTAAATGTTTGATTTATAAATAAACCTAATTACAGACTTCAGCCTTTAAAACATACTCTGAAAGAAGGTGGTATGTTGAAATTAAGGTTTAGTTAAAGCTTTCTGCCAACACTACAGGCCTAAATATTTTAGGTTCAAATGAGGGCTGTATTGTCATGCTGTAAGTCAGGGGAGAGGGTTATATTCTTATCTTTTTATTTCTTTTTTTAGGTAAATCTAGGTTAGGTCAGCTAGTTTTATTATCTGTTAACCTTTTAAAATGATTAATTTATCCAACCCTGTGTTTTTATGAGTTAATAAGTTAATCAGTGGTTCAACCCAAAATATGCCTTCACAGCTGAAAGACTCAACTCCCATTGAGGTTTTAATGTCGGCTTTAACATTTTTTTGTTGACACAAACTATCTGTTGCCCATAAATCCTTTCAGCTCTGTACTAAAATCATCATGTGACCATGCTTGTTTACGTGTTTCCCCTCAGGTGAGGCCGATATATGGAGGCTGGCTGTGTTTGGCTCCTGAAGGGACAGACTTCGAAAACCCTGCGCAGAGGTCCAGGGTACGACAATATTAAGAATGACTGAAGCAAATATAGATTTTACATGTGACTGATTTTTATTTGACTTTTTCAACTCGCACTACATTCTTGTCTCTTCTTAAAGGTGTTTTTGTCCCTTTATTTTTCAGAAATGGCAGCGACGTTTCTTCATCCTGTATGAGGACGGCTGTTTGAGCTTTGCGCTTGATGAACAGGTAAGAAACTCAAACAGAATCACAAAAAATCTGATGAAATTTGAAAACCAACCTACAGTCATGAAACAGCTGCATGCGGTGACACTACTCTGAATGTACTTCTGCATGAACCGAGTAAACTGTGTGTTAAGATCAGCATGTTGAGTCCAGATGTCGTGAGCAGACCACAAGGCATAATTTGGGTTTATCCCCTCATTTAATGCTCCCTCCCCCACCGTGTGATCCCTAAAATCTGTTTATAGTCTAATTTAACCAAACTCACCCTTTTAATTTTAATACCTGTCACACATCAGCTGACCAGTATGACCTAATGTCTGTCTTTACCCATTAACCGAGGACTCTTCCTCAGGGGACCATGAATCTGACTCTTGGTGTGTGTTAGCGTGTGTTTATGTGTTTCTTAAAGGCTTATAAGTCGACTCTCCATTGCATAATAATTCAGTAATTGGCTCTCAATGATAAGAACCTGGATCTATCTTGACACAACTCTCTTCCTCATGGGATCATGAATTTGGTCTATTTTCATGAGCTAATAAGTTAGCTCTTTTTTCCAACAAAGACTTGCTAGTTGACTTTAGCTTGTACCCCCTTCAAGTACTTCCTCAGAGGATCATGAATCTTTCTTGTTGTGTATTTTTGTCACTCATCAGCTGATTATTCCCTGTTTTTCCAACATAATTCAGTTATTGACTCTCATGTACCATCTGTCTTTTCTGTAGCCGAGCACTCTTCCTCAGGGGACCATGAATCTAACTGTGAGCTCAGACGTCAGCGATGCAGAAGCCAAGACGGGTCAGAGGAACTCCCTGTGCATCTCCACGCCACAGCAGGAAGTCTACATCAGAGGAGACAGCAAAGAAATCATCAACGGGTCAGAACATTGATCAATCAGTTTATTAATCAGTAGATCATTAACAAGAAAGTGTTATTGATCACCCCTCTTACCTTTGCAGGTGGAGTGATCAGCTCTCTGTTTTTCTGCAAACCAATAAACAGAACCAGAAGAAGAAACGGAAAGTAGAGCCTGTGACCTCCCAGGTACGACAGAAGAAGAGAACGATCAGTTGAACTGTGTGGTTTTTTTCACTGACTGTAGTCGAAGGTTGACAGATCTGCTCTTTTTTTGGAGAGGGAATATGAAAAATATGTTGTTCTGTTTTCAGGAGCCCAGTCCAGCAAAGATGGCCGCCACTGATCAAAGTTTCTCATCCTCAGAGAGTCCTTCAGAGTCCAGATCAGGTCTGACATTCTCACATATTTTGAGCTCAATCTCTTATCTCCTTTGGCAGATTTGGATCAATTTTTAAGGCACCAACTCCAACCAGAGAATAATTCAGTCTGCTGTCAACAAACAAAATCCAGTCTGAGATTTATTCCACTCCAGCCTTGTGCCCAACCTTTATCCTCTCAGTACTTCTTAGTCTCTCCTCATCTGAGGACACAGATCTCAGTCAGGTCTGGTGCACAGAGCTGAACAAAAAGATGACACCTTGTCTCTTAAACAAGTCTACAAACGCAAATTAAATCTCACATTGTTACCAAAACCTTTTCTGTCTCTCTTTACATCCAGGCGACACGTCTCCCAGTCTGAGTCCAGTCTTCAGGGATGAAGGACGTTCGCCTGACCCAGTCTGTGTGCTGGACCTGCTGAGCAAAAACTATGAAGCTGAGAGGAACAACATCAGCACAGACACCCAGGAACAGGACAGAGACCTGAACCAGGATCCAAACAAGAACCAGGACCAGGGCAGGAATGGGTGATTTTCACTGACTGATTCAGATGCTAGAATATGTAAACATGTCGTGTTCTTTCGACTTGTTGTTGAAGTTTTGTAGTTTTGGACATTGACATTCAGTTTTTTGCTCTCAATATCAGTCCACACTGCTCAGCTGAAGGTTGTCCTGCAGCATTTTAGCTTACCTTAGTATTTACTTTAAGTATTTTTTAAATGCTCTGTTTGCTTAATATTCATCTTCACTAAATAGCTTTTTTCAAAGGAAATGTAATAACAGTTAATAGAAATGATATAGTCGAGTTAGTAGTCCCAGACCTAGTCTGATACCCTTGGAAAAAGAGAAGTTTCACCTTAAAAGGACCAGCTGCTGTTGTTTTTGACAAAGGTGACATTACAAATCCCACCCTGACTTGATTTTGAGTGGTAAGTGATAGAGAGGTGACATTAGTGAGGGTGGAGGTTTTCTAAAAGTTGAACTATTTTCAGCAGGGATGAGAACAGTGATCCACAACTCGATATCATCTGACATTAAATGATATGTTGCAGAGCTCAGAGCAACTGTGAGAGAAAGTCTGGAGCACATCCTCCACCCCTCCTCTCATCTCATCACAAGAAGCTTATACATTTTCTTTCTTTCTTTCTTTCTTTTTCCTTTCTTTTTCTTTCTTTCTTTCTTTCTTTCTTTCTTATTCTTTCCTTCTTTTCTTTCTTTCTATCTTTTTCTTCCTTTTCCTTTCTGTTTTTCTTTCTTTCTTTCTTTTTTTCTGTCTTTTTCTTTCTTTCTTTCTCTCTTTCTTTTTTCTCTTTTTTTCTTTCCTTCTTTTCTTTCTTTCTTTTTCTTCCTTTTCCTTTCTGTTTTTCTTTCTTTCTTTTTATTCTGTCTTTTTCTTTCTTTCTTTCTTTTTTCTTTCTTTTTCTTTCCTTCTTTTCTTTCTTTCTTTCTATCTTTTTCTTCCTTTTCCTTTCTGTTTTTCTTTCTTTCTTTTTTTTTCAGTTTTTTTTTCTTTCTTTCTCTCTTTCTTTCTTGTATTCCTTTCCTTTATTCTTTTTCTTTCTTCCTTTCCTTCTTAACTTTTTTTGTTTTTAAGTTATTTATCTTTTTTTATATAATTTTTTCTCCCCCTTTCTATCTTCCTTTTGTCTTTCTTTCTTCCTTTAGTCTTTCTCTCTGTTCTATTTGTTTTTAAATGGGCCAGTACATTGCTGTGGACGTATCGGTTTAGTGAGTCTAATCTGTCAAGAACATTTTTGATCAGAGTATTGATGACAGTTTAATCGTATAAATCAGGACGGCAGTATTTTTCCGTATTGATGGATTGTTCCAGCCTGAATTATCAGCTCAGACTGCTTCGAGCACACGAACAGGAACAGGAACACTGAACTGTATTAGTAAGTGTGAAACACAGACGCTGCCTGTCTAAAAAACTGTGTTAATGGACACAGACATTTAAAGAGCTTGAGAGAGGGGGGGTTAATGTGCAAACAATTAGCACAGAGGACCCCCCCCCCCCCCTTTTAGAGCCATTACACATGGTAAACAGCAGATCACAGACTGAACCCCCATCACTCATCAGACTGCTGACTTTTTATTTGAACACAGTTAAAGTCCTGACTCTAAACTGATTCATCACATGTAATTATATCAGGGAAAAGACAACAAGTTAAATTTAAACTCTGAATAACTGCAGAAACTCCCAAGCGGTATCGGTATCACATATCCGAGCGATGTGTCTCAGGATATTAACAATGTTGAGTTGGATATAAAATAGCTAAACATCTGTTTGTGTTTACAGACATGGCGGCTCGGCAGAGAGCATGCTGGGTGTGGACGAGCAGGAAGACAGGTCAGCTGTTTCCAGGAAGAGAGTGAGAGAGGGGCGCTCCAACACACGAGAGGTAACATCAGAAACAACAAGTACACAACAGTTACAACAACAACACATTAATTCAAACACATAATGAGAATACACATAGGCAGTGGGCAGTGTCGTCATGTTTTCCCTCTGACATGTTGCTGCTCTGTGATGGGACAGAGGTGGAGCTGGGGGTGAGGATCTCCACAAGTCATCCTGTAGGCGTGTTTTCTAACAACATGCACTCACACATCATTCAGCAGCAGTGCGTTATGCAACATCTGCAAGTCTCTGCACAGTTCATCCATAAAACAGCCAAGGAGTGACTCACATAATTTAACATCACACATATCTGTGACTCAGGCGTCCAGGTGTTGCAGGAGGAGAGAAAACAGGTAAACACAGAATATAACTTCATCACACTGTGTCACTGTGTGAACTTGTTTAAATCAGACAGACTTAGACTACACCTGGTTCAGGTTTACTCAGGTGTTTACTCACTAAAATGTCGCCAAGCTGAAAGTCAAAAAGAAACAAGAGGACAACTTTATCCTGACTGTCTCTATGTGTGTGTATGTGTGTGTGTGTGTGTGTGTTTGTAGGGGGAGGTGTAAATGTGGATGTGTGTGTTGTAATCTCAGAGACATTCCTGTGACAGATTTTTTCCAGGATTCCTCAGACCAGAAACAAGACACAACATAACATTACGACACTTAACTTGAGTCTCCACAACCCACACACATTTACCTGATCAACCGTCAGTAGCAGCTAAACGTGAGAGCATCAAAGACTCTGCAGCCTCTCTCTTTGTTTCAGTCGTGAGTCACATCCTCAGCCTGCAGCCTTTTGCAAATCTGCTTAAAACCCCTGAGAATTTCCTGACTTTATCCAGGTGAGCTGCATGTGGAGTTGAAGTCCTGAACCAGTCCCCCCTGATGATAAGGTGGCTTTTCCCCCAGGCTCTGGTTAGATATCTGTGTAGAGTTGGGGGCAGTCTTTACGTAGCATCAAGTAATATTCAAGCGCATTAACCTTGGCTGTCTGGATTATTTTTTGAGGTGATACATACATGTTTGAGTGAGAAGCACTGACTTGACACTCCTCTTCCTGCATGCTCTTCACAAGCCCTGCCCCCTCATCCCCCATCCAAACCAAATGGAGAATATTGAGTTTTGAGAGTGTGTCAGACAGATAATCTCCTGCTGTGAGGTGCATGTAAGAGACCTCTTTCCGGAAACATCAGGATCTAAAAGGTCCTTGAATTATCTCAAAACACAACGAGTTCATGAGCAGAGGATACTAGACAATGTGTGTTAGTGTGTGTGTGAGTTTTACAGTCAGTATTAACCCCTCCTCCAGCCCCCTACTGTGCAGCCCTGATCCCCCATCTGACGTCTGACATACATCCTGGACATTTCTAAACCTTATCAAACTAATCCACTTAGACACGACTTTCCTACCAATTTTATCAAGATATCATGAAAATCAGACGACACTATCAATTATTTTAAATATGACAGATAATGTGGATGATAATGTTAAATGAGCGAAATTGTAAGAAGGTTCCAGACAATAATAATTGTGACATTGGTTAGATGTGAATGATAATGTGAATCGTATATGAAGTACTGTATCGTGTTTTCATTTTTTCAGATTGAAATGATCATGTTAGTGAGCTGTAACTAAAATCAGTCACAAAAATAGTAAAAGATGTCTTTGGTCTGATAACTATAATGTGATCAAATATTTTCAGATAGAAATGGTAGTGTCATTTAAATGTACGATAATATAATTCATCAAGCTAAGTATATAAAAATGTCAGCTGTTTAGTTGATCATATAAGCAAGATGTGAATGTCAGTCACACATACAGTCTGTCATAATGTAAGTCAGATTTAAATTATGTCATTGAGACTTGTGTTAATCATATTTTTAGATATAAACGACAATGTCTCAAAGATAAGATATTTACATGTAAATTACTTTGTTCAAAAATATATATGTAGTAATGCTGTAATTGATTTTTGTTACAGAAGCTTCCATCTTGTGGAGATCTGACCCAGTTGTGCGTGTCACCCCCTCAGAGGAGGACCAGGTCTCTGGACGACAGGACAAACGACACTTTCATAACTGTGAGACACGCACTGACTGTCAACTACTAATAAAAGTGATAATAAGCCGTACTTTACTAAGTATTTAGATTAAAATGTTATCTGACACACTTAACATCGATTGAGTTTATAAAGATAATCTAAGATTAGTGTGTTAATGAAAGCTGCAGCAGGTCACATGACTCTCTGCTGCTGTGGATGTGAGAGAGGGAACCATTGGTGGAAATTACAATGATGGCAGCTCTAACAGTGACCTCTAGAGGCCTTAAAGAGAAAGTGTACCCTTAAATATGTGAGAAGGAGCAACACCTTTCTTTTACTTTTATTCAAGTTTACTAGACATGTAAAAAAAAAAAACTCAACACCTGCTTGAATTCTCAAAACCCTTTATCTCTTTAAACAAATAGCACTTTCTTTATCATTTTTACTCCTTTTTAGGGCCAAGTTAAAATTCAGAGGCATGAAATACAATAAAAATGTCAAATGAAGTCAAGCAGAAGAATTAACTCAGCTGCAAAGACAAATCTCTTTTTTTTTTATGAATTTGATGATTCTTGTAGTTACTGTTGTTTTGTTTTGCTTTTTGGCAGCCGGATTTATTAAACTTTAAAAAAGGTTGGATGGTCAAACTGGATGAAGGGGAGCAGGTACACAGCTAAATATCTTTTACATTAATCCATGTTTTTTTATCATCATTGTTTCTGAGATGACATCTCTTTGATTTATTCTGTTTCCTGCAGTGGAGGAAGTTTTGGTTCGTTCTGTCAACAAACACGCTGAGGTTTTACAGAGACTCATCAGCTGAGGAGGTGCGTACGGGGGATTTAAAAATAAATAAATAAAACTGAACACGTTTGAGTTTAATTCAAAATGTTGAAGCCTTTTCTCATTATCAGTTCTCAGATCTTGAAGGAGAAATTGAGCTGACAAAGTGTTTCAAAGTGTCTGAATCTGACGCTCAAAGAAAATACAGCTTCAAGATCCACGTAAGGGAAAATCTTTAACAACAAACATGAAATAATTTTGTGTTGTTTTCTGTTTTAAAACGTTAAAAAATACTTTATTTAAACAGAAAGTGAAACTGTTTTTAACTCACAGACTCTTCAGGGCGTCTTCACGCTGTCAGCCATGACAGAAGGGAGCCGCAAGAGCTGGATTCAGGCTCTGATGAGACATGTACATCAAGCAAACATACCTGATATCACCAGGTAAGGTGAAATTTGAGTATTTGTGGAAGAATATCAGGATAAAGAAGCAAAACTTGAATGAAAATAAAATATCCAGTAATTTTATTTTTGGTGCTTTTATGATTTATTGTTGATAAACTCACCTCTCTCATGCTGAACAGTTCATTTGGACCCCTGATGTCACCCGAGCTCCTCCATGAACCAGACCTGACTCTGGACTCCTCTTCAGAGGGAGACACTCAGATTAAACACGTCAGTGTGGCGCAGAGACGAAGAGAAGGACGATACAGGACCTTAGACTGGGCTGGGTTCAGGTCTCAGACTGAACCTGGAAACTTGAGCTCTGAGGAGAGAAGGAGGAGGAGGAAGGAGGAAAGGAGGAAGAGGTATGAGAGCGTGCTGGGCCTGTCCATGAGTCCAGACTCCCAGCAGAAGACAGAGGAGGTGGAGGAGTGGTGGAGGAAGGTGGAGACGAGTTTCTTCAGACCGGAGAACAGTGTTCCTGTTTTTACTGAGAGCAGAGATTCTGAGGAGCAGCTGGACCAGTACCGGACCAAGGTGAGAGACACAAACAGCAGCTTTTCCTGCAAGAAGCTCTGAGTTCCCCCTGAAGGAAAAACTCTGCCAGGTCAACTTTTTTAATCTTTTAATCAAATTCTTCAGGTGGAGGATCTGACAGCGCGCCTCAAGGAGTCAGAGCATCTCAGACTGAAGCTTGAGGATCGTCTAAGAGCAGAAACCAATCAGCAGGTCTGACACGTTTCAGCTCTGATATTTGAGTCAGACTCTGTTTAACCTTTTGGAGACGATTTAACTTTTTTCCTCCATCCTCAGCTGGACGTTTTTCTGAGCTCAGATCCACAAGAACAACCATCAAGTTTCCAAACAGAGACTCTAAAAGAGACTAGAGAGAGCTCACCTCAGCAGAAACCCCCTCTCTTGACGCCGAGCATCTTACTGCTTGACTCAGATGGAAACCTGAGGGACCTGCTTCACACAGGCACCTTACCCTCATCATCTTCATCACCACGCACAGAGGGGTGGACTTCAGAGACTCACACAAGCCACGATGAGGTCCTCAGCTCAGACATAATAATGGATCACACAGAGTCTATTTTGTTGATCACTGATCAGTCTGCAGCAACCGATGACTCTTCTCTGAGCGCCTGTGTGGAGCAGCACCTCCCTCCAGACCAGGAGGTGTTAAGGAGGCTTACGCAGGAGGTGCAGCTGCTCGTCAGCCAGAAGGAGGCACTAAACCAGAGGAACCAGGAGCTGCTTCATCAGCTGACAGAGGCCAACTATGAGATTGAGCAACTGAGAGCGGAGCGATGCAGGAGGCCCACTGAAATCCAACACCTCCATGTTGAAGAGCCCCGACACCGCCATGATGAAGTATCTGGACAACTCCATGATGAAGTACCCGGACACAACCTTAAAGAGGAGGAGGAGGATGAAGATGTCAGGGTGGGGGACTTGCAGGCTGGACTAATTCAGAGGAACCAGGAGCTGTTGGAGGCTCAGAGTCTGATCTCCTCCCTCGTGGAGAGTCTGAGGGAGACGGAGGAGCTGCTGGAGGTGAGCGATGCTGCAGAAAAAGAAGAGGAGGAACACCACCCTGAATGTTCGGAGGGATCCGAGGTGAAGCTGTTGGAGCTGGATACACTGCAACCGATGGAGAATGGTGAGCAGGAGGAGGAGGAACTTCACAGTCAATCACCTGCAGAGGCGGAGTCTGATGTCAGGGGGCGGAGCGACAGAGATGGAGAGAGCAGCAGAGTTGTAGTCCCTGTTGAGGAAAAGGTCTCTAAGATGATTGAGGATATGACAAAGAGGATGAAGGCTGTGGAGAAACTCCTGGAGGTGATGGAGGAGGTGGATGTTGGGCTCAGTGCGGCTGATGATGAGGAGGAGGAGGAGGTGGAGGCGACAGGGAAGAGTCTGCTGAAAATGGAGGAGGAGTTTTGGAGATCTGTGCTCAACAAACTGGAGTCAAATCACTCCAAACACCAGGAGGAGGAAGAGCTTCTCAGGGAGGTGACGGAGCAGATGATGGTGGAGAAACAGGTGCTGCTTTTAGGGCTCAGTCTAATTCCTGAAATACATGAAAGCAAAGATGGTCTGATGGACATGAATTTCATCTGTAAGGGAAAAGGCAGCTGTAGTTTTGACATCAAACATTTCAGAGACGTCACACAGATGAAACTGTTTTTGTTGAACCTTGTTGCCTCCTCCATCAGCTCTTCTGTCAGCTCCTCCACCCTGGACAGACTGGATCAGCTGGTCTCCAGACTCTCAGGCTCTCAGCTTTCAGATTCTCTCTGGTTAAGTCTGATTGTCTCTGCAGCCTCTGAAGCTCTAACCTGTGTTTGTTTCAATCGTCTTCAGTGGAAGTTTGAGAGGAAATTCAAAGAAAACGAGCAGACTCCGCCCACTTCTTCTTCTCTGTGTTCAAACTGTTTTGAATTGACTAAAGAAAACCAGGAGCTGAGAGACAAACTGTTCAACACAGAAGAAGAAGAGCCATCATCACCGGTGAGGGAGCAGATGGACTCGAGCTGTCAGACAGAGGAGGACACTGAGGTTGCATATAATCACTTTACGGAGGGAAATGATGATCAGACAGGAGAGGAGAAGGAGGATGAAGAAGAAGAGGAGAGGATGGAGGAGGACACAGACTCAAGGAAAAAAGAACAGTCCACTAAAACAACCGCAGAGGAGCTGTTGCTGCTGAGGGGACGGGTGAAGGAGCTGGAGGAGCAGCTGTTTGTTATGAGAGAGGGGTTTGATGGGAAACTGAGTTCAGTTCAGAGGCAACATGACAGAGAGATGGAGAAACTAAAGGTGAGAGCGGCAAAGAGATTTTACAGGAGCGTATGACAGACACCAAAGAGAAAAGACTTGATCTGTTTGTTTTAAATAAAACAAATTTCAGAATTACAAGATCGTTTTTGTAAATAAGAAATTCTGCCCAGTTTTTCTGAATTAATGTCTCTTTATCCCTACAATTACAAAGAAACTTAGGTTTGGTTCACATTCAAGCCTTTCAGTTTTATTACAATAGTGCCATGATATTTACTCACAAGCTCTTTGAGGTTCGATATGTTACAGAGAGGGTTTCTTTTGCTCCCTCAGACCACCTGTGGACGGGGCTTGGCCTCTATGGAGGAGTCTCATCTGAAGGTAGTCGAGGAGCTGCAGCGTCGACACCAACATGAGGTGGAGCGCCTCCTGCTGGAGAGAGACAGACTACTGGAGGAGGAGAGTGCTGCGACTGCGATCGGTAATGAGGAGCTTGTGTTAAACATTGTACTTTATGAAATTATTCTATAAAACCCAACATAATTTCACACTCTGGCAAATTCTAGTAGTATTTAAATGTTAAGCAGGTATATGTGTGTATGCTTGACACATTCAGCTCGTGAGCTTGTTTGCTCTTTGTCATGAATTTTATTACTTTTCTACTGTGTGCGTTTATTTCACCTGTGTTTTTCTGTCAGCCATCGAGGCGATAAAAAACGCTCACCGTGTGGAACTGCAGGAGGAGCAGAGGAGGAGTAAATGTGAGTGCAGCTCAGGAAACACTCACCTGGAAGCTGTTTACAGACGACACAGGTGAACATCATTCATCACTGACCGGAGATATAACACTGTCGTATTGTTGGTGTAGAAAAGTCTTAACTCTGTGTGTTTGTGCATGTGCAGAGAGGAGCTGGCCTCCTCTCAGAGGGAGCTTCAGGTGCTCTCTCAGCAGTTCTCCCTCAGGTGTTTGGAGGTTGGCCATCTTGTTCAGGCCTTGGAGGCAGAGAGGAAGGCTCTAAGTGTGTGTCAGCAGGAGAACCAGCACCTGAGGACTAGGAACCAGGTGAGACACATACACAGAAACACATATTTTTATGATTACGGGATATTTTAGGTTTATAACTCCGATTAGTTTGTGTGTAGACTCATGGTGTTCTTTTGACTTGTTTAGGAGTTAAGTGCTCACCTGGCTGCAGAAATCACCAGGCTGTGCTCTCAGGCGAAGCAGGACGACCTGCTGGTCTGTCAAAGGATGGATGTATATGAGATGGAGGTAAAGTTTCCTGCCTGGGTGGAGGAAAAATACAACAGAAATATTTAGTTTTCAGTCAGTGCTTTAAGTTGAGTATCCTGTCCACTGTCCCAAATTTTCTCCTGTTTTCTTTCATTGTTCCTTTATTTAACTTATCTTAAAATAAGAAGCTGATTATTTGTATTAATTTAGATCACTCTGAGAGTGAAGGAGTCTGAAGTTCAGAGTCTGAAACAGGAGACCACATCTCTGAAGGATGAACTGCAGACTGCACAGAGGGTGAGATACATGATGTCAAACCTTGGAATTCCAAGAGCAATAAAACAACTTGAGTCAGAGGTAGACCAACAACTCCTTTAATTTTCTTGTTAAATACTTATAATTATTACCTTACAGGAAAAGAGGAATGCCACAAAGAAATACAAAGAGATGTTCACGGAGCTCAATGTCCTGAGAGCCAGAGCTGAGCAAGAGACGGATGAACTGAGAGAGAACCTCAGGCTGGCTCACCGAGCTCTGGACCAGTCCTGAAAAATAACATATAATTGTACTTAAATGATTTCACCTTTTAAAAAAATATTTGAAGAATATCACCTCCTTTGTTTGGAAATACAGAAATGTTCATAAAACAACCACACTTTAGATATTTATGTTTGTCTGCTATCATTTATCTGTTAGATATTTCCAAAACACTCATGTACATTTTTATTTTATTTATAAACTCTTATAATAAAAGTGTTTTATATACACAACCATTTAGTAACTGTAATAATTATATATATGTGTGTGTATCATCATCATTTCATCCTGCAGAACTGTTTTTATGAATTAGTAAAATCAGTGTATTACTACTAGTATAGTTTTTTAGAAAAAAAAACTGTACATTTATTTCAACCTCATTTTTATTCAAATAAATAATGTAAACTGGAATTAAAATGCATTTGAAATCTCCCCTGTCCTATTTTGTGATGCTCTGGGTCACCAAGTGTATATAATCTTGCTTGATTTTATTGTATTTATGATGACACTTACATAGGTCCTATGAAATTGTTGTTCTTTTCGGTCAAGGACATTCTTTATATTTAAATGCATGAAAATGGATTGTTATAGATATTTTATGGTTAAAAAGAGAGTACTGTACATTGATTTAATTGTAAATGTTATAAAGTAAATGCTGAACATCAAGAAAAACAACTTGAAACACCAAAAATTGCATTTATTAGCTGTCCCCGCTTTCCTGAACTGCATTCAACCATAAAATATAATTGATACCTTTTAGAAATGTAATTATTTTACATTGTAGTCAAGCTTGGCTCTCATCCATGGTTGAATTTCCTTTTTCGTAAATTCTATTATATTAATAACTAATTTAATTATAGAGAAAATCGGAACTGTGTCCCTTAAGTTTTCACACAGGACTGTTTTCTCAGCACTTCTTCAGAAAGCTTGGACAATTCTACGAATCAAAATTTAGAAATAAAGTTTAACCATTTCTGTTTCCTCAAGACCATGAAAAGAGCACCAGTTAGTTTTCTTATATTGTTTTCTTTATATTTCACGATATCGTTGTTAAAACAGAGACGGTCGCTCTTTACTTTTGCTACTTTTCTTATTTTTAGACCTTAGTTTTTCTTTGGTGAGCATGCTCAGTGTTGAGCTAATAGCATGGACGCCATGTTGTTTACGTTATATTTCATCTCTATTGAAACTCTGAGCGTCATACAGGTACCAACAACAAGGCTGAAACACAGAGACAGGAATAAACGGAATTCAGTCTGCAAAACGTTTTCCTACGTTTCTTAAGATTTGTATTAAAGGTCGGGTAAGTTTGTGGTCATCTAAACGCGTTTTAGTTTAAACATTTTTGTACAAACTTTTAATTTTATGGATTTAGCTGCTGTTGCTGCTGTTTGATGTGATTTAATGACTTAATATCACGATAGATGCCAAATTCAGTGCCATACATTGGTACTATAGTATGATTAAAAAATATTATACCATAAATAAAGCGATGTACACAATTTTCAATATTTTTTCATAAAGTGTAGAAATTGTTAAGCAGCCATTTTGCAGCTCTTATTTTGAAGGCAGCCGTTCTCTTCCGGTGTCATGCAGGTGTTACGGTGTGTTTTGACGCTGAAGAAGAGGAAGGTGTCCATGATGTTAACTTTAATAAAGCAGCAGTGATCTCCTCTTTTTCTGACATGATTTTCTCTTCAAGTTTTGTTCACTTTGTTCCTGTCGGATGGACCGAGCGTAGCGAGCCAACGTTCGCCAGTCAGCTGGCATGAGCTCGCGCTGCTGCTGTTTACATGCAGTAATGATGAAAATGATGATGATGATGATGAAGATGGAGAGGTGTGTTAGCTAACCCAGCTACAGACCTGTGACAGGGGCAGAGTCATCGTCTCACACGCTCTGTGAGGACCATCAGACCCGGAGCAGACTCAGGGTGAGCTAACGCTACCTACCTGCTAACTGTAGACCCTAAACCCGGGTTCAACCGCTCTGACTCCAAATGGGAGTTGGCATCAGTGTGTCAGGCAGGTTAGATTACCTGATTACGGGCCTACCTGTTCAATTTCGGTGTTGGAAACTCCTGCCTGCCGTCCTGACCTCAGGTTACATTAACAGTAATACACACACTGTCGGTGTCAGATTTCTTGATTATTTTATGATTGATTGTTACTTTTATTGTCAAGATTACATAGATTTTAATAAGAATATATTTAAAATACATTTTGTTAATGAAAACTGTTCACAGTCTTAAAGATTTATCCACATCCCGATGTATTCTGAACAGGGGTGTGTATAGAGATAGATCCAGGGGTGGTATGGACCCCTCTGTAAACTGGCCACCTCCGGTGCTGCCTTGTAATCCCAAACCACAGTTGGTTAATTTCTTTGTCAGAGAGTGGACTAATTTAAAGTCAGACTTTTGAGTCAATGCTTATCTGTTTGGACAGTGTGGCCATTTCACTCACATTTGAGACTAAAAATAGATGTGTGCGAATTGTTAAGTGTATAGGGGCACATGTGCACATAAAAAAAATATCAGCCAGGGCAACAAATGTTTTTTCATGGTGAAGTGAGCTTTAGGTTGGATATTCAGTAGACAGTCAATGCAGAGCTACAGGTGTCTTCTCACTCTCCATAACCAGGAATAGCAACAGCAGCGCAGTTAAATCTACTCGGAACCCTTGCTGTCAACATCAGGTGTTGAATAAGGGACCATCAATAAATTACCGGTTGATGTTCTTGGAAAAAGGCTGTTTTTCTTCAATAGCTTCCATGTTATGTGACCAATTGACCTAAAATTGATTTCAAATAATAAGTTCCAACAGTAAGACACACCTCTTTATTTCCCTGATTTGTCCTCTAAATTTTTTTTTAGATTTAAAGGCAAATTTTGAGCTTTTTTTTTCAATAGCTCCCATGTCATGTGACCAAAAGAGATAAAAATTATTTCAAATAATAGTTCTTATGTCAACCAATAAGACAAACATTATTTGATAAATTTTCATTGCGCCCCTAAAGTTCCTTGTGTGCTCCTTACTTTTTCAACTTAGGAGCACATGTGCTCCTTGTGAAAAAAGTTAGTGTCAAGCCCTGTGGACAGAAAGTTGTTCCTTTTTTTTAGTCACTACTTATCTGTTTGGATGATTGATTATTGGTCTCATTGACCACAGATTATTGGTATCACTATCAACCCTTTAAAACCAGTATCATTCAACCCCTGATGTGTATAAAATTTTAATGTTCATGCAAAAATTACTGTTATAATGAATTAATTATTATTTTTTACAAATTAAAAAAAAAAATCCTGACATCTGTTTTATGTTTAGGCCATTGGCTGCTTAAAAACTGATATCACCATTCTTCATATAGTCAGTTGACTGACCTGAGAAAAAATGATGTTATTCCACAGTATCAAGATGAAAGTATTTTTGAACTTCAGCTTTAGACTTCATTTAAGAACATGGTAGTTTAGACTTCACTTGTGAATTCATGTAAAAGTTGAATTTTCATTGTGTCAGGCTTGTTTGTGTGTAATTGTCTCTTATTTGCAGTAATTAAACAGGAATGATGAACAGCTGTCAGTAATGTCATCTGTTGTGTGTCCTGCAGTGATGGACGTGTCCCCTCAGGACTCATCTCTCCTGGTCATGGACCTATCTAAGGGTTTCTCTGTCCCCAGCCTCACTCCCAGACAAGCTGAAGCCAAGAAACCTGAGTGGTACCACCGCCGCCCCTCCTCTGAGATCGGCCCCTCTTACAGATCAAGACCCTCGTCCTCTTACAGCTCCCTGGATCCGAGTCCACCTGTCCTCTGTGGGGATATGGATCAGAGCCCTGAGTCTCTGGGGGACTACATGAACTCATCGCTTCCCCCTAGACTTGATCTGTACAGAGACGGAGTCCACAGTGGCCTGTGGCATCCAGGTTTCTACAGACCAGACCAGACTGGGGGTCCAGGTCCTGAGAGCAGCGGGGGTGAGGAGAGCGACAGTGGCTCAGATGTGATCTTCCTGGTGTCTTCGTCCAAAGAGCCTCTGCTCTGTAGTCCTTTTATTCAGGACGGCGTAAGACACATTGTGGAGCCACTGTCCCCTGCCGTGTCCTCACTGGATGAGGGGCGAGGCTGCTGCCACCTCCCCCAGCCTCTCAGCTCCCCGAGTCCTGACAGCTCATACTCTGATGAGTCCTCGGACAGCTCGGTGGATATCCCCGTCCATCACGCACGGCCTGTCGTCCTCCTGTCAGATCTCAGTACTGTGTTCAGGAACCCACCAGAGTCTACAGGGGACATCTCCAGTGAGGACAGCGACGTGATCGAGGTTTCAATCACCAATGAAAAGAAGAAGAAGAAGTCTGTTTGTAAGGAGAAAGAGACTGGGGACACTTCACACAGAAAGGTGAGACGCAGCTCCAGGACTAGGAAGTCCATCTCTGACCTGTCTGCATCTCCAGGCAGCACCGGGAGGAGTGTCCTAAGGAGACGAGCTAAGAACGACGCCGTTGGAATCTACAACGAAAGTGGAGACTCGTATGACCTGATGGGATTCGCTGAGAGATTGTCCAGCTCTGAAGCAGACGAGTCACTTTCACAGCAGAACGAGTCGCAGACACAGAGCTTGAACTCTGGCGAGTCCGAGACAGACACGAAAACAAAGAGGACATCAGTACAGAGAGAGACCCCGCCTTCTCCTCAGAGAGTGACTAACAGTGTCAGTCGTAAACGAAAGAAACCACAAACTGCAGTCACCACTCAAGAGTTAAGAAGAAAGAAGCAGAAACAGAAAAGCAAAATTAAACCCGAACCCCCAAACAGCCAAGCAGCAAATAAAAAGCCACCTCTGAGGAGACGGAGGCGGAAATGTCGCTCGAAGAAGACGACAGCATCGACCCGGTTTCCTCCCGCTGAGCCTGAAATCAAACTCAGGTGTATCAGTGTCAAAGAGGAGAAGAAGAAGGAGAAGAAGTCTGGGTCTTTCTATCCCTTCGTCCGAGTAGAACTGGGTAGGTGCTCTGTCATCAACTACCAGGAGGAAGTGGACACCATAAGGAGCAGTAGGGAAGGACAGGGACAGACCGGAACCAGGTCTTCGCCTGGGTTCATCCCAAACTCGTCGTGTTTCCAGCTTGGTCGGTCTGGATTGGAGAGCCAGGCTCAGACCACACTCAGGTGCTGCCTGTGTGGAGAGACTGCCAATGCCATAAGCCTCGGAGACCTCCATGGGCCGTATCTCTCTGCTGCCCCATCTGTGGACTATCAAGACCAGGACCAGGACTTGAGGACTGCGCAAATGCAGGATCTACATGAACCGACTGACAGTGGTTCAGTAAAGTCCTCTGATGGTCTTTCCTGTTCTGCTGTCCGATCCTCTCAGGTGTTTCCTCACCTGGACGAGTGCTGGATTCATGAGGACTGCGGGATCTGGTCTGCTGGGATCTACCTGGTTAAGGGGAAGCTGTATGGTCTGTGGGAGGCAGCTGAGCTCGCTCAGAGAACTGTGAGTTACATAGAAAAGATCAAATTGGAATCAGTGATTTATTTGATCTTGTTGCTCTCTGCCTCTTGTCTATTTTAGTTTGACACATGCACTGCAAGTTATGAGAGTGAGGCCTTTTAGCATGTCCCACCTGTTCAATTATTAGCTGAAGTGTAACAAATATGTTACATAGGAGCCTTCTCATACCACAGTTCAAAACAGTTCTTCCTTCATAAAAAAGTGCTGCTTTTAAAGGGATATTCCGGCGTAAAGTTAAGTTAGGGTCAAAAACACTGTAACACCCCGTCAAGAGATGAATGTTGACGACCGCTTGCTTCTCTAGTTATACCAACCTTAGTAACAACCGCACGATAGCAATGCACAGAGCCACACGCTCAACCAAAACGCCACTGTATAGCCACCAATAGTACTCAGAACAGCACCTAACTTCATCAACAGTTCATATAGGGTCCCAGCCACAACACTAGCTACCAAACATCTTTTTAACTTTGACTAATTTCTTTAGCAAAGAGGTTAAACACAACTCACCCACTCTCCTCCAGCAGCCACTTGTTTCTATGGAGACCTTTGGGCGAGTCCATCGACTGCAGAGGGGTGACGCAGCTCGAGGAAGAATGTTTATGATTTTGACTTTAACATTTCCTTGAAGTAATAATCACCATATTAATCATTTTGCACTGCAGACACGGTAGTTCTTCTGCCTAAGTGTCTCGGTTTGCTTGAATTTCCATGAAGAAATGATCATAAATGTTCTTCCTTGAGTTGCGTAACCCCGCAGCAGTCCGTAATGGATTGACCTGAGGTCTCGCTACAAACAAGCGGCTGCTGGAGAGAGTGGGTGAGTTGTATTTAGTCTCTTTGCTAAAGAAATCAGGCAAAGCTAAAAAGAACGTGGCTAGTGCTATGGCTGGGACCCTATATGTACTGTTGATGAAGTTAGGTGCTGTTCTGAGCATTATTTGTGGCTATAGAATGGCTTTTTGGTCATTACTAAAGTTGGTATAACTAGAGGAGCAAGCAGTCGGCAACATTCATCTCTTGACAGGGTGTCCAGATCGGTGTTATGGTGTGGGTTCTAACAGACCCCTTCATGGCACCTTCCCCACCACGGGTACAGGGTCATTCTGAGGAAAACACCGGCCCCTGACTCCATGTTTATTTCTGTGTTCAGGTGTGTTCAGCCTGCAGACAGGCAGGCGCAATTATGGGATGTTTTCAGAAGAGCTGTCCATCAAACTATCACTACAGATGTGCCATCCAGTCAGGTACAGCTTTCAAACTCAGTTAATTATGAGCCTGTTATTACATAGTCTAGTGTTTTATTCTGTCTATAGATGTTATTTAAGAGATGACCCTACAGTTTTAATCTTAATCCAAGATAATCTTGACTTAGTTTTCAAACAAACTGCTCCTCCTCAACAGATTTTAAAACTTTTATTTCTCTGTGTCTGTGTGCATTCAGGTTGTGTGTTAAACGAAGAAAACTTCTCCATCCTCTGTCCAGAGCATAAGGTATGAACTAATGTGAACTGTGAGGCACTCAGCAGCCAGCAGGGGGCGCTGCTGTACCCTCTGATACATCATTCTGCGACACTGCAATTTGTGTGAGGAAACACAGACAAATAACAGGAATGACAATCCTCTCCCTGAAAAAAGCAGTAGAAAAGTTTTTATTTTCTGAAAGTTTTATGTTACTTCAATAAAACATGATAATATATGATAAAAGATGATACAATAGGATAAATGATAATATAGCTTATGACTAAATAATTAAAAAAAATTTTAAAATAAAATGTGTTCAATGGAAAAATAATATTAAGTCAATGTAATAATCAAGTTATTATAACAGTCAAACAATGTTGTATTAATCACATGTTATTCCTTTTTTGCTGTTTAAAAAAATTCTACTTACTTCAAGAATATTATACTTTTATTAGGGTCTACTGATAACCGTATACATTTTCCTTTCTGCAAATCAAAACAGTCATCTAGATTTTATTTAAATTGCTTTCTCTGTGTTTATTTTTAACAGAATAAATCGTTCACCCGAGCGGACAAACGACACAGGAGATGACACAGATTGGACACGGGAACAAGGTATGCTTTTTTTGGTTGTATATTGTATCATATATTTGTATTTTATCCTGATAATCATTGGAGTACTGTAAGGTTAGACAGTGGTTATATGGAACAAAAGCCCCTCAGGTTGAACAAGACCCCTCTGCTTCATGTGTGGGGCTTGCACATAACTGCATCAATGACTACATTAATGGACTAAAGTATTGGCACCTCTGAAATTTTTCCAGAAAATATTTTGGCCAGTTTTTTGAGTTTTGTGTGAAACCATGCCAATTTTTGCTTTTTTTCTTAAGTCAATTTTTGTGTTATTCCAATGTACGTAGAGGAAATACATGTGTGTTTAACAAAAACATTTGTAATTGCAACAATTTCTGGGAAAAAAATTCCTGGAAAATTTTCAGGGGTGCCTGTACCTTTGTCCATTACTTTACATATACACTGTAACCTTCAATAAATCAACCATCAACAGAAATATGAAAATAACAGATAAGTAGTAGAAATGACTTGAGATGCTGATAAATAAAGGTGTGGATAACCGTTGATTGGAGCTTATCAGCTTTAATATGTCATTTTAATGAAAGAAATGAACCATCAGAAATTGAAATAAAGTATAAATATAACTTTTAGTAAAGGTAAAAGTTAGTTGAACTAGAAAAAAAACTTAACACCAGACTGTAATAAATCAAATGTATGTTCTGAATCCCTGTTTACTTCCTCTTCTTTAAATAAATATTTTTTCCTCCCCAGAATGATCGACAGATCTGCTCAGGGTTCGACTAGTTCTGCCTGACTTCACCTCTGCTGTTTGTTACACTGACTAGTGCATTTGTGTGTATGTATGTATGGGTGTGTGTGTGTGTGTTATTTCCCTTATCGTCGTTGTCGTTATTATATTGATCATAATAATATTAGAATTTAAGTTTTTGTTGTTTTTAAAAAAATGTCTTATATAAGCTAATGATTTTATTTCTACAGTTTTTGTACTTTTCTATCACTGTTAGAACTGCAGTCATCACATACACACCCACACAATACACACATTTATTTTCAGCAAGCTGCTTGTTTGCACTTTATGATATAATTTGATGCCTATTTATGTCCATTTATAGACTTTTTCTGACCTTTTTTACTAAATGTATTTAAATTTATTGTTAAGCTACATTAAGCAAATGAAATATAAATATATAATTGTGTTTAATTCCTGTTAGAACCACATTTTAGATCTATGAAAGAGACCATCTTCTTATAGTGAATATCCACTCTTAACATTTATTTATTTATGACAGCTAAGATTATTTTATTGTCACATAAAGTAAAAAACATCCACAAACACATTAACCTGTCTGACAAATAAAATATGCAAACCTGTCCTAATCAGCTGGAAAATGTTTGTTCGTGTAAATTTAAAGGGTCAATCCAACTAAACCATAAAATAACCCCTTCAGGTGTGTGACTACAATTATAGTAATCTGATGCGAAGAACTGGAATGTGTCATTGAAGTCCCACTCCGATTGTTTTTCTTGTTACGATTCAGTGTTCTCAGTGGTCTTTAAATTGTGAGTTTTTAGCCCAAATCACATTACCTGTGTCATTTTTAAGTGCTTTTCAATAGCTCTTTAGCAATTCGTCTCTGAGTCGTGTGCACACTTCTCTTCACACTAGCAAGTAGCCTAACATTGTAGTAGATCTGGCAGGTCATGTAGGAGCTACTCAGCGCTGAGACACTAATGTCTTTGGGGGGAAGATGTAAGCTAAAATCATAATTAGCCTTCTTATGAGTATTGCAATCTGCTACCGCACACATTTGTTCTGCCATCATCTTCTCTACTTCTCAGAGATTGGATTTGTGTCGCAGAAAAACCCACTGTGTCTGAACCTCCCGTTTGGGTCTGTAAGAAGTTCACAGTGATTTGAATGAAGAAATACTCAGAAATGCAAATTTTCTTTTAGTTTTCTCATGATATGTCCTCTAGCATCAGAGAAATGCCATATGAACATGTAGACAACAAGAAAAAACATGATTTTCATCAGGGTGGGACTTTAAGAAGACAGAGAGAGGGTGTAAAGTCTGTTTTTGGTATTTATGTGGAATTACCCTTTAATAACATACATATACAGTATGTTTAATATATTTATGTTTTCTCATGTTCTGTGTGGATCTACCATTAAAACTCTAATTTTGTTTTTAATCTGACTGAACAGACATTTAAAGAGGGAGCTGTTCATCTTTTATTTAAATGTTTAAATAATCAGATTCTGATTTGATGAGGGAATACGGAGTTGATAAATGTTTTCTATTAAAACAGAAAAAAATAAAATGTACTCTGTGTTTTTTTCTTGCTGTCCTCATTTTTCACCTGGATGAATTAGGTTACAAATTTTTCTGATAATGTTTTTTTTGAGCAGCAAGTTTCTGAGCTTGCAGCAGTTAAAGCCAAGCTTGTCTCAGCCCAGTTCTGGTCTGACAGCTTTCTTTACAAAGAGACCAAACTGGGTAAATACACTCATAGAGCCCCAACTGAAAACTCTGAACTATCCCTTTAAAGTCAGTACTTTCAAGGGGAGCCTGATTTGGACTTACAGTCTCTCTGAATCAGTCGCCATGGTTACACAATATTTTCATCATCATTAACAGTCGGCCATGTTGACCCATGACAGCGTGATGAAGCTGTTTCTCACCTCTCTGCTCTCACATGCTGATCGTGGACTGAGAGCTAATGATGCTGTTACCATGGCAACAGCAGCCCACACAGCAGGTACGTGTGTGTGTACTACAGTGTGGAATAAAATTATGGTGACATAATGATTGATCAGTACAGTGATGAGTATTGTAGGTAATGCATTATAGACAAATTACTGTAGTGTAGTGTGTTTTAATTTGAAAATGGAGGAGGCCTGAAATTCTGACTTTTACTGCAGCCAGTCAGTAGGGGGAGCTCTTGATCTTCTGTCTTCACTGTCAGGGAGGACTCATTATGTCCATTTCATTATACTGTCAGTAAGCTGCATGCAGCAGGGCTTCCAGCTAATGTCAGCATCAAAGACAGGGTCTGTGTTAACACGGTGGGGGATTAGCTTTAGCTGCTCTGCTGAGACTAACACAATAAAAGAAAAAAAAAAGAAAAAGATAAGAACATTAACTTTTTATCTTTTTGTTCACATTTTTATGGACTAATTTTATGGGGAAGAATTGATAAAGACTGATTGACCCTCTAATTTCCAATCTAAGAGAGGATATTTTTAATTCCTGTTTTGAATAAATGAGAACTTACAGCCTCAAAAATGTGTTTTTTTTCCTGTAGAAACAGTAGCCCTAGTAAACAGTTTGTCCTTCTGCTTGTGCTTTATGATATTTTTATCACTCAGCCTGCAGACTCTGCGCTCTGAGGTTTCTCAGCTTCAGGGTCAGTTTGAGTTTATTGGAGCAGAATCATGTGACCAACATTTGGCACGCAGATCTCAGCTGGTTTCACTGTTTGTAAGAATACATTAAAACAGAATACTAAATGTAAGTAAAGGGTGATCTTCATGCTTTAAATCTGCAATTGAGTCAAAAACAGGACACTCAGAGTCCATTTGTAATTTATTTATTTTTTATCTTTAGGGAACTGTATGAAAATAAAAGCACTTCAGACATCCTCTTTGATGAAACAAATACTACTGGCTATGTGGAGGAGCTATAGTATGTAATCTGTTGTGGTCTCTTGAGTGTCTCTGGGACATTCTAATTTTTAAGAGGATTTCCTCACTGTGTGCTTTTCTTCAGAGTTTTGTGATTTAAAACTGTGATGCTAACATCATTGTCTGCATCTTTCAAGTCTGTCAGGAGAATAACACCGAAAGGTGCTGCCACATGCAAGCAGCTCTCACTTGCAAATGTAACACAAGGGATGTGTGTTCAGTATTGAACAGTAAGAATATGTGCCTATGTACAACGGAGTATTAGGGCCACATTACGAAAAAAAAAAAAAAAAATTAAGACTTTGAGATTAAAGTTGTTAACTTGCAAGAATAAAGTCATAATAAAGTAATTACCCATGAGAATAAAGTTGTAATTGAATCATTACTTATGAGAATAAGTAATTACTTTATTACAATTTTTCTCATTAGTAATGACTTTATTCTCATACATTAACGACTTTAATCTCGAAGTCTACATTTTTCTTTTCTTAATGTGGCCCCAATACTCCGTCGTACCTATCTGTCTGATCTGATGCTTGAAATCAAGACTGCACCTCTCACATGAAAAAAAAACAAAAACATTTTCAGTCCTTTCTTAAACATTTAAAATTTGTCTAAGTAGATCTTTGCAGTGATGTGAATAATAATAAACAGAGGAGATCGTGATACCAACAGTCTAACATTGGTAAGACACAGCAGAGTGTCATATACTAAATTAATCTACATAGCACATGCAGTTTAAAACATCTATAACTTTACCTTCCTATGAACTATCAGTCATGAACTGCCCTTAACATTAAGCTACTCATCAGAACAGCTACAGTTCCTAAGTTGATACATTAAACCTAAAATAACCACATCTTTATTTTAAAAAGGAAAACAGAGACATTTATAATCCTCTTGACTTCTTTATTAGCAAATTTTCACAACAGAGACTTTATTTCAGGCATGCTTCAGAAAAACACAAAACAGAGCCACTCACTTTGAACTTTTTTCCCACAAATCATAAAAACTTTTTGGAATTTTTTACATTCCTTCATCAAGTCTCACAATTCAGGGTTTCACTTTAATGTCTATTCATTTTTTTTAAATAAAAGGACAATAAATGGAAAATTGGGAGAGCAGGTTATATCAACCAGGACACTTAAAATATATTAAAATGAGCGTTGTGTTGAGCATATATTTCATGTTTTTTGGGAGAAAGTCTTAATGTATCCCTGTTATTCATCTGAACAGTTAAATATAGGGTACACTTCATTTTAAGCCATCAACCATGCAAATTGAATTAAGTGTTATCCATTACAATATTGTATCTTTTCTTTTCGTCACATCATAAAGTCTCAAAGTCAATGTCTTACAGTCATTCTTAGTTTATGCTTCAGTTTCCCTCATAGTCTCCCATGAAACACTGCTGAACATGAGGAGGGTTCACCAGCTTGTTTGCTACTTTACAGCCTCTTCAAGCATCATTGAGCAACATGGAAAACACATTTAAGAGAAATAAAATAGCTAACAACATCTGTTATGAAGATTTACAACAACAAAATATAAGTCAATGAAAAGTCACCTATTTGTACAGAAACTGAAATCATGACAAAAAATAATAAATTTCAACTTTACAGACAAAGATCATGAATATTCATATTTGATAATTAAATAATTTAAGATCAGTTTTAATAAAGTGTAAAAAAAAACACTTTACAGACACTAATGTACAAACATGAAAATGTTTCACGACATGTAACAAACAGAACCATCAGTCACTGAAATCCACTTCCACGAAAACAAGTTTCTTCTTCCCAGTTTTTTTTTTCTTTTTACAGAAACTGGATTAAACATTTCTACATATTGCTTCTGATTATGAAGGTTTTTGCTTTTAATGTTTTCAGATTTTTCCTCAGAGTTCAGGTTTTCTGGAGCTGAAGTCCAACTTAAATACCAAAAATGTAACTTGAGAATAATTGAAGTGCTGCAGTTTCTAAATCTAGACAGACCACCTCCTGATCGTCTCTCTGCTCGTCTCCTCAGACCGTATCTTCATCAGAGACGAGTTGATCCAAGGTGGAGCTGTGACGTCGGACGGCAGGCCCCGAACACCAGACGCTACACTCTGCTCCTCTGCATCTCCCCTTAAATTGGAGGAGTCTTCTTCAGTCTCTCGTGTGGAGCAGACTTCCTGTTAAGCTTGCTAAGATATAGAGGTTCCTCAGGTCTACTCAGCTTCTCTACACACAGATCTCGATGGGCGTGGTCACCAGGATGCGCCCTCGTTCGTTGTTTTCTCTGTTGACACGCTCGTAGCTGCCAGATGAAGATGGCGAGCTGTTGGTGGACATGGAAGAGTAGTGGGTGTCCATCATGATACTGGTCTTTGATGTCACACATGCAGAAGAAAGACTCTGGTGCTTCAGTCTGTCCACCAGTACATCCTCCTCAGACGAAGACGAGCTGATATCCAGAGGAGGGGCACTTGTTGCTAAAATGCCACCACCACTGTTCCCGTTCTCCACGTCCACCATCCAGCAGTGGTTCAAAAAGCTGAAGACGTCTTTAACCGAGCAGCGGCGCTCCTCC
The DNA here is from genome assembly GCA_962446985.1 of Xyrichtys novacula. Lineage (NCBI taxonomy): Eukaryota > Metazoa > Chordata > Actinopteri > Labriformes > Labridae > Xyrichtys > Xyrichtys novacula. The sequence goes on along the minus strand of OY660879.1, from coordinate 13,302,929 downwards.
TCCACGGAGAGGAGCCGCCGGAACATTCGAAGAGCGTCATCAGTGAAACGACGCCACTGCGATGGCACCGTGGGAGTCCGGCGACGTTGCCAGCGAACAAACTCCTCGAAAAAGGCATCGCCAGGCATGGCCTTCTCCCAGGGGAAGTTTCCTGTCAGCATGCAGAACAGCAGCACGCCAAAAGCCCACACATCTGTGCTGAAGTCCACGAAGAATCCCTCGTGTCGTGACATGTCGCATAATTCAGGCGCCGTGTACGGGATCGTACCGCTGACGCGCTTCACCGGGGACCCAGCACGCCGTGTCATCCCGAAGTCAGACAGCTTCACTTTCCTGCATTCTTTGTCAAAAATGAGGACGTTCTCGGGTTTGATGTCTCGGTGGACCAGCTTCTTACTATGGAGGTAGTCCAGGGCGATCGCCACTTGGTGGACACAACGCTTCGCCACAGTCTCTGGGAGTCCCACCTGAACACAGAGAAGGAGAACAAGGACATCAAACTTTAGCACAACTCTTTCAGTTTAACAAACAGTGTGCTGCCGGACGTGTTTTTTTTTTTTGTAGGATGGTAGGGGAAAGTCCCGCCTCCTTCGCCTCTGATTGGCTAGAAAAGCTGGAAACGTTATCGCACGCTCAAGCCAAAAGCGGGCTGTTGGCTCTATACATTGAACAGAACATTACAGAACATTATCACACTTCTGAATCTCCTTACCCTAACCCTAACCCTAATCCTAATCCAAACCTTAACCCTAATCCTAACCCTAATCCTAATCCTGACCCTAACCCGACCGACAATGACGTTTCACAGCACTTCAGCACTTCTAGCCAATCAGAGGCGAAGGAGGGCGGGACCTTCCCCTGCCGGATTGAGTTATCAGTTTCAGGAATGGTATCCATATCAACAAAACTCAATGATCCTCATCTCTACTTCTGAACATAGTTAAGTCACCTGTGGCGGGATGATGTCAAACAGGTCCCCGGCGAGGGCGTACTCCTGAGCGAAGATATAGTAGTCGTCGGTTTCGAAGGCGATGCCGAACATGTTGATGATAAAGGGGCAGGGCGACAGGTAGAGCGACACGCTGTACTCTCTCAGAAAACTCTTCAGCTTTGTGGTCTTCTTCCTCAGAAACTTCAGCGCCATTTTAGTGCCTGAAAATTAAACAAAGAACAAAAACGGAGGTTACATAACCCTGGATTCATCATTTCATTTCTCTCCTCTTTTTCTTCCTTTCTTCAGTAAATCAAAACATTCAGGGATTCATTAAACGTTCACATAATTGCATTCAGAAAACTCAATTAAAAGCATCTGAAAATTTTGATTGAATAATTAAATGTCCCTGAATTAATGGAGTGGATGTTTCAAACTTGCGTAATCTCTCACAGACTGGATCTGCTCACAAAAAGACCAGGTTACCGCTCAGCTGTTTCTGTTTCAGGGTTTTTTTTGGGGGGTCAAAGTGAAGCTAGTAGTCCATATAGAGAGATTAAATAAGATGACAGAAAATAAAGAGGAGGAAGAAAAAGAGCCTCTTATTTTCTGTAAATATTTTCTCCTGATATTAAACTGTAAAAGGACTTATAGAAATGTGGCTCTCTATCTGTAGAGGTAGCTTTTGAGCTCAGCAGACTCATCCTGCAGCATTAGAGAAAGTGAGATGTGAAAGGGTTAATCTAAAATAATCCAGACTATAACCTGGAGATCTGCCACAGTGTCCTCCGTCTGTCTGACTGTTACCGTGTCAGCAAAGAGGAGAGTCCTCTCCAATAGCACCAGATCAGCTCTGAAAAGTGCTCTGTGTGTTTTTGCTCTGTGGAGAAGGTTAACAGAGAGCTGACTTTTTGTTCTTCATCTGATGAAACATCAGGAGGAGGAAGAGTTTACCAGAGTCAGGATGAGCTCAACAACATTATCAGTCTGCAGAATTATTAGCTGCTTTAGACCCCAAAATCCCACCAAGAGGATGATAATGTTTATTAAGTAATGACTGTGTACAAACAAAATAATGCTCTTGCCCTAAAAACTGTCAACTCAGCCCTTTTGTGAAAATGCGACAGTATGAATTATCCCTGCTGCCATTATTTTTCATCTTTTTATTTTAATTGAATTAATATTGTTGGCATCAAAACTGACTGGGTTTGTACTGGTAGTGGTGTTTTGTGACTAACATGAGCGCCCTCTACTGGAGCCCCTGCAGGTGTGAGGAATGTGCCCCATGTTGTGTTGATATGGTATCAAGTGTATCAAAATCCATTAAAATGATCAAATGATCAATACCAACACAATAGATACCACTCTGTCCACAGGGGGTGCCAGACTCAATACAAAGTGAGAATTTCTCACAGGTGTTTTAAACTTGGAAAGTCTGCCTCATGGACCAAAACACAAGTACGTTTTCTTTAACAAGAGTCAAACAACTTCACATGAACAATTTGCAGCCAGAGGAAATGTGAAGAGTTGCATCATGTCCACTGAGCAACAGATGGCTATTAGAGGTCTAGTTTTTTTTTAGACCTAATTTCAACCACCTAGATTCTGTATATTTTTAGAATTAGAAGTTAGATGTTGCACTTTAACCCATTATTTGATAACTGTTTATTTCAAAAAGTAACTGTGAGTTGCATAACTGACCTCCAAGTACTTAAACAAAATAATTATGATAGCCGTTGAGCAATATACAGTGTAGTATAGATATAGCCCAGATTTAGACTTGGTCTCAATTTAGACATCTTAGGCCCGAACTACACGTATATGGATATTTATTTATCAGGATATTTTTGTACTCCCGTCTAAATAAATGTATCTGTCCACACGTGTTAGTTCTCAAAAATATCTGCGTCCACACGTAGCCTTAAAACTCAATCCTATCTGGTGCCGCTTAAAAAAAATTCAGGAACAAAGCTAACCGATTGGCCGATGAATCGTAACAGCGTGATGCGTCATGCATTGTTTGCGGAAGCTACACTAAAAGACCAATAAAAGTATTGGCCGCAGCAGACGCGTCTGTGAGCTGGCTGACTGGTGAATGTAATTGTATAAAACAAGGTTCACTTGCAAGGCTGAAATTAGCCCCAAAAGGGCAAAACAAACGTAAAGAATACCCTGTCTGTCCGTCATCGTTGTTGTTTTTCTTTTTAATTCGCATGCGCGAGCTGCGGTTTGACGTCATCGATCCGTAAAAGTCCAACCACACGAATCCACTGTGGATACGGGATACGGATATTTTTTTATTTCTCCACTTGTTTTTCCGGATTCAGATTTATCCGGTTTGAGTGCTCCAAACTCCTGTTTTGGTGTGGTAGGGAGGCCTAATCGGACATAAATATGTGCGGTTTGAAATATATCCGCATTCGTGTAGTTCGGGCCTTAAAGACTTTCATTTTTAGATCTGTGGTAGCCTGATTTTAGACCAGTCGTCTCGGCCAGTGGTTCTCAAGTCCAGTCCTCTGCATGTTTTGGATGTTTCCCTGCTCCAACACACCCGATTCAAATGATCAGCTCGTTATTAAACCATTACAGAGCTTGATAACGAGCTGATCATTTGAATCAGGTGTGGACTTGAGAACCACTGGTCTCGGCTACATTTAGACGTCTATTAGACCTCTTTTAGACCAAAAAAAATGCTCAGTGGGTGTGTACGGCTGCTTCACTCTAGTTTTAAAACTAAAGAGGATCACAGTGGGTAGTACATGGAAAGATCTGAATATCTTCTGTAGCTCTGTTGTCTCACCTCTGTTCACAGCTTCTTCTCATACCTGCCACACATTTTGTATAATATAAAGGTAAATGCTTTGTTGGTTTAATGTAAAAAAACAAAAAATCAATTTAAATAACCGAGAAAAGAGGATTGGATCTAATTTATCGGTCAAATTCTCACTATAAAGGCATTACTGTCAGTAAGAGTCTCATATTTGTGTCACACGCACAGCTACTGTGAATCAATCCAACGTCTAAACTGTCGTCTTCTCAAAACTCCATTTGCACAAAGTCAGATATTAACTGACCTTTGGCCAATTTATTTTTCAAGCATTTATTAAGTTTAGACAAAGCAACTGCCCACGATTAAAGCTTCACTGTGTAAAGATGATTTTCACACATAATAAAACCACAGAAACAATTTGGTCTATCCACATCCTTCAGCTGCACATTTCACGGCCTGAAAAAGGTCAGATTTAATCTCTGAACGTTGGTGCAGCTGCAGCTCTGTGCCCCATAAAAAAAAAAAAACTGCAGCAGATGGTCGACATTTGGGCTTTTAAAGTGAAAAGGTCGAGCAGATTTTGCATTAGTTAAGTGCTGCATTTAAGCTGTCTGTATGTGTGCTAAATCACTGCAGAGAGAGGAAGCCTTTATTTAGAAAATACACAGAGAAATGAGAAAATTTCACCTGAGCACAGACTAGTATGAGTTTTCTTACTCAAGTACAAGTACCATCTGACAGGGTTTACCTCGAATCTTGTGTACCACCAGGTCCACTTTCCCATAGGTGCCCTTGCCCAGCTCACAGACCACCTCGTAGTATTTGTTCAGGTCCAGTTTTTCCAGGTTCTGAGCCGCGATTAGCTGCAGCTCCTCCAGGATGTCCATGGACACTCGAGAGCCGTGAGGAGAGGACGTCATTGTTGAGGAGGTTGGAGGAGAGGCAAGGTGGACTGAAGGGGACTTGGAGTAACAGGATGGGGCTGAGGAGAGGGGTCGGTCTTAGGTGGAGGTTCCTGGCCTGGAGGAAGGAAATAAAATGTTCAGAATGTACCTTGTATCCTTCCATAATATATCCCACAGAGACCCCCACACCCTGTCCTACTGCAGACCCCTCCTGTTCTGTTTGGTGTTATCATCAGACCAATGAGCTGTTAAAAAAAAAAGACTCTGAATCATAACATCACTTTCTGTTTATGCGAAAAACATTTTTCAAAGCAAAAAGCTCCACGGAGGAGGGAAAACATGAAGAAAAGGTGTGAAACGTATTTCTCTCTCTGTTTTCCCAGCAGTCAGCCTCAACAGACAGAGCACAAACAAAGAACGAGGTTTGGATTACATTTACTTTAGTTTAAACCAGGACTGCTGCGATTCAGTGGGATTGATAATAACAGAAAATTAAAAACGGATACCATGTTAAAAAAAAATGTCCTTTTTGCTGGTGGCCACATATCATACAACTGTTTATTAATAAAGTTTGGTCAGCAATGTGTTGCTCTACAACCAACAGCAAAAAATTAAGTGAATGTTATTTTTTAGTGTTTAAACAAATATAAACTGTCCTGTACCAAAAAAAAAAAAAACACAAAAAGTGAAGTAAGACAGGTATCGGCTTTTACACTTTATCCTTATTTATTACCTTTGGCTTAAAATCAAGTTAAGCAAAGATATTAAAAAATTTCTAAAGCTACCGTAAAACTTAACTAAAAAGGTAAATTCTTGCCAAAAAAAGTCATAACATTAGGTCACTTTGGTTGTCAATGCTAGAAGTAGATGGTAAGAAACTGCAGTTCTGTAGCTGTCCACTAGAGGCTGGTTTCAAAAGCGAGGTAACCCTCAATAAACCCCATTATAAAATGTTTAGAAACAAACAGGTTTACAGCCTGGTACAAAAACAGTTTTTTTGTTGTTGTTTTTTTGTTTCTGTTAGGGGCTGACTTATCATTTAATTAACCTCTTTAATTTACATGCCGGCATAAATTAAATCTTTTTAAGGGTCCAGCCTCCTTAAATGGCAGGTAAGATGTGCTAGATGTTACCTCAGCCAATTCAGTCTCCAAAACTGACCACATTCATGATGCTGGAGTCTTTTGGGGATCTTTCAACTTTGTTTCTTAAAAATCAATCACCCTTGCTCTTTTTGTTAACCCTTACAACAACAATTATTTATAACATCTCTGACTTCTTCCTATAAGTAGATCTTGTTCTCATTTTCACCTCACAGCAACAACCTGGAATCTGTGAGTTGTTTTTTTTTTCTTATCTTGAATACGACAAGTCAAATAGTCTGAACAGAAGGTGTGAAAATGGAAAAGTCAAAGACAACAACCTCTATTGTGACAAAATATGTAGCAAGAGTGGAGCGGGTAAAGACGGCTGGCCAACTACAAAGAGTGTGAACAGTCAGATTAAGTTGACTAACTTCTGTTTACAGAGCGGGTTATGAAATGCTGATTAATGATCCTGCTGCATTGATGATCCTGTGATGTTTCCATCTCAGCAGATTTGTCTCACCCTCCCTCCCCTTTCCTCTTCCTCCTCAGCTGATCTCCTCACACATGCCTTCCTCTCTTCTCCTCTCCAGCTCTCTGAATGATGGACAGACTTCACAGCTCTGATGGTGCTGCAGAATTTCACCCTCTCTCATTAACAGGGCTGAGACACTGTTGAATCAGACAGGAAGTCCATCTGGGCTGCTGTCTGAGTGTGAGTGTGTGTGTGTGTATGCGTGTGTGTTTGCACAGAACTAGAGTTTGGTGTGTGAAAACAATTAAACCAAACACAGATTATTCAGTCTGTTTATGTGAGAAGAAGAGGAGCGACAGAAAAACTGTCCCCTTTATTTTCCATTTAATTCTCAACTTTTATATAATGAGACCTTCACTTTAATACTATTCAGGCTTGATTCATTGAAGACACACCGACGGCTTGATTAAAAAGACCTGTACTGGTTATACAAACAACTAAAACAGTGATATAAAACTTAATGAGGAATGACTGTTCTTGTAAAAATGATTGAACATGCCCAACTCCAATGACTCCAACTAACATCTCAATCATCTAAAAACAGTCAAAAAAGTCCATCTGGGCCGTGGGGCTACGGCCAAATCCCTTACTACCTGGCACACCGTCACAACACACCAACTTGTCAATCAAATCAGCCATGACCTTTATCGTGCATAATGGTATGTAACTCCTGCTATTAATATAGTTAAAAAAGGTGAGTTAGGTAGACATTTTCCCCACAGTGTAATGAGTTACAGTGATAAGAACTGATTTTGTACCAGGCTGTAAACATGTCTTTTTCTGCTTTGAAGTCTGAAATTTTAACATAAGGCTCTATGAAGATGACTCACTTTTGGAGACACCCCCAAGAGGACACTTGGGGAACTGCAACTCCAACTGCAATCTCCTAAAAATTTGTATACATTGAAATATTTGGAGACTTTTTTCCGGGGTTTTTTTTTTTTTTTTTTTTTGACTCTATTTGGAGAGAATAGGACAAGGGGACAGAGAAGGAAGCAGGGAAAGATAGCAAGGAGTGACACGCGGAAAAGGAGTGATACACAGATGTGTAGCCTCTGCATACAAGGTGTGCAGGTCAGTGGTGCTTAAATGTGAAGGTGTCTAGATTCTTTCATTATTCCATCATTTTCTTTCACAATCATGCTGATAAACTACATCCTTTTGAGGATTTACTGTCGAGCTAAAACTGCTTCACATAAAAGTCCCTTTAGAAACATTTAGTTGTGTTTTGGAGCCTCTGTTAACAAACTGATACCTCATCTTGCTGATACTGTCCTGTAAGTGTGTCAGTAGTTTCATCACACCAAAAATAATAAATAAATAAAATTCACCCAGTGATCTTGTAACAGATAAATATATTACTCACTGTGAATATTTGCTTTGGAAAAAGAAAACATCTCAAATGTTTTTTTCTCAGTTGGCTGTCAATCACCCGGTCTGCCACTAACCCCCTCACAGTGGTTTCTAACATCAAAAAATGCAGTTTAGATTGTCAGTACTACTGCTGATGGACTTGTTTGCTTTTGTCACAAAGAGGCATCACTGTTAATCCTAGTTTGTTTAAGAACAGCAAAAAACTCTTCACAGGAGGTCCAGCTCAATCTGGATTGAAAAAAAGGACATCACACATTTAACCAAAGAACTGTGCACACACATCGTACTGATAATGAAAAAGGTTATCACCTCAGATGGATCTATCCAATTACAGCTTCTTAAAACAGTTCCACAAGGCTCGATTTTAGGTCCTCTACTTTTCAGAGTACATATTTTGATTGGAGTTTACCCCTGGTTTGTTACTGATGATATCATTGTGTGTTTTTATTTCAAACAGATTTTGCTGATTTATGTGTTGTCTTTTTTTAAATTCCCATTTTTGGCACTTCTTTATTTTTAATTGTTTTTACTGTCATAATCACTGTTTAATTATTGCACATTTTATTTAATTGTACATCTTAAACTTGGCTGAATTTTTTACATGAAGGTGCTAAATAAAACTGTTAAGATGCTTATTTTTTCTAATCACTAAGGATTGCAATTTATCAGGTTTCATAGCTATGCAGATGACTCTGCTTTTAAAGGAATTATGTGTATACAACATTACAAATCAGTTGTTGATCCTGGAAATTGCTTCACACCAGGAGATACAAATACTGACATTTTTTAAAATTTACTATAACAAGTTCTTTACTCCTAATTTTATTTGGTATCTATAAAATCGATGTTCATTTCCACTCTCGAGCTTGCATGGTAAAAGAGTGCCATGTTTCCTGCTCTCTTTTTATTTTCAGCATGATACTCCTGACGTGTTTGTGTGCAGGATGAACCGTTTCATGCTCCCTCTAAACCCTCCACTCATCATCACATCTAACACTCGTCTGTTCTCTCATTCTGTCACCACATCAAACAGTCTGCAGATCAAACCATCACAACCAGCTCTCATTAACACGCTCTCTGTTCGGCTCCCAGCAGCCCCTGCTCCTTCTCCTTAGGGTGAACGAGCCAATGCTGCTCCCCAGAGGAGCTGCAGGAGCATCAGGGTCTGTTTGACTTCTGATGATGGGGGTACAGCCGTGTTGTCTTTGCTGTGACTGTCAGAAAAATGCGCGACTGTAATCAAAGCACAGCTGGAGCTCAGACTGCCGCCTACAAGTAATATTACCTCGTCCTGCACCAGACAGGAGCAGGTGAGTGCACCTGTGAGGAGGAGGGACTGCAGGGAGAGCACAGGGGGTGAAAGACAATAATTATTCATGTTGCTTTTATTTTTCTCTTTCTTTATTCTCTACCTACTGCGGCAATCTGTGATGTTTGTTGGGTCATCTGCTTTATGTCATGAGTTTTTTCTTTTCAGCCTTTTTTCCTTTGAATGAATCTTAAAAACACTGTTCTAGTTATTATCAAAGCTACTATGAGATTTATCCTTTTTTGTGTAAAATGTCGCTCTGAAACGCGTGCCTTCTCATGACCTACTTAGTGAAATGAGATTATCAGTGACAGCGTTTTTCCTATATACTTCATTTTGGTACCAGTGTTTTGATTAAATTATCCATTAAAAAGCAGTCAGTCTTTCCATTAATTTAAATCTATTTTACTGAATAAATCTTCAACAACTAAAAAGTGCTGCACCAAATGGTCTCAAATCAATATCACAATTAGTTGTGAGCATTTTACCAAAATAACAATTAATGTACACCTCTTTTATTTTTTGCTTGATAAGGTTTTGCTGTGGCTAGGGGAGAGCCTTATCCACTGTGAGGTGTCAGTCATATGACCTGAAACACATTATGCTGTTCTACCACATATATGTCTAATACTGCCTCGGCGGTTATGAAGTAATGCAGTTTTCTTTCGCTGTATCAAAATAAAGAAGACCATCGCTGCCGCCGTCACACATACCAACGCGAACACTCGATTAAACAGGATGTATTTTGAGACAGTGTTTTCCCGCTTGTTCCAGTGCTCATTAAAGTTGTAAGCACATGTGCCGCCTGGGCCAAACCATAGACTGTATAATACAGGGCCGTAGTCTAGGCGACAAATCCCATTTAAAGTCTACTGACAGTGGTTGCCACATAAGTAAGTAAGGGCCTTTAGCCATCTTCTTAATAGCTACGGTGTGCTCGCTTGTCAGTCAGGTCAGCCGTGCCTTATACTTCGGCAATCTTATAACCTCAATATTTTTGTGATGAATGTGTTTTGAAAAAATCACTTACAGTTCACTGGGTGCCATAAGAGCCCTAAACCATTTGGACAAAGACTGTTTTTTGAACGTGTTAATTTTTGCTCTAAAATGGGCTGTTTTTTGCTTAGAAATCACACTAAGCCAAAGAAGTCCATTTTTAGTGTGATTGCGTGTTTTCTGGTGCTTCAAGCAGACACTCAGGAAGCAACACTTTTTAAGCACTTTCGCATTGGCTTTATTTCTCAAGATCAGAGTTTGCAGCTTGATTTTAAGACTGTGTTGTCTTTGCTTGTTCCAGTACCCTTCAACACTGTGAGCTCATGTGTCGACTGCTAAAACTAACCACTGAGTACTTTAAGCATCTACACTCAGTGCATGTAGAGTCTATGATGTGATGGGAGACCACATGCAGGAGAAGGTGATTTTTTAGATTACTATCATATGGCTTCAGACCCAAGTTTAACATGATGAAATACATCAACAGGGATCAATGATGACTTCTAGATAAGTAAACGGCATTCACTTGTAGCCTGCAGTTTATGAAGTTTCATGTCATCTCACCTGGACTCTCTCCTTTTATCTCTACGCAGGTGTCAGAACTGTAGACTAAATCAATCAATCAATCAATCAACCAATCAAGCTTTATTTATAAAACACTTTTCATACACAGAATGTAACACAAAGTGTTGTCCATTCAAGCAGGATACATGAGAAAAGTAGGTGGGGGATTTGATTTATAGGCAGAAGTAGACTGAAATAGTAGCTTTATGTAAAGCATGTGTTATTGACAGCTGCTTTGTGAAGCCATGCACAGTACAAACTCAAACTAGTTGTGCTCCAAGTGTTGACACAGATGGTGGTGTTACCTTCTGTTGCGTATACATGACTTCTTTTTGTTCTGTCATCTTCACTGAAGCCAAAATGTGGCATCTTTTTTCTTTGGTGCAATCTGCTTGAGTTACTCAGTTGGCTTAGAGTTCGAGTTCTCCCACATGTTGTTTTTCATGTCCCAGGCTGGAAGAGGATCACGTGACTATGCAAGTGGTATCAAGTTTTTGTATAACCTGATGCTGCAGTCCTAGGGTATTGGCACCCCTTGGTTTCAATATAAATCTTCATATCTTGAGTTGTGTGTCGTCTTTTTTTCAGGAACGTTAGTGACACCAGTGAATAAAAGCAGGGTGCTCTACATGAGAAACACTCATGAGCATAATCAAAGTGGCCAAGTCAAAGAAGAATAATGCTTGTGGTGTATAATTATGAGACAGAGAACTGGCAACAACATCCCTGCCTTTGTGATGTGCCAGAAAAGACAGAGAAAAGAGAAATGTTGCAGAGAAATAAAGCAGACATGCTTTGGCAACCGACTGAGTAACTGCCGTACGTCTGCCTGGGTGTCCTCTAGCTCAGTGCCTTTTCCCTTTAACATTATCACATTGGTAGTGATGATTGGTCGGGTACTCTCCTTTCATCTGTCATGTTTGTTAGTAAAGTCACAACCATAGACTGTATATAGAATGGACAGCGTCTGCCTCCTCACTGGGTGAAGCCACTCCAAGAACAGCACCCTCCTGATCTGACACAGGGACTATGGTAACAGACAGTTGTTGTAGTCTGGACTGAAAGCAAAGTAAGAAAATTTTAAATACAATTTTTTAAGCCAATGTGTTTGCTATTTTGTTAGTTAATGAGAAAGTCTGTTATTTTTGATTCATTTTTGATTGATTTCCCAGCCCAACAACTAACAAAGCGAAAGAAACCCTCAAGCTCCATCTCTGGCGTAAAGAGACTGTCCGAAGTCTGGCTTTCTTTTACCCTCACAGAAAATGAAAGATTACTTAAGGTCAGAACAGTTTCTTCTTTCCTTGACAGCAAAGTTTGTGCAAACTTTTACATCAAGCAGACTCTGACTCCTGCAAAGTTATTCTCTGCAGTCTCTCAGAGACAGTCAGGAAATCAATCACAGCTTGAACGGAGAGATGCTGGCAGAGTTTAACTCAGAATAAAAAAGAGATCACACTACTCCTGTACCACAGACTCTGCACTGATGTACAGTCACTTTTAAAATTTTAGACCTGCTTATAAATCTATTCATGGTCCCAGATGATCTCTGATATGCTACCATGTTTTGTTACTGAACCAAAATCAATCTGCTGCTCCCTGAAACACAAATCTCAGCCACAGACTGTTCATCTTCAGCATGCTTTAGCTCCGAACCGAGGATCAATAAAGTCCTCACCATTAACGCCACAAATCGTTCCCACACGAAACATAAAGGTGACAGAGCTGACTAACATGCTGAGTAATGACCCTCTAGAAAAACTGCCCCTCATCAGCGCTGAGGCTAAAACGGACCTGTAAAACATTAGCACCTAATTAATCATCAGTTATGTGAAATCAATACAACAACCAAGTGAGAAAAAACACTGAATGAACACATATTAACACGTTGAGTAACATTTGAGCGGATATAAAACCTTTACTGAGGTCTACAGTAGAGAAAAATACGCTTTCATTCAGGTTAACTGGGTTTTATCTCAGGAGTAAAAGAATAGAGCTTAATGTTGAGGGATTTTTTATGATGCTGAATGAGCGACAACACAAGGCAGATATCATCAGTTCAAACAGCCTTCTAACTACTATTTGTAATTGATGGTTTTTAGCACACATTAGCATGCAAACATGATAAACACAGTGTATGTTCATCACAGTATGATGCATAAGGGATAATTTTAAGGGATAAGGGATGGTCCGAAATTCAGAGATAACCTCCATCCAGAATGTCCTTTGAACTTAGACATCCCACTCAAGTTGTGTTCACACCAAATACGAATAAAGTCATTAGTGTGAGCGAATTCATGAAGTCTCATCGTGAAGTGAACAGCATGAATTGAGCAGATTATACGTGCATATTCGTGATGCCTTCAACAGGCTACTCGCCTTGTGAGGGATGAAAAATCTGAACTCAAGTAAATAACTTTTACTGCAGTAGTCAACCAGCATAGAGATTCCCTGTGTAAAATCAATCTTAATCATAGTGTTGTGCAAGTTTTCTATCTGTGGACAAGTAGACATGCTAATTTTGTGTGCAAACTATTACATCATGTGTAATTTCAACTCTGGCTGACCAAGTTGGGCTTGGTTTGTTTTGTCAATTTCTTGAGTGCGTCTAGCACCAACAGAGCTAGCACCACCAGCCTTTGGTAACCCTTGCAGGAAAAAATCATACCTGTGGTGGCTTTAAACTACAACCACAGCCTGCATACAACCTTATCAACACTTATAGATCAAACACCACCAAACCACATCACACTACGAAATGCCGTCTGTTATCTTTAGTTGTCTATGGACTGGTAGTAGAGAACTGTGGCATTACTGCTGTAGCTGACTGGAGCTACAGCTTTGGTTAGTGGCTTTGGCTCCACTTCAGCTTGGACAACTTAAAAGCAGCATCTTTTAGCCAACATTAATAAATAATTGTTCATTTGGGTAAAAGCACACACTCCTGGTTTACATATACCTGGCTAGCATTGGTGTGTCGCCATTCTCATTGTTATTATGTTGACATTATTTCTTTGAACAGCGAAAAAAAGCAACCAAAAACAGAACAAAATATTGCAGAAACTCTTGCATATTAAATTATCAGTGTCCTCTGCAGACTCCTCCTCCCACACTTCAAAACCTTTTTCATGTTACTCCTCTGATGTTAGACAAAGCGTGCATTAATATAAGGGGAAAAATAGAGGAAAAACAATAAATTACCAAAAGTTTCCCTATTTTTTAAACATCCTTTTAATCTGACACATTAGTTTTCAGTCAGTTGTGACAGAGAAAAGCAGCAAACTGATCATGATTGCTATTTAACTGACAATGTAATTAACAAATCCTGAAGGCGTCATCTCTGTACAATGTGCAAAAACTAAGGATAACCTGCAGCTCTATTAAAAAAAAAATCCTGTTTTTAAACTGAATATCTTGATGATACCGAGATTGATAGTGAAACCACAGCTTGCAGGATCTACTGCCAGCTTCAGTGAGTGTGTACAGACCGCACAGAGCAGCCTTCACAGCACAAAGACTCAGCAGACACAAAGCTTCACCATCACCACTAACACCACAGCGTGCTTCACATGTGCACACAGGTACAGCTGAGGGCGTGCACGTGAGCGTGTGTGCGTGGGAAGAATCCTTAAAAAATGTGCTGATCAATAAATGCACCGTGGAAAATACATAGAGGTGTGCACATGCAGCTGGAGAGATGATCTATTGTTCCACTCAGTCAGTGTGTGTGTGTATGTGTGTAAATGTGTGTGTGTCACGTTTTTAACTTTGTGTGTAACAGTTAAAAACATGATTGATTATTGATTTTCTTTCAATACTGTATCCTAAAAAAGAGATTAATACTGCTGCCTCTGAGCACAACATCAGTCCTGCTGTGATGGTGTGTATCTGAGCCACACACAGACACACACACACATTCAGACACAATGAAGAGACTTCAGCTCGTCCTATCAAAACAAAGCACCCTAATACAGACAAACGAGCATAATTAATCAGTTAATTGATTAATCACCTTATCAGCTCTTACCTGTGCAAATGTAGATCCTGTCAGTCCATGCAGACACCATGTGACCCCGTGACTAACAGAGGAAACGTCGGAGATCTTTGAACTGTTCGCCTTTTCCTTCCTCTCCACGCTGAAGATGAAGGTCTTCTCTTCCTCCTCCTCCTCCTCCTCCTCTGTCTGTCTGTCACTTTCTCTCTCCCTGCTCGGTCTATTGTCTGCACACACCGCAGGAGGCCCCGCCCACCGCTGCTGTCAGCCAACCAAAGCGGGGATGCTACCTTCAAGCAGAGTGGGAATTCATAATATCGGCTGTCAGACTGTACTGACAGTAATGGCCATGCTTTATTTATTCAACAGGCTTAAAAATAAACACATTTCCTATATACTATATACACGTTTACTTTAAACAGATAATATTTTACACACTAAATTTTAAAAAACATTAATAATTAAAACACAAATGATCAATAATTCAGACAGTTATTTCACTGTTACAAAAATATTCGACACTGAAAAACGAGAATGAAATTGTTATAGGTCCACAAAAGACAAATAAAAGAAAAAAAATGGTATAAAGTAGCCATACGAAACCATAGCATAAAAGAAGTTTTATTATCGAACTGAGTCAAAGAAGATTTGTGCTTGGAATAAAATTATGAATAAGCTTTAATAAATCAAAGTTTTGGGGTTTTATTTGTTCTAACTGATAGCAGACACATCTTTGCAATCCATTAAAGTAAAATCTTATAAGTATATACATTTAAATATTTTTATATAGTATGGTAAAACTACTTATTACCAACATGCTGGCACATTAACATTTGCTAAAGCAGATTAAAGCAGATTAAAGCAGAGTTATTAAAAATATGAAAAATGTAATGAAAAAGAATAAATTTTTGTCCCTCATGAACCCAATTGAAGAGAATAAGGAGGATTTTTTTTAATGAAGTTAAAGTGTTGCAAAAAAAAGATAAAATAAAATATCTAAGAAAAGTGTGCTGTTGCTGAGCGAAAGAACATCAGAAACAACACAACTGAATATATGAACTTAATCAGTTTAGTAACATATTTAAAGGACTGAAAGGAAACTCTTCTACAATCACCTGAAGTTAGCACAAAGGAAGAGATTAAGTGTTCTGATTTGAAACTGTGTTTTGCAGACATGTGATGTCGCCTCTTTGTTGTTGACTTAATTGTTATTCAAATTGATGTTTGACCCTGGAGTAAATACATTTCAAAATGGTCTTTCTTCCTTTCTGGTATGTCTGAATTTTTTTTTAAATTGTATATTCTCAAAATATTTGTTTGTCTTTTAAATTATTTTTAAAATTTCTACTTTATTCTATATCTTTTTTGTTTAAATGGAGTATAAAAGCTGAGGTCCCATCTTCAAGTAATCCTTATTTCTTCCTCACCCTTTATCCTATTTTTTTCCATATATGAAGGACTACTGCTACAGTATTTTTTTTTGTAAATGTTAAATCTAAATAAAGATCCTGGAATAAGGAACTCTTAGTCTATGTCATTTTTGGCTCCCCCTGGGGATAAAACAGTCTTTGCTTATCTTGTTGTCTAAATGCTCAAGTAGAGACTGTAAACAAACAACAACAAAGATAAACTGTTTAAAGCATAAAAATAGGATCTACGTAACTCTCATAAATATTCTTGCTGATGGTCTTATTTTGCATTTGGATGTTATAAAAAGACACCGTCTGAATCTCGGTCTATTTTGTTCATGTCAAAAAAAACTCCTTATTGGAGCTTTATTGTGAAATACTTCCAATAAGCCAAAACTTTTTCTCCTTTTTCCCCTTTATTTTCATTTTAAACATTTCAAATAGTGGAGTCCACTTTTGGATCTACTTGAAAAATCAGAATCTATCATCACATCAAGATTTTCACACAGAAAACACAAAAAGTTACCAAAAAAAGGTGTTGTAGCCTCTTTTCAAAAAGCTGTCTCCTTTTCAAAAAAAATTCCCACTTCCAGTGAACACATCATGAGGATGAAGGCAGAGCACAACATGTCCCTATGTGAGACACTGTTACACATTTTAATCAGAGAGTAACAATGAACGTGTGTTTGTGTCTGCAGCAGCTTCTCTGAACAAAACACAACAACACAGCAACAAAATGAATCAACAGACATCTGGAGTTTTTGGGCAAAATGATCGACATTACAGGGTGAGAGTTTGAAGCAGTTTTTAAGAACAAGGCAGAAACAAATAAATCATTTTTTATTAATTGAAATCAACTTTATTCCTTAGATACAGATGGCGACAGTGAGATGTGGCCGGGGATAAAGGTCACAATAACAGCTGGATGTCGACCAGAGAAGCTTTCAATGAGCTGAAGTAGAGGTCTGAGATGTGAGCGTCCTTACTTGAGGCATCCTTATTTAATAACATCTTCACCTGAACACATCCTCAACATAATGTCCTCACCTGCTAGTTCACTCATCTTTCAGTCTCTACTCTGTGTCCTCATTTGAGCCTGTCCCTAGCTGGCTTCATGTTTACCTCAGAGTCCTCACCTCAGAGCATCTTTACCTGACAGTGTCCAGTTTATCAGTGTTCACATGTAAGAGTGTTATCACCTGAGAGGACACAGAGACATTGCATTGTCCTCTCCGCAGCTATTCAGCAGATTAGAGATTAAGAGTCAATCTAGGAGATAATAGAGAGGGGAACAGACAGCAGAGGAGAGAGCAGTATCAGTTTAATTACTCAGTGTCCTCACTTATACCTTTCAGTCTCAAAATGTTCCACGTATTTGAAGGGTTCGTTTCAGATAACCTGAGATCCTCTTCATACATCAAAATATCAGGCCATGACCGTATCTCGATTTAACTGTGCTTGTAAACGTAATGTGTGTAAAGGGGGAAGGTTGCACCTCTAGCTCTCTTGCCCTGACTAAAGGAGGTCCCAAAGGTCAGTGTTAAAACCACTGCTTTTTTTTAACGTAAATGACATTACAGCGCGCTTTTAATGATATTCAACAACATTTTTTTATGATTTAAAATTTATTTTGAATGCAGACAAAATTTAAGTTATGCTGTTTTCAAATGCAAAAGCCAAGTCTTCAAAGAATATCTACAAACTGGTTTTACTGGGAAACTTAAAGACATTGTGGGAAAAACTTGGAGGTAGGCGCATTTGGTTAAAGGTGTGCTGCTTGATGTAAACGTGATCTTGGTGGATTAGACAAGGACTTGTTGGACTTCTCTGTCACGAAATGTTTTATTGACTTCATCAATACACTTTTATTTGCACACAATGACTGATCTCACTCTGTCCTCTCCTTTATCCAACCGAAGCGTCTCACTCAGCCACCCACTTATCAACGAAATGTGTTTGGTTTCTGTTTGTTTGTCCGTTCTGAGCCACTGTAGAGGACATAGCAGAACAAAATCACAGCCTCCACAGTCAGGACTCACTGCTTTGTAACATTAAAAGACATTTTCTAAAACATCAGAAATAAATCCATATAAACTAATTTAGACATACTTTTGCATAAAACACTCTATTTCTTTGGGGAAACTGCTGCTTAATACAATGTACTTGTAACACAGTATCAGGCCATTTCCATATATTTAACCTATTATATTTCAAAATGAATCAAAATTCAGTTCACATATTTGACATTGTTCATGTGATCATAAATTTAAAAAGTGTTTTTGACCTGAGTTTCCAGAGGTTTTAACAAAGTCACACAAACAGAACCCCTTTTGTCAGTCAGAGTAAGTAATCTGTGATCAGACCATGTTAGCTCATTAGCTCATTAGCATATCTGACTGTTTGACTGCATTACTGATTCATTTTCCTCAGGGGGATAACTCTTGAAGTTAGTGCTCAATGCATTATTGACAAGCACACACACACGTTGGTGGATTGTGTAGTTTGTGCACAGTGTCGCATTTGTCCTCAGTTGCACTGCGTTTCACACAAACAAAACAGAAACAGTGAACAGCTGGGTTTCCTAATAACAAGGTTATGGTGGTAATATCCCAGAATGCCAAGTAGCAACATGGATGCCCCCCAACCTACCCTAGAGGGACATCCAGAGTGTTTATAATCTGCAGGAGTAGCTTGAAGAGTGGCTTCTTTCTATTTCATGCTACCATTGTGTTGATTTTAGCGTTAGTATTTCTCTTATTTTATCTCATCACCTCTCAGCTTATATAACTCATTTTATCTCATGGTATCTATATTCATGTCAACTCATATTCTAAGTATCATCTTTTGTCATTTTATTTTACTATATTGCAGATTATTTTATCACATTTTAGCTCATGCATCACTTTTCATTTTATATTCCTTCATCTTATCTCATCTCATTTTAGTTTAGTTTATTTTACCTCGTTTCATCTCATTTTGTCTTATCTAAGTTAAGCATACATTATCTTGACACATACAATGTCATTCTATTATGTGATTTCAATTTCATCTTCATTTATCTCACATCAGCTCATTATATCATTTCAAATTTTATCTTCTCATCTCATCCTCCTGATGTTTCATCATTTATTTTAAATATTTAAGGTGGTAATTGTAATAACAGGCCTGTTTCTGCAGCTGATTGGCTGACACCTAGCCCCTCACATCAGAAGTAAATGTTAAAAATTACAAAATAAATCCTGATGTTCTTGTTTGTTATGTACATCATCGAAAGAGATGAAATTCAGTCTATTTTATCAAGGTAAAAAACTCCACACGGGAGCTTTAATTAAGAAGTAATCTTTATCTTACCCTTAGCAGGAAGGCAAAAAGTAAATGTCTCCATCGAAGTTAATTTCAGTCCCACTTCTGTGAGCTATAAAAAGTCATGTGCCAGTTTTGAGTGAATAATGTTAGAGGGATTGTGAATCTAATGAAGGCTTTTCTTACTGTCCGCCTCCCTGAACAAATCCTCTTTCTGCTGCATGGTGCTGCTTTCAGAGGACAGACATAGCGGCAGGTGAAGGTGTGGCGGTGAGCACCTGCTCTTTGAACATGTGTCTGATCACCCACCCACACAGAGAACGAGGAAAAGAGCGAGAGAAAGAGCTCCACGTGTGGACTCGCCGAGTGCTCCCAGCACACGTGCTCTTAGGAAATAAACTGCTCCCTGACATCGCTCTTTTTTCTTCCAGACACCAGCTCTGCTCAGAGAATATATTAATTTATTCATCACACCCTCCCTCTGTGAGTGTGTGTGTGTGTGTGTGTGTGTGTGTGTCCTGTAATAGGTGTGTGTTCCATCCTCATTAGAGTAAACAGTACACACATTACAGCCTGTTCTGCTGACAGTTTTAGGATGAAGACGATTAAAATGATGAATGTCTCCTCCTGCAGCTGAATCACAAGGACAGATTACCCACAATCCTCCGCTGTAAACACTGAGTCACACTCACACGTGGAGCTGTGGAGGGGAGTGATCCATCAATAGAAGAAAACCTGCGAAGAAAATGAACTTCATCAAGGAAGCATAGGCAATCGATAGCAATGCCAATAACTCTAAATCGATTCCAGCCAAAAATATGAGGATGCAGAAATTTATAGACCAGAAAGGCAAAAACTGAGAATCGCTTCATCAATAAACTTCATAGTGAAACATGTGAGCATCTGTTCACAGGACTTTTATTTCCCTTTAGTATTAGTCAAATTGAAGTTGGATAACAATAAGTTTTTTTTTCAGACCAGCGTCAACAAGAGGACACGAAATTACTTTGTGCAATACTTACTGATATATGCAGAAGAGTCAGAGCAGGAGAAAAGACACAAAAACACAGGTAGGAAGATAGTCTGACACATTTCCAATATGAGCTTTAATGTTTGGACTACAGATGAAGAGTTGTTAACACTGGTGCACAACTTTATGTGTGTAAAAATATTCTTTAAAAAACAGGTATTTTTACTTAAACATGTACGGGACAAAGTTAACAATGATATGAGGGTCTTCTTTGTCCACAGGGGGCGACAACAGTCAATACAAACTGAAAATTCCTCACAGTGGCTTTAAAGCTCCTGTGAAGGACTCTTAGTCTGAGTCAAGTTTGACGCCCCCCTGTGGACAAAGCAGTCTTTACTTATGTTGTCCTTAACCAGCTAAAGTAGTGTTTTCCGACAACAGATTAATCCTGCTGACTTCTATCAGTCAAAAAATCTTTATTTTCATCATTTATGTGAAGATTATGAAAACAGGACTGTTTTAGTGATGGGCACAGCAGTTCTTTTACATGTACTGAATCACTGGACTCAGTTCACTAAAAAGATTCGTTCAAAAGATTCGTTCATCGAAACACTGAATCATTCAGTGCTTGGTGGGAGGAGCCTGTGACTCTGACCCTATTAAACTGATACACAGCTGAACGGTTCAGGATTCAGTTCAATTTAAAGCTTCTGGGAGACAAGAGTGTTTGGCTATGTTACTTTGGCAAACAACTTTGAAAACATCATGACTTATATACAAGTTAATTTTTACAGTGTTCTGTCCTATGGTATGCTATTTATCAGGTCTGCTCGGTAAATTGGGCTCACTGAGTGATTCGTTCACTGAACATTTAGAAGAATTCAAACTGAACATGTACCGTTCCCTCACAAACCGCTGCAATGATAGGATGCTGCCAGTTTTATGCACTACTTGTTACATGCTGTGTCCTCTTGTATGCATGTCGTTGTGGTGGCAATTTAGCAGTGAAAAAAAAGGTAGTTTTGTCCGACAAAAATGATCCCAGAGATTGTAATTCAATGCGTGATTCGTTTACCAAATGATTCAGGCGTCGGTGCATGTGGTCCCTCGTTCACCGGCTGCTCGCCT
Source organism: Xyrichtys novacula (assembly GCA_962446985.1). Lineage (NCBI taxonomy): Eukaryota > Metazoa > Chordata > Actinopteri > Labriformes > Labridae > Xyrichtys > Xyrichtys novacula. Next base: position 13,281,656 of record OY660879.1, on the reverse strand, counting down.
GGCAATGCTGCAGGCAATAGCCTCTGCCCTGCTGACAGCTTAACTGAAGTGAGAAACGAACGAATCACTTGAGGAAGTGATTCGGTTCAATATGTTCACTTAAAAGATTTGGTTCTTTTGAACGAATCGTTCAAAAACACTAGACTGTTTCTTCAGCTGCCTGTCTGACACCTACCTGCCACATCAATTTCCAGTGTTAAGAATTAATGTTATGATAATTATAAATCTTGATACTAATGGTCTTGTTTTCTTTTGCACATCAGAAAAAGACATCAGTATGAATTTCTATCTCTTTTGTGAATGTCTTAAAAAAAAACTCAGTGTGTATCTGACAATACATAATTAAAAATTCTCATCACGCTGGCTTCTGAAAGTTAAATATTTTACTTAATGTACAAACTTGTCTGTCTCTGCACCCATTTGGCTGACACCCCCTCACACCAGTTTTAGGCATTAAATTTTACACAAAAAAAGTTTTGTAGCTAGTGGTCTTGCTTGCCTTTTTACACCATAGCATGAATTTCAGTCAAAGTCATAAATGTTTAAAGCTTTAAATGAAAAATCTGTTCAATGCTTCATCTTAAAGTCTTGAGTTATTTGTCTTTGTCATATCAAAGTGGGACAAGATGTTTTATATATGTCTTTGAATTCAGAAAAGATGGACTGAAATATTGAACAAAGTTTCTCTGCTTGTCAACGTTCGATACTGTGCAGCACACAGCCGATAAACACTATGTTCCTGCTGTCAGTGATGAGTATAATTAACTGTGTCTTTGGGTTGCAGAGTGTAATTAATGAATGCATGAACACACTCCGCTTGCAGAGATGTCAGATCCTCTCCACTCTGATAGTTAAACTGATTTTCTTTTTTTAATCTGCAGCCTCTCTCCTCTCTTTAGTTGAACATTCACGCTGAGATTGGCTTTGTTGCCTGAAAGAAAAGACTTCTGAGCATTAACCAAGAATCTCTTCACACACCAAGCTCTGTGCATGAACATGTCAAAGGTCACAGCCTGTAAAAATCAGCTCTTTCTCCAGTGGATACAATAGAAATATCAGAGTTTATTAATTTACCGCGACTCCGTTCTCTGGTGAACAAACAGCTAACAGCGATTCAAGTTTTGATCAGATTTATTATCCAGTAAAAACGCAGAGATTACTCTGTGTGCGGGGATGAATTCAGCCTTCAGTCTCTGTGCTCCGCAGCTGCAGGATTTAATTTATGCAGAAACAGAAAGAAACACACAGAATGAGCCGGAGCAGCTAGACTACAGAGAGAGACATTTACATCCATTTACATCAGAGATCCTGACAGGATTATCTGATTATTCTTTTACTGAAAGTTAATCTGATTTATCCAGCATGCAATGTCTGAAAATTAAATCTCAACCAGTGAATGAATAACTGGAAATAAACCGAGCTTTCATCTTCCTGCAGCCTCATGTACAGTTTTAACAGAGGTTGTTTTTGCCATTCTGAGAGCTGGGGGCTCAGTTTAAAGCCACACAGCTGCAGGTAAAAACAGAATTATACCCACAGCTTTGAAACAGTATATAATGTATATAAATGTGGACATTTACATGATCCTAAGAAGTTTCCTGATTCTCTGACTTCAGCTCTGACAAGTTTTTATTATTTAGGTGAAATTCATTGGTTTTGTGAGATGTCAGATAACACTCATGGACGGATAATTTGTTTGTTTGATGCAAATTAATTAAAAATGATCAGTGGACCAAACTCAGAAATCATTAACCTGTTATGAACTCTAATCTTAAATAAGTAAGTAGAATTTTGGGGTTGGGGATGAACACAACTGCAGTGATGCCATTTAACTTCCTGTCCAAAACTTGGCCTCCAAACTCTGGAGCATGCCCAGAAAAAAATCTATTTAGTTTAGTGAACAAAAAGGTCAAGTATTTACAAAACAAACAAAAAAAATCTGATTCTGAACTAGAAAAATGAGATGCCAAGGAGAAACACTGGCACACTGGAAAGATGACCCACAGACACAGACCATGAACCGACACTGAAGGAGAGAAAGACAGAGATTAGGGCAAAAACAAGCAACAGGTGGGAAAGACAAGACACAAGTTGACCAATCAAAAAGAGGGAAAGGAGGAAATCAAGACTTTACACTCAAGAGAATAGGATTACAAAATAAAACAGGAAACACTTGGAACTATAACACGGCACAGAAATGATCAAAAATAAAACAACAATGCACACAAGAAAGAGGAACACAAGGAAACATACTCATGTGAACTATAACCGAGTTTTCTAACATATTAACGGCACCGATTGAAGAGAGAGGAGACCCTGTTTATATCCTGCCCCATTATAGTTATATGATCTTTATTGATAATCCTGAACTCCAGGCGTGAACACTGATCAATAAATGCTGAGAGCTGATCACTCCGTCTGCATACAGAGGTGGTCTGTGAGGCACATGCCCACATTGGTCTGGTCGTGTGTATGAACATGTGAATTGCATGGGCCGCCGTAAGGACCGCCCACTTCTTTATGCTAACAGACAGAGCTCTTCAATGGTGTTCATTTGCATCTGAAGAGGGTGAATAAGATCTGATCACTGGAGACGCATGGTTCATGCAAGGCTCAGATGCTCGTGTTTAAAACTGCTCATTTGTGTCCCAACTACTACAAACCACATGTTGGTGCGAAGTCTGAACCGTTTCAGAGGCTCGACACATTAAAAATGAAAAGAATTCAACATGTACATATCCTTTTAAATCTGAAATATTCATTCATCAAGAAAAGTAGGTTAATAGATTAAAGCAATATCAAACAGCGTAAAAGAACAAGATTTCTGACTATATCAGAATATGAATAAACATGATAGTAACATGACATATCATTAAAACATGTATGTAGGAGGAGAGAGAGACACACATACATCTTGGATGACCTGATTTCATTTCAAACAGTTATGTGTGAATATAAAGACACAAGGAGACTCACTCAGATATGTAGATGTGTGTTACGCAACACCATCTGGTAAACGTGTTAATGTAAGGTGATGTACATTCAAATTAGATAAACATCTTTTGGTGAAATGTTATTTTCCATATAAATTATTTCAAAAATGTCAACGTTTCTCAAGTGAAGTTAAAAAATGTTATAGTCTATATTCCAAAGCAATAAAGTAGAGAGAACCTGTCAGACCAGACTCTGGGTTAAGCGCAGAATTTTTAAACATTTTTAGATACACACTGTAATCTGTTTTTATATTTATCTTTGCCCAACAAAAATACATAAATAGAAAACCACCAAAGAGTAAAAAACAGGACTAAAACTGTCAAGAAACTTCACTGAAATGTACAAAAAGACCCATTTCAAATACCTACAATAGATCTGTCATTTTAAGAAGGTTCGACTTGCATAAGGATGATGTTTTTTCAAGGCTTTTAATTTCTAAAATGAAAGGACAGGCTCTGAAATGTCATAAAGAGTAAATAAATGATATATGATCCGTCCATGTTGAGCATTAATGCTGCATCAGCACAACTTTAAGAGAAAGACGTGAACTTGAATTTTACGTGAAAAAGATCATAGTTGTCCCTCAAATTCAAGCAAAACATTTCTTTATTTTATTCTTGTCAAATTTTTAAATAAAAAAAAATTCCCTCAAACGTTTGACTCAACCGTAAGTGTTACTGTAGCTTTATACTCGCCCCAGGTTAGCTGTGAGAAACCAAGTGTCACTGCAGAAAAACAGATCCACGCAGGTCTTCATGTCTCAGATGTCTCATCAGAGTCTGTCACCTCAGCCCGTGTCACTTCCTGTTAGATAACATACATCCTATCATAGAGCAGATGGAGAATATTTCCAGTGGATACCAGAAAAAAGGTTGTGTTTGGGAAATGATTCAGGAATAAATATACTCGCAAATCACGATTACATGAGTGACAAATATACATAATCTTATTAGCATTTTGAATCATAAATGTAACACTTTTGGCAAAATTAAAGGTACACTGTGTGATATTTTGCAGTGTTGAGCGGAATAGACTTTTAATAAAATACACTCTTATTGCGTTTGTTTAAATTCATGTAAAATCATCTCAATATAAAAAGGACTTTTGGTTTTTTGTTACCTGACAGTGAGTCCAGGACAATATCTTGCATCACCACGTTTCTACCATGGCTCAGCCCAGATAAACTACTAATGGCCACATGTTTCCCATAGACTGAATATACTATGGATAACTTGGTTCCGCCTCCCGCCTGTATACGCATTTGAAGCTGAAAAGCTCTCTGTATTTCTGGGGTTTTTCTTCATTTTCTGAAACCAGCGCGGCGCTGGAGCGATGCCCGCATTCGGCCGCACAGTCGCCGAGAGTCACTGTGATGACGCTAGGCTCAAACAGCATATCCTCCCGGTGAGCTACGCAATCCCTGAACGCCCATAGGCTGTATCATGTGTCAATCATAGAAAACATGAACCCCCTAACAACTTTTAAAAACGGAGCTTCACAGAAAAAAGAGGACTTGAGCACAAACCAGTCTTACAGTGACTACATGTCAACATCACAAGCAGGGGGGAGAAAAATGTATGTTCTGTGTAATAAGTTTCTTAAGTTTGTCCACAGTCCCATTAGCTTTGCTTGGTGGAGGCGGGACTTATGACCTATACTATAGCAGATTGGCTGTGCAGGATGTAAAGGCGTAGGGAGACAAAAAAAGAGAGTGGCTGTCATTCTGAGATAAAAAGGAATTATTTCTAGATGTTTTTGAGGGTCAAATTTTGATAAGTGAAGGATCACACCTCTGATGCATCACAGGAGCTTCTCATCCTCAGAGGTCACTTCACTGGTGGGAGGGGTGAGCGAGAGAGCACTGGAATCTAGACTCTGAATGCTACTTATTCCCTTTATTACACACTGTACCTTTCATGACATTACAGCTCTTTTTTAAAACAACGACGGGACAGTGTGAGATAAAATAGCCACTGTTAGGGTTTTACTGTGCAATTCAGGGTGTCAGCATCATTTTTTTTCCAAAGTCCTGGAGAAAATTTTTGACAAACTGAACGCCTCTGAGAAAAAATATTAGTCACTGTCCTTTACAAAGCATGGTGAATGGTGAATGTCAATGTTTGTTTTCATGTTATATTTACCATCTTATGTAACATTCATATTGGTGAGCTTTAACCCACAAGGAATAATGATAGTGTGGTGTTCATACTTTCGGGGATCTGAAAGTTTTTCTCCACCACTGTAGAGCCAAAGTTTCAACCAGTGTTTCATTACTGCCACCTGGTGGACAGAAGAGAAAACTGTAGTGTTTTAAACCCACTTTTGATTTCTGAAAACGTTTTTTATAGATTCAAACTAAACTTGTTCCCAGTCATGATCATTTGTAAGTAATAACCATTATATAAACACGTTTAGATATGTGTTTCCTTTGGGAGTGGGTCAGTTATTTTCCACAATTAACTGCATGTATGTGAAGACCCAGTTGTCATGGCAACTGGTCAACACAGTGATTCAACACAGATCTACGTTCACACTGCAGTCAAAAGTGACCCAAATCTGATTTTTACTCATATCTGACTCATAGCTGATCCTTTCATGATTGTGTAAAAGTCAAAATGAACCTGATATTTTTGAAGAACAAATGGAAGCTGACTGAACTTCAAGAACATGTAAGTCTTGATCTACTTACTGATACTTTAATCCTGTGAACAGTATCAAACACTGCTGATCCATCATTTACAATTATAATGTGTTTTCTTATTAATCACATGGCTGTGTTAAATATTTGACTTCACATCAATTGTTATTTTATCTAAACTGCAAAAACAGGGACAGGACTAATTTTGATGCTTTCTGTTGCCATATTACAGACATTTATAGGCAGTCTTATACTGTGACTCTTGACTCTTGAGGTGAAACTACAGATATTCTTGCAATTTTTCCCAAATATTTAAACATATTTTGAGGCTGAAATGCTTAAAAGTCTTTACATAAAACAAAAAGTTAACTACATAGTTAAAACTCCACAAATCCCTGCGTGATTAAAACAGCAACAATCATATTCCCTCGTCTCACATAATTACCACAGCTTTAACTTCCGGTCTTCCAGAGCATCATGTCAACACTGATGTAGAGTCTGGCTACACCAGATTTACAAAGCTGTGATTCAGGATCAAATTTGAGTGGTTTAGCAGTTTTAGAGTCATGATGTTGATGCATGAGCCTCAGGTTTTCATGGTTGTGTGAATAAAATGGGGAAAACCTTGAATAAAAGAACTCTTTATTTGTGTTCCAGCAGAGAGCGCTGTAACCAAACATTATATGCTGGACTGTTACGCAGGTTCAATGAAATGATACCACTCTGAAAGGGGACAAAAACTAGCATCTGTAAAGTGGTATGAAAACTAGTCATGAAAATCCAAAAATAATTCTACTTACTCTAGAGAAGGTTGAAATACGAGGAAGAAATACTTCTTTTATCTAGTCTAAAAGGAGCTCTCTGGTGGTCTGTGAAAGCCTAAAAAAAATCTGGAGTCCTGCATTTCAGACAGATACTGATCTTAAGGTGCTGAACAAAAAAAGCCTTGACCCTCTCCTCACCCTCCTCTCCCCCCAGCACACACCTGCAGCACACCTGTGTGTCTGTGTTCAGAGAAAAGCTGAGAGGCTCTTTGAAGTGAGCTGCTTGTTGTAGGAGACATAAATATTCAAGAAAGGAGTTGGACGAGATTATAGATTAAAGATGAGAAGGTCCGAGTTACTTTTTATCTTACAGAGAGCATGTTTTTCAGTCAGACAGGACTCTTAAAAAGTTCAGTTACTATTTACATTCAAGAGTTTGATTTTGGAGATCAGCTGACATTAACTCAGTTAGTAAAATACTATGATCACTCCTAGTTTTAACATGTGGTTGTTGTCCAAAGATCTGAACATGAACAGGTGTTGTCTCTTGTGTCCAGTGCAATAAATACACAGTAGAAAACTTCCTCTAACCATGATAAAAACTGTCTCACTTTATGTAATATGTAGCCATATTTTAGCTTAATAACATAATTTATATTGGCAACCAAAACTAGATTATAAAGAGGTTACTCAAACTCAAGTCAAAATCAACATATGCAACATATTCAATGGAAAGCCGAGACAACAAGTTAGCTACCTGTTAGCTCACCTTACACACAGCCTTAAGATTTCTTCAAAATTCATTACAAAAATTAAACTCTTTAGTACATACTCAAAAGAAATGTTATGGCATTGGCATTGGATGCCACAGAGATTCTCATAGGAATGAATGGACTGACTCACCTTTGTACAAAATTTAAGTAAAAGCAAGGTGATAAAGTCAAGAACAAGTTTTAAGCATTCAGAGATACAAATCTGTACATAGAGGTATGCTAAATCAATGTTGCAAAGCAAATTTACACAAGGAAATGTTGATTACATGAAAATGAGTTTTTAGGTTAATTTGTGTAACCTTGTAAATCTACCTAGTATACATTTCTAAATACTTTCTACATCCTGGACACAGCTGTACACATTTAAATTTTTTCTATCATGTTGGATATTTTGACATGGGGCTCTATGACTCTACCAATCATATTTTAGGATTTTGGAGTGGTTCCTCGGGTGGCCAATCAGGGGAGTGGGTCAGTGCCACCCCTGGTCATCTCCCCGGACACACCCCTGCTGACAAGTGAATAAGGGAGATTACCAGCACTTTTTATTCTCTTTTCATTTAAATTTGATGTTTACCTCAACATTTTGAGATGAAGTCTGGCATGATGGCTTTTTTGACGTGTAACACTTCAGTTTGAACTCAACAAGAAAAATGAGGATCTCAAAATAAATGAGAACATTTCTTTTTCTGTAAATAATTAGAGTTCATTATTCTCTGCTGCTGCTGAACTAAACTTTAGATTTAGTCTTCCTCTCACACCGTTGTCTGCAGACAGGATTTCCTGTCTGTGTCTGAGGGAGGGGCCTGCTCTAAGGTTCCCCCACAGCTCCCAGCAGCTACACTGGGGGTCTGTTCTGGTAAATGTGAATGAGGACTGAGGGAGCAGAGTCAGACTCATGGTATTAGACTTCTCTTTGTTTCCTGCTCTCTTTGTGTTGGATGAACAGGAAGGATGAAGCTCACAGAATCATCACTGCTTATTATTCACTGTAGGTTTACTCCCTACTGTTTAATAGTGACGTTAGATCCTCTAATTTTAGACTCCTGACCAAGCTTAGTGACACAATCCAGGGACCGTGCATTCTTGTCAAACTTCTGCAGTTGGTGTAACAAAATGCGAGCAGTTTAACAAACTAGAAACTCAGACTTTTTAACTCCACGTCAGTCTGAACACAGCTTTGTTTATCTGTTCCTCCACAGTGATGATAGCAGGTCATCATACCTGCTGTAAACACAGAGCTGAAAGCGTCTTTGTTCCTGCTCCTTCAGATGTCTAATGTGAGAGAAACATGAAGAAGAAAACACAAAAAGGACGAAAAATAAAAAAAAGAAAGCAGAAAAAGGTGAGTAAGGAATAAAACAACAGTATAAACAATTAGATTAATGTTTTCGGGTTGAAGGATGGCTTATCTGTTGACTCTTTCTCTGCTGAAACTGTAGTAAGAGGGTTATTGTAAATATGAAAAATATGAATATATATGAAAAATCTTGTTTTTATTAAAATATTATAACACTTTAAAACAAAACCGTTCAACGAAACACAACATTTTCCCAGAGTATATTGGTGTTAGCATTACAATAAGCTGTGCTTGGTGCTTGGCTAGTTTAGTTTGTTAGATCAGTGAATTTATTTCTTATGAAACAAACGATTAAAATCGCTCTTGGTATCAACTGTTTATTCTATCGTAACAGTAACTATAAAGTCGCTCACAGCCACTTCTGTTTTAATAGCTTCAGCGATCACTACAACAAAGAAAGAAACATCAGTCTGTTAGAAGGCCACGTCAGAGAGCTTAATTTCCTTTGAGCTAGCAAGATGTAGTGACACGCTGAACTCAAGTTACGTAAGGGTTTGATACCCAAATTTAGCGTGGCTCCTCTCTTTTGGTTTATCAGATGGCCTTTTTTATTTCATCCACCAAAACGCCTTTTCTCATTGGTCAAATCCCGTCCAGTAACTCCTTTCAGCCAATCAAATAGATTTTTTTTTTCCCTCAAACTGGAGAAAAGTTTTTTTTTTTTAATCACTGTATTTATCAAGAAAGAAGAGAAACCTTCAAAAAGTGAAACCTGGCAGGTATCTCGGTGATGTAGTGGTTAAGGTCGCTGCCTTCCAGTCAGAGTTCTGGGTTCAAATAAAGTTCTTGGCCTGTGTATCTGGAGTTGGGAAAAACTTTATTGAATTATAACTATATTTTATGTTATTTTATCTATTTGGCGCCCCTTATCCCCTTCTGTACTAACGTTATTATGGTGACAATATTAATTTAAATGAATCCATATCATTGTTGAAATGTAAATGGTGGTTGTTTTAGAGTTATTTGGGTTTTTATGTATAGATTATTCAGACTCTATTTGCACTGAGGAGTTTAGTTTGAATGACATGTTTGTTTTTCTGCGAGGAATAGTCATGACATCTTTTTCTCACTCGAAATAAAATCATCTCTTTTGCATTTTTTGGTTTGTGAAGTTAGATTGAAGTCAAAGTTGTAACCATGCAGTGCTACAGGAAGAGACTGAATAGACTGGTCAGGAGGGCCGGTTCTGTCCTGGACTGCTCTTTGGACTCCCTGGAGGAGGTGGGTGAGAGGAGGATGTTAACAAAGCTTATATCCATCATGGACAATCCCTCTCACCCACTGCACCAGACTGTGGGGGCTTTAGGCAGCTCCTTCAGCAGCAGACTGAGACTCCCACCCTGCAGGACGGAGCGCTACCGCAGATCATTCCTCCCCTCTGCAATAAGACTTTACAATGAACAGTAACAAAACTGGATTTACACCACCACTTTTTTTTTATGGCATTTAAATTGTGTATATTGCAGAAAGCTTTATTTTTTCTTCTCCCTTTTCTCTTTTCAATTTTTTTTTTTTTTTTTTTTTTTTTTTTTTTCTTAATTATTACATTTATTAAGTTCTTAATATTAGGACCCTTATTGTTATAACTGCATTTTGCACTTTCTGTCTTGTCTGTGATGCTGCTGTGACAAAAAAATTTCCCCCATGGGGGATCAATAAAGGAATATTCTATTCTATTCTATTCTACAGTGCTTTTGGTTAAAAATACGTAAACACACACCTGTGCTCATACAAGTGTTTACAACTCGATGTATCATTAGATGTGTCTAAATATAAACATATATTTTTCAGGTTTCTGCAGGTAAAACCTCTCAGACCTCCAGATCCAGCACAGATGACTCTAACAGCTTCCTGTCTCAGATGTGTCGCTGGTTTTCAGATCACATGACACTGCTGGAGGAGCATTTCAGACTCTGTGATCCACACAGAAGAGGAACAGTGTCTCTGCAGGAATTTCATTATGGTGATCATCTTTTCTCTGCACCTTCATCACTAGAGTCTTCGTCAGTTTGAGGGGGGGATCTTCATTACAGTTTAACAGGATCAGATCAGTGCAGGTCCAGACTGAAACATGACAAAGTTCACCGTTTTCAACTGCTTTAAATGTCCGATTGAGATCATCTTAAAGAAAACACTGTTTACACAAAGATATGTAAGACTGTGACGGTATAATGTGTTTGTAGTGAAGTCTCCATGGAGGTACTGTGACTCAGACTGTGATTATGGAGCAGGGGCTCACCTCCTCTCATCACCCCCTCACAGATAAGAGCAGCTGGAAACAAACGTTACAAAGAAGCTTTTGTTCATCAAACTTCAGAAACTCTGAGTTCACTTTGTTCTGAGGAGAGATTTAAGAGCTGCAGGATAAAAAGGAAACTGTGATTCAGGGAGAAACACTTCCTTCAAAGACACAGGAAACAGGCGGTGTGGTTTTTGGATGCTGAATGTTGCATAAAATCCTTGGATTTGTCCATTTAGTTTTGCCAAACTGCACCAGAACCCTGAAAGATATTCAAGAAGAATCTCACAGAAATGACCACAGATGGAAAATATTATCTTTTAAGAAGAACAAAAAAAGGTTCCTGTAGGAATATCCTCTGAGTCTGGGACTAAAGGGTGCTTAGTCTGGAAGGGTTGGATAGTAAGAGGTTTCCCTCCTTTGCCTGGTTATTCGGACAAATACGATTACAGCAGTCACACTGATGCAAAACAAGCGAGTCAAGATTGGACTAATTTCAGTCTGACTGAGCTAAATACATAACAGAGAGAATCCATCACCAATCGCATCATCCAGGTATGTTCGCCCGACTATAAGGAGTTTAAATTAGATCCCTAAAAGATCCCGACTGGTACCCACCAAAAGTACAAGGGCTTTCTGAAAATTATTGCAGCATCAGAAGACTCTTTCAATAATTTACACAACTTCTAATAGATCTTTAAACTTTGGTGGAAATACAGACGATAGAGGACTGAATGATCTTTGTAATACATTAAAAAATGACTGAAAGTTCCGGGTACTTTTGGTGGAAATGTGGTCTTACATGTTAGGTATATCATGAATCCTGTTCAGTTAATTAACAGAGATATGATGATGGAGGATGCTTTAAATTTTGGTGAAGTAAAAATGTTAAAAGTTCTAACTGTGAAAAAAATATCTTAAATAATAAATTTCATGACTGGTTCTTTTTAAGATTTCTTTATCAAACTTGAAGCAACATTTTTTTGCCCATCTTGACATTAACAATAACTTTTATTTTTATCAACTTGTGCATCTGTTTCCGCAGCTCTGGTGAACCTGAACGTACCCTGTCAGCATTCTGAGCTCCATATGCTGACTCAGCATCTGAAGAACGACAATGACTTCGTTAGTTATAAAGACCTGAGCAGACGAGTGGACAATCTGAGGTAAGAAACTGTTAACTTATGGGTTTGTGTGAGGGCTGCTTCTGTGTGTGAAATGTGTCTGTTCATCCTCACAGACTGAAGGAGAAACTCACCAACAAACACTCAGAGGAGTCCAGGATAAACGATTATAATGACCATCAGGTGTTGAACCCAGGAGGAGACCTCAAGTAAGTTTGAATAAAAACCAAAGCACTCAACTCAAGTACAATTTTGGGGGTATGTGAATGATCTCTCTAAATGTTAACTGAATTTATGCAAGTGGAAATATTCTGATTTGCAACCCAAGTAAAACTTGTTGAGCTCCAGTATAAAAGTGTCTAACTTTGAGTATCTTTTTTATAGAAGTACTTATTATGTAGAAAAGCCCTTCTGCAGAGTCTTAAAGCCATAAAATACCAAACAGCATGTGGCTGAACTGGATCGAACTCCAGTTTAAACCGTCAGTCTGAGGTTAAACTCGCTGAGTTATTCTGATCCTCTGGGCAGTAAATCAGTCTGAAACTTTAGCAACACAAACAGCTACATAAACACGACCTCCTGTGACCTTACATGACCTCACATGACCTTAAGACAGGTGTTGTTACCTCTTTTGACCCACTGCCATGATTATTTTTTTTACACACACGTCCGAAGACAAACAAAGAGTATGTTTCAATTGAGGGGAGCGCAATGAATACCTCAAAATATGAAACATAATAGTTAGCTGATGACATGTTTTTTTCCTCTTTGCAGAACAGCTAATTATCAGGGACGCTACAACGCAGTTAGCTGGATATAGACCATTTCTGCTTGGATCACAGCAGATACAGTCAGTCTTTATTTCTGTCTGTTTGCACTGTGGTATTATTATTATTATTATCATTAATACAGAGGAATTATATCTAAATCGACTGAGAATGGGATTGACTCAGGTCTGACATAGTACAACATGCTACAAGTCCCAGATATGAAGACACAAGCATAATACAAGTTAAAAATCACTGTACTGACAGCACAGTGAAATAAAGCAGAGCTGTTCTTTTCTCCGGTCCTTGTTTGTGAATTTATTCTCACATATTTTGGGCCCTGAATGACTGAAAGGTAAATTTAGTCAATAAATATACCACATTTCTTCAGCCTGCAGCAGTGAAACACGTTTTAACGACTGTAAAACAATACTAACAGTCTTCAAAGATCACAATCAACCATACTTGTAGGTCGACTTTCACAGAACTTCAAATGATTTTAATTTAAAAGTAAAAGTTGAACATTAAACATTGTCACTTTGCTGTTTTTGTCCAACAGGTTTGCCCGACTGAGTGTGAGACTGATTCCCTTCGACCTCACTGCAGATCACCCAGGTAACTTTGAGCTGGTGTTACTGACCAGCTGCAGAGTCTCCAGTCTGATCAGGATGATCCAGGACCGGGTTGGTGTCCAGACTTTTCTCCTGGAGGTTTTCAGGAGCAGAGTCCCCTCAGAGGAGGCCCGGCTGCCTCCGCACAGCTCCCTGCAGGAGTGTGGCTTCAGTGGAGGTGTAGAGGAAGCCCCACCAGAGTACACAGTGTACTACGACTACAACCTGCCGTTAACTGACTGTCCCATACTCAACTGTGACTATTACTTCAGGTTAGGAGCAGAGACTGCAACCAGCAGGGGGAGCTGGAGTCCAGTCGTCATTAACCCTTGACCTCCACAAGTTAACCTTAAACTCCTGACCCCAAACACAACACTGAAAGGATTAAGACGACAGTGTGGAGCATTCAAACACTGATCCAGGCTGAATAGCAACAATACTTTTTAATGAATTCAAAGGACAGAAGTTAGTAATTTAGTTAGTTTTAATTAAACCCAAACAGTCAAAACGTCAATGTTAGCATGCTATCAGGCTAAAATATGAACCTGAACTGGGCAAGCACCACAGGTTTGCACTGATACTGTCAGAAAAACAGAGTAAAGGTCTAAAGGTCTAAAGTAACATATGAAACACCTCGCTTAGGCTAAATGAAAGTATTTCAGTAACTGTATTTTCCAAAGAATTAGCATGCAGAAAGAATTAGCATGCAGAAAGAGTTAGCATGCAGAAAGAGTTAGCATGCAGAAAGAGTTAGCCCCAAAGCATAAGCGAACGAAGTGCCTGCTTAGGGCCCTGTGGCCAATAGAGGGCTCCCAAAAGCATTCAATGTTTTTTATTTTTTTAAACAGGTAAAAAGTAAAAACATTTTAGTGCTGCTGCTGATGTAGGCCTATGATTCTTACTGCCGATATTTCAAAGCTACGCTACCGTGATGTGCCTTCTGCTGTGCATCAAAGGCGCAGGTAGTTGTGGGGCAAAATAATGTCGCAAAAAAGGACATATCCTTCAGGAGCAGAGAAAAGAGAGAGCAAGAAGAGAAAAAACACCAAGATAAAGGTATGTTTGCATTTCATGTAATGTTAAAGAGATTAATGAAGGTGTGTAAATGCTCAACAAACAATATTATTGGCAGAAATAGAGGGCCCCAAAATCAAATTTTGCTTAGGGTGTCATTGAGGCTTGAGGCTTGCTCTGTTAGCATGTAAACCTGCAGTGTTTTCTACATGCAAGAGCTGAACAATCAGGCGTTTTAATCAGGAGTGTTAAAGAGGATTTCTGTCAGAAAGCAGCAGGAAGCTTCACACTCAGCAGCCTTAGACTTTTTATAGGTTAATCACACTCTCTGATGGGTTTTCAGGCCTATTTTATTGGGCTGACAGTGTTTAACGTGTTTAAACGCTCAGACTGATAGAAAATAAAGAGACTGAGCTGTTTAGAGTCAGCAGAAATCAACCGCAGAGAGGCTATAAACAGCTACAGACACACACCCAGCTGCAACTACGCCCTGACACATCCACACAGACACACACCATGCACAAGAAACAGAAAAAAAAGACATACCAGCAAGTGTTTGAAGACAAAAATATTTATTCCATATTTCCAAAAATACTGTGAATATAAATATTACAAAAATTAATACTGTGTTTTTATTCTAACACTGTGAAGGTGTGTGCTGTAAACACACAAACAGGCTGCAGCTGAATGCTCTCATAGAGTATTAGAGATATTTCATCCATTTGTGTTTTTAAACCATCAGCTGCTCTCAGGATTTCAGCCCAGAGAGGAAGAGACAGGATTTAAATGATAACTTTAATATTGACTGTATACAGGTGTGAAGTGGAGTGTTTACAACAGAAAGTGTGTGTTTGATAAGTGATGAAATAATAAAACATCTCCTTACATGCAGCCTCACTAAAAGAAAAATAAAGCTTAACTCTGTTTTCAGAGTTTTCCAGGTTCTACAAGTTTGATGAAAAAGACACAATATTGACTCATAGGTTTGTACGATGAAGTAGTGTCGGGAAAAAAAAACAAATGCCACGTAAATTTAATGCCATCCTGGTGAAAGACTCTGTCAGATGAGGGTTTACAGCAATGTGCAGATGCAGTTTCACAGTTTTTTGAAACAGCAGTAAAGCCAAAATGTTTTAAAGTCATTTCGAGATAATTCCAGTTTATGCCAGAAATGAACCAGGTGTTGATCCTGGAGCAGCCTGATGATTTTTTCAGATGAAAAAATGTGGATTTAGACGTTTAAATAGACGTTTCAGTTAACGCCACAGACGGATATTTTCCTCCCGGCTCTCCTTCCCTTGTGGTTTCTGTGCAGTGTGTTTACAGGCTGACAGGAGCTGGACAGCCGAAAGAAACTCTCTTTTTACACTCTGACTGTGACTGTAAACACAGCGAGTCGGTCCTGAAGTAGCGGATTGTCTCAAAGCTGAAAACAAAATCTTTTCACAATAAGTCTGAAGTTAGGAACTGGAGAAAAGCTTCTTTGGTGTGGCTGAGAGATCCTGGATCTGATGAGCTGTGCGGTCCTCAGCAGCAGCTTGTGTTTCAGCATTTAGTCGTAACCGAGTTCTTGTTGTTGGACTTGGAGTCGATTTTTGCCACAAGTAGCCGCAGAGAGTCTCCAGAGGACCGGATCAGCTCTCTACCTCTGAAAGAAAAACACACAAAAATTCTCAAAGCTGTAAACACACAGGCTCAAGAGCGGGAATATCAGATTCAAGCACTGTGTTTCAGTTTGTACTCACATGTTGTACTCCATGCCGACCAGACTGATGCCGTTGACGGCGAGCACTCTGTCTCCTGTTCTCAGTTTGTGACACTGAGCGGCCGGAGAGTCGGGAACAACAGACTTCACATAGATACCGCTCATCTTCAGAGGAGTTTTCTACAACAGAGAGTGAACAGGTTTAAGAGATATGAAGAAAATAAGGTTTGTTTTTATGTACTGAGCCTCAATTGAAAAAACACTGTAGCATAAGTAAACTATGAGCTTTTCCTTGTGAATAAAGGTCAGCTCTTTATGATAAGAGTGGGCAGTTCTGTCAAGGAGAACTTAGCAGTAAATTAACTATTCTGTAGGTTCTGTACAATAATATAAAAACGTCAGATTTTAAGTGTAATTTAAGGACATCACTGTGTAGTTTGCTCCAATTATTTGTTGAGACTGTCAAGATCTCTGTCTCTCTGCTGCTTCAAGCTGCACTGTGAGCTCTAATCCTGACACAGTATATGATAAAATAGTTTGTAGGGATCCTTAGTGTTCGATTGTGGAGTCACTTCATGACCAATGTGAAAGGTTTCACAGTCTATATCCATCTTGAAATGATTTCAAACTAATAATAGACTTTAAGTATAAATATTTGTAGGTCATCTAGCAGTTGTGTTGATGTCTTTAGCGTGATGATGCTTATACATACTCTAGTGCAGCTGGTGAAATGTCAATGTGCATGGCTTTTAGTACGAGTGTTAGTTTAATTTGCATTTTTTTTTTGCAATAAGGTTTGTTTGCACAAAAATAATCGTGTTTTGCTCCAGAAGAATGCAAAATGGCTTGTTTAAATATTTGCAAATAACACCAGCCTCCAGAGATGATATTTGCCCAGCAGTGTTGTTTGTGGAGCTTCAACTCTTTGCTTGTGTTGTGTAAGTTAGAAAATGTCTTTTTGGCTTGCTTAGGCACAAAAGTTTGCAAACTTGCCCATAAAATATGAACAATTACTCTTCTCAGACAGAGAAAATTTGATATACAGGCCTGTCTCTGATCAAGCCTGGTTCAATTAAAGCTCTGGTAAATTTAGCACTAAAAGCAAAGAAAGGACGAAGCTTGTATTTGAGGATTTACAGTATTTGTACTCCCTAAACTTGTCCCACAATCACTACTTAATCCTATTACAAAGGGTGACAGGTTGTAACAAATGGGGAGGTGGGTATCTGGTGAGTATTATGCAACTTTAAGTCTTTTTTGTTGAAGTTGCATGAACAACAATGATTTTGTAACAGCCAGCCTAACAGATTAAATGGCCTGAGTGCTTCATTTACATTTGTCTAGTTTCCTCATTGGATTGTATGCAAGCTTGTGTTTTGGGAACTAGAAGTCAGAAATTGAACAGCCTATGTGAGGGGGGAAAAAAAAAAAAAAAAATCTAGACGATAATGTCACACATTTTGTTACATTTTTTCTTAAATTACTTTTCTTTGTCTAAGCTGTGTGTAGATTGTTTGTGTTTCTCATTTTTTGCTGCACCCTTTACCTGCTTACACCAGCATGTAACACTGTTTATGTCATCTTACCATGATATCTTTTGAGTCCATCAGCAGGAACTTTTAGTGTGATTCAATTTGTTCTTTGAGCTATCCAACTAAAATCTAAAAGTCTAATCTGATTAGTTACAGCAGAATTAAGCGGCTACAAAAGCTTTTTATTCTGTGTGGATTAAACTGAGAAAACATGAAAGCTGGTTTTCGAGTCTTTTTACACCAGTGTCACTGTTACAGTTCAGTTGATGCTTTAATAAAAGTATAACAAAGAGAAGGAGTAAAAAAGTAGGCGAAGAGGATGTTTGCTGGGTGATGAAGGAGAGAGGTCATCATCGTACCATTCCATCTACCAGGGCGAGTCCGAGGCCGTGAGGTCCTCTGTGTATCTCCACCATGAACACTTCCTCATTCTCCTCCTCTTCCTCTTCCTCAACTTTACCTTCACCTTCTTTGTCTTCTGTCTGTCTCTCTGCACATCCACTCGCTGAAAACAGACAAAAAGAAAAAAAACATGTTCAGGTCAACAAATTAGGTCAAACATAAACCAGGACCCAAACTGAACCTGCTGGGTCAGGGCCGGATTAATGCTGGTCCAGATTTAATTTGATGTAAAAACTGCTTCATTGATTCAGGGACCCAGTTCTTTGTGAAACTCTTGATCCCTCTAAGTAACTTTTTCACCTCCATCTGAAAGTTTCAATATTTACAGTTCCTGTATTTGAAGTAAAAATATCACAATAACTGCAGTAATCCTTCTATTTACCTTGTTTGATAAAAGGTTTAAGCAAACACCTGCAAACCAAAAGTATTAGCATGCCAACCACCATAAAGAGAAGGCAACATGGTATACATCCCACTGCTGCATGCTAGCCCAATAGGAGTGTCATAGAGAGCGTGTTAGCTCACCACATTAGTATTCGCATCATCTGTATCTGTATATCATAAAAAGTTAGCTTGTTGAAAAGTAAAGCATGTTAATCATGTTAATTGAGTCTATTTTAACAAACATGTATCGGGGCATAAAAATACAAAAGACAGCATGAAGATTACCGCAATTAGCTGCATGTAAACAGCCATCTGCACAAGCTGATTAAACATTTTCAGTAATTACAGGTGTGAGAGTAACATGCTCGTTAGCATAATAATTAGCCATTTAAAGCTGACTAGTTAGCCCCCTGTAAAAGGGATATTCTGGCGTAAAATTAATTTAGGGTCAAACACACCGTAACACTGTGTTAGACACCCTGTCAAGAGATGAATGTTGCCGACCGCTTGCTTCTCTAGTTATACCAACTTTAGTAACGACCGCACGATAGCTATACACAGCGGTCTGAGGAGCCATAAACAGACCTCAACCAAAAAGCCACTCTTTAGTCACAAATAATGCTCAGAACAGCACCTAACTTCATCAACAGTACATATAGGGTCCCAGTCATAGCACTAGCCATCAAACATCTTTTTAACTTTGCTTAATTTCTTTCACAAAGAGACTAAACACAACTCACCTACTCTCCTCCAGCAGTCGCTTGTTTGTAGCGAGACCTTCTTTGCTAAAGAAATTAGGCAAAGTTAAAAAGATGTTTGGTGGCTAATGCTGTGGCTAGGATCCTATATGTACTGTTGATGAAGTTAGGTGCTGTTCTGAGCATTATTTGTAGCTATAGAGTGGCTTTTTAGTTGAGGGTGTGGCTCTGTGTATTGCTATCGTGCGGTCGTTACTAAAGTTGGTATAACTAGAGAAGCAAGCGGTCAGCAACATTTATCTCTTGACGAGGTGTCTAACCCGGTGTTACGGTGTGTTTGACCCTAACTTAATTTTACGCCTGAATATCCCTTTAACATGAAACAGGTAGGTCCTCTCATTTTGTTTGTCCTGTTACTACAACACAGTCGTAACAGTGGCTGTAGCTTCAAAATACAACCAGTTCCCACACTGCAGACCCCCTCCCCACCATTTCCACGACACCCACCCACACACACAGCACCGGCCCTGAACAATGCCGCCCCCCCAGATTAAGATTCCACGCACCAACCGGACTGTAAACTCCCATGATGCCTGTCTGTGTTCGCTCTGACATCACTGCCTCGCTGTGATTCTTGGGTCAGATTATGGGATCAACCACTTTTCAGAATAATATTGACCATTAGCTGCTAGCCAAAAAACACAGAGAGCAGCTACTGGAGCTACACCCAGGCAGGGCGTAAATTCATCATATTCACATTATACATTTATATGTATCTGATCCAATGTGGGCAAAATGATCAGATGAATAGTATTAGCACTCACAAGTTATTAAAAAGATAATATTGGGTCATAATCAGATATTTTGGTGGAAAGTGCTGGATGTAAACAAACAAATAATTTGATATTGTTATCAAGCAACACTACTGTCTCCTGTCATCTGGTGAAAGTTAACTAGTTACAGCTGATAATAGTGTCTGAAATATTGATATGTGAAATATTGAAATGTGACTTTTTTCATGACTTATTGATTGATTGGTTTGAAAAAAGTTGAATGTTTACTCCTTACCAAATCAAAAGTCTTTACCACAGTGTAGAAAAAGACATGCATTTTAATATTTCATAGTTTTGTCTTTTGTAAAAAAATGTCTCTTAAGTTCACCTCCTTGAGCCTTTGTTTCAAAAGTTGTTGCAGATTAATAAACTGACTCGTCATTTATTTAAGTCCACTTTGTAAAGACTCAAAGCTCTCGCAGTGTTTTTAAAGCCTGTTAGCTATTGTCAAGACAAATTACTGATTTCATTCAGAGAAAACAGAAAGAAACAAGAGACCAATGAGAGTAAAGACCCCTGATTAACATCAGCTAAATCCCTCAGCCTTCTGTGCCGCACATACGCACACTCAAACACACACACACACATTCACGCGGTGAGGGGTCTGTAAGGAGCATTAACAGGTTGAACCTCTTACAGTCAAACACAATCACATGTGACAGAAAGTGTTTTCAGAAGCTGATCAGAGAGGGGGATGAGGGACGGGACCAAGCAGATCTTAAGATCCTGAACTAACTGCAGAGCTAATGTTGTTCGATCTTTACGATGAAAATATTCAGTCAGATATGGATGTCACAAGCTTGATAAAAACATATACATTAAAACGCATATTTTAGTATTTCACTTTTCTCTGTCTTTGTCCATCAAACTTAAAACACTTGTTGAAATGAAGGTTGTAACTCTAAAAGAGTTGTGGTTGGGGTTAAAATAAAATGAAAACTACTCCTGGTTTGCTGTGAGCAGGTGTTTGGAAGTTTATTTCTGTCTGTTTTTTTTTTTTTACTTTTCTCATTAAATTCTTTTTTTCCTCATTATTAAAACTGTCTATCTCATCCATTTGATGTTTTATCTCATAATTTTAACACTAGATCTAATTTTGTAACCTTTTATCTCATTATCTAATAATATCTCATCAATAAATCATTTTATCTCACCTCTGACGTTTTTTCATAATCATTACTTTTGT
The DNA here is from genome assembly GCA_962446985.1 of Xyrichtys novacula. NCBI lineage: Eukaryota > Metazoa > Chordata > Actinopteri > Labriformes > Labridae > Xyrichtys > Xyrichtys novacula. The sequence continues at coordinate 13,260,632 of OY660879.1, read as the reverse complement.
TTCATTTTTTTGACTCGCACGACTCAAACTTTGTCACATCATTTTGACATTTAATCTCATAGTTATGACTTTCACAACATTTTTTATTACAATATTTTATTTAATCCTGTAATTAAAACTTTTCTATCATTTCATCATTTCATCATCTTATCCTATTTTATCTTAAATTTAACCCTCTGTTTGCCATATTTAAATCTTATTTTTTCACCACCCTCACATTTCATTATAATGCATCACCATCTCACAGTTTGATCTATTTTTAATCTCTTAATTAAAACTCAACTTTCACAGTATTATCCCAGTATTATTATTGACTTATTATTATTGATTAACATACAATCACTCAACATTTTTTTCTCATTTTGGCGACATCCTTATTCAACTTTTTAAACTCTAATAGACTTCAATAAAAAGTTCTGCTCTTATTTTTGAACACTGTGAAAAAAACATCATATCCACAGGAGGAAAGAAAAGTTCACATTTCACATACTGTACTGTAACAAGGTTGAGCACAGCTGCGTATTCAGAGTTTATGATTCTAACAGGAAAAGAGATTTCTATTTAAAATCTAGAGTGTCAGACCCTCTCAGAGCAAAGATGACTTCATGTCGGTGGCGTTCAGGAACACTGAGGGTGGAGAGGAAACTCTCCTTCCTGCACCCCAAGCCTCCCTCTGCACTCTTTCCTCTCTGCATTCCTGAGCTCACAATCAATAAAATAACTCTTTCATGTTGGGAGAAACTTTTAGGATGGACCAGGAACCACCGCCGACTAATATACACAACAGGTCCAAAAAGCCAAAGGTCAAGTCACTTAAAGTTTCCTGAAAAGACGTCAAAGAAAGAGAGAGGGAGGTATGTGTGTATGTGTGTGTGTGTGTGAGGAGTTATGAATAAGCCTTTGTGATGCAGTGTGTGTCACTGTGTAGTTTGAACATATTTGATCCTCTGTGTCCAGGTTTCAGTTCTTATTCTGCCAAATGAACTCTGTTATTTTTATCTGTTTGGTTTTAACGGCACACAGGCAGTATCAGTGTACTTGACGGCTTCACAAACATGTATATGTCGGCGCCAGGGACGCTACTAATATAACAATATATAACCAAACTAATATATTGAAAGTTATCAACTGGGTTTGTCAATGCAGCTTTAAAGAATTATGATTCTTTAAATATAAATAAATATTAAAGTTTACAGAGCTAGGGTTACTACATTATTAAAATTAGTTATTATTCTTTTTTTTTAATTATTTCTAGTCTTGATTGATGTGAGGAGACTCCAGGATAAGATAGTCAGCCACAGTGTTTTCATGGGAGGTAAAGGCGAATGTTCTGAGAAGAATTTCTGCTGCAACTGTGCATTTGTTTCTGAGTTGTACTGTCAGTTTGAGGTCTCAGTGTTAACAACAGCCTTGGTGATGTGTGTGCAAAGTGTGTACATGCAGCAGTTTCAATCATGTACACTGCCAATTAAATCTATGTGAACTGGAGGACCCGAAAGAGGGGGCCTCTGATTGCCACTGAGCATCTTGCTGCATAGGAACTTTGTTTAAGAGATTAAAAAAAGTAAAACTTTTAGCAGCTTTAATACCAAAAATGACCCATAAACGTTGATTTGGATAGTTTATGTTAAAACGGTTAACAAAGTTAAATTTTTGATTAACTGCCAGACTCTAATAGTTTGTAGATTTCTGCTCAATAAAATGTATTAGTTTCTTCTTACGATCCTGATATCACTTTGTGCCTCTTTTAGGTACATTCCTTGCCGCCCCTCTTCAGTTTGGATCCATCAGATTATATATATTTTTTTTATTTCGGGTGTTTTTTATTGAATAACTCTGCAGATCTTGATGTTGATTTACCTTCCCTCAGCTGCCGTGCTCCCTCCTGCAGGTTGGCCTCCAGCTCAGACAGCTCAAGGCCCTGGGGGGTGTTGGGAGGTGTCAGCAGGCAGGAAGGGTCCAGGGCCAGGCTTTTATGGTAGACCAGGTCCGCTTGTCCAGGCAGTGAGTTCTGCAGCTCTAAACTCTTCAGTTTCTGAGTCAGAACCTCCTCACAGCTGCTCAGGTCCCCATGAGATCCTCGAGTTTGGGCTGGCTCTGAAGGGGGGGCCAGTTTCAGATCCGGAGAGGAGCAGGTCAGCGGGTCAGAGCCCTCCTGATGAGTCGGATCCTGGAGGACCGTGAGAGGGGCTGAGGTTGTAGACGGGCTGTCTGAGGTCTTGCTGAGAGTCTGAGGAGAGAAAGTCAATTAGAACCAGACGCAGAAACAGAAACAGAAACAGTCCCGCATTCTCTCTGAGAGTCAGTACCTGGTCTGCTTCGCTGTGCTCAGGTACAGCCTCAGGTACGGGCTCAGGTACGGACTCGGGTACGGACTCGGGTACGGACTCCGGTCTGGTCTCAGGCCGGGAGAGATGGCAGATGAACTCCCGCAGGTGTGTGAGTTGTGTGAAGAGAGCGGGGTCTGCGAGGGGTTTCCCAAGCTCCAGGTGGAAGGCGGAGGCGGGCAGGACGAGGGGCGGGTGGCAATCAAAGCTCTGCAGGATGTCAGCTATAGGAAGAGAGGAGGGACAATATTCAATACAGACGTAATAAACATAATTTCAAATAACAACAAGAGCATAGTCACAGCTTCGTGTCGCTGACTCTATTTCTGTATTTGGGTTGAGAGCTAACTAAAGGAACGGCTCCATTACATTAAGTTCATTATGCTCAGATTAGGGGAGCAGCCAATTAAATTCAGTAAATTAAAACCTGGACTGACTCTGGATCAGTTGTCACAGTGTTATTGTCACTCTGCCAGGGGAACTCAGGTGAGAGGGAGAGATATTTTGTATGTTTCTGTGAACGAATCCCTATTAATCTCTTACCTGTCCTGACAGCGTCCTTCACGTCTTCTGGTGAAGGCGTCCAGCCGGGAGGGCAGGATTTACTCGAGCTGTACTCTCTCAGCATGTGGTGCAGCTGAGCCGCATTCAGAGCGGAAAACTCAGACCTGAGGGACGACCAGGACGCCTTTAAGGACAAACAAACGAAAAGGAAACAGACAATAAAGGCACGTTGAGCAAAGTCACTGTTAAAAAAAACTAAAAATACAGGATTATAAAACCCTTCATTGTCGGCATTTTCCCGTCATGCCTCTTTCCAAACAAAGACATCGCTACTCTCTCATTTAAATGTGAAGTAATTTAACCCAGTTTTATGATCTGGTGAGGAGGGTTTGTTTCTGTCACCGCAGGGCCAGACATGAAGAAAAGCCTCCTGGGAAAGTGTCTCAGTCTAGACGAAACATTAGTGTAGAGTTTTCTCATTTCACACAGCTCCATACCGGAGTTACTTTTCAAAAGAAAGTTGAAATTGTTGTAATTAAAAGATCGTCTTTGTTGTGAGAACATTGCGCTCTGTCTCTCCTGTGAGACTTTGGAAAGAGGAGATTTGACATGCTGATGACAGAAAGCAGCTGGAGGATAAATACAGGTGAGTCACATCCAGCTAACCTCCATGTACCAATTAAAGACAGACATTAAAAATCTTACATCGCGTTTTCAGTCTCTCTGCAGCTGGATTGTTGGACGTGGATTTTGCCCGGACATGTTGGTGCTGAAACTGAAACCCTGAGTTTTAATGCAGTTGTGTTTCTCTGCTCACAGACAGGCTGAGATCAGCAGAGGGAGTTTAAATGCTGCCTATAAACAACCAAATATAAGAACTATCTGTTTGTTATGTCTGAGAGTTCATGTTCAGCACTTTTCCTCTCCTAAAATATCTCCTGCTGGCCAAACAAACTCCACCACATCCCTCTGCTGTGGTTTCAGCCCGAGCCGCAGAGCCTCCTCGGTTCTGTAAAGCCCGAATCTGCAGATGTTAAACTGAATGCTATGCAGGGTGTGTTCTCTGTGAGCAGCCGCACCGTGAGCTCATGCAGGGCGGGGGGCTCTTAAAACCAGCAGCCTCCTACCAACCAGCCAAACCCACAAACAGACCAGACGCTTGCTGCCTGGAACAGCTGTGAGGACAGATGAGATGTTTCAGACTGGAACCATGACAGGACTCACAACTGAAAGCAGGTGTCAACTCACAGGGTGAAAATTAGAGTCAAATATGATCCAGATTCTAAAAATATGGAGGTTGAATCCCTCGATACAGAGCAGGGTTACACACAGTTTAAGACAACTCTGTGGGCAGCTTGAATATCTAAATTTCCTCTTATCATTGACAGTAAAAACACGGCCTAATCAGGGGCTCACTATTCCAGGGTGTAAATATCCAGAGAGCAGCAATCCAGCTAACCAGCTAATGTACATTATTTCACCTTCCAGCGTCATGTCAGTGCTAGCCATAGACGTCTATTTAATGGTAAATTTAATCATCATAATCAGTTTAGAAAAATAAACAGTGATTTGATTTTAAAACCAAATACACATCCACATGTAGCAGAGCCCACCAGGACCTCAATTTCAGAGCACCTCTCACCAGCTCTCACTGATGCTGGATTACGACAGTTGACCCGTTTCTCTTCTGATTCCTTCAGTGTTGACTGTTAGCTCTGTTTTAAATAATTTGTACACTTTAAATTTTCTTTCATATAACCGTATTTTAACGAGAAAATGTGAAAACAAAAGTCATCAAGTGTCATAGCGTTAGCAGCAGCTCTAGACGAAAAAAACAAATGTGGTGACTTCCTCCTTGACATCGATCTTTGCTGCTATTGTTGATGAAGTCCCGCCCCTCCTTAATTCTGATAGGTTGGTGATCAAGGAGCGATATAAAAAAAACACAATGATGTTCCTGATGCTAAATGATATACTTTGTGTTCTTTTCATTCAAAACAAATACAGCTGTATGTTATATCAGCTTTATGACCAACCAAAATTAGTTTAAAAACAATAGTCAGATATCAGCCAAAATCCAATATCCTGAATCCCTATTGATAAAGTTATCTTCTTATAGATTAAAAAAAAAACAGTTTAAACATAAAATAAGATGAAGGTTTGGGTGAACACTAAAGCATATAAGTAAAAAGTAATGTTAATGTTTAAAAATCACGAAAATCATCAAACTAAATAGTTGATCAAGGACACATGGATACATTAATCTTGGTTGGTTGGCCATTGATGGTTTCTTAAAGGGATATTCTGGCGTAAAATTAATTTCAGGTAAACACACCGTAACACCGAGTTAGACACACCCCCTCGAGGGATGAATGTTGCCGACCGCTTGCTTCTCTAGTTATACCAACTTTGTCTGTGTCACTGTGCATTTGACCCAAAATTAATTTTGGATCCCTATAAGATGCGTTTTCAAGCGAAATGATGAACATTCACCATATTGGAAATGCTGATACAACCTAACATTTGGTCAACAAAGAAAGAGGTAAAGTGTTGAAGTTGGTGCAAACAAATAGTTTCACTCACCTTTCAGCCTCTGATTATGCAAATATATGCACTACATCTAGACTTGTCATCTTTAAAATGGATGAGCTCCACAAAAAAAAAAACTTCCTCTATAAACAAATGTGCGTTTTAAGGGAAAAAACAGCTGTAATCATGTTTAAAGAGGGTCATTTCAGCTCGGGTGTTCTTGACTTTTGGAGCTGGTCTCAGGTGGCTTCATTTGTCTGTTTGGATACATCTGAATGTTTTTAGCCTCTTTTGGTACAAGAGCGTCTTTCTGATGAAAACTCTGTCTATTTAAAGCAGTAAAGGTTTCATTCTGTACACTCTGTTCTCACAGCACTTATACACAGACAGCATCATCTTAGAGAACAACCGGTGAATCAGGAAAAGATGTGTAACTTTATCCATCTGAACTCAAGTGTGACCCATGTACCTCTCACACCTGTGAACCTGTCATACCTGTGTACAATTATACCTGCGTGTGTGTAAGGCTGAATGTCAGCTCTCTTTGAGTGTGTCTGGGTGTTTAATAAGCAGCAGAGTGAGAGCTCTGCGGTTCAGACTGTAAACAGGATCTGATCAGGTAACTCAGAGAGCGCTAAGCTTGAAGGGATTAAATGTTTGGTTGGTTAGAAACTACTGCTCAACAGAAAAAAAACAAATAGAAAAGAGTTGTGTAGGAGGTGTGCAGAGGGTGTTAGAGGCTTTAAACCTCCTTTGGTGTAACGTGTTTGTCCCTGAACAAATTAGTTCCTGGAAATAGGCTTTCATTCAGGTTAAAAGGTACTTATGTTTTTATGATTTGGTTTACCAACACCATGAGGTCATCTATTTACTCTTTTCCTGTAAATGTTTCGTGGGTTCATAGCGCTTCCTTAACCATAAACCGGTGAGAATTATTGCGTTATAACTCACCACAGTGTTTAAAATTGATAAGAGGAAGCTGTATGACACTGAGTCACCTTCTGCATTCAGAGGTTTCAGTGAAGCTCAGATTTCCCACGTTTTGAACCTTTCACATAAACACAAATTATTAATGTCATTCTGAAACCTTTAAAACAATGAAAACGCTCCGGCTGACGCAGACGTGACCACAATCGACGGTCACGCCTGCACTGCTGAGGCACAAACAGGAAGGAGAAGCAGATGACCTCTGACCTGTAGGAGGGTCTCCCTGGGCGTGGCCAGCAGGTTGACAGCAGCTGAAAGCTTCTGGAAAAACTCTGATGCCAGCTCTCCCAAGCCAACGCTCTGGATCCAGTCCATCAGCAGGTCCAGGTTGGCCCGGATCTGAACCCCCCGGGACCACTGGTAGAAGTCGGACACAGAACCTGGAGATAAAATGTGACATGTGTTAGAGAAGCTTGTTACATGGTTTAAAGCTCCTGTGAGGAATTTTCAGACACTCATGAAGAGGACTGAAATTTCTAATAATGCCGTTTTATGTTCACAAGAGTCAAACACGACCATCAGCAACAAGACTGTTGAGGTTTAAACCGTAAAATCTAATTCCTAAAACCAGCGTGAGGGGGTAGGTGTCACTGCAGCCACTGAAAAAAGCCATGTTTTTTAATTTTGACATTAATTATGAAAAATAGAGAATTTTTTGACTGTAAAAAGTCAGCACTAGACAAACAACATTGCTTTTTCAACAGGGGGCGCCAAAACTGACACATACTGAAGCTTCCTCACAGGAGCTTTAATAACCAACAGAAGGAATTCTTACATTCAGACACAAAAAGATCATAGTGATGCTGAAATAAAGTTTAATTTTTAAAGATATTTCAGCTTGATCTTACAGTTAGGAATCTGATATTCTTGAAGATGTCTGAAAACAGAAGTAGTTTTATTTTTACCAGGTTCAGCATATCACATATCAGTATCTGTTACCTCTCTCCATGAGTGTGTTGAACAGCGAGGCGTTGATGAAGAAGAACAGGTACGCACACAGCTGTAAGGAGATGTCTGGATGGACCTGGAAAGCTGTCAAGAGATTCAAGGCCTCCTTCAAAACCTCCAGGATGCTGCTGAGTCCATCAGGAACCCTGAGCTGACCGCTCTCTGAGAACGGGTTCCCCTCCAGCAGGCCAGGGAGCGACGGGTACATGCTCTGTAGAGGGAAAGGTCAAAGTTTAGACTTCTTCCCAAAACACTACATCTGAGACAGTTTCCTTACTTTTATCCTTTTCAATAGTGTTAAAGTTACTTTTATTTCTATTGGCATGATTGTTTATGTGTTCATTTCTCTTTTATTACATGTTTAGTTCTAAACGACGCAGCAGAATCATCAAGAGTCTGTTTTATTGAACCAGCAGCTCTTCATCTGTCTTCACTCCAATAACACCTCTTATCTCCACCACCTCTGACACAGTTCGACCATTGTTTTAAAAACATGACATCATCTGTTGGCTACACACACACACACAGACATAAAACGCGATGATTAAGATTATGAGCTCAGACTGAAGGAGGCCATAAACACTACAATAACCTGCCGGCTGAATCAGCAGTGAGGACAGGAGATATCTGAAGGCGATGAATGCTTACCATGGAGACCAGCTAAAGAGACCACATAGGGTTCTGACTCAGAAACACTGTGTACTACATTTTTCACATATCTTACTGCACACTCAAATCACAAAACACAGTTTATCCTCTGTGTTTTCCTTCTTTAATTTTGACCAGCTCGCTAACTCCTGCGTGAACCCTCTGACCTATTTATTTTCTGTTGACTCAGCGAAAAGAGAAAGAAGAAGTAAAGAAATGATATTTTTCAACGTTCAGTTCCACTTTGCAGGAAATTAACAGAAAGACACGATTTTCCCCTCCCCACTTCCGGTGTTTCTCCTATTGAGTGTTCCTCTCCACTGACATTTCATCTTCCTCTGCAGGAAACACACTGAAGCTCACACACCTCCCACTCACTGCAAAAAGGATAAATGCCACCAAAGACATCAAAATAAAACACTCTGATTATAACAGGGATTGGAGTGCATAATAAAGATTTAAACAGAGCTCAACAGGCAGAGGTAACGCAAAAGCTCTGTCTATCAAGAGACATGGAGGATGACACTAAAGTGAGTTTTTTTTTGGTTGAGCCTAAGCTGGACGGTAAAAGGGGTGTTTACCATAAATGAGGAGGCAGCAGTGTTCCTGAAAACAGCAGCACTGAATGGAAAAGGGAAGCAGGAGCAGTGAGTGTGCGCAGGGCGGTGTGTGTTTTCTACAGTTAGACTTTAATAAGCAGCTTTAACTTGTGACAGTCTCATAAATCAGCCTGGGAGGGTCCTGTCAGGCTCCTGAACGGGAAGTCTGGCAGCAGTCTGGTGTACAAACTCAGACACAAACTTTCTGCTTTCACAGACTTTAAATATTTTTATATAACAGTTTTTCCAGATTCGAGATGAGGTTTTACGACCTAATTGTTTTAAAATGATCCATTTTCCTTCTTTCCGGTTTCTGTCTGGTGTTCTCCAGGACTCTGTTATGGGACCCTTACTGACGTCCTCACAAAGGCTTTGGGTCAAGATTTTCAACACCCCTTATCAAGCAAATCACACTGAGTGCTACTAAAATGCTCTTCAATTTTTTTAAAGTGTTGGTTCACATTTTAGTGTTGGTTTAAAGATCTAAAAGTGGGTTCAGAATGATCTGGTTTCCTTATTTTTGTTTCTGTCTGGTGTTCCACAAGGCTCCATCTTAGGACCCTTGCTGATGTCCTTATAAAGGCTTTGAATCAAGTCTTTCAAGATCCTTTACCAAGCCAATTACTCACAGCTAAACTTCTCTTCTAAGCCAAAGAAAAACATGACCTTTGACCTTTTCATGAGGACGTTAGATGATGTAGATCTGTTCACTTCCCTCGCCTTCTTTAGTATTTTGAATTCCTGTTTCTTATGACAACGTCTTCAGTTGCCTGATCCCAAGATTATACATGCAACAAATTTCAGAAACAGCCCAGACTGGTAGAGCACAAACACACCTGAAAGCACTTTATACATGTCTGCTGACTTATCATAAGGGTCTGTGGACTGCTGTGGAACTGGAGAACAACAGACCAACCAAGAACCTTTGAGTTCCTTTAGCAAACAGTTCTTGGTACCAAAAGTTCCTGGTTCTTTACGTGTAAATGTAACTTCAGGAATTCTCACTTTATCAGGCATTCTCGTTGTCTTATCAAACGAACCAGAGAGATAGAATTGCACTTTTGTTTACGTTCCCATTGGTGGAAAATTCACCCTGCTCACTGTCTCACAGGCGGCTTCCTGCCTGAGCCTGACAGACAAATCAGAGTTTCCAGTCTGTGATTGTGTTTCTGTCTGAATGAAAACAGAACATGGTGTTTATACAGTCAGATTTCCTGTGACCCGTCGCTCTAATTCTACAGCTCGGCAGGGAGTGAAACAGTGATGTCATCGTGGGAGTGTGCGGGACTTCACTGGAGAAGTGTAATGTATGAACGTGTGGATGCTTACCTCAGTTTGTGTGGCATATTCCATGGAAGTGTGTGAGCTGACCTTAAAGTGTGTGGTGTTTTATTGTGTGTGTGAGCTGACCTTTGTGAGATAGTAGACAGACTGCTGGAAGGTGAACATGATGACTTCCTCCAGGACTGTCATGGCTTCCTCACAGGCTATCCGAATGGAGGACATCTCAGAATCTGGCACAACTGCAGCACACACACACACATACATTTAGATAAAATTAAACACACACATACAGTGCAGCTCTGACAGGCATGTTTGGGGTAAACATCAAAGTGTGTCATTTTTTTTGTACCTTCTTCCCCTTCCTTTTGGATCAGCTGGGGCACACTGTGCTGGATGAAGTGCAGCAGTTCAATGGAGTTTGACATCCAGAGCATGAGCGGCTGCAGACCTGAGATCAGCTCTGACATGCTGAGACGCTGAAGATCAGACTGAACGTCGGAGGAAATCCTGATGGACAAGAACAGAATCTTTGCTAAAGCAATCTGAGAGAGTGGTGTGCCTCAGCCAAACAGCTTCTTCCTCTAAAACTTGACACAGACTAATTCAGGAGGCTGGTTTTCTGGAGGTTCAAAAGCTCAGCCCAAAGCCGGCTGTTCACTAAGTCATCAGTCTGTTGGTTGTATATGAATTTGACTGTCAAAGTCTGGTTTTAGTTTGCATCCTTTCTAGAGATAGTTTTACATTTAAACTGACAGTACGGTGGCTCAGAGGGTTAATCACATCAACATTTCATGACCACAAAATAACAAATTTCATTGAGTACAAATGCATTTCAACAAAATAAAAATATTTCAATAAACAGTGACAAATTTCATCATATGCAAAAATATTTCACTGAACACCAAAAAATCACCAAATGAAAAAATACTCAGTAAAATAATTTAAGAAGAAAAAAAATATTTCATAAAACACAAAATATTCTCCAAAACACTAAAACATTTACGGAGCAAAAAAAATCATATTACTATAAATATTTAATATGATACAAAACGAAATTCTTTTTTGTTTTGCGGAAATTCTTTTTGCTCCAAGACAACTTTTTTCACCAGTAAAATATTTCTTCTTACTTTTGCATTTTGAGATTTTTTTTTTTTTTTTTTTTTGGAGGTTGCTCACTTCTGAATTTTTGATCAAGAAATATTGTTTATATATTTTTTCGTTTCCTTTAATGTTTTAAAATTGTGTTCATATATGTGTTTGATGACAAATTTTGTTACACAATAGTATTAGATTTTGTTTTGTAAAGAGCTTTGTGCCTCCATGAAACATTTGTCTTGTGTTTCATGAAATAGGCAGGTGTTTGATGAGAGAAGCTTACACATGCATAAACCCTCTGTCTCCAACAACAGTTTTAATATAAACACGCAATATGTTTCCTTCCATCATGTTTGCTATGACAACAGATTTCAGTCTGACTTCACACTGACTCAAAAAGGTTTTCTCAGTTTTAATGAAAAGCTCTGTCAGTAATGAACTACAGTTAAACTCTTGATTTTACTTCCCCTTAAAAATTTCCATTTCCATTTAAGGTGCAGACTCAAGTGTTCCACGCATTACGTGATTATCTGAAGATATTACTTTCTTTCTCTGGAAGCACAGCTGTGGTCTGAGACTGTCCCAGTGTCATCGACTGTTTGATAGTTCAACACTGTCTTCAACTGACTTTCTTAAAATCTCAAATGACACACTTAACGCAACAAAATTACACTTATTTTACAGAGAGCAGCTTTGCTACCTTGTCCACAAACATCAGACCTAAAGCCAGAAATCTGGGAGGAAAATCTCAAAAAAGACCGATCACGCAATCATGTTACCATTAATTATGCACAATCTTCAATTATTAATTGTTATTTTTTATATGCCCAAAATGTCTGCTGTGAAAAAGAGTTACTCTCAGGTTAGCTTTGATGCAAAAACAACATAAGTCATTACCTGATGAGTCCATAAGTTTACAGAAACACCCCAACTTATTTGTTAAAGCTCCAGCAAAGGATTTTTGACACTTATGAAATAGACTGATATAAATACTGAGGTCTCTTCATGATCCCCAAAAACAAAAAAAAGACCGTTCTTGACAAGATTGTAAATTTTTATGTCTAAATTTTTAATGCTGGAAATGATGCAAGGGGGTAGGTGTCAGGCAAGCTGCTGAAAAACCAGCCATGGTTTTACAATTTTAACATGTAGTGATCAGCCTCAGTGATGTTTTTCACAATCAAAAGTCAACAGAATGAGATTTTTTGTCTGATGACTCGACTTTAGCATGTAGCGGACAAGATAAGCAAAGACTACTTTGTCCACAGGGTTAGGTCAAAATTTACACAACTGCAACTTCCCTACTTGGCTTTAAAAATAACTCAAAATAATCAAAGTTAATTAAAGCCTTGGCTCTATGAAATCTTCAATTAAGTTTTACATCTAGACTTGGCAGGTCAATATATCTCAGCTCAGGTATAATGAGGTACTTTGACTCGTGAGCTACACAAGCTACATTTGTTTAAATTTAAGGTATCGCAGTGTGTCCGTGGTGTTGTATATCATCGCAGACAGCTGCTCTGCTTTTTGTGTCTCAGTGTCGTTACAGGGTATTTCTGGAACATTCTGAAAATGATAAATGCTTCGTATACTCACTTCGTTTCAGGCTGCATTGCTGCAAGTTCTTTTGTTTTCTCCTGAAAGGAAAAAAAAACATGTTTCATGCACATGTTTTCATTTAAGACCAACTCTCTCATTTACCTTGTGTTAAACCATGATGGCATGCTGGGCGGAAAATATACTCTTACTCTTACAGACTGAATATAAGACACTGATAAAGGGATCTATGAATAGAGAACAGAGTGTGGTTCTCACCCAGGTTAGCAGCTGGATTTGGTTGGCAATGCAGAGCAGCAGCTGTCTCAGGTGAGTCAGAGGGAAAGTAGTAGTTGAGTGTTGGATGCACAGACTCAGCAGGAAAGCTGGTGTGAGCTTTGGTCCTTCTCCTCTAGGGTCCAACATAGCCAGAACCTCCTGTAGGACCTGCTCCTCCTGATCCAGCTCGTACACAAGCACAGCCTCGGTCCCCTCCAGGTCTCTCCATGGAGGAGGTAAGGACTTCTTATGGAACCGTCTGATTCCCACAGAAGAGCCACATGAGGAACAAGAAGTCTTAGAGTCAGAGTTTGGACAGAGTCTGCTCATCCATGGAGGGGTCTGATGGGGTCCTGAGGTGCAGGTAGGGTCCTTGAACAGGAATAGGTAGTGTTTTCCCAAACCCACCAGGTCCCCAGGGTTCAACTCCTCCTCTTCTTTGAGCAGGAATCCGTTTCTGGTGACAGGGGCCCCATGAAGGGGCTTAAGCAGGGTAAGGGTTTTTTTGGGCCCTCCTGTGGAGGTGGGGGTGGAAGAGTCCAGGCGTCTGACACAGCAGTGCTGAGGTAAGACATCAGGGGCAAAGAGGAGGATGTCCACTTTTAGCCTCTCCTCATCCTCACCTGTACTGTGCTCCCTGCAGCAGCCAAAGATGGTGCTGCTCCCGCTCATCAGATAGATCACAAAATCCTGAACAAGAAGAAGACAACAGGTGTTAATCATTTTGGGCATTCATGAATATTGTTTTTTACCTACAATTAAATATGCTTTTAAAACTTTTCAGTCAATAAAATGTTCTTCTCAATCCGCCTGAATCCTAAAGCATCATAAGTTGAAGCTGATGTGATCAATAGAACAAACTGAAATCAAGTGCTTCAGATGTGACCTGCTCCAGGTTGGTGGTGCTAGCTCTGCTACTGTTAGCCACACTCTGCAAAGAAATTTGTCGATCCATAAACTCCAAGATCTCGTCTTCAGCCTCATCACAGAAGTTGGGCTTCATTCGGTCTGTTTTTTTTTTTTTTTTTTTACCTCCAGAATTGTCAGCTACTCGCAGTAAAAGTTTTAAACAACCACAGAATGAAACCAATTCAACCAATGTACGACTTAAAGTCATTCATGGTCTCTAAGATTGTCAGTTTAAAAGTTTACTATTGAAACATGATAAAAAGTCCAAAACTGCATCCTGGTAAAATCCCACAAGTAAGGAAGCTTCCTGTTGTCGTTGTTTGGTGTATAAGATGGATTTGGTGTTTGTTGTGTAACATATTGGTAGCAATCCAGTCGTGTGCGTGTGAACTGCAGCAAGATCAGACGGTATCAAGACAACCTGAGGAGGCAGTGCGAGGACACACGAGAAAGGAAACGCTAATGAGAGAGACGCTGTAATGTCATTGACCTCAGGTCAGCACATTAAGAGCATTAGTTAGGACATGATACTTAATCATTGCAGTGCAGCTCTGTCCGTTCAGCTTTGTTTCCTTTTTATTTTATATGAATATTTTTAGGAATCTGTTTTCTCTCCTCTGTGACTGTAAACTGTAAATCTTGGGGTTGTGGACATTTGAGGACATCATCTTGACCTTTGGGAAACATTGGTCCACATTTCTCTCTTAGTTTGATATTTTATATACCTACCAATGAATAGATTCATCAACAAATAATTGACCATGAAAATATATGTTAAATATAGGGGCTGAAGTATCTGTGCAACTTTAGAAATAACAGGATAGGATGTTATAAGATACTGTACGGTATGTCACAATGCAATACAGTGCAATGCAAATCTATGTAGGACTATATAATACAACATAACATGGTATAAAACAATACAATACCACACACCTCAATACAATGCCAGCCATTTAAACAGTTCAATAGTATAGGATAGACTTGGATGGTATATGATGAAACATGAAAGTATATGGTAGGACACAAAACAACAAAAGTTACAATATGGTGCAATTCAGTGGAAAAAATACAACACAATATAGCAAAAGAAACTATGATATTATGAAATATGATACAATTTGGTATGATATATGACAAAATATGCCTCAATAATGATAGAATATTATGGTGTGATACAAATCAATACAATTTGTTATGATATGTAATGACGTGGCCCATGATAAGGATAATATACATCATACACTGGCTCTCTGATAAGGTATCATTTTAAGGACTTTAATAAGAAAACATCATGATACCTGCTTGATTGAAAAACACAAAATTACTTAAAATATGAAACGTCATTTGCAGTAATGTGTGATGATTGGAGTAATTCTTTGTATGCTCACATGACCTAAAAATAGAGTTATTTTCTCAATAGTTGGTGACAGTTATTGGTTTACAAATGAGGCCACAAATAGTTAATATCAATATTATTAATATTAATATATTGAACAATTGCTTAAAAAAAAACATACGCCCTCTGATATCTAAGTTAAAGATTTAAAAAGAAGAAGGATTTTCAATGTCTTTTTATTTTATTTAGCAGTAAACTTAGTCATGGAAACTTAGTCTAATTACCCACATGCATTTTCGTTTAACCTTATAAAGTATGACAGTTTTAAGTGAGAGCGTTCATATCTGTATATTATTCTAGTTATATTTACTCTTTTTTTGTGGTGTTGTCTCTCTGTTTTTGCCCCGTGTTAACTGTCACTGACTCTGATCTGCTGGTCTCCATGTTTCTGCTCAGTCAGCTCACTGTCAGCAGGGATAAACACAGAGAGAGAGATCAGCTCAGTGCTCTTAGAAAGGAACTAAACCTCAGCCTGACGCTGTGGTTTACCATCAAACATGAACTAAGAGATTCAAACAGCACCATTTCAGCTCACATGTGTCTCAGGGAAGATTTATGATAGTTGAGGTGTGCTGTAGATGACTGTAGTTAAAGTGTGTGTTTGTTGTTAAGCTCTGGGAATAGCTGCTGTGTGTCTATAATCAGGTTTTTGTTGTGGTTTGAACGTCCTCGGCTGGTCTGAGTCAGTATGTCTATCAATGTGTCCTATCTGAGGGATGCAGACACAAACAGCTTGTCCCCTAAGTGTCTCTAAAGGACAGGTTCAGTCTGGGCCAGAGTCTCTCTGAGAGATGAAGGCTTCCTGACTGTTGCAGATAATCTGAGCTCTGTGACACATTCTCCTTCAGGTCTTTAAGGACAGGTAAGTGATGGATTGAAGGTTTTAACGCCTGAGTGTCTCTGCTAAGCTCCTGCTTTCTCCACCTGCCAACACACCTTCAGACTTTAAGTGAACTCAGCGCCCTTTAGTGTGCAGACTGTCCATGTGTAAATGTTTTGACTGGTCATTTTAAGATTATATTTTATCTTCCTGTAAGAGTCTGTTGTTTAGGTTGAGGTTGTGCTGCTGATTCTCTCAATGGGGCAAACCGGGTTATATTGTTAAATCTTATCAAATGTTGTGGTGTGTTTCTTCCAAGATGATTTTTTCAAAAACAGATTAAACTACAGACAGATCAGAAAAAAACATTAACTGAGTGTAATTACTATTGCTGTATTACTAAAGAATTCCTAGTTAACAATGACTTTTGTAACCTGGTGTAACAGAGTGTGCACGGTAGTTTGTTTAATTATGCATAGTGCTAGTTCAGGCAGGCCATGACAGTCAAGCTCAGCCCACAGTATGTCTGCAGATAACAACACCAGCCCATATCAGCTGGCATCCCAGTCAATAACCTATGAATCCAACTGGTAAAGGTCAAAGTGACTCTTCTATTAAAACTGCTTCAGCCTGACTTCTCTCACCCCCTCCGTCATAATGACATTGAAACCTGCCTCCAACCGACTCATCTCCTTTTTATGTTGTGTCTGATTTTAACAGTGTCATATGTATTGTTACTGATGCTGGCGGTCTTTGCTGCTGCTCTCCCTACCATGGCTCTCTATGTGTGCATATGAAACAGACAGGAGGTGTGCTCTCTTTGCTGCAGGCTTTGGCCTTCAAAAGCAGAAGGCCCTCAGAACAGAGCCATACTGTCAAATACAACTATTTCATGCAACCAGTCGATTCTTTCAACAAAAGAAAGTGGTCTCATCTAAAATACAGTGATACAGTCCTTTATCTGTGCATGTCCATTTTAAAGTACAATGGAGTAACAGGGCCACATTAAGAGGAAAAAAAATTGAGACTTGGAGATTAAAGTTGTTAATTTACAAAAATAAAGTAATAACTTACTAGAATAAAGTCGTAATAAAATCATGACTTATGAGAATAAAGTCGTAATAAAGTAATTACTTCCGAGAATAAAGTCGTAATAAAATCATTATGATACTTACAATAATGTGGTGCTGATGTGCCAAAAGATAAAGTATCTCCTTGTTTAGAAACCTGTACTGAAGTACATTTTCACAAAATGCTCCATGGCTCTAATTTTAACAACTGCCATCTTAAACAACAGGTTAGAATATAAGGACTTTATTCTGACTTTACTCTCTTATTACGACTTCATTCTCATAAATAATTACTGGATTATGTCTTTATTCTTGTAAGAAATTACTTTATTCTCACAAGTTAACGGCTTTAATCTCTTACATTTTTTTTTCTTAATGTGGCCCTAATACTCTGCTGTGTTAAAGTACCTTGGGTGATTTTACAGTGAAATCTTCTTAAACATTCACTGCTTGATATGCTAGCCTAGCTAATGTTACACTTTACAGCAAGCTTTACCTGTTGTAAATGGATCATCAAATATCAATCAATATTTCATGATTATTGACTGACATGTATCATAATCAGCCCCTCACCTGTCTGTGGTTGTAGCCCTGTAGTAGCAGGAAGTATGGGAAGTCAAATGGCGGGTGGATGGAGTACTGGGTGGTGTTATCGTCGCTGCTCTCCGTCTCCTCCTTCTCCTGACCCAGTCTCAGCTCCTCCTTATCGGCTTCTGGCTCGGGGTCTTCTCTGAGGGTGGAGCTCTGCCTCGCTCGCTCCGCCTCCTTCCCCATGGCGGACAGGTCCATCTCGCTCAAACTCCTCCATACACCGAGTCCGTCCACGTCGTCCAAGCTGCTGTCTACAAACAGGGACGCCACCCTGCTGCGGGTCTTCTGCAGTTTACGGGCCTGAGCATTGATCCCTGACGATGATGACGACAACAAAAATATGTTAGCGAAGGTTACGACAAATCTAAACATTTCATTATTTACTTTATGAAACTTGATAATGATTCAACTTCACACAACTGAAATAAAAGGGAAATAACACAAGTTGGCCGAACTACATGATGTCCCTTATGTTCTTCACGTTCTCAATCATCTGTTTTACTCTGTTTTATGCATAAAATGTGTCTTCTAAATGATCCTGCTGTGCTTTAAGTAAAAATTCAGCCACCCAAAAACTGAACCCTGACTAAAGTTCTTGTTGAAGTCTCTCTGGTACAGGACTTTTTTTGGCCTGAGTTCAGATAAAACCTGAAGCAGAGGAAGCAGAGGAAACATGCGCTCGGCCCGCCTGACGTAACACAAACACCATTCAGCTGGTTTGGAGCCGTTAATCTCTGCTCCTTTATCAGCTGTGGAAACGGCTGTTCTCTACAATGTTCAGCAGGAGGGTGGCACAAACACTCACAGTGTGCAGGGAAAGCCTGTGAGCTTGATGTGTGGGAGGAAAGGGAGGTGGATCAGAGAGAACTACAAGAACCTGAGTTTGAGTAAGACAGGACATTTCAGTCTGAAGTCTGTTAAAATCTAGAGGTGAAGAATTTTGATGCTTATGCTCACATGACTAAAGACATCAATGCAAGCAACAGTTTGGTTCAGGAAACGTGTCCATTTTCTGTTCGAGGACTGATATCACCTATTCATCTGCACTGGGATTTTGTAGCTGTCTGGAAACAGACGGAAACAGCTTTGCTAGCTCTTTCCAAATGTAACAAAACGGTCTTTCCAGCACCTTCAATTTCAATAATCAACAAACTAAATCTTGTTTGTTCAATCTGGGCAAAAAAAAAAAAACATTGCCGTTTTATAGAGGCAATGTTCCAGACTATTTCCTGGCCTGCTCAGAGCCAAGAATTAGTCTGGATCATAAAAGAGTGTTGTTTTTGTCACGCTTTAGTTTCTGCACAGACTAAAGAGCAATAATGAGGTCCTTATCAGTGAGCCTAAAAGGTGCTGGAGGAAGAGTAAAATAGAGCCAGGATGGCTGTTTTTGCTTTTTCAGGTCTTAATGCCAAGTTAAGCTAATTAGCTGCTAGCTCAGGCTGCATCCTTCCTTTAGAGGTATGTAAATGCTTCTTTGATTTTCATGTTTGAGTTTGAGTGTCAAATATCAGTCTAAATATTGTTCCTCAGTGGCTGGAGACTCGAATGCTAAATCTCAGTCAAACCATCACTTTACTGAAGGAGCACTTGTTCAAGTTTGGTTTTGGCAGTGATTGCCCTTTTGGTAAAGCAGTCCGATATGAAGTATGAGGCTTTTAAAGCACCAACACAACCACACAGCAACTTCCAGGGTTGAAAAATGCAGCTTTATGGGTGAGGCTGTCTTTAAAGGTTAAGGACACACTGTTAGAGCCATTAAGAGAAAAACATGTTTACAGTTTGGTACTTAAAACAGTTTTGGTCTTTCCAGCTCATTTCTCTCTTCATGAACACTGAATGGCAAAGTTTATTTCACCTCACCTGTTAAAATGAAGTTATTTTTGGCACTTGTGACTTTCTTGCCACTTATTTTTAACGTTGTAAAGCCCTTCTTGACACACTTGTTCAAAGCGCTACATTCCTTTTTTGCTTGTCCTTTGGTTGGCAGTTGAATTGGTTGACAGGTGTGTATGTTGTAGTTGTTAGCCAGCTGGCTAATGCCTCAACTAAACCTTTTCTGTTGGTTTCCAAAGTACAAATTAGCTGGAAGTTAGTCAACGTTTCCAACGGGGCAGTCGCCATTTAAGCTTCATGACACCTCCTCAGAAACCAAAGGGGGATGTCAATGAGACTAAATCATGTTTTATTCAAACTACAATCAAAACATAGCTGTTAGCTTTTGTTAATATTGGCCAAACTTTCTTCCCAAAACATCCAATAAAGAAGACCATAAGGAGTACATAGATACTACACTGATGTTTTCCATATTGTTAACAACTGTGTGGCCATAAACTGGATAGGTGACCAGTTTCCATGTTGTGCAACTTTCTTAATACCTCTAGGTGCAATTTGTAAAGAGCAGCTTGTATATGAAAACACTTAATTAGACTTATAAAGTATGTCATAGAAACAGAAAAGACACAATTTATTTGTATGCCGACCTTAACGTCAAGGTTCCAGCATGAGGACACTGCAATGATATATTAATAGCCTCCAAGATGTCATGAGAAATCACACACCTGTGCACACTCAGAGGCCGATAGAGGACAGGTGTTGACCTCTGTCTTCTGGGGACCTTGCCTATATTATTCCAAAATTTCAACCCTCTCCATATTTATTTGTTTTGGACTTCTTAAAGTTTTGTTTCATCTGCATCAGACTAAGTTGAGCTTTCACTGGGGAGTTTAAAGGTGAATCACTAAAACTGATTCTAGCAAAAAGGCTCTTGCTTTAATGACAAAAACTCAACACTTCACACTTTTCCCACAGAGTATTATCTAAAACAGGAAAAATAAAAGCAACAGAAATCAAATTTCAAGCCTTAATCTTGTTTGTGCAAATCTGCAATCAGGAGGAATTTCCAACACATCAGTACCAAAGATAAGAAAAAAAACACTGTACCAACAGAGCTGTGCCAGAGTCAACATGGCTGCTCAGAGAGCAGGAAGTGACCTCTGAGTGAAAGAATAACAACGTAAGCCGACACATTCAGAGCTGCCTCTACGTTTCATGGGGCCCTAATGGGCCCTGCAATAAAACAGAGATAAGAGAGGGGCCACAGTGACCTCCTGTGCCCCCCCATGCTGCTTTTGTTCCTTCTGACCTCCCACTCTCTCTCCCTCTATGCTTGGCCCACTGATAAGCTGCACAATGAGGCTGTGAGCCTGTAGCCACAGAGCAGGGAGAAGCTCCACATGAAAACAGACTCAGTGATTTATAATGAGGGGAACGTCAAGATCACAGAGGTTTATCACTGAGGACGGTTTGATGGGAGGCTCAATCTGTGGTCCCTTGGGAGGACAGGGGAAAGTGTGAGAGTGTGCAGGGTGTGGATGTTTACCTGCTGTGACTGTGTCTCGGTCCTTTAGGCTCTGCTCCTCCACGCTTGCTCTCAGCTGGATCTCAAAGCGTCTGGAGAATCCTTCTTTTGGTTTCCACAGAGACTGAAGCTTGAGAGGCTTCTCATGGTCCCCCACAACTCTGAAACACTCCCTTCTCCACTGGTTATCTGTCCCTGTCTGTCCAATCACGTCACACAGCACATAGTCGCTGGGGTCTTCTTTTTCCAGACAATACCTGAGATACAAGGGGGACAGTTAGAGAAGAAGTTGACTAAAGTTAGACATGGGGAGGGGGATGGGATGAGGATGGTGGCTTCAGACCATCCAAAACTGAGATAGCTGTTCTTCTTCTTATCTGACCATTACTGAAATACAAAAAGAGAAATACTTTTTGTCTGTTTTTTTCCATTATGGTGCCATAATGTCAAAAATGCATGAATTCGTATTGGGCTGCTACTTAAGTGCTGACTAAAATAACTCTATTGCCTTGAATTCCATGCACACAACTGTTGTCTTCTTGAGATTACTGTAATTACTTAAGGCTTCAATTTGAAGCGAGTGCAATCATGGCATAAAACTTGTCCTTAGATGCTTTTATTTGGACAAAAGTTGGCAAGGTGACAAGCTATTTAAACGCAGCAAAGCTTGTAGAACTTTTACCAGCTTCAAAGCACCTTGTTAAGAGATGCTAGCACAATTGCTGACTTTTATTTAAGTTTGAGATTAAAGAAAATTACAAGAAGCTCTGAATAACAATGCCAGGGACATGGGCAAAGTCTTAAATTAGCAAACAGACCAACCCTAAATACTTTCAGGTTGTTATAAAATCAAGAATACAAACAAAGAATCCCTGTTTGAAAAGCTGGGATTGACAGGGGGTATTTATTGATTGATTAAGAGCTTGAACAATGGCAAACATTTCACTACTGCTGCCACTTTCATCCAACTAAAACAGCTCTTTACAGAAGTCCGGTTTCAAATATATTTGAGGCACAGATGTAGCATTTCTCTTCATTGCATATTGTGCTTTTTATGACTGATTACTTCAAAGTGTAAAGTTCCTAAGCCTGTTTCTGAAGATTTAACAGTTTGGGTTGTAGTTCTTGTTTCACAGCCTGTGTTTCTTGACATACTCAGTATATGTTTCAGGTTTCAGGCTTAAATCTCAAAGCTTAATCTGAGGCTGTCAGGTGTAGTCTAGCTGGCAGATCTGTAATATAAAACCTGCTCTCAGATGGTTTGAAACCCCTCCCCTCTTACCTCTCTAAGGCCTCCTTCACCAGCTCCTTGGCACTGGACTGCGTGGTGGCCAGCACACTTTTGTAGTTGGTCCCCTGACAGATGTCGCTGCCAAAGATCTTCAAGATGCCGGGGACGGACATCTGACTAGACAGCTCTGCTGGGTCATCTGCAGCCTGCAAATCACCAGCCACACCTCCGGCACCTGACGCTGGGCCATGGCGTCCGTTGTCCCGCAGGTTTGGACTGTGGTTAAAAACATTTGAGAGCCTGTTGTTGTGGCGGCGGATTTTACTTTTGGCTGGCTGGCGGACTACGGCACTGTCTGAGGAGCGGACGATGCTGTCGGAGTTACTGGACCTGAAGAGGAAACATTATGACAGACAAGTCTTAAACATATATGCTGCTGCAGTCATGCATGTGGACTTGTTTTAAGAACTTCAACCTCTAAATAAGTTATCTGTAGGAGCCAAATATGTTGATGTATAATGAGTTGCAGTTCACTTTATGTGCGATGGGTGTCGCTGTCTTGTAATCTAGGGGCTCAGGAATAAAGGTAGCCATGTCACTGTTGTGGGCAGGTGTTTGACCCGGAAGGGCAAAAAGTTTCTGGCCATTGTGGCGTAACTACCGGCGTTTTCCTTGTTTGTTCAGTGTTGGATATCAAATGCAAAATGGATTTGGTTAGGTTCATTGCAATAAATTTTTTGTTTGCTGAATCTGAGGAACAGTGTCTGGACTTTCAGTGAACATCACAACTCACAGTAGAACTCAGTTGTGCGGCACGTCGACCAGGTTACTTTGGTTCAAGCATCTCTCTATGAGGCGCACTTAAAATCCTTTTGGCTTGTCGGAGCACTGCAGCTACCGGAGCCTTGCGGAGTTATTGACTGTTTTGTTTGGCTTAATGCGCTTTATAATCCAGTGCGCCTTATGTATGAAAATAGACGCGAATAGACGCGTTCATTGATGGTGCGCCTTATAATCAGGTGCGCCTTATAGTGCGAAAAATATGGTACTACACCCTCAACAGGTATAGGGCTATCATTGTTCTACATTGTGATAAATTTTTTTTAGCTTTTTCATCATCTGGGGGCAAACCTTCCTCTCTTGACCCTCCTCACTGTAGGTTTGAAGGTCATACCCAGGACCTGGTACAAAAACTTTCATAAAATCCCATTCAAGATTAGATTGATCACTTTTAAAGGACCTTTGCAGTGGAAAATGAAAAACAGGTGTATGTTTTGGCAGCATGGACTCAATCACATTGTTTGACACCTACCCTCGGTAGCATTTTCAGTTGTCAGAAATACCCCTAAAATGAATCAACCTTTATACCAAAAGTCTTGTTTAGTTTTTGTTAGTAATAAAGAGGCAACAATATTAATTTCAGGCTTTTTCATGACTAGCTAAAAAAAATCCTCACAGGAGCTTTAAGTGAAAACTTTGAAACAGTCAGACTATTATTTCCACCCCTGGTGTTTTGCAGTTTTTGTGAGCACTTATCAAATTGATTAAAGTGTTATACTCTGTGCAGTTATTAGTATAATTTAACACATGTAATAAGACTTTTGGGCCCAGACTCAGTAAAGTAAAGTTAGACACTGTTGTAACTATATTAAGTGGGGTTATGTCACTTCAAAAAGAAGCCTTTTCTGAAAAAGTGCTTTACAGACTGACACAAACCATTTCATTATGTTTTCAAAGAGTTTTAAATCATGAGTGTGGTGAACAGTTGAGAGACTTACTGTAGTGATCCATTGCTGGGTTTCCTCCCCAGTTTGGCCAGTCTCTTCTTTGGAGAGCGGATCAGTAAACCCACAGGGAAGTTCAGAGTCTGTTTACTAACAGGGTTGTTTCTCTCCTCCGAAATCATCATTGAACCTAGTCTGATATGAACACCATAAAACCGTTTATATGAGCTGGAAATCACATTATCCGAGATTAAAAGGACGAAAACTAGTCCAGGTAAGAAAGTCAGCCCTCCAGCTCGAGAAATAAATCCTCATAAATCAATGAAAGCTGTCCAGCAGGATCTCCATGAGAGTTCTGAAAACATTCACAAAGTTAGTCGGGTGAGATGATCCAACGAGATTTTCCAAAGTAACCAACAGAGCCCCTCTAAATCAACCCCCCAGATTAGTTTTTAGGACTTTAAAATCCGACCCGAACCGAAGGGAAATAATTAAACACATTCCCACACAAAGTTCGCTTCCTCAGGGCTTCAGAACTCCGGTCCATATATCCGTGAAGATCCGCTTCGTCCAGGTGCTTTGAGAGTTTGGAGACGACTGAATGAAGGCTGAGAACCTGCCGCTGCTACTGCTGAGGACACACACACGAGCCACTACAACAGTGACGTCACTACGACATCACGCGCATGGTCCCCGAGGAGGCGGGATAAATCACACGCACGACCACACCCGCAAACTGCAGATTCATACTTCCTCAACGGTTTTGCGGGGGCCATTCCAAGAACGCATAAAAAATACGTGTCGAACTTTTGAGATAAAACCAGGGTGAAAATCTGAGAGGAACTACAAACATGGAGATTTTTAACATGAATTAAGACCTATCAGTTTATTCTGGCTTTCATGTAGAGATTTTATTAGTTTTGTTATTTGGTGTTTTATATACATTTAATGTTATTTTTTAGGTTTATTTTAAACTATTGTTATTTTATTATTCAACTACTCATTTTTACTAGCTTATTTTTTTTACTTGTATATTTAACTACTTATCTTTTTTTTCTACCATTTTACATCATATATTTTGGATGTTTTAACCTATTCTTAAATGACACATATTTTACTGCTATTGATGTGCTTTGGTCTCCACCTATCCTGTTTCTTTCTATTTAAGTGTCCCATTTAGAAACAAAAATAGAATAAAATAAGCATATAAATGGCCAAATCTGTGTTTACCTGCTTGAAAAAATCTGCTGGAAACCAAAGATTCAAAAAGTGAGGGTAGAAATATGTAAATAGGTGCCTGCTACTTACTGTTATACATTTGTTTGACGTATGGGAAAATTACAAGCTACTTTCTCCCCTTAATGTATTCCTACATCCAACAAACCTAAATAAAAAAATGATGGTAGGAACATCAAAATGATAGAAAATTCATGTGAGGTTAAAAATGCATGTTTCTCTTCTGTAAAGGTGTTGTGCTACCCAAGCTCAGTCAGTCTCCTCTGGAGCTTATGTCTGTGTGATTTATATATTTATAAAGCGCTCCATCTAGTGGCAGTAAATGTAAATTATCATAACTCAAAAACACAGCTTGTCATTTTCAAGTATCTTGTATGATGAACACCACTGACACCTGTGTGAAAGCACATAAAGAGATAAACTTTAAACTTTCTTGCTGTTAATATACATCATGTACTGATGTTCATGATGATAACTATGTGTAAAGATTAATGTGAGTTATCATTATTCCACGGTCAAAGAGAAATGTTAGGAAGCAAAATATTACCATAAATCATTAAAAAAATTAAAGTTAGTCCTTCCCTCTATGGAGCACCCTTTACCAGTTGTCCTGATTATGTTTCAGATATTGTTGATCTAAAAACTTTGTTTGAGGGATTGGCAAGCTAGTTTAGGCAGCATCAGGTGCATGATCTGACCCACAGTGGTTATGATTGCGTATATGTGAAGAAGATCAGTAAAAGCACAAATATTTCAGGGTGAACTGTTTTACAAGTGAAGGGATCGTTTTTGAAATGCACTTTTTTTTTTTTAAAGAAAACAAACATGAAAACAAAGTACAAAATACAGATAACAAATTAAAGCTTGTTTCTATTTCCACAATAGCGAGACAAGTTCAGAAACATGACTCTGAAATGGGCATACTGCACTTTTGACCTACAACTAACTGAATCTGCATGAGACCCAAAGTTGTTAGTGTGACTTCATGTAGTAAAGAGTGTAATTTTTAAAATTGAATGTGTTGAGTCATACTGATAACACTCTGGTGAAGTATATTGACATCTCCGCCAGTCTCTTAAAATTGCACTCAGAGAAGCACTGTGTGGGATTTAGCAGCATCTAGTGGTGAGGTGTACAACTATTGCCCCCTTCACTTCCTCTTCCAAAGTGCATTAGAAAACTCACAATTCCCTCCGATCATAGAAAAAAGGAAGACCCACCCTAGATTAAGTAATAGGTTTGTCTATTTTGAGATATTGTGGCCACATGGTGTATGAGTCGTGTATTGGTGTACTGTCACATCAGATTCCGGTGCTGTATTACAGAGCACATTCCTGAAAAATAATGATCATATGGTCATTTTGTTTCTATATTTAAACTGTTGAGCACTTTCACAACACACAGTATTGCTTCAAAAATATACTCTCTCCCTCACACACGTACACTCTGCGTGTGTAGTTTTCTTTGTGGGTATTGTGTAATGCGCTGACAGGCGGATGTGTTTGAGCCCTGCCTGCAGCTGCTGTGCACAGCAAGTGGTTTGGAGACATGAAAATTCAGGTCATCCTTGCACACACTTTTCTGTAAACTGCCTTCATGTGCTATCTGACTCTACACTGAGAAAATCATCTAAAGTCATTTCACTGAACCTGTGAACATCTATGTGTCAGAGGAGATGGTGTTTGTTTTCCTTGTAAGGCAATGAGAAGAAAGAAGAAGAAAAAACCTGACTGAAAATGAAAGAAGAAGGTGCTTGCACGCTATAAAAAGATCATTCATGAATATTGTTGAGCATATTATTCACTGTTGGGTTATAGCTTAGGTTGCAGTGTGTGTAAATGGGAGTATTTCAGGATATCCAGTGGTCAGATTCTAGGTTGAAATGCTCCATTACTCACCCCTCCCATAAGTGAAGTGATAGTGGCCTATGGGGACCATACAATGAGATTTCCTTTCACATACTGTGACACTTATTTTAGGTACAGATCGTTGACAGTAAACGGTGAAATCACACAATATTAAATGGCACTGCTGCATTTTAAGAAATTCATTATAATCATTATAACTGCAAGTAACAACTGACAATACAGCCATAAGATTACACTTTAATGGATCCATCAAAGCAGTCCCTTTCTTTTGTAGCAGCTTGTTGAAAACTTTCTCACTGATGACTTTTAAAAGAAAAATAAATTAAACTTCACTCTGTCAATTTAATGCAGACAGGTTTGTAACAAAGACAAACATACATTTTCAATATCCATAAGCAACTAATATTTATCTATCTTATGTTTGTAAATGTAAATTTAAATGTTCTTATTTATACAGCCCTTTACAACAACCCTTTTGGTGAACCAAAGTGCTTTACAATACATAGTAATAATGAATAAATAAAAACAATAAAAAGCAATAAAAACAATAAAAGCCATAAAAGCAATTAAAAAAAAAAAACAGAATAAGATACAATGCAATAAAATAAAATGTCACCACGCTACTGGGTATTGAAAGCCAGCATAAATAAATGTGTTTTCAATCGAGATTTAAAAAGGCCCAGGTCGGAAATAAGTCTCATTTTTGGAACACATTACTAGACACAAATATATTCAAAAAAAAATTTTGGTAAAATTTTGTCTTCTGATGCTGTCCACTAGAATTTTTAACACTTATCATTTATATTCAATATGACTGCGAAAACATTTGCAAAATATTCTGCATTTGACACATTTTTCCCACAGTTTCTTTCATTTGAAAAGGTGTATTAAATGTAAGTTGAAGAAAAAACTGAACAAGCTAACAAGCTAGGTACAATGAGTACAGATGCTAATGCTAATTAGCATTATCACAATTAAAATGAGATTATCCCAGGGTGTAAATACAGACATTTCAGTCGGTCTCTTGGCGCCACATAATGTTTCTAATATTTCTGTAAAAAGACTCTGAAAGGTTCCTACACCAAACACAGCCAAAAGACTGCGTCCAGGAACTAAATTTGCTTAGCTGAGACAACACTTCGCAGGCGGCTAGCCACCAAAAGAGACCACATCTCTGTTTATGAATTACTAGAGGTTCAACCCCATACCAATGTCATTAATAGCTTCATAACAAAAACACAAAACAAACAAACAAACAAAAATCTAATTTCAGTTTGGCAATAAACTTGTAAAAAAGTCTCTTGGCTTTTGAAGGCAATTATTTATTTATGCTTCTTGTTTAGCTAAAAAGTTGCTACAATTGGACTCTTATTTTGAAACCGTAGACGGAAGTGACATAAACTACTGCCCGTGGCTGGTACGCGAGAGCAGTGGAGGTGAAGCGGAGTGTCTTCATGTCTCAGCATCAGAGCTGTGTTGCGAGAAACCGCAGAGAGGAGGCTCACAGTAAGCTCAGTTATCTTCCGTCTTTACTCGAGTTTAAGCAGACAGAGCGGGAGTATCATTTTTCAGCTGGAGAAGGACTTTTATTTGTTTAACCAGACACATTAACATGTTGCTGTGTTCACTGTGTGAACGGGGGAGAGACCTGCCTTAGAATAAAGTCTGCACCAGCTGAAGAAGTTCATTGAGAGAGAAGGAAAGGTATGATACAACTTTTAAAATACGTTTCAAAGCAACTTTATTGACAGCAGTCCTCCGAGGGCAAGATATTCACTTATATGACTGCCCACTTCTCTTCCTCTTTTTCCCTGTCTTTATTTCCTCCTTTCTGATCATCTTCATGGGTCGTCAAGTTAAACTTTTTAAGTTTGTGATCAAAAAGTGCCTTTTTAAAATAGTGCACATGTCTAAAAGCAAACATAATTATGACTTGTATCCTCTTTAAACCGTTTTAACCTACTGTGCAGGCTGCTCACATAGATCTGTAACAAGCACTGATTAATTCTGACATTTTAATGCGACATACCTGCATTTTAGTGCTGTCTTATGTGCTCATTTGTTCCTGGGCTTGATGTTTTTACTCTCTTCTCCAAGAGGAAGTGGTTTTCAAGAGTGTTGTTGGTGTTACAGGGGAAGGTTATAACAGGTTAAAACTGTCTTCCACAATTTCAAGTCTTCAGGAACTTTATAAATAGTATTTGCTTGTTTATTTTCCTTTTGTCCATAAAATAAGAATCAAGCCTAAATCAAATATAGACACCGATGCGCCACTGAGATGTGGTATACATGAGAAAATTGATCGGCCATGCTCTATGTTTTATATAATTTAACTACAATAAAGCAAGTAAGCAAAAGGTCAAATTAAATCACAGCTTCTAGCTGACCAAAAACTATGAGCCAAACCAGATGAATGCTACTCCTCATCAGTATTTAGGGTAACTTGTGACAAAGTTATCGGGACTATTTTTTGCTGTAACAAAAATGCACACATTCTGCTATTTAAGTAATTTTTTTATATTGTTAGTTTTTTCTCAAGAATGATCTGTTCTTTAAAATCCACATATTTCTTTTAATCAGCATGAAAGGTTTAAGATTTTGCACCATTATTGTTTCCCTCATGGCACCTACCTGCCTAACAGGTAGGTGCCAACTAGCAGAGGGTAAATCTACAGTGCCAACAATTATCGGCTAATTTAGCAATTGGTTGAGTGAATATATAGTGTTATTTTTGTTAAAATATTAATATTATTTTGAGTTTTTGTGTACAAAGGACAGAAACAACATTATCGTGGAATATAAGCTAAGTTATGAGGCCCAAAGCACAAGCCAGTCATAGCTCTGCAATGCTGGTGTTGAGGCCCATCAAGGAGGAGAAAGCTATCATTGCTGCTGCAACTCTGGCAATAGAAATGGCAATGGACATTTTATACTTCAACCAAAACTGCCACTCAGAAAGACATGGTTAAGTTTATGGCTGGCTATCTAGTGGAGCAGATGCCACTGGTATCAAAGCTACAGTCTCCATCTTTCACTCCATTTGGATAATATTACCATATGTGTAACAAGTGGGTTGTTCAGAGGTGGGCTTTTTTTGGGGAGACTGAAAAAGTACATGTGTCATTAATTAGTGAGGCCATGTGTTGGCAAGAATCTGGGCATATGATATATGTCCATATACCAAGAATTACGATGCATTAATTTGTGATATAGTGGGGTATTATTGGTGGGCAGTTGCAGTTATGTCCCTGAAAATATTAGGAACGTACAATGTTACATGCACTAACAAATTTAATTTATTTTCATAATTTTACCAAAGAGTGTTTGGGCAGTATAGTGCTCTAATACTTTTATCGTTTTTCTCAGTAACACTTGGAGAACGCAGATCTTTGTATATGGAATAAAGTATTGAATGTATTATTTTGGTTGCACAAGTTAGGGTTAATACTTAAAAACCTTTATGTCCAATATTAGGAACTTATAGGTTCTGTGGGGATTTTTCAAACATATATAAGAGAGACTTAAATCATATTAATGCCTTTTTATAACATTGACCCAAACTGAAAAGTTACTCACAGGAGCTTCCATTTCCTGGTAACTCTACAAGGGTTTTCATCTTATAGCGGGAAAATATTTGCATCAGTATCATCACCTAAATAAAAATGGCTTTCAGAGTTTATGACCTGCATTCAGCCAATGTCACTGCTCCTCATCTATCTGCATATCAGCAACCCACACTCAAACTTGCACACAGATGCCTACACACATGAATGCTCCTCTGTTTACTGCACTAAAACTGTGGTTTATAGCTCAAGACTTTATGACAGGGCTACTTGGTGATAGCTCAGTTTGTTTTCCATGGCCCAGTGACAGGCTGGATTATTTATTTTTCAAGAGATGGACACACACTCTTTTAAACTTGGTATGTTTTAAGCCAGGTGATTTGTTCAGAAAGTCATTCAAATCAGTGTTTCAGTAGCTGGGATACCACGCTGGGCATGACTTGGCGTATCAACACAGCTTCAAAAAAGTGACGAATTAATACATCATGACTGATCGATAGTTTGTTATCTCTTACAATGTTTGGGGCTTCCAGAAAGCCTTCAGAGAGGCTTTGGAGAGACAGCAGCTATAACAAAGCATTTTAGACTTAGAATTAAAAAAATATTTTAATACACCAGAGTGAGAAATTTGAGGCTATCAGACATATCAGAGCGGAAGTACAGAGCCTAAAATTGAATAATACCCCCTTTAAAGATCCAATGAGGAAGTCTCAGTTTGTATTGATTTTGGTACCTTTGTCAACAAAATGGTGCTGATGGTCATGTTTGCTTTTCACTTTTTATTTAAGTTTATTTCATAACCAGTGAAAAACTACATACAGAAGCTTTAACTGTCTTTTTCTTTGAAGTGCCTCAGTTATATAAATATATACAGTGAAGTAGTAAAACTTAGCTTAACTTCCAGATACTGCAGTAAAAGCCACGTATACTACACTGGAAAACCCACATTAGCTGTAATAGTCTGAGGGTTATATGGTTATATGGATATATAAAGGAGTTCTTTGTTATTATTATTCATTTTTTCTTTACGTCTACAATCTGATACTTCCTCAAGTACTGATTAATGCTGTCAAGGTTAAACTTAGAGAACAACAGTATGATAAAAAAAACCTTTCTGTGCACTGACTCATGACGGATAAACACACACACACCCATACACACACACACACTTACAGCAGGTGCATAAAGAGGAAAAAAGTTCAACTGTAGTGAACACACTGACATTAATGCAACAGTGCAAGCAACACTTCAGTGCACAACTGAAACTGTTGATACATGTAAGGGATTTTCAGTAGGGTAGTAGCAAAGATGCTGTCCTTCCTTATAAGCAGAACATGTGCAGAATGCAGGGCCTCATTATTTTACCATACAGTCACCAGGCTGTTTCCTGGCCTGCAATAAAAGTTACTAAAACACTGAACACAGATTTTAATTGAGTATCACATAGGTATTTGGTCACCTGAGTAAATTTGGGGGTCCATCTTAGTATCAAACAAACCTGATCTCAAGTTTTGCCATCCAAAAAAGTGTTTTGAACTATAAAATACACATCTAACATCCAACTTACTTTTCCTCAGACTAATCAAGGCACGCATATTCAAAAATGTCAGTGTGATTTGTGTTTATAATGCAAAAAAAATAGAAGTAAGCCTCTCATGTTGGTATCTTTGCTTTAAATGTACATCTTCTACTATGGCAAGCGCAGTATTTTGATGTTCTATATTGACAGAGAAAACAAAATCTGACATTTTGATGTGTCAATTTTGACGCAGAGTAGATAGTTATTCGACAAAACAGTGAATCCTGATAATAAAATCTGTAAAATAGTAATTTAAAAAGAGTTTTAAACTGAAATTCTTTAATTTGTCATGAAAGATAGTAAATTAGATGTATTCTTTTTTTTTTTTTGATGGACAAAATGTAATGCTTGTTAAAAAAAAAAAACATTTTTTTTAATTTTAATGTAAAGAAAATAAACACCATGATTAAAGTTTTTTGCGTATTGACCCATAATGTTGAAAAAGCTAGTCCTCCTGTTTTGGTCTTTGGTCTTTCAATGCTGTTAGATCAAAAAAACCATATGCAAGTGTTGTGCTGCTGATTCAGTGGACCAGTTTGCTGTCAGCTCTGTGGTGGGTAATTATAACTACAGGAACACCTGCCAGAGCTTCTAGAAAGTACAAGAAGTGCGGCAGAGCTTACACTTTTAATTTGAAGCCAAACCCTTGCACTCAGACAAATGTTGCAAAAATCTGTTGCTGTAATGCTTTCAGAGCCTCACATCATTGTGGAGACTGAAGTACTAACTGTCATAAGAACTGGGGGTGTAAAATTTTAGTACCTGAGTCCTGTTTTGCTTCAAACATTAAAAATAAGAATTGAACGACTAAAAATATCATAACATTCCAGCTCTGTCTTAACTGTCTGTAAAATGCAACCAAACACCGACTTTTGATTTAACATTAATGTCAATAACTCCCTTCAGAGCAGTTTTTTTTCCAGTTCTGTCATTGGATCCCCATTCTGCTTAGATTTTTAACCAATCAACAGTCCTTGTGTTTCTGTAACTATAGACTGTTAAATTGTTTAATTTTCACTTTACAGCTGTAAACTTTACAGTTAAAAATGACGTGGAGAAAAGTCCCCACAGTCTTACTGGAAAAGCTCCAAATGTACTTGATTTCCCCTTTATCTATTTCTGTATTTTAACACACAGTCAGCAGATAAGACTGATGTAATATCACGGCTTTTTATGATAAAACTATTCAGAGAACAGAAAGTATGACATTTCTAACCCCCCTCAAACTGTCTGGTTTGATTTATGTAAGATGATGCACTAGTTATCCAAGTGTTTCAACAGTTTCACTGACATTAAGCTAACTGTTTTACCATTCATGGTTTTAAGCTAACAATTTGAGTCATTTTCCTCACGTATAAGTCTTTTTTTTTTTTCAAGTCTATGATAACTTGCAACTGTTTGAGTTTTTTATTGTTTGAACAAACTCATGGTAACTGCAATGTATCCATGACTTTAAGCTCTTTTGTTTGTTTATGACTTTGAGACAATCTCTCTACCTCTTAAAGCTGACTTTCGGCTACCTGCTGTTACCCTAATCAATGACTTTTAGCTGTCTGCATCAATCTTTCTAGAGAAAGCGGACTGAATGGTTGGCTGCACAGGCTCCTTGCTCCGCTTGGGGTTTGTAACCTTTTGCATTGCGCGTGCTCTGCTGCGTGGCACTGCATCAGTGCTGTCGGCTTCACGTGTTAAAGTGCTATGGTTGCGTGTAGCTGCAGCCTGCTATTACACAGTTGTTTGCTACTTGGTTCTAATTCAGTACATAATTGGTTCAGCGTGAAGCAGACCTGGATCAACTCCCCTTTTCATTGGCTATTCGTATAGTCTACCAAAACATGGCAGAATGCCGACTATCGAAGAGCATGTTGACCATGTTTTATATCGATATTGAGGGAAATTAATTTTCGACATGTATTGTTATCGTTTCATCGTCCAGCCCTACTTGTGCCGTTTTTCATTACTTTTATCTTATTCCTGCTGCTTTTAGATAACTTCTGCAACTTTTCATGCCTTTTTGCTAACTTATGCTACCTTTTATGACTTTTAGATGACCTCTGCTTTTCATTTCATTTAGATAACTTCTGTCAACTTTTATACACAATTGAAGCTTAATGCTGTCAATGACTTGAAATAAACTGCTGTCTTTTTTCTGTTAGCTGACTGCTGCTACATTTCATCAATAACTATTAGCATACTATAGGTACCTTTTGTATACTTAGTCAAATGCTATGTTGTTGTTTGCTAACTGCTGCTACGTGCTTGCTATGCCTTTCAGTCTTCTTTTAGCCAACTGTTCGGTTTATTAGTTGCTGGCTGAATTTTTTTGCGTGGCTTCGTTTTGTGCTCTTGAACTGTATTGTGTAGGGTTGGGTATCGAGAATCGAGAATCGATGGGAATCAAGACTAAAACTTCGATTCTTCTGGTATCGTTCAAATATTAAAATTTCGATTCCAAATTTCGATGCCGGAGTCCGCCGACCGGAAGAAAGAGCCGCCGAAAATCAACGAAGAAGAAGCCGCTTAACACCAACGAGGACGGAGCGTATGAGACGAAGCCACACAGAAAGTGAAGAGAGACAGAGAGAGAAATTACATTGCAACCCACAGCAATGCAGCCGCTGTGGGTTACAATGTAATCTCTCTTTGTCTCTCTTCACTTTCTGTGTGGCTTCGTCTCATACGCTCCGTCCTCGTTGGTGTTCGGCAGCTTCTTCTTCGTTGGTCAAAAGTTTGGCTAACTTTAGCAGGAAGAATGAGCTCTTATCTCAATGCAACATTAGCAATACAGTTATATCATGCAAAGGAGGGTAAACGACCAACATGATTAAACACCTCAGGATTCATGGAGGAGAAATACCCGAGTGCTCGTCTTTGACGCGCTTCGCCGGTGTTATGCCATAGAATGCACCCCTGCTGTTGAATGCACCCCTGACGGGAGCGCGGTTGAAAGTACACAACAAGGCGAAACAATCCAAGTTTTTCTTACCGTTGAACGGAATCTAAAGCGTGTGCCTTTAATGATTTCATTCAGGCTATTCAGATAAGCCGAAAACAACAGCCCTCTGACTCTGAATATTTACTGTCCGGAAAATATAATGTTCTCTACATTAACAGCTTACTGTACAGTTTATATACCCAAGTACACCTCTATGTGTGCGTTTCTGAGACACAGAAAAACAAAACGAAAGTTTACTGCTCCATCTGACATGTTTTCATGATCTAATACTCGTGTTTTTTTTAAATATGAGATCATTGTCTTCCACTTTAAGACGCTAATCAGTGGAGGGGAGACATTCTACGGCAGGGGTGCATTCTACAGCACAACACCTGTCTTCCGCTAACCAGTCAGGATCAGATAAGTGAAACAATAAATTACTTCTGTCCTCTGCTAACTTTGAAGCGGTAAACAAATTGCACTGAGTACGGTGGGTCAACTTAAATATCCAACTAACGTTAGCCCTTGTGCTTTTTCATAGACAAACGACCTGACAACAAAAAATGATATTTATATACTGATTGAAAATAGCCCTGTGAGAAATTCATAGTAAAGTTCCTAAAAAGTTAATATGATTTAAAAATTCATGGAGAAGTTCAGAAATTACATCCAAAAAGAAGAGCTCCGGTTAGCGCCCTCATTCAAACCATGCTTTTTTTTTAATGATATCCTGCCTTTTAAAAGAATCGAAATAAAGAATCGATAGGAATCGAATTCGAAATGAGGAATCGAAATCGGAATCGGAATCGTTCAAAATCAAACGATACCCAACCCTAGTATTGTGACTTAAAATAGTTATTTAGATATAATAATATTTTAAGTAAGCTGTGGACTCTCTCTCGTACCCTGTAATTAATGGTTCCTTTTGTTTAAGTTTAACCAAAATTTGACTTTACGGTCTTAATGTTTTTGTCCTTATTATGACTGTGGCCATTGACGAACAGGTAGCCAATGTAATGTCAGCTAGCTAGGCGTTAATGTGCCGGCCTTTTTTGTAGGTAAACTTAAGTCTGACACATCAGGTAACACATGAACAGAAACAGAGCCAATCTTGTCATAGCTGGAGGAAGGTCTGACCGCAACATCAGACACATAAAAAAAAAAAAAATGCCAAGGGCAGTTACATAATTCACCAAGCTTTCGAGTCTGGGCGCGTAACACAATGCACACATCAGTGGAGGGATTTTCTGCCACCTCCAGTGATGAGGGTAACATCCTGCCATGTAAACACAAAACTACTGTGCTTGGGCGTGTAAAAGGTCATCTATCCCTCAAATCCCTCAGTTCATTTTTAAGAGCTGTGGTAAAGAATGGGGAATCATTGTTGGGCCTTCAAAGAGTTCGGAGCACATTTTTCAGCACGTTATGCTCTTGAAAAAAGTTCAAAGGCGTTAATTTCAGTTTGCAAGGCTACACCTGCAAGAGTGATTTGACTGTACAGTTGTTTCTTTTCTCGATAACTCACCACATCCTTCACTCCAAAACCACAGAGAAGGAAGGTTTTCTTTCTGTCTGTGGGAAAGAACCAAACATAGTACCTGACATGCTTTATCTGCTGTTACGGAGCTCAAATTCTCATTTTAGTTAAAGTTTAATCCAAGTTTCAGAAGATTGTTTCTTTTGAGTGATCAATAACAATGGGTTGGCCTCTGCGTATTCGCCCTGGATGTATGAACAACACAAAAACAGGATAGATTGAGACTCTTCCCTCTTTAGAAATAGAAAACAAAAGAATTTTCACACTTCCTTAAATGTCTGAATTGTTTTTTTGTCCTTCATTCATAAAGAGAGCTCATAACATGAACCTCCGTCACCAGAGGCTGGGAGGTAAAGGAACTAAAGGACATAATTATAAATATAATTATGCATGTTTGGTTTCATGACGTCATTTTGGTTCCCTAAAATAACATCCCACCAAAACTGAATGGAGATTTATTGAATTGAGTAAACTGTGTAAATGTTAAACCCCATTGCTAGAGCTAGATTAAATATTAAAGATTATTTAAGATTTGAATCAATGTTATGATGTTATGGGCTGTTAAATATCTGCAGATGTACTCTGGATAATATTTGACATCTAACAGATTATTTCAGCTCTTTTTGTGTTTGAGGCGTCAACCGCCGAAAATGTCAAACATGAGTACAGGTATGTAACAGTGTTAAACAGAGTTTGGTGGCTTAAGTCCATGTAAATTGAGACTCACTTAACATAACAAACAGAACTTTTTATACCTCACAATAACCTGGTATACCACAGTCAGTCTCTCTGCCTCAGTCAGTCTCTCGGGTGGTTGTGTTTAAGTGAATGAGGGCCACAGGAAGAAAGATTTAGGTCAGAATGTTTTTTTCTAACTCGTGACTTTTTTTTCTCAGAATTCAAACTTAAAACTCAGAGTACAAAGAATAAATCAGAATTCTCAGAAAAAAATGTAAAAATTCAGAGTTTAAAATCAGAGTTCTCACACTTTTCTCAGTTTCTGACAGAAAGAAGTCAGAATCCTGACTTCTTTTAATCTCAGTTTTTATGCTTCTCATACCTGGAAAAGACAACCAGAAAATATCTAGTCAGGTAAAAGTCCTCTGTTTAATCAGTTAAGACTCTGTGTTTAAAGCTGCCTTTGCTAAGATTATATTTATGCCCATCCTCATTTTTATTAGACAAATTTGCTCTGTAACTTTATACTTTCATTTTACAACTGTACTTTACTGTATTTTAACCTTGCATTTTAATTTGTGTTTATTTTCTTGTTTCTTGCTTTGATTTTCAACATCTTTTATCAATTGAAAATGTTTCATAATGTATTTTCTCTGAACCTTTTAATGACTCTTTCAGTGTCTTGTGTGAAGCACTTGAAATTGCCTTGACGTTTAATTATGCTACCCTGCTTTGTCTGATAACTACCTAAAAACTCATGACAAGAGCTTTGAGGCCACTATGTTTGTCATGATGAATAAATACTTTTCCTTTAGTCTGACTTTTGATGAACATAATTGTCATGCATCATCCTCACAACAAAAAAGGGAAACTTTTATGTTAATATCTCATTGGATTTTCTTTTACTATATCAAGGAAGCAGTGATATGGATAATGCAAGAGATAATGAATCTATAGCCTGTGATGGCATCCTTTTGCATTGTGCTATGCCACACGAGAAATGTTTAATGTGTGTAAAACACAGCTTTCAGTTTTTGCAGAGAGTTAGTAGAAATAATTTTAAGAACATTAGGGACATCGGTCAACAGGCTCACACGGCACTTTTCATAAGAGCTTTACAGTGATTTAAAAATATTGGACACAAAAAACAAATAGATTTAGAAGAAACTAATTCACTTATAAGCAAGTACACAAAAGAGTTGCAAACAAGTTAAATCATCAGAATCATAATGGGCATATGAATAGTTGAAATAATGACAAGAAACGTTAAGACAAATTATTATGAATAAAAGGACAAAAATTCTAAATCAAAGGTTAACAATAGATAAAAACAGAAGGATTCAAAGCATTATAACAAATAAAAAGGAGATAATTTTACAAAAAAAGCCTGACTGAATATATATATTTTCAGTTTATTTGAAAATGTCTCAGTATTTCAGCCCCTCTTAGATCCTTTGCTCATCATTTATCACTCATGTATATTTTTAATGTACTTTTGTCAAACAAAAGACATAAGAGTTAACAGTTTTTGTCTTGGCAGATTTGGAGAGCGGGATTAGGACAGAGTCAGGCTAATTTTCGCCTTTGTTTTCAATCTTT
Organism: Xyrichtys novacula; assembly: GCA_962446985.1. Taxonomy (NCBI): domain Eukaryota; kingdom Metazoa; phylum Chordata; class Actinopteri; order Labriformes; family Labridae; genus Xyrichtys; species Xyrichtys novacula. The sequence continues at coordinate 13,221,799 of OY660879.1, read as the reverse complement.
ATGCGTAGCTATACTAACTGGCTGCTTTTACTTGCTTCATTTTGCTTTACAACATGTTCATAATCTTCAGCTTCTCCTCTGACTTTTCTTAAGAAAGCTCATAAAGAAGATTCTAAAATATTGAACTTTTCCTTTTATAAGCTGTACTTTATCTTTATAACTGAAGCCAAAGCATGTACATGAAGATTAAATTTTATTTATCAAAACTATAAAAGCTTTGTGTAAATCATACATTTCTGTTTTCTGCAATTTGAGAGTAAATGTATTTAAGCTCCTTAAACTTGCGATTTCATCACTTCATTCTGAGAAAAACAAGCTTCACATTGCAGTTTTCAATAAAGCTTAGAAACCATTTTTGCCTAAAAAGAAGACTTTTTGACAGCTTTGAAACCATCACGTGACTTCCTGAAGATACTGTCTCGAAACCACAGGCTGTAAATATCTTCAAAATCATTTCATCAGGATGTCAACTCTTTGTGAAGAAGAGTCACTTTGACAAACTGAAAAAGGTCTTATTTTAGACTCTGCGTGTTTTACTTTTCCCACAGAATCTCTTGTCCTGGACTCTGATTGTCTCTTCACTTCTTTCTGCATTCCTCTCTGACTCTTCAGCTGATCCTGATGGAGGCCAAAGGAAAATACGAGTTCAACGCAACAGCAGACGACGAGCTCAGCTTTAAGAAGGGAGATATACTGAAGGTCAGTGACTGTCTAATTTCTTCTAATAATTTCACTTCTAATTTCACTTCTAATTTTGTCATCGTTCCTCCAAAAATAGGTTTAATTTAATGTTGTTGTTTTTTCATACAGATTTTAAGCTCACAGGATGAATGGTACAAAGCAGAGATAAATGGACAAATAGGGTTTGTTCCTCAGAATTACATCGAGATGAAAACTCCAAGGTTAGAAACATTTCAACTTCTTGAAACTAAAAGTATTAGAAGGAGTGAGATGCTTTGTTTGTCATGAAAGCCAGATAAGTTAATGCTTAAAATGTGCATTTTTCTTGTATTTGGAAGCTAAAGGGCAGAAAAAACATTTTAGGACAAATCCAGCTGCTAGGATTGCAGATAAAACTCAAATTAAAAAAGAAAAAAGGTCGACTTGTGTAAACTGTAAGAGGGAATCTAATTGTTTAAATTATATATATACCAGCATATTCTCTGGCACTTCCTGTGGGTTTGACGTGTGTTTACATCAGAAAAGGGTAATATCTCCTCTGTGTGTATGTGTGTGTGTGTAGGTGGTTTCAGGAGGATGCAAGTCGCGGTGCAGCAGAGGAGCTCCTCAGATACAAAGACGTTGGCGACTTTGTGATCAGAGGGTGTCAGAGTTCGCCCGGAGACTTCTCCATCTCCGTAAAGTGAGTCAGGACGAGTGGGCGTCTGAAATATGAACTGATATGAAACTATTCTGTTGATCAGAAATGCATCAGGAAACATGATCGGTCTGTTTGTACATGAAGAATAGTCTTAGAGGAACTTCAGATCCAACAGAAATCCAGCCCAAGAAACTTAAAACTCCTGTAGGGAGTTTTTTAGCTGCTTATGAAACAAACATTAACGCCTCTTTATGAGCTAGAAAAGCCAACAAGACCGACAGCAACAAGGATGACCTTTTCTTTGTTACACTTTTAATGCCTGTGACCACTTTGAGGGGGGAGGTGTCAAAGCAGAACTCAGAGAAACAGGCTTTTTTAAACAGTGAGTAACAATTTTAACTGCCAAAGGAAAACACGACAAGAACTTAATTCTTGGTACATTTTTAATGTCTTGTTGCTAATAAAAAAAGTGTCCCATTAAGACAAATCAAATCCAGAAAAGAGTCTTATCTCATGATCTTGCTCACCAAAAATATAAATTGAAGTGCTTGTAATGGAAGAAAAAAATAAGAAAGTATATCTAAATAGAGTCAATTGAAATGAGAATTTGAGAATTTTACATATTACAAGCAATTCAGGGCAGATTCTTGTTATGCAGCATCTTAAAATACAACATTTTCTGGGCTTTTCCATTAAATGAGGCTTAAATTAAACCTAATATGGAGCATTCAGGGCAACAGCAAAGCTACATCTTCTTTTAACTTTATAATGATCCTGCAAATCACTGCAGTGTATCACAACAAATATTACATCTCAGTCTAAAACAGACATACTACGGGTTAAACTCAAATGACAATGAATGATGATGAAATATATATTTTCATTTTGCTATATGAATGAAAAAATAAGTTCATTTTATGTTGTTTGTATGTTTATTAATGTATTTCTTGTTTTTTTACTCATTGTGTCAACCTTATTTGGTTCTGTTCTGCTTTCTTTCCTGTTTTTGCTTTTTTTTATCACAATATAATTATTAATTCAGGGTCAGTTAGTGGTTTTGTAAAAAAAAAAAAATTAATAAGAAACGAGGTTGAAATCGGGTTAACCTTATTATCAAGACTAGTAAAACAGTTTTCCCCCTCTGAATGCTTCATTGACACAAGTAAACCGTCACTCATGTTGTCACCCTAATTTTTACTGCAAAGTGCTGCAAACTCTGCAGACTCTTTGCAAGATCAGAGACAGGAACCAGCTGCAGATGCAGAGGAAGAGTGAGCAGTCAGCTTATCAGGGTGTTGCTGTAGACATCAAATCTGCAGCCTGTGCAGAGTAGTGAACAGCCTTTAACACTAAGATCTCTGTTTTTATCATGTTGTTACTGATCTGCACAGCCTAAGAGAATAGAGTCTTGAAGAAAGGCTGTTAAAAAGAAAAAGAAAGGCAATTGGATTAGATCAGGTGACCCAGTTTTGGCTTTACCGCAGCATTACTAACTTATGTTTAGTTCAGACGTGTGTTGTTTAAACTTTTGAGTAAGTTAGATTTTTGTAAAAATCAGAATTACTCTGATCCCAGAATGAAATTTTCAAACTGTTCAACAAAAACAATTTTTTAAATGCTTTTCTGAGCTGCTCTGGATTGTTGAATCAGACTGATTTAATTCATTTCATCCCTGAAAAAATCGAGTGAAAGTTGACCAGATTACCTGGTTGAAAAAAGTTGATAACCGAATCTGAATGAACCAGATCTTGATCAAACATTTTGAACAACCAGGCTGTCATAGCCTCCATTGCAGTCCTTAAAATGGAACCGACTCCTCTGTCTGACCCTCGTCTTGTAGTTCTCTTCTCTGACCAGCAGAGGGCGATCCAGCAGAGCAAACAGCTGATCCTTAGGACTGAGGAAGCATCTTCACATGATCAGGTGAATTAAAACCTTGGTATAAAATTTACTCTGTGTCTGTTTCCTTCTCTTACATAGACATGAGAGTGACGTTCAGCACTTCAAAGTGATGAAGGATAATAAAGGGCAGTACTTCCTGTGGTCGGAGAAGTTCACCTCCCTCAACAAGCTGGTGGAGTATTACAAAACCGTATCCATCTCAAAAACCAGAGCGATCTACCTGAACGACGGCAGCTTAGACAGCAGGAGCCCGGCCCCGGCCCAGTCGGTGAGAGATGTTTAGTTTGATCCTGAAGATCATCTGAGATTTGTTCTTTAGTATAACTCAAGGAGAAAAAAGGGCACATCACAGAAAGTCTCTCAGGTGTTTAAAAAAGCTTTTTATTTTTTGTTTGTTTATTTGGGAACATTACCATCTTTCCAACCATTTCCATCTTACCTGATGTCCCACCCACATCACAATCTAATTGGTTAAATGACACACAATTGTTGAACCAGACTGCACTAAGTGTAACCAGTTAACTGTGAACACCAGAATAAGATGTTAAATGTTTCTTATTTAATTATTGGTGAAAGACTTTAAAGCCAAGTATTGTGATGGAATTATTAACACTCAAGATTCGGAATTATGACAGTTTTTCTTTTTTAACAACAGTGCTTGAACTCCTAGTAATTAGTGTTAGAATTTGCCCTATGGAACCAATATTGCTCCACCCCTAATTTAGTTGACATCAGGGAGGTAAATAGCAAACAGAAGGGGTCCCATCACAGAGCCCTGGGGTACACCGTTGACAGGAAATGGCTGGGATTTGGAGGTTTTGAGTTGAATAAATTGCCTCCAGAACAATAAGATTGAAACTAGTAAGTTAATCTTTGTTTCCTCCCTTTAGGTGAAGAGAGGGAGTTTACCTGAACACCGTGGCACACCTGCTCCTGCACCTTCACAACGCAGAGCATCAGATCAGCCTCACAACCAGCTGGTACTTTGATTTTGCATTTCAAACAGTTTCACTGTTTTTCCCAACATTTTACCCGAGTACTCATGAATTTTTAATGTTTATAATAATAATAATCTTCATTTATAGAGCGCTTTTTAAATCCATTACCAAGTGCTTTGCAAGGCAGGAAATTTGACAACATATTTAGAGGGATAAGCCAACTTGGAACATAAGACCAACACCATATTTAAGGAAAACAAAATCAGGTCACTAAAAAAGATATTTCAGGTTAAGTAAAATCAGAAGCTTCTTAAATAAGTGCACCAACCTAATTTCTTAGGGCAGATCACTCCAGGGCTTCAGTGCCTGGACTTAAAACACTCTGTTCCTCCTTGTTTTTAGCCGAGTGTCTGAAACGGTAAGAAAGCCTTTCCCTGCGGACCATAGTGTACCATAAGAAGGTTGGTGATCTAACTTGGGAGGAGACTGATAAGAGCTTTAAAAGTAATAAATAAGATCTTAAAAGTCAATCCTAAAACCAGCCATCTGCTGGGACCCAAGAACAAGAATTTAAGTTTTACTGGAAACATTTCACCGAAGGAAATTTCAGACATCCAGTTTTTTCGTCATTTATACAGTCATGCAGTGCAGTCAATGACCCATTTTAGAATGTTAACAGTAATATGCTCTCATGCTGATTAATACATAAACACTCTGAACCAGGAAGCAAAAAAACTCAGGTGTTACTGCTAACTTGATACATTTATATATGTGTTTTTATTTTCTCATCTGCTCTTATGAGTTAAAATACTTTTTTTTTTCTTCTGACCCAAAGCCTATACCGATATAAACCCAAGGTGTCTCATATTTAAGTGAGTAAGACTCACTGTATTTATCGTCTTCAGGCTAAGAGAGCAGGTCTGGAGGAGCGAGCTCACACCATTGGTCACACAGGAAGAAGCAGCCCCATTAACACTGGTGTGCCTCTACGCCGCCAATCTGACACCATGCCCCTCCCACAGGTCAGTACACCAAACTCCAGTCTGATCTAATAATGGAAAAACCCATCATATATACTGAACTCATACACTGCAGAGGTTCAAATTGGTTCAAATTGAGATATTCAGTCTTTAATTGACAGAGAAAAACTGATCCAACAGTCTTAACTGATTATTGGCGGTTATTAAAGGTTTATTAAAGCATTAACTTTTTTATCTTTTTAGTGAAGTCCAAATTTTGGATAATTTTAGATCTAAAAATTTAAAATAAATGCCTTCAATCCACATTTTCAGATTCTGGGTCATGAACGTCTGTTAGTCTATCTAAAGCTTGATTTATTTGCCTCAAAATTTGTAGTTTTTACACTCAATTTTGGACTTTTGATCCTTCAATTTGCCCCTTAAACAACAATTTACAGCATGATAGACCTCTGAAACATGACAGAATTTATTTGTAGAATTAAAGAAGATGAGGAAAAGCAGAATATTTTCTTAGACATAAAGCAAAAAAACATACCACAAAATGATAAACCAAGTAGTGATTGTGACCCTGGAGGTCAGCTGTACAAATATCTTTGCTGTATGTGAAAATTTTACTGAATGAAAATAAACATTTCATCAAAAGTTTTTACAAACTGAAAAAATATATCCCAGATAATTAACTTCCGTGGTAGAAAAAAATGTTCAATGAGACTCAAAGATTTATGGGCCAAAATATTTTTGAGTACAAAAACTTTTCACAAAAATCAATTTCTTACAAAATCACAAGAGACACGACATGTTTTTAAATTTTGACATGTTCTTGCAGTTTTGTGAAACGCATGCGTTTTCCAAAAAATATTCATTTGGTAGAATTAGTTTGCAGTTTGCACTGTGATTTTAGTTTGGTGAAATGTTTTTGGGGTTCACTGACATTTTTTTGTGCTCATAAAATGTTTGTGCAGTCGTCCTTCAGGGCCACAATCTACAACAGGTTGTAGAAGTTCCTACTATCCAGTGATGAAAATTTAGAATATTTGTTGAAAGATTTCAAAAATTCTTGAAGGTTCATGGTTTGATAAATTAAATTATTATAAAACGTCAGTACTGCGTATGTCTTTAAAACTTGTTGTACAGTATAATTCATTGAGCTTTGCGGTGTTAATGCTGGCTGTTTTCTCCTCCGTCCCACAGAGGGCGTCCTCTCTGCAGGTCAGAGCGCTCTATGATTTCACCGCAGAAGAAGACGATGAGCTCGGGTTCTGCGCCGGCGACATCATTGAGGTGCTGGACCGCTCCGACCCCTCCTGGTGGAGAGGACGTCTGCGGGGGAAGAGCGGGCTTTTTCCCGCCAACTACACTGAACCCTCAAGTAAAAACCTCTGACAGTGACTGCGAAGTTGAACCTTCACTCAGACACATCAGCTCTGAATGTGTGTGACAAAAACTGAGCAGTCAGGAACTCAGTTCTGATCTCAGGATTTAAAGGACTCAGAGTCAGTTTGTCTCTTATTGAATATTATCTCTCATTACTGTGGTTGGTTCAGATTTGTGCGTCATTTACCCAAAGCTGCCTCTCTAAAAAAAAACTTTTTCTAACATGTTTCATGCTTGTTTGACACACAGGACCTGCTGCAGGTGGCAAACAGCAATAATTTACCTTTTTTTTCCTTCTTCTTTCTGGCAGACAGTGTTTTTCTGTTTCGCTTTGGCTTTCATCCAACTATTTCTGCTGGGAAAATGGAATACTTTTTATATGACTGTCCTGCAGTTTTCTGAACAAGTTGAAGTGCCTGACATTAATCTGTTACTTCCTCACAGGTAACTTGGAAGGAAATAAAATAATTTTATACCAGCTGTTTTTACAGTCATAAACTTTAACCTGCATAATAACCAAATTTTTCTTTGATTTTTCTTTCTGTGAGGTATTTTTTCAGTGACATCTTTTCTTTTTGAACCCTGCATCAAATTCATATAGTGATCTCTGTGGTTATTTTAGAAGGCTGTTTAAACTATGTGATGAAAACCAACATAAAGAAAAAGAACCTTTAAAATCAAAGCTCTCATTAAGCCTGCTCATCACTGAAAGATGTAAATTCAACAAGGCCAAAAAGTCACCAATTATATTTTACATTTCATTATGTTAGTCTGAGGCAGCTTTGCATGACTTCCTACTCAAGTGTTTGTGGTAACCTTCAACAGAGTGCAAACAAAGTTAGACAGAGCTTGTGGGTGTTACTTTTCGCACAGTATTGTAGCAACAAAATGATCCCAAAGTTGCCTTGATGTTACCAAACTAGCTCCATGTTATACATCAGCATTTATTAAAGCTTTTGGTTTATGTCCACCCCCTGTGGACAATGCAGTTTTTGCTTATTTCATTTTTTAAATGAGCAAGTAGTGTTGGTTTGCAAAAATCTCATCCTGCTGACTTTTTGCAGTGAAATATATCACTTGATGTGAATATTTTGTCTGTAAATTGTAAAATCAGGACTGATCCTTCAGCTGGTCAGCTGACATCTACCCTCGACAGTGCTTTCAGGCATCAAAAGAGACAACATGCAAATGACAGACTTGTCACTTATCGCCTGGTTTGTTTTGGGGTTATATGAATTTAATCTCATTCCAGTAACGTCAATAAAAACTCCTCACTGGAGCTTTAAATTAGTTGATGTATGTCGTATGGTGTATAAGGTACATTCTTGTTTCCAGCCTTCATGGTAGGTTTTTAAAGATGAAAGAGTCCCTGCTTCTGCAGCCCAACAATTGTGATGCAAATCCAGCTCATACAGGCTTTTTTCAAGAAGAGGCCATCAGCGAAATGGTGAGCACAATGAGGCTGCTGTTTCCCCGAGAACATAAAAGCTTCTCAATGCTTTCTAGTGTCTATGTCTTCAGCGAGAGAAAATTGTAGTAACCTTCTTTTCAAACTTACAAAAGACTTGTTGGGGACTTTTTCAGACACACTAAATCAAAAAAGTGCAGAGATGAGGAAAATCCAGGCAGTGAAAAGAACTTTTCAACATCCTACAGGTCGGCTTGTCCTCAAGTATTTCCTTATAGGTCTCACCACCTTCCATGGATGACATCATGCTAAGGTTAAGTATGAACATCCAGTATTGAAACATATTTGTATTTATATACAGATCAGCATTATAAGAGCAGAAAAAGAAATGCGGTGTAGGCTACTTCAGCCTATTTTTCAACATGACTGTCATCACTGATCATATACTTCCTCAGACTTATTTGTGGGATCACGCAGGTTTTCACACAACAGGTATTTATGAGCAATTTCTTTGACTTGATGCTGGGTTTTCATAAATAAATAAAAAAGGCTAGACCTGTTCTTTTTGTTAAGTGTCAGAGATAACACTGATGTGAATTAGCACTTTTTATTTAGAAAAAATTAATTGACTTATTGACATAAGAGAAAGTAAATTTGTGTGTCAGTCATAAAGAGAGTGGGGTAAGTTGAGCCACCCCCTGTTGCTTGGAAATGGTAAAAGAAATTGATCATGTGACCAAATATTTAGGAGATGGGCATCAATTCATGGAGTCTGTGAAGGTTAGAAGCACATGGGTGAAGGGGTTACACATTTATTTACAAAAAAACATTAGCACTTTTCAGGAACTCTCCACTTCAAAATGTCATTAGAGGCATTAGGGAAGGTTTAAGTTTGATAGGTACAAACAGGAAGTTGAGCATCACTCCCGTTAGCTTAACGTACCATGGACCCATTCAAACTGTAGTTAGCCCCGCCCCCTGCCGCTACCTGAGAGACGTACCTGAGTACACCTGAGTACCTGTCCGCACAGTTCTGAGTGAGCGGATCAGGAGGACCGGCAGTCCGTCATGGCGGAGTCTCAGTTGCTCTGTCTGGACGACGAGCACGTGAATGAGAAGATCCCAGAGTCCAGACCAGAGTTCTACTACAGCGAGGAGCAGCGCGCGGCGCTCGAGCGGCTGTTGCGGACTGGCGACGGCGCCTTCAAGATGCGCTTGAAGGAGGACAACATCAAGGACTTCCTGTCCGCCAGAGAGGTCCGGTTACTCCGCAAGACATTCACCGAGTACGACCCGGACACTGAGGCCGAGACTGGAGACCCTGGAAAGTCCAAAGGGTCCTCCAGCGCGGACTCCGGTGTCCACTCTACCTACTGGCCCCAGATGTCAGACACAGAGGTCCCCACTCTTGACATTGGCTGGCCCGGGACCAGCGGCCTCTACAAGGGGGTGACCCGGGTCAGCGTGTACACACACCCGCCCAGAGAACCAGGACCACATATCAAGGAGGTGGTGAGGAGGCTCATCCAAGATGCACATAAGGTACGCTTTATATTTCAGTGCTTATAGAAACTCAATTTACGCTCAGGGTAACAAAAAGCAAAATACATTTTAAAAAATGAAAGTTTTCAAGAGTCCTTACATGAAGGGAAGGTGGTGAGGAGGCCCAATTCTTGATGTTGACAGTTAGTGCCTTTTGTGGCCCAGTTTAGATGACAAATGATCAACCTAAAACACAAAACATGCCTACAAAAATGTATTTTGAGTATAATCATTTGAAATTGATGTGGCCTAATCACACAAAAACAGTTTTTTTTTTAATATCGCCTCAATTAACAGATGAATTATTCTAACTTGTGAATAACTTCACAAGTTTGGGGCACTTTTTAGGAAGCTGTAACTGACCCTTTCCATTTAATTCTGCTTAAACATGTTCTTTACTACATTTATTTGGCAGGTACTCTAAAGATAAAAACATGTCCACCTTCATTAATTGATAACTTCTCAAATTTTCTCTTATATGGCCTGCTGTAGGAGGAAATTGACCCTGTCATCAGGTTGACCACTGACGGAAGATAAACTGACATTTTATGGCCATTTATTATGAAAATAAGAGAAGTGCAGTAAAAGCTGAGAGCAGTGGATTGCACTTAATGTCCCTGACCCAGTTTACCAGCACAATAAAAGACCTGAACGTTTAAAATGATTGGCTGCGGGTGATCATGTGACAGAGACCCCAGGCTGAGAGAGATTGCAGTTACTCATATGTCTTGTTTTAGACAACGTGTGATAAATGACAGGTGAAGTTATAGCTCTGAGTCAGCAAGTTTTTCTAAAAATCAACAAAATATTCACTATTCTACTCTTGAGTCATGTAGACTTTGTCAATTTCCTTACATCTTACCAAAAAGTTTTCCTACAGGCTACTTTTATAAAAAAAAATAATAATAATAATAATAAACAAAACCATAAATAAAGCCTTGCCAAAATTTTTATTTTAAATATCTTAAATAGAAATAAAATTTCAAATGTCAAGGATTCAGGAGCTTGTTGAGATCAGAAAATAACAAAGTGCTTTTTTGGAGCTCCCATGAGTAATTTTCTGTTTTTGTCAGTTTTGGTGCCCCCTGTGGACAAAACAGTCTCTGCCTATCTTCTCCTCCACTGAGTGATTTAAAAAAAAAATTATCCTTTCAATATTCAACAGTCAAAAGTGTCATTTATTGTGAATATTTTATGCTGCTTGGCTGAAACCTACCCCCTGACATCACTAAAACTGTTAGTGTTGATGCTGATAGTCTTGTTTGCTTGTGAATGTCATAAAAAAATGACAACACTTGAAAATTAAAGCGTAAAAATCGTCAATTTTGTAAGGAATCAATATGAATTTTGTAAACGTGAAAAAAACATTACAGGAGCTTTAAATACCATAAAAAACAGAATATAGGAAACAGGACCTGTTTTGGGGACATGTGTAGCTGTTTCTACACACCTCCAAATACTATTACACAGTAGAATCACTCTCACTGTATTTTATACCTATGGATTTGTTGCACCAGGGTATGGGATGTAATCAAATTGAGATGACAGAAAAGGTAGTAAAAGTGCGTCTTGTACACCACATAGTTTATATATTGTACATTGTTTCTGGAGTGAATGGGAGCAGAAATGCTACACTTCATTTTCTTGCTTTCCAGAGTGAGGAAATAATTGTTAACATTACGTGGTAAAGAAATTAAATAACATTTCACTTAGAGATCCAAATTTCCCCTAATTATGTGGTTTTTTTTCTTGAGTTTGAAGCAGGCTGACATTTGAAAGCAAGGACAAAAATTCACAAGAAAAGTACCAACAACAAACCCTAACTTTTCCTTACAATGCAAATGATATTTCTCAGAAGAAGAGTTGAAATGAACAAATTAAAAAATGATCTCCTTTAATGATAGACTTATTAGCTGATTCTTTGGCTGGATATATTAAATTCTGGGTAAAATGTAAGTCTCGATACTGTCAGAGTAACATTTGAATGTGTGCTCAGCAATAGATGACTGATGTGAGTAAACTTTCCACCCGGTTTGGAGTGGTTATATAAGTTTCAAACAGGACACAGCTAACAGTCACAGGTGTATTCAGGTACTTAGACAAACAGCATCACATGTCAGCAGACTAAGAGGAGTTTACCGACGAGCTAATTTTAAGAGGAAACACTTGGCAGGTCCTCAGAGTGCTCACAAGATTGGTTTACCACTAAAATGTCTGGTTTAACTTGTAACACTAGTGCAGTCATGAGGTTTTAAAGCTTTTATATTCCTGAACTCAGTCTCTTAGATTCGGTGTATCAGTTACTTTACTTGTTCCTGTTTTTATTCAAACCAGATTCCTGCAGGTGCTTACAAAGCTCATGTGAAGGCTGCAGGGTAAAAGCGTCCAACGTGTTCAAACTTGTTTAGTTCAGCCCATTTTTCTTTAATTCACGTGGAAGGGAAAATAAAACTGACAGTTAAGAGTTATTACTCAGATATTAAATGATCACAAACTACAGCATCTTGATGCGTCAGCTTATACATTGAATATTTGTCATGACTAACATGAGGAGTATCTGCTTATATCTGCAGGCATCTGTGACAGAATCTGTATATAATGACAGAAACTCTAGGATGAATCATTTAGTAACTGCATTATCTGGTTTTTAATCCCCTACAGCCTAAAACGGAAGAGTTTCATGGCAGAAAAAAGTTTGATTTGACTCACACAGAAACTGTTTACAGTGATAGTGTTGGCAGGATTCACATTCAACACTTTTAAAACCACTAAACAAAAAGTTGAACTCACAAAAATTGGACAAAGCCGGTCTTGTGACTCTAGAAAATCCCGGATTACGATCACAAAGCTCTCATTGGCAGATTTCATCAGCTATTGCCTGCTTAAGTCCGTTCATGCTAAAACAAGTTTCTGTAGGTTTGTCTTGTCCACCTGATTCTTGAAGATTCAATCCTGATAATTCACAAGTAAATGTCTGTGAATATCTTCAATCTGTGTTATAGATACGTATGCTTATGCGTATACATAAACGACACAAAGGTTTTTCGACAGAGGCGAACAAACAGAAAGTAAACTTCACCTGTGATGATAAACATGATGGTAAAGGAACAGCTTATCTCATACTGGAGTGTACAGCATGTTTGACCTGCTTTCTCAATGCTTAGTGAAAATGTAATGACGTGTTTTCAACAATAGAAAAGAATTAGCAGATAACGACTTTGTTTGCCAAAGGCAAAGCTAGCTAAAAAGATTACTTGGCAAACAACTTTAACACAGAAAATGGAAAAACAAAGATTGTTGAAGGTATGTGCCAGATGTAACGCGAGCTTCAAACTTTTCATTGTTTAACTCATCGTCATCATCAACTCGTCATCAACTTTTCATTTGGAGATTATTTGAAGGTGAAATTGACCGCCAAAGTACCTAACGTGAGGTAGCGAGCTGGGCAGGCTGATGTTTGTCACTGAATCTGACACTTTTTTTTTTTAACTCTGTGAATACACTTATTAGACCTTCAAACACACATTTAGAAAATAACTTTATATCTTTCACAACTGTACATTGCATTACAAAATACTATTACGTTATCCATATGCACAACGCAAACGTTGTTCATGTTCACGTGAAACCTCTCTGTTTACCTTTGTGTTTATATAAGAAAAAATAGATCAGGTTAAACACGAAATGTACACAGTGTGCTTTACTCAGAGCCAAATTGTGATTGCGATGTGTCTCTCAGGTTGTTTAGTATAATGTACTCTTTATTTTTATGCAAATCATTCAGATACAAAGAAATGAAGACAGGTACAGATACATCCCCAGGCACTCACAGTCTGTCCTGCGTGATGATTCTCTAGCATCATTATGTATCATTAACATACATTGTAGTTGAGGTGATAAGTTGAATAAAAACATCAAAATGTCTTTACAGAGTCGTGTTTTCACATGTGGGTTTTTCCAGTCAGGCATAAAAACAGGTGAGGGTTAACCTGCATCAATAATATTCCTATTTCAATAGAAAAGTCAAGCAGGTTTAAACAGGCTGAGTCATACAGAGGCTAAATGTCAGCTTCACATCAGGACATGTTCACCCCCCACCTTCTTCCTGTACACTGGGGAGGATTGGTTCGTATTTTTCACTGGCACACTCACTGATTCAAACTGCTGCCTCAGGTGTTGACCTCACAGGTATGCAAACATGAGACGAAGAGGGAAGCGCTCATCAGCAGTCTGACGTGGAACACTGAGGCTACAGGCTTAGGGTTCTTTTTTTTATAACCACAGGACGTTAAAATAATAAAAAGGACATCGCCCTCACTGTTATGTCAGCCATTGGCTTCTCCATTGTGAATCCAAAGTCTTGGGTTTGGCATTTGGCTGCCATGTTCGTGCCAGGAGTGGTTATACTTGGACGAGAGGGTGGGGATGGAAAGAGAGGGGTTAGCAAAGATTAGTTATTAAAGCTAAACAACAGCTTATTCATTAGCTGAAATCAGGGCCATGTTTTCAACAGGATGAGAATTTATCTGTGGTTGTAGATGGTGGAGTTATTAGTAGTATTATTTTTTATATTTTACGGTGAGACAAGAAGTTAAGCCTGTGGAACGTAGCATCTCTGGGGAGAGATAGAGTTAACAACACATATAAGTTAACTTTAAAGAAGCATTTCTATAATTGATAGTCTGAACTCCATGTTCTCTGAAGGAAAAGACAACAACAGTCCAAATGAACATCCTTATGAGCCACATACAGTCGGTATAGCCTTCTGACAAGTAGGGGATAATGTTTAGTAAGCAAGTGGTAAAGCAAACCTGAATTTGCCAAGGTTACTAGTTACATAGATACTGCCAAGTTTAGGTTGTGTTTTAGCAATCAGCAAATTAGAGATGAGCTCGTTAGCTTTGCTACCATTGCGTGGATTGCAGGACAAGATGTAGTTCCACTTTCCCCTGGTGGAGATCATTGGAGTTTAGTAGCTCCTCAGGCTGCTCCTACACACCAAGGGAAGACTATTTATCTAAAACATCACATCATTCATCTCAAAAGGCTTCCAGCACCACAAACATTTAAAAGTCTTCACTGAATTTGAAGAGAGACTTGGCATAGTCAGTGCTGCATTGACAGAGAAATGAGCTTCAAAGACCAGGCTGTAAAAAATATGTTTATTTTTGCTGTAAACCAGGACATGTTAATATGGGGCTCTGTCGGGATTGACTCACTTTTAGAGACAGTCTCTAGTGAACACTTGAAAAACTTCCATTTTGGGACTTCTGTATCAGCTTCTGTTTCTTTCCTGGAGGTTTCTGCTTAGTTCAAAAGAACACAAAACAGAAGCTGATCCAGATCAGACTGACTGACTTTGAAAGTGGGTCTGCTTCTGACCACACATAGACTCATGAGCCAATCCTCCTCTACTGTCTCTTTACAGTAGCTTCAGATGGCTTAATTATCTGATTACATACAGAGATTGCTCTCCTTGAGGTGAAGTAAATCATCTACAGCTGAACCTGTGCCAAACCCCTGAGACTGAGCTGTCTGTACCCTGAAGTTCAAGCTGTAAGTCTTATAGAAAAACATCATCTGTCGGTGTGACTGCAGGGGGTTATTATCTGAGGACTGAGCTGCTGATGTAGGTTGAATTGAGCTGGGTCTTGATTAGGTGTTTCTCTACATTGGGTTTCAGAGCCAGGTGATTCTTGACCAAAAAATCTTTACAAGCTGTTCAGCCCAGCACAAAAACTGCTAAGTGCTATTTCTCTGTTTTCTTGTTGGGGTCCAGTCACTCCTCTTCTTCTTTTCACGTCTGTTTTTTACATCAAAAGGTTGTCAGAAGTAGTCCAGAGATTACAGAGTATAAAAACATTAAATGTGATCGTCTGTTAACGTGTGCCTCATTCAGATTTATCTGTGGTTAATGTTAATTTGAAATGGCTGATGCCATTTAAGATTCTTTGAGCTTGTCACTTGTAAAGCTGTCTGTCAGCAGAGCGCCATGGATCAGAGCCAAACATGTGAGCGGTAACGCAGAGACAGAAAAACACAACCACAGAAAAATACTCAGACAAACATGTCCATCTCCTGTGTTTGATGACATGAACATCATAGAGTACGGACCTTGAACATAAATAGATCAAGCAGAGAGCCCCTGAGTGTCTACTTGATGCTGACCTGCTTACTGTCTAACAGGATGATTCATCTTCAGCGCACATCCTGGTCTTTTTGTCACACTCTGTAATAGTAATTACTTCAAGTTAATGGACTGAGTCCAAACTTTGTCAGCTAATCTTAAATTACCTGGAACAACAAGTTTAACTGAATCATCTCTTGTTGTTAAGTGATCTCTTTGCCTCAATGACAGGTGAGACTCAGGCAGAGTGTTAACTGCGACAGAGGGAGGGTTGGAAACTTGGGTTGTCTCTGAGGCTGCAGGTGGTTTTGATGGCTACTTTTACAGACAGCTGGAGATAAATTTGGACTCTAATTCCCAGATATCCCCAGGTGTGATATTAGTAACATGCTCACTATTATTCACACACCTGTCTGCCTGGAAATTTTCCAGTTTTTCCAGTTTTTTCCCCCATTTTTATGACGGTAAAACAAATTAGGTCGAAAGACAAGAAGTGTGAGTAACACTGAGTCATCTGTTGAGTGATTACATGTTTTCCTCTGAACTATAGTCAGGAGATTAAAGAGATTAAAACACACAAAGGAAAAATTTAGTCCCTAAATTTGTTCATGTGTCAAAACAAAAATAGAGCACACAGCTGCTAGAGAGACCGGAGGATACGACCTGTTTTAGTCACATCCTGTTATTTACATTTTGAATAATTCCACAGTAGATTTCACCAGCTAGGACTAAGTTCGGGATGGAGGAGGAGGAAGTTGACTCTTTTCTAAAGTTTTAGGGGATGAACTGCCTGAGGAAGTTTAAATGTTAGTATAAGAAAATGGTGCCTGCAAATGGGGCTGTGTTTAAAATGACTGTGGGAGGAGACCATGTCATATTCACAACAGTCTCAGTCGAAAGTGTTTTAAAACTTTGAATTCACAAGATGTGACGTGTTTTCAAATGGTAGAGCCCTGAGAATCCAGTTTTACATAAATACCATACGTTCTTGAGAAACTGGGTCTGGAGTTAGGAGCTATGTTGGCTGACATTAGAGAGATTACAGCTTGTACAACACAGTTTGATTAGCATTGAATGAGCAATAGTAAGTCTCAACCTAGGTAGTCAACTTTGTGGTGCAGCCAAACAAAAAACAGCCAAAGTTACAAACTAATAAAAAGTTTTGATTAATGTGATTACAGTGATAACTTTTAACCCTCACTGAAGACAACTTCTCAATCGAGATGTTGCAACAGGTCGCTGAATATTCTTGCAAAATACAGAAGTAATCATTGGTTTCTTTCCAAATGCAAGTTATTCCCCTGAAGGAAAAATACACTCAGCCCCTGTTCTGACTGTATGTGTTACATTTTCACTTTTATTTTGATTTTACTTCACATCCCAAAAGCCAGTGTTAGCTTAATGCTCTCTTGCCTACAGACAAAACACTAGGTAGGGATGTGTGCATTCAGCCAACTAAAAGATAGTTACACTTGCCTAAAAATCTGTCTAAACTGCGCCAGAGTTACTAGTTGGTTAAATTAATCATTAATATTTTATTAACTGGTCATATGTTGTGACTATGCTGTACAGCAACCATCCACCAGTAGTCAGGTTGTAGCTCAGATTTATAGCGAAAAACTATGATGCTCTACTAGCGCACTGCTAAACTTTGATTCATAAGTATGTTTGCTTTCACAAATTCTCCTGAAGGAATAATTTTGATATGTAACTTTAAATCACAGACTAGATACCAAAGTTAGCTTATCAACTGGTGCCTGTGGACAAAAGGCTAGCTAAGGATGTGCATGTGTCGTCAGCTACATGATTAAACAGTGTAGCGAGCTCATCTGCTGCTATCCTGGTTCAGGTGATGGCTGGTTAGTATATTGATAGAGATAAAGATGTCTATAGTCTGTGTCTTGTTAAACTGGCACATGCTTCTCTGATGTGTAACTATCACACACGTGGGCTCTGACCTGTGAGGAGGACCACAGGCTGGTGGTGCTTGCTCTGCTAAGACCTGCTTACTCTGTCATCATGCGCTTGGCCATGTTGAGTCAATCATGATCAGTTTTTACTGTTCATTGAGTGTTTTGACGAGTCTGTTGATTGGAATTTCAGTTTCTGTTAAAACAGTCACAGAATTGGCCACTTTGGGACACTCCTGATAGAAGGTCGTTCCATTGTGGGTAATACTTTTTTTTTTTACCTCCTCCTCTCCCTCCCTCTTGTGTGTACTTTCCCCATCTGTAAATGCAATTTCGTTGTGCACAGTTGCAATGACAATAAAGACCATACCATATCATACTGTAAGCTGGCTGAGAATGCTGTCTACCTGATGCTACCTGCTGGTCCTTGATAACTTTTCTTGTATTTCTTGTTTTGTCCACGCTCAGCAGATGACGTTGAGTCTGCTTCTGTTCAAGGTTTCTAATTGTTAGAGGAAGGTTTTCTTGCTCATGTTGAATTGATGTTGAGATTATCTAAATAACAAAGATGACACTCTGCTCCTGTTCTTCATCGAGTATCCTCAGATAACTTCACACATGGTGTTTTTACAAAGAACTTTATCCTTGCACTTTGATTTGACTTTATTATGTGTTCCTCAGGTGGTGGCCATAGTCATGGACCTGTTAACCGACCTGCAGATCCTCCAGGACCTGCTGGACGCCACGTCTCGCCGGGCGGTCGCCGTCTATGCTCTGCTTGAGGCAAGAGGACTGCCTTATTTTCTGGACATGTGCACCAGACTGCAGATCAACGCCATGCACTTGAGGGTGAGGAGTGGACTGAAAGAAACATGTAAAAACATCTATCAGCATAAGACAGCATTAGAAGATGAAATCAAGTCAAAGTTGGAAAGGGAAAATGAGCGCTGAGAGTCTGAATGAAGGTCTTGACTTAATTAAACAACCACGAGTAGTTATCCAGAGTTAAACATTAATGTTTCATATGTTACACTTCTTTGTAGATCCTTCCAAAAAAAGACTTTGAGCTTTGTGTAATAAATCTGCGTCCTGTTAAAACATGTTAATCAGTGACTAATCAAATACTCGATATTCCTGAGATGAATAATAGCTGCTTTATTCGCTCTTTATGCTTCAGCGCAGAAAACCACTGACATGTAAAGGAATCCAGTTTCTTTTCCAAATATCCTGCAGACAGTTTAAGGTTTGCTCTCAGAGTTTTAGATCATTGCTGATAGCTCTACCCTCACAATACAAACACTGATATAAGTTCCTTTGTGGTGTTTACATACTGAACACCATCCTGATTTGTGAAGAAATCTATTAGGATTATTCATTGACTATAAGTGTAACAGTTTCTATTGGAAGAATTTTCTGTCATCGACCATAAAAGAATTAAATTAATTAATTAAATTAATTAAATTAGAATAAAAGAATTAAACTGCAAAATAAAGTCTTGTTTCAATAAGGCTAACATGGAGAGTTACATGAAATACATTCAATTTGGAGAAAAGCTGATCCTAAACTTCATGCAAAAACAGAAAATAAAACCACTTCAACTGTTATTTATCTGTTTAAAGTAAAGTATTTAACAAGGGAAGTGAATGGATGGAATAGTTTAAGTTAGAGTGTGGAGTATATAGCAACATTCAACAGAGCAGACTTAGTAGAAGTGGAATATGATATTCTTAAGTATGCGAAGGTTAGTGTATAATACAGAAGGCTGCCATCTTGCAACGCCATGTTGTTACCACGGCACAGACAAACCAGTATTACAGCCATACGGGACAATAAAAGCACTTCTAGTTGCACAGCTAACAGAGATCTGCAGCTAAACAAAACTAAAATGGTTAGCAGTGGTTTACTTTTGCAGTTGTTTTCTACTTTGGTTTGTTTTTGTGCCTTGGCTGTCAGTCCTGTTGTTTTGGCTTTTAACAACCTGTTTGTCCATTTGCACAGTGTGTTGGTTTCAATTGGTTTGTTTTGGATTTTACACCAGAGGGGAAATTTGGTTTCTAACAGAAGACCACTCAAGCACATTGGCCTTATTTTCAACTCTGTTATTTGCTCCTTTCAGACTTTATTATTCATATTGTTATATTGTTTTTTCATTGTCATACACCACATGTGGTGCTTATGTGTTTGTGCATTTTGAGCTGTTTATGGGAAATTGGAGTAAAACACAAAAGCAAATTTTCTTGAAAAGCAAAAGGTGAATTTTCAGTACATAGAAAAACATCTGCTGGAAATATTAAAACCAGAGAGCTGATCAGTTGTAGGGCAGTCAGTAGCTCACTGAGTCAGTCAGTGTCAAACTCACCCACATCAGATACCGGTCTGATCTGATCTGGAACCAGCTTGCATCTCCAGTCTGTTCTGGTTTACTTGTTACCTGTGGTGTCAGGTAACCCAGCTATGAAAGAGCCTTTCAGAGTGTCGGCTATGTTACTCTGACCGCTTACAATAAAAACACTCCTGAGAACTGATCCAGGGAAACCGGATACCAGATTATACAGGGCCTCTCCCCAGTTCCCCTGGTGCTCCTTCAAGTATCATTGTCTTCTCCTTTCTCCCCCTCTGAGCAAACACCTGAGGCGAAAAGGTTTGGGGTTTGTTTCTTCAGTTGGTTTATTGAATGTGTCAGGTGTGGCAGTTTGTTTTCTCTTAAATCATTCACTTCTGAACAGAATGAGCAGACTCAGGCTCACCTGTGTGATGCTAACAGGTCTGAATGTGTGTCTCTCTCTGTAGAACCTGCGTGTGCGGACAGTGAAAGGAGCAGGTCTCGCTCTGTCCTTTGGAAAGCTGCCTGGCTCCTTGTGCTCCAGGTACATGCTGGTGGATGGAGACAAAGTCATGTTCGGCTCCTACAGGTGAGCAATAAACTCAACCACGACTACCACAGCCACCAACAATAACAATATTCAACCACAGCTGTGCATCAACTATGTTAGCCAGGTCCTGCATGACTTTACTTTTATACATCTATTTCACATTACTCTCTCTGTTTTAACAAATCTGGACAGAAAATGATCATAATGACATATACAGTATAATGGCATTTTATTTTAAGCAAAGTTTAAGTACAGATAGGCCACCTGATCTTCACATCAGCCCATTCCAGCTGAGAAATCAGCCAGTTCCTGTCCGTCAACTGGCAAATGTCAAATTGGGCGTATTAGTTAAATTGCTCCAGCCCACAGTGTCTTGCTGCTTTTTTCCACAGCTAGTTTATAACCCATCTTTAACCCAGCTCCTCTTTTTAAAAATGTGAGTCATTATACCAGTCTCACATGATGCCTGCTCTATTCTGTTACCCAGGGGTCTTTGCTAATGCTCTCCCTGCTTGCTACCTCCTGCTTTCTTTGCAAACCACTCTGCAACCCACCTCCACCACAGCATCTTTTTGAAGCTGTGTCTCATAATACCAATGTCATCTTGATTATTACCAACGCTTATTCTGTCATGCTTGCCATCTCATACTTTCTTTGCAAACTGCTCAGCCACCATAGTTTCTCTATTTAGGATTTAGTCTCATGATTCCAGTGGATTGTTACAGATGCCTGCTCTGTTCTAGTCCCCATGGGTCTTTGCTTTTGCTCCGCCTGTCTTGGCTTTTAATGTATGAACATGACAAAGAGAGATGTGCTTACCCCACAGCAAGCCCATAAATGATAAACGTGCATGTGAAAGGGCAGGAAGCTCTAAAACAAAACCATACTTCCTTTTATAGCTGCATACAATTCATACATTTAAAAAAAAAAAAATCTATAAAATAATAATTTAGAGATTTTACTAAGAAATGTGATGACATACACTTGACACACTCAAATTAACATATCCAAAATTGTTAAAAATGTCTCATTATATTCTACAGTGTTTGTAAAAGGTAAATTGTTGTTACTGCTGTTTTTCAGGTTTTAGGCTTTAGTTTGGCGCTGGTGAAGCTTTAGCTGGGGTTTTGATCAATCAGAATCAAGTATTTAACTTGAAGTGCAAGTCACAACAAGTATATTAAAAAAGTAAAGACACTGTTGCATTTCCAAACCACATTTTTTAATGAGTTTTTTCTTGTTGTTTCTTTGAAAGCTTGCAGATGTTATTTGAGAGACATGACTGACTCTGCAGCCTCAGATCTGCAGTCATAAATTCCAGTAACTGTCACATGAACAGGTGGTGTTGCTCAAGATTGTATATGATTTAAAGCTGGTTTTTCCAGTGAAGAGCGTGCAGATAATGAAGTTTAGATGCAACTTTAAAACATTTTCTTGGATAAAGCCAGGAAGGAAAAAAGTTCCAGGATAATCCCTGAAGTGTCCAGGAGTGATAATAATGGTGAACTAGATTTAAAAAGTACACAGGAGTGTTTTCCTTTATAAAGTTTACTCTTTGACCCGGTCAATCATTGGTCTGAACTTTAATCAGCTGATGGATATGATCTGTTGACCTAATTTCACTTTAAGACACAGCAGACAACAAGACAACAAAAGTTTGTACAGCAGCGCATTAATAGCTTAATAATAATAACACTTAAAGAATGACAGGAATGCTTTTAGCTGCTTTTAATCTTTGTATTGTCTGAAATAACTGAAAACATGTCTGCTGTGGCGGATCCACATGTTAATTGTTAGTCTGAGGCCTGTGTTAGGTGAGTAAACACTCTCTGGGCGTCTCCTGAGAGAGCAATAAAAACATCAACAAGGCTCAGTAAAATAATTACATGTCCTTAATATGTCAGTCAGTCAGTCAGTCAACTGTCTGCATGTGTGAATGAAGTTCAGAAAAATATGTGAAACTGTGGAATAAGATGAGAAAAGGCGAAACATTACAACTCTTAATAACCTGATGTGACATTATACTACGATACAGGAAAATTCATACCATAAAGATGGAACACCAAAGAGTTGATGCAATAAATCAAAATGAGTTTTAGTTATTTAATTATTGATGCAATACAACATTCTATGAATCGTCAAGTTACGTTCTGTTACGTTCTGTTACGTTCTGTTACGTTCTGTTACGTAACGTTATGTTAGGTTATGTTGTTTTGTCCATACTGCATTACATTATGGGAAGTTGCATGGCATCAAGTTGTGTTAATTATGGTACATTGCATCGTGTCATGTTGTGTTGCAGTTCTTACCATTAAGTTGTGTTGTGATACACTGGATATGGTGTGTTATTGTAGGATATGTTGAGCTGGCACATGAAGATACCAAACCGCAGCACATGGTTTATATTATATTGTATCAGGTTAAGTTTTGTTTCAATTTGTGATAATACTATATACTATATTACATGAGCTGAAATTGATCTGATTTTAAAAAGAAATTAAAATGTTGGAACCAGAAACACTGGAGACTGTAGAGTTTAGAATAACAAATAACATACTCTTTTAATCCAGATTTCTGTCGTATGGTGTTTTATCAAATTCACGGTTAAAAAAAAGAGGAAAAACATAAATCCCAAAAAGGATGTGAATTAGTACACATAATTGCATTTCATTTCTTTGAATTGTTTAATCTTTCATTGTTACGATCACTCTTTTATGTTTGAGAGAAGGTTTAGTGACAGACAGACAACCCATCATTTTAACCAGACAAATCTCTGAACCAGACTGTCTCCAGAAATCATCAGATTAGAATATTTTGGACATAAGAAATAAGAGAGTTAATCTCCTGTAAACAGAGGTCGCACCTGTATACAGATGACACACACGTCTATGTTGTTTCTTACCTGCATTTGATTTTGTCATTCAGTCTGAGTCACCTGGTGAAACAGTTTAAGAGGTAAAGAAGTCTTCAGCAATCTTTGTGAACATATGAAAAATCAAAACTAACACAAGTTGTGCCGATCAACATGAGCACATATTGCCTTATTTGTTATGGGACATAAAATATAGTCTTGTAAGATTTTGCAAAAAAACTCTAAACAGTCTCCACACTTTTTATGGCTCCAATAAGAACAATTCTATAAAATATTGTATAAGATAATTTATTTAGCAGCTCTGCATTCAGATGTAAGGAAAATCAGACAGTTACGGTGAAGATTTCATATACTTGAACATACCACTCTCTGCTCTATAAAGTAGACGTGGTGAAGCTGCCAGCAGTCAGTAAGCTCAGCTGAACTTAGAGACCTTGGAAAAGTTTTCAAACGTTCAGAGAAAAAGATTTCCCATTCACTGCACAAGCTCTTCCACCTACATCATAATGCCCCGTGGGCTAGCAACACCAAGCTAGCTGCCTAACCTGCTTACAAAGTGACGGATAACTTCTAGTTTGAAGATGATTATTTCTTTTAGCATTTGTACTGCGGTCTATTATATCAAGTTCAATCCAAATAATAACTTCACAGTGTGTGTTACTTGGCTATGTATAAGTCTGTGTCCTTGTTTGAATTGTTTTTAAAGAATCACATGATATGTTGGGACATGAAGGATGCACCTGATGAATCTGTCTTGGGCGAGAAAAAGTAGGATGTATTTGTTAAGTTTTTAAAACGGGACCGCCTTCAAACATGTCCTTTGAAGGATGCAGTTGTGACCCAACTTCTGTTTTGTTTGTTTGTTTGTTTGTTTTCTACATTATGTAAAATGAAGTGGTGTAAAGTACAGTCTCACATTTTAGGAAGGTCTTTATGGGACAAGAAACTTTTGTGCTTTCCATTGGTGGCTGGTCAAGATTTTTGGGGGATTATTAAAGTTCAGCTTCCTTTTTTTCTGCTCCTTTAGCTTCACATGGACTTCATCCCGGATGGACAGAAACATGATCACGGTGATGTCAGGACAGATCGTGGACACGTTCGATAATGACTTCAGGGAGCTGTACGCCATCTCTGAACCCGTTGACCTCTATAAAGAGTTCAATATCACCAAGCCGCCACTCCCCACCCCCATCAGGAAGCCAAAGTTGGAAACGATCCGCCCTCTCCCCGTCACTGCGTCTCGTTTCCAGATATCCGTAGGAGAGTCCCGTCAGATTGACCTGAAGGTGCCTGCGCACAAGTATCACAATCCTAAGTACTCGTTGGTGTTTGGGAACAGTGTGGGCTTGACGGGATCTCTGCAGGACCTGTCGACCACAAATGGCCCTCTGGTCAACGGGCTGAACCAGAGGAATGGTCTGCAGAACCACAAAACCAGTAGGGATAAGATAGATGGAGTCAAGGAGAACACGAGGGCAGTCTCCCCTCAGAGTACAGGTTCTCCCTCAGAGGAGGAGGACGAGGACGGTAAGGACGGACTGAAGAAGAACAAGATCTCAGGTTCCAAGAAACAACGCAGCTCCTTTAGGCATTTCCTGAAAGGCAGAGGAGCCAATCATAGCACAGACACAATACTGGAGGGTGTGGTCACTCCTCCAAACCCCAGCCCTGTTACTAGAGTGTCAGAGACTAATGATGTCGCAGACAACGAGCTAGAGGACACGTTTGAGGTCATCGAGAGACCAACTCCACCGAAAATCAAAATCAAAAAGCCTTCAAAGGTGATCCAGAGAAGTATGTCCCTGCAGACCATCAACACAGGAGACGAAGACGGTACGACTCTTATATTTCGTGATTATTCTGCTGCTGTCTTCCATAAAGCTGTGATTTATAGAAACTTCAGGAGTGATTTATCAACATATTGTTTCTCTGATGTGGTCAGTTTGGTCCTCTGTTTTATTAAAATAACAGCTAATAAAGTTTTAGAGCCACATTAAAGAAAAACAATTTCTATAGATTTTGAATTTTGTTTCTGAGGTGAACAATTTTTTTCCAAGTTGGCTTCTCAGGAGAATAAAGTTTTAGTAAAACCATCTCTAAAGCTGTTACTTCAGTCAGCAATAAGCAGCATAATGCTGTTTTCATTGGAGATCACATGTCTCAGCTTGGTGCAGTCTTTTCAGTGTCCTGACACAAGTACAATTTGATAAAACACTCCATGTGTTTTTTTTTTAAGAATTTGTCATTTCTGTAAATTTCCTACAGGATCCAAAGGCCGGCGGAAACATCAGAAGAAGAACTGCATCCAGTCCTGAGATAAAACCAGCGGACAGTTGGTATTTGGAGGTATAAAAAGCACCTCATGGTTCTACCTGCTGAGTCACATGATCACTTACCTGTGACTGGTGACTGCTGGAGAAATTAAAGCAGCTGAAGTCTGTCGGGGGTGAAAGTCCTCCGCAGAGTTATTGCAGTTTAACTCATCATATGATCAGAAACTCCTGCAGAAAAGCCAAACATTGAAAGGATCACCCTCATTTTGTTGTTTTTATTAAATTATTCTGTTCAGTATTTTTGTATTTCCCACTTGAATGCAGCCCAGGCAGGTTATGTGGGTGGATTTCATCACGCCTGCATGTTAACGTGGTTGCTATGGATGCAGGAAAGTGATCAGTTGTGCTGATGTCCCTGAGCGTCATCTTACAAGAGACCCTCACTGGCAGAGACCGAGTTTGTACAGGTTATGAATAATGAACGTTGAGCACACAGCTGCTGTTTTATTTCACTGATATAATGTGAAGACTTTCGACCACTTGAGATGAAAATGATGAAAGTTTTGTAGAAAATGTAATAAATACATAAAAACTGTGGCAAACAAACTGGAATATTTTTTTACTTAATGTTTTTATTCCAAAAAAAAACGAGTTGTAATAAATGCATTTTTGGCAGGCTAAATATTCCAAAATAATTGGTGAGTTTCTTATTTTCCTTTTATTTGAAGAGAAGTTTTGTTCAGACTTTCTGACTCAAAATGATCCAGTGGACCTCGGTTGAAGAAATGAGCATTTTTAAGATTTTCTTCTTTGATTCTTGTGGAAAAACCTGAACTCCAACCCAGAGAAAATCAGTTTTCTTTATGGGCTTATAAAGCGATAAAAGTCTCAGTGTAGCTTACTACTCACAGTGCAACTGAGACTCACCAGTAACAGATGTTCCCTTGGGGGGAATAAAGCGACACTAGAGACCACAGCTTTTATACTGCAGATGTAGCGTCAAGTAAAAGTATATTGTCAAACTTACCTTTTGCAGTAAAACTGAGATTCAGTTGTGAACAGAATAATATATAAAGCAAGAAACTGCAAAATCTTCTGTCACATCTTTGCATCTTGTGGCCTGTTTATTATCACTTCACTTTTACTTTGCTACCCTATCTGTCCCACCATTTCCTTTCCCCCCAACACAGCCAGACACCTAACCTAACCCCCCTCCCTTCCTCACCTGTCTCTACCTGTGCAGCCCTGCTGTGTTACTGCTGCCGTGCTCTCTCAGCTTCATCCAAAAGTTGTAACGTTTGCACGTGTTCTGGTTTACCTGCAGCTACCTGTCAGCTTTTATTGATCTTACTGGATCGATAAATCATTCAGTTGTCACTATTCGTGATCGGTGTTGACAGAACCTTTTATGTCGCACTACATCCCCCTGGATCCTGAACATTTAGATTTCTTTTCCTGCAGTATTTTCAGAAGAACTCAAACATCAAAAGCATGAACAAACTGTGAGTTTGTTTGTGAGTGACAAACAGCAAGAATAAGTTTGTTCATGCAAGGCCTGGTTTACATTTTAAACATATTTCCCCCTAATTTAAGGGAAAGTTGTGTTTACTTACCCTAATCAGATTTGAAATTTGTTTGAGGGCAACACGGGGAGGTAATAATCTTCAAACTTGTTGTTTCAAAAAGGTCAGACACAGCATTTAAAACTGTTGAACAAACAAAGAGAATAAACTAAAGTCAACAAACTCAGGGTGAAGCAGCCCGTCATCCTGGAGTTTATTCTCCAGGTGGGTCACATGATCACACCCTCTATGTTCGAAGGAAATTTGTTGAAAAAAAGCAGAGAAGGCTCTTTTCTTTAGTATTGTTGCTATGAGGAAACCACAGCTCTTTGCTCGAGCGTCACACACTCCCACGACAGGAAGCGCACAGGAAACTCATCACACACCACATCTCCTCTCTGTCTGACTCTAAAACACTGAAGTGAGGATGAATTTCTCTGCAGTTAAACTTCACAACTTCACAAAATAAACTCATAAAGGTGGCAATTATTTGTGATTAAAAGTTAATATCTCAAAACAAGCTCTACAATAGGTGAGGTGACGCAGTGATGATACAGCGCCATCTAACGGTCAAATAGCCACACTGACAGATTCAGAATAAAGAGGTTTAATGTACAAATGTGAGTTTGATTCTTCCATCAACAGTCATTAAATAATACAGATATCAGAAAAACAATAGTTGAATAAGTGCTACACAGTTTATCTATAAGGTTAATCTAGTTGGATAGATCCTTTAGCTTATACACATTACTATATGAATAATACATAGATGATAAATCTATTTGCTGTAAAAAAAAAAAATCAAAAAAGGTTTGTGAATAGTTGGAGTATATTCAAGAATTGAAATAGATAGTTTGGAAACAGCTCTCTGTTTAACCTTGAATCCAGGGGCAAGTCAAAGTTTCTTTGACTAAGGTGGCACAATAGACCATGTTTCCATGGCAACTGTGTTGAGACGTCAACCATGAGGGTGAGAAGCTTGAATGTCATGTCTTGGATTACTTCTGTTTTTCAGGTCATAAGTCAACGAGAAGTTCACAACCTGACAAAGAATGGCAATTTCATCGCCCTTGAAACACGGGTCAGTGAAAACCTGAGACATTATACTACATATTGAGCAAAAAATCCTTCATGACAATCTTACTCCTAACACCAGAATACAGCCAAAGTTAGCATTTAGCCACTTACTAATAATGTTGGCGAACTAATATACAAAAGCACTGAAACCATCCACAACAAAGCTGATGATTTTCATAATGAAATTTTAAAGGTCTGAAACAGGTATAAGGAAACATGCAGCTGAACATACAACCCTGTTTTTACAATTGCTAAATTTAATGTTTGCTGTAATTTAGATATTTGACTGTCAAACGTTAGCAGGATGACATTTTTGTCACATGACACAACTTTACTACATAGAGGACAAGATAAGCAAAGACTGCTCTGTCCACAGGGGGTGTCAAAATCAGCTCAAAGTTCCTCATAGGAGCTCTTAGTACAGTATAGGAGTCTTACTTTTCACTTCGCCTAAATACAGTTGCTAAATCCTTTTTAGAAACTTTTCCCCAGAATCCTTGCAAATTTATTCACCAATTTGTTGATTTGTTCAAATTTTAAACAGTTTTTGGTTTCTCACATTGCCACCAGCTTAAGCCTTATATCTCTGAAAATGAAGGTAATTAAACAGTGTTTAATTTAACAGGTGACGCTGCTAACAGTGAAACTTTCAGTGAAATGCTAAGGTTGTTGTCACAGTATCCGGGTCGACCATTAAATCATAACACCGACTGCCTCTTCCACACTACTCTTCACATTGTTGGTGAGCTAACATAAAGTATATAGAGAAAACAACAAAGATGTTAGTATCTCTAGCCATTTAAAATCCCAGAAATTCTAGTGGTATTTCTATTATGTTTATGTATTTCTTTTGCTCAGAAGAAATTTAACATCTAGTTTGTTAACGACTCCTCTAATCTTATAAATCCACAGGATTAATGATGCACAGACCCTTCAGGATCCAATGTCAGCTGAAGTTTGAGTTTCAGTCCTTTGCTGGCGAACTGTTCATGAGCTTCCTCTTCCGTGCCGAAACCAGATCATGAAACGGGTCTTTGGTCATACTCGACCTGTAAGATGAAGAAAGAGCTTTAAAAGAGGAGCAGTGAAGTAAGTGTGAGTGTTTATCTCTGCAGGAAGTGAACTGGGGGGTAAGAGGCATGGATGACAGAGGCCCAGGAAGATCTAGATTTCCTTTTTTTTTTGTGAATTTCACAAAGCCAAAAATGCTGATGAATGGATTTCATCGATTTATTGCACAGTTCTATTCTTGACTCTATGTTCTTCCTCTACCCTGACAATCTTCTGCACTCTGCGCTGCAGGAGCGAGGCCTCATTTGTGAACAGAGCTGTCAGTCATGATGGCATACCCTTTTACTTTATTACTCATTCAAATCAAAACTCAGAAACTTGAACCCTTGGGCATAAATAAGCAAGGAAAGAGGTATCTATAATGTCAGTAAATATGTTTGAGTTTTATGATTTAGAAGTTTGGCACATATCATCTGGTAACATCAGGAGGCAGGGTTGTATTAAAGGTGGGGTAGGCAGGATTCCGTTAAAGAAGCATCTTTTTTTTATGGTGTATATATAAAAAAAGCTTTTAATAGCAATAGCTATTAGTTATTGATGACATTTGGTAATATAATGATTTTGCTGTGTTTTGTCATGTCTGTGTAGTCGACATTTAAAATTTTTTGAGCAGCCCGCTCTTTCTGACTGTAAACAAAGCCATTCTCCACCTCCCTCATCCTGATTGGTTGTGAGGCAGACACTGCTCCCTTGTGTTGTGAGGCATGCTCCATGTCCTCCAATTACGTGCACGAGCCCAAACAAAGTTACCGTGATACAACATTGGACAGTAAAAACCAACCAGAAAATACAGAAAACACAAGCAATAAAACAAAGTAAATACCAGAGACTCTGGCGGAATAACGGGCTCTTAGAACGGAGGTAGACCG
The DNA here is from genome assembly GCA_962446985.1 of Xyrichtys novacula. NCBI lineage: Eukaryota > Metazoa > Chordata > Actinopteri > Labriformes > Labridae > Xyrichtys > Xyrichtys novacula. The sequence goes on along the minus strand of OY660879.1, from coordinate 13,191,700 downwards.
GACAAGAGCTAAGAAGCCGGGTCCACATCAGCATAAATGATGGGGGACGCTTTGGGATCTTAGGGACCTTGTAGTCTTTCTGCTGGACAGGTAAACCGCTTTAACAAAGTAAGACAAGTGTCTGTAACTGAAGTGTTTCTTGTCAAACGGGACCTGCTGCGTGTTGACGCGCCACTAAACTGTTTACCTCGGGTCCTGGACTGTGTCACTTTATCCTAGTTGTAGAAGTCCTGCAAACATTGTGTTTGTTGGTTGTCTGTTGGCATCTACAGTAGCACCAGTGCTTTTTATTCTCATGTTGACTGGGCCCCATTTGTAATTATCTGAAGTATTTATCTGCATTTTATCTGAATTTAATTGAAACAATATGAGCGAGCAGGAGCGTCTGTTTGTGGGCGGGGCTTGCTGGAGCAGAGAGGAAGGGGAGAGGAGGAGCTGAGGGGAAAACTGGTTGGGAGGGGTAGTGTTTACATTCAAGATTTCTCCCAAAAACTGGCACTTCTTCAGATCCTGCCTACCCCACCTTTAACTATACTGCTGACCATCAGTAGGAGAGCTCTGAATATGTTGGCTTCACTTTGAAGGTGCTATCATGTTGCCCATCTTTTTTTATGGTCACTACCGCACCACTGCCACCCATGATTAATTTCATAATGAAGCATTTCATTAATACTTTATCTAATTAGTTATTGGCTGTATCAGTTTAATGTTTAATGTCACCCTCTCAGACCTGATGGCATCAATCCAGTCGTCTCGTTCTTCCTCGCTGGCTGCGCTCAGCTTATAAGACTGATGCTTCCCTTGAACCACTCTACCCTTGTTCTCCGTCTTACAGGCTTTAATCTTCAGTCCCTTTGGGTTATATAACTCCAGGCAGTACTGTTCAAACACACACAGACACACACACTGTTACTCTGCTTTGTTTATTCTGTAGCTCTCTGTTAGCCTTGTGACGCACAATTTGAGCTCCTCTGTTAGAATTCACACAGCAGCTCTTTTGTGACTCATGAGGAAGCAGAGACATGGATGAGACATGTTCCCCTTAAAAACTATAAAACTGTGTAATTAAGAGTGAAAATGAATTTTAAACAGTGAAAATGAATTTGTACCGGTTTATTGGTTTCCTGGAGCTTCCTGACACTCAGGTTCTCCAGAGGAACGATCCCAATTGGGTCTTTATCCTGCAGGATGAGACAAAATTAAGACAGTTTGACATTTACATATTTAATGACACAGAGGTTTTATATCAGAAGAGAGACAGACACTCACTGTGGTGTATTCAAAGTAGTACAGACAGCTATCGGTCAGAATAAACCACCTCCTCTTCCAGGTTTTCACTCGGCCTCCTTCAGCACAGAAATTCAAACATTTTATGAGAAAAAAGCTCTGAAAATCTTCAGGAAACTCTCTTATCTTCAACTCACCATTCTTTAGCAGCCATCCCTCTCTGTCCGGGTTAAAAAACGTCAGTGTGAGGTCGTTCCCATCATCCTCTGGGATTTTAAATGGCTCACTGCGAATACTCGCATACAGTTTCTGTGACGGATTAAAAATAGAGGCGACCTTTTCAGCAACATGTTCAAAATTTTCATTCCTTATAATCTGATTTATCTCTCAGCTGAAGTAAATCATAGAAAAAGGAGGAGGATTTCAGCGGTGTCTTTAAATACATAAGCCCAAAACAGGGAAAATTCCACATTGACTTTTAACTTGGTGCAGTAGAAGAATCAGGTGAAGAAATTGAAGTTATATAAACTATATCCCTCTGTGTTTCAGCATAATAGCATCCTCTAAACCTCTCAGCTGTCACTTACAGCAGTGGTTCTCAATCCAGTCCTCGAGCCCCCACTGTCCTGCATGTTTTAAATGTTTTCCTGCTCCAACACACCTGATTCAAATGATCAGCTCGTTATTAGGCCATTACAGAGCTTGATAACGAGCTGATCATTTGAATCAGGTGTGTTGGGGGGGCTCGAGGACTGGACTTGAGAACCACTGATTTAAAGCAATACAGCATAAGCCTCTGAGAGCAAGTGGCAACTTCTGGAGGGGCTACAGGAGTGGGCAGAAGAAAATCTGATAATAAACCTCCATCTAAGACTGCAAGCTGCTTTCGTCTACAAATGGACTACAATTTCAGAAATGACAATGGAGCTGATTTACCGTTGAAGGTAACCCCCCCGAAGGTAACAATCTGTTCTGTCTTGTCGTATTATATCATTTGTTAAAGTGAAGTTGTATATTGTTTTTTATTGTTTGGTTTTGCTCATATTGATGCAAACTATAAGGTTTATTGTATCATGTTGCATCATATTATGTTGTATTGTGTCGTATCCTACTGTCTCATATTGTATTGTGTTGTGTCCATTGTATCATATCACTTATTATCACGTATTATCATGCAGTATCGCATCTTAATGTATCATATCATATTGCATTGTATCATATCACAGTACATGGCATCATAATTTTTGGATCTTGGACTGCTGGAACGTAGTTTAAGGTTAACAAAACAGCAGTGGACATAAAAGACACACTTGCCAACTGATACTGCATTTATATTCAAAAGCTGAAGCAAATATCGCCTTTTTCATCATGAACTGTTTACCATGTCTTCATTAGCATTTAATTTAATGTTTTGGAGCAGACTTTGGTTCAGGTTTGATAATTCTTTTTAAGTCAAAACACTGACTACTTCGAGATCACAGATGTAAACATATAAATTAACTTACAATAGCAACCACATTCCTAAAGCCTATGTTAATATAATGACAGTACTTATAGTGCGTGCGTGCGTATGTGTGAGTGTGTGAGTGTGATTAGCAGACCGTGAGCAGTTCTGTGGGCAGGTCCTCCCCACTGTTAATTGCTCTGTTCATGGAAACAAATCTCTGCAGACTCGGCTTCTCCTTCACATTCGGGTTGTGGAGGCTCGTGTTGAGCATGATGATGGAGAAGGACAGGATGTAGCAAGTGTCTGTTACAAACACACACACACATGCACACACACAAACTCAGTGTGCATCATTGTCACTGCTGCAGCTGAATAAATTGAGCCTGTTAAAAATAATAGCTACTACAGAAAAACACTCAGACTGAACAGTATGTTTGCTGAGATCACTGCAGGGGGTTAACATGAATCTGTGGGGTTTTCTATTTAATTAAACTAGTTGACAGGCTGAATCAAACCACCTATAGGCGCTACCTGTGGATTTGAAAACACCTGGGTTACAGTCACAGTAACGAGTTGCAAACGCCTCCATCATCCTGTCAATCTTCTGAGCTTCACCCGGTAGGCGGAAGCTCCACAGGAACTGCCTGAAAGATGACACAGACATCAAGGATAAAACCAACACAATGTCAGGCCCAAAAGAAGAAGGTTTGTACATCCTCGGGGGAACAAGTTTTAAACAGAAACTGCAGCAAAGAGTTCCTCTTCAGAGGGATTCATGGACACACACCTGAGTGCCTGCACCAAGTTCAGGTCTGAGAACTCGTGCAAATCCACAAATGCTTTCAGGACTTCCAAGTGCAACTCCTCCCTGTGAGGGAAAACACATAATCAACATTAAAACTAAATCTGTGACCTGCAAGTTTGCACCTGTGAACATTTGTTGTGTTCATTTTTATCTCCTAAACTATGAGAATATTGGAAAAATGCATTTGTGCTGAGCTAAACTGTTCACTTGTTTGTGCTTTTATTTTTAAATTGAGATAGCTGTGATGGTTTTTACTTGGCTCAGTTCCCGAGTAACATTCCTCCTCTTTTGGCCCTCTTTACCTGTTCACTACATTCACACTGAATCATATCTTATTGAGTTTTGAGTTAACCTTAAGGGCCTGTGTCCACTAGCTGCTTTTTTAACATTGGCATTTCTTTTTTAGTGCTCAGAGTTTGTTTTTGCTGGATTCATAACACTCTCAGTTGAACTAAACTTCCTTTTGAATCAATTTGTGTATAAAAACAATTGAAAAGATCCTTATGGGGGGAAACTAATTACTCTAGTCCATCTGTAGGTACAGATATGAGTCCAGAACAGTTGCTAGTGCGCTTGTGCTATGACATATTTCTTTTGTTGTACATTTTCTTTGTAAAATCCAATAAATGTGAGAAAATATAAAGCACAAAGATCATTTCAAAACAGACCTAATGTTCACTGCAGATGGAAATGGAAGTACAGCGAAACAACTTTAGTGGTTTAGCAAGAGTAGGTTCTGAGAAATTGTGTGTTAGTGGACACAGGCCCTGACTTGGTACCATTTTCCCCATCTTGAAGTCTCTGGGCGAAGAGGCAAGTCAGTGAAGCAGTAGGTGTAGGTCTGAACCAAATTCCTTTTGTCATACATGCTGTGATATTTAATGTGTTTCATTCGATTGCGTCACCTCTCTGAGAAACTTTGTGAGACAGCTAGTCAGCTCATGCATTGTATTCAAGGACATCGAGTTTGTCAAGGTAAGAAAAAATATCTAATAATAATTCTATTACTATACTATAGAATTTTCTTGTATCTGAAGCATCTGTGAGAAGTTTTTAACTGGTTATGAAACTGACCTTGATACAGAAAGACTACATTTACTCCATCCACAGCAAGGATTTGAACATTCAAAGAAAGCAGAAGGGTTTTTTTTATACCGTTAAACATTTCTTAGACATAAAGGTGACAGGAACAACAAGGAGAGGGGGCAGTGTGTCACAGGGGGGACCAAAATCAGCTCAAACTATTGAAGAAAAGGCTCTAAATCTTTATTCTCACAGGCATTTGATCACAAACTCTTTTTCTTTTGCGATTCTTACCTTTCTCCCAGAAAGTTCCCGATGGCAGTCTTGTTCAGTCCCTCCTCTTTATAAAGAAACTCTGCCACTGAATCCGCTTGCCAGTCCAGTAGATTGTGTTCAACCAGGAACTGGATTCCCTGAAAGATTGGGGGTGAGAGGTCAGATTGGAGTGAAATCTAGTGGAAACTAGTCCATGTTTGCATAGAAAGCTTTAATTCGCTGTGGTTTAGAGGAGTTAAAAGCTGTGAAAATGCTCTTTTTTAGATGTGCGGTCATAAATTGAAGGTTTTGAGTTGTGATTCATTTCTGTTTGACTTAAAACCAAAACCTGTCTGCGATGTTAACTCTGTGGGTTGATAATTGAGTCAGCTTACACATGAGGGAAGTTTTCCTCCCTTCTTTTTTAATTCCTACTGTCATTAATCCTGAGAGCAGCAGGTATCTGAGAGGTTGAATGAATATTTCATGCTTCGTGTGCGAGTCTCATGAGGAGCTCACTGACAAATCTGCAAAATACAACTCTGTTCACCGAGGAGTACTTCTAATCAACCTCAATTTAACTCTCTCTTAACCTCTACGAGTCTCAAACTTCTCGTTCTTTTCAAGTTTGTCTTCAGGTCTGAGCGGAGCGTGTTTACTGCAGAGTCAGATCTGAAACGAGGGCACGGAGACGATGACGAGAAGATGAAGGCTACTGCGGCGAGAGACGCTTCTGCCCCACTTCAGGGAACAGGAAGAGGTTTTTCTCGCTTTGCAGGCATCTGCATCCGCACTGTTTGCACCTTAGCACTTATACAGACTGATAAGTACATTCACACATGCACACGCGAACACTGCTTCACACTTCTCTCAGCGAGGACTTCTCTCTTTTTGCCTGATACTTTCAAAGGAGCTAAACCTACTGCACCTCGCTGTGACTTAGAGGAACACTGAACTCTATAAAACACCCTGTTAATTCAGAAAAACCTCAAGTTTAACAGAAGCAAAGGAGGAGTTTACTCACAAATACTTGATATCTAGATAACCTATTTTAATCTTGCTGTCACTGAGCAATAAGTTGGGTACTCTCAGGATGCAAATCAGGCACCGTCTTGCTTTGAGGCAACCATGAAGCCATGCAAAACTTAAGTTTCGTTTTATGCAGGTGTAAATACAGAAATCCCCTTTTTCTGGTTTGAAAATACAACAAATAAAAACATCTCACCTTGTTTGGGTCCATGTTGAACTTCTTTTTCCCTCGTAAAAACCTCTTATTCCTCACAACACTTTTACTGAAACAAAACACATACAAGAGGCAAAGATCTTGATTTTCATTTAATCCTTAACTTTCTTCTAAATAACACAAAAAAAGCACAAATAGGTGAGATGAGAATGAAGCCAAATCAAAGTCCTCTAATCATATATGCAATAGACTGACCACAAAAGCACATAATATTATGGTGAGGAACCCTGAAGTCTCTAAAAGTAGTACAGGATGTGAGGCCTACAGTTATTATCATCTACCTATCCAGGTCCAGGAGGCAGATAACCTCTCTACTGTCCCTCATTTATCTCCTCTGTTTGCACTTCCTAAGCGCTAAGTTTTTATGTTCTGTTAATGTTATTTTATTTTCTAAGGAGCTCTTGAGCTCCCTGGTTTTGTAGGTCTCTTTGTTCTTTGATGTAGATGACCTGCTGATGTAGACCTGCCTGATTACAAGTGCTTCAACTGTAAGTATCAGTCTCACCTTTATCATCACTTTTACAATGCTGAAAATGCTTGACCCCAACTTGGATATTGTACCCAACTACCCTCATAAAAATAATCATAATTCAAATAGATCATTCACACCTACTGACTTAGGCTGTCATTAATATTTAGATTACTTTATGATTATTGTTTAACCATTTTTTGTTCCTTTTATTTTAAAAAGGACCAGGTAAGATATCAAACATCAGTGTTAAGGTCCTTTCACACCGGGACCGTTTTTTTACGTGCAATTATTTTGGACGTCAATATTTTTTTTCGAACCCATGTCCTGTCAATACAAGTGTTCACATCAGCAATGTTTTCCCATCCCGCAATATTGCGGCATTTATTTTTTCGGATCGTGGTCGATTTTTCTAAAGTTTCGCATACTGTGTGTCCTCCTCATGACCAATCAGATTGTGTGTTGTTGCGACGTCTGATTCACCGGTATATCCAACATGGCCGACCGGCTGATTGTTTACGTGTCAGAGAACAGAGTGCTTTTTGATAAGACACAAATATTACAAAGATAACTATCTGAAGGACAACTAGTGGAGAGTCATTGCGTCTGATCTCTCATATGACGATAGTTTGTGTGCTTTAACAGTTTGCTAAACGTCTTTGTTTTAACTTCCATCTGTGCTAAGTAACTTTAGCTCGTAAGCTAACCTGTTCAGATACAACATACCATATGTATTTTCACTGTCTCAAACTCAATCGCGTTGCTGTCACAGCACCATTAGGTCTCAGTTGTTACCTTACATTCATTGATTATAGTTTAATGTGCTTATCTGGTGCTGGCCCCGACTCAGTACATGCTACCATGACAGACAGCCATCTCAACACTAGTGTCTAATCAGAACTGAAAAACAGTCAGTCTGCTGTTGTGTCAGTCTCCTCGCCTCCACCCAGGACGCGTTCTTTCCCCCTGGAAAGTCGCAAAATCGCATCGGGCTTGATGTGTATAGTCAGGCGCGTCAAAATTTGCCTCCGAATATTTCGTAATTTCGTGTTCTATATTCGCATCGGCCCCGGTGTGTAAGGACCTTTATCATTTGATGCATTGTGCTAGAGTTAGCTTAAAGCTAAACTACATCTGCAGTCCCTTGACTGGTTAGATCAAAATCTGCCGTTCCTGCATTGTACACAAGTTCTCTGCTCTTGCTAAGTAATGTTGGATCTTCATCAATGATGTGACAAAGTATGCGGTATGGCCCTGCTCTTTTTCAAGGGGAACATTTTTCATGACTTAGCATTATAGAAATAAAAATAGTTTGCGCAAGATATTATTTCCATTACTTGATTATTCCAAATCTTAGTTTCAAAATGGTCATAGTTTTTTTTTTTTTTCTGTGGTCACATGTGAACTCCTGAGAACGTTTCCCCGCATCACAGGCTCTATACAAGCATTTCACACTTAGGGTATTTAAAGCATGATTGGTGTTAGAGGTTTTCATATGTGGTGTTTGGTACTTAGACACTGAGGTTGAACTGAAACAACACCAACAAGAAAAAAAACCTTTAATACATTTAATAGAATATAACCACCTTCTGAAAAAAGTGAGAAAAGAAACAGGGGGTCCAAAATGAAGGTTTTCAGCGAGCCGCACTTCTGACCAACATGTTCTCTGAACATTTCTCCTGTGCAAAGATCAGTAACTGAGTTTTTGATGGAGAAATGGAAGAAATAAATGGCTGTTATGTCACACTTGACTTCTCTTACTAAGCCATGAGGGTACAAAATGTTTTCAGTGAGAATTATCCCTTTATAAGGAAAGGTTTTAAAAGGTTTAAAAGCTGAGGTTGAAGGTTCGAGATTAAGGTCTAAAAGGTTTTTCACTGTAGAGCACACAGGTAATGACACCAAATCAATGTCTGACTCCGGAAAATAAAAATCACAATATAGCCACTCCATGACTCCGTTAGACTGAGCAAACTGAGCAAACTGAACGTGAGGTTTGTTGTGGGAGTTGAAGTGAATCACTGTGTCTGTGAAATAATAAAAAAAAGGCTTAGCTGACCGACAGGTGAGCTGCTCATACTCACTTGTGCTGCTTCAGGTCTGGATTGAGGATCTCTGAGATTGGATTCATCTGTCAGAGTCAAGAGAGAGAGGCTTTAGTGAGTTTAGCTCAGAACATACAGACACACTTATGCTCACGTACCCTGCCAACAGGGAACTACCATTATAAGCCAACCAACTGGGGACCTTCATTTCTGGTCACTTTTAACCACAGAAACATGATGAAATGTCACTCAAATGTTTTTTGATGATAAGATTTTGCCAAATGTGGCTTTTAATCTTTTTTAATGAAGTTGCTAAGAGGGACGAAGCAGGCTTTTGTGATGTCCACCAACCCAAGAGAGGACCTCCTCCACACACTGCAGTGTATGTCTTTATCACGTCTATCACAGTATGAGTGTTTGCTTAGTACAAAAGCTTTTTCATTAACCTTTACAAATAACAGATAACTCATCACTGGTGAAAAAAAACACACACACATACAGAGCCTCAGAGCAAAAGATTTGTCTCCACCATGGCCTGTTCTTCTGAGTGTGTCCTTGTGAGTCTTTGTGAGTCTGTGTGGGTTGGCTTGAGTTTTTATGAGCTTTTGTAAGTCTGCAGTCGCTTTCACTCACAAATCTAAAAAATATAACAAATTGCTAATTTTCATGGGTAGACTGCATGTGGGAGTAAAAACAGCCAAAATTTTATCCAGACTTTACTGGGAAATGTTCCAGCCTTCCAGGAGGTTTCCATGAGTTGTAGGGGTGGGCAGGAAACTAGAAGGGGGTGATGATGAAGGATGTGCAGAGAAGCAAGTCATGTCCAAGTCAATTAAACAAAAATTTAAATTTGGACTAACTGACTGGTCTGAAAGCAAGAGGAGAAAAGGAGCCAAAATTTAGCACAATTTAATTAAACCTCGCCTAACGTGGGATCACAGAATCAACAGGTGAACGTGGCTCGATTACTTTGGCTGAGTGTGGTAACAGGTATCCCCTCTAAACTCCAGTACTTTCTACATGACATTTGCCATGATCTTGTTAACCAGACACAGTCTCGGTATAATTTAATATCCACTCATAATTCTGAAAAACAGTGCTGTGCTATGTGGTACCATCTGTAATCTCTGCCTGTTTATATCTGGGTTGTAGAGCACAATAACATTATAGCAGTTCCTGTAAACTTCAGCTGCAGTGCTGGCTGGTCAATTTATGTTTTTAACCATTAAAAATAAGGGTGAGTGCTCTCTAAGAATAAGGTTAACCTTATTTAAATATAAATAACCTCTATGAAATATTAAGGACAAAATCCTCCGGAGCAAGTTTATCTTGACAGATATCATCTATAAATGATGGACCCAGTGTTGACAAATGCCTTGGATGTGGCTTAACAAAGTGTAGAGCTGCTAAGCAGTTCATTTCAAAAGGACACCTGAGTCCAAAGAGCAACACCTAACTGGATGAAAAAGTATTTATGTATAGTTCCTGTCTGTCAGCTACTATGAAATAAACTCAATTGCAATCCTTAACATTAACACACTAGTGAATCTATGAATATGTGAGGGGGTACAGGGTGATAAAATGAGGACAGTATAATAAAAAAGTACAGTAAATCAACAGTATGACTAACACTCCGTCTACTTAAGTTCATGTTCAGCCTCCCAGGGACTTTCCACCCACGTCAGACAGGAAAACATAAAGCTTGGACAATCAACTTAGGAAAGTTTCAGCACAGAGCACCAGAGTGAATGTCTGAAACAACGTCAGGGATTCTACTCGAGTCCTCGTGAGTCCTTGTGAGTCTGTATGCGTTGTTAAAAGGCCTGCTCGTTGGGGGTGTGTGCCTGCAGGAAAATAATTGGAGGTTTGGATATAAGACCTTGAAGATGAAACACTTAGCTCTGTACCTGAGAGGCCTCCAGCAGCTCACACCTGTACGACTTCATGGTTTCTCCCTTCCTGGTCTCTCCAGGGGGGGCTTTAGGCGGAGCTGTGAGAGCAGGAATTTGATAAGGCAATGGTCAAACGTGGACTGTTTTAACAACCTCCCAGGCTCCTCCGCCAGCAGCCTTCATATGTCATCCTTCTCTATCAGAAGGGAGCTCAATGAACGGGAGAAACTGGAGGCTGGAAATAGCAACTCCTCGCCTCTCTGTAATGAACCAGGCTGAGTCTCACTTCAGTGTGACCATTAAAACAGAAATCAGGAAAATAATTTGCAAGAATAGAAATAGCTTTCAAGGATTTAGTGTTGGGTCAATAAACTGTTGCAAGTGTCTATTAGAATCAGAAATAATTAAGAACTAAAAAAAAAAAAAATAGTTTCTGTGGTCAAAACCATGCCATTAATTTGAGAAAGAATAGACCACAATCTATTAACTAACATCACATCACAGCTTAAGTTAACATTCAGCAAATTTCCAGTCAATGTATACACTCAAAAATCACAGATCCAATGGGAAACGTTAATTTGTATGGTGTTGACTATTTTCACTTCACACTTTTAACCACTTCAATATTCCAGACCAAACTTCTCTCAAAATGCACCTGCTGTAAATGTTGCCAATACTTGTATTCTTGACAGTTAGTGTGCAAGTATTGTTTTAAAATCCCTTCAATATGCAATTTTACACCTGCCTCAGATGTGCAATCTTTGTCCACAATTTAAAGACCTATAAAAGCAAATGTGCTACACCTGAATGCAAAAAAGCAATAAGCTCAGTCCAAATGGGTGATCTCAACACAAAGTTCCGCCTCTGCAGCCAATCACTATACACAAATTTTGGGGGGCACCTGGGGTGGCCAATTAGATTTCATGCCACCCCAGCCAGCCCTTTGGATTCACCCCTGATAACATCCTGTACTGTCTCTAATCTCATCCTATTAACAGCTTTTACATCAAATCCTGTTTTAAAGTTCAGTTTTCTATATTGTTGCATGTTTCTTATTGTACTCTTCAGCATTAAACCAGGATTTTAAAGGAAGTCCTGAACAGTACTGCAGCATACTTTCATTTATACTGTTTTTTTTTTCATGTTGACAAGTTATTTTAATCATAAATGTCATTCCAGGATGATGTGATAGATAAAAAGCAGGTTAAAAAAGTAGAAGCGATAACAAGCGGGAATACCTGCCCAAAGCTTTTGTTTGCAGAATAGTGATAACACCGTTCATACACACAGGAAAACAAATACAAGTATCACAGGTTAAAAAGAAATTGGAAATAAATGACAGTCTGTTTTTTCTCTTAAGTGGTTTATCTCTACATTCAAGCAAAAGCAGAGGATAAAATTCAATATGAATAAAAAGTTGAAAACAAACAAACAGAGCAGGTCAAATCTAAATGAGATGCTGCTGTAAGTTCTGCAGACTTGACTGCATTATGACAACACCAAAATCAATCTGAAATGTTTTTTTTTTTTTTTTAGCAGCTATTTTGGATTAAAACATAAATAAACTGTCAATGATATTAAATAAAAGTTTACCTTTTCCCCAGAGAAAGCTGTCTTTCCTGCGTATGTTCATCTTTCTGATGATCACAGTAACCGGCACTGAGCAGGAAACGACTCAGAGTCTGCAGAAAGAAAAAAAAAAAACGCTGACGTCTTGACAGGATGAACTCACTCAGAAGTCTATCATTGCATCTACAGTCTGATGACATGATTACAAAATGCTCACATTCATCCTCATTCATCCTTTGAGTGAGCTAACATGTATCTTTGATTCACAAGGGACAGTCCATACTTTAGCAATAGATTGTTTTACACCCAGCAGAAAAGAGAAAATACCAATTTAGCAGTACAAAATATTGATAAATACCCCTAACATTGAAAAATTATGTGAAAAAACTCAATAAACATGCCCTGAAAAGAGGGATTAAAGTATGCAAGCTTTATATTTCTACTTAAATGATAAAAGGTAAAGGTATATCTATATAAACTTGCTTTGTTTTACCAAATGAACCAGTTATTTGGTCACCATACTAGTTAAATGAGACCCAAACAATCCAACCCATACAATCCAAACTTTTATGTCAAAAGTTGTCTTCAAACTGAAGTAGACCGTGTCGTCTTAAGCAGGAAGGAAATGAAACTAGAGCAGATGAAGAATTGTTCATTTCTAAATTTGAAGCCCCACCTGCTGGAAATATCATACACCAGACTTTTATTATGAGGTGCAAATCATGATCAGTATTTACGTTGTACTCAATGTGTTTGAGAGCAGGAGTGAAACTGGTCACTGTCAACACTCTGCTACTTAATCTCATAGGTTCTTAATGACAGACTTGAAATTTACACACAGTTCATACGCCATAAAGACGACTTCAATGTATCTCATTTAAATAACCAAATACTGGTGACACAAAACTAACCCCAACCCCTCCACAACTAGAGCCCCTGTTTTATTTCTGCTGTTTCTTTACAGTCAAAAAAGTTGAACGAAGATAAATATAACTTTCCTCAAGTTGGCACGTCATTAGTCTAATGTGTGTGTGTGTGTTTGTGCGTGCATGCGTGCGTGTGGGTGGGTGGCTGAGGATGAGGAGGGTGATGTCTGTGTGATAAGTCAGATATTGTTTTTAACTTAAACATGAGTCACTGTGCCTTTTAATGTGCTCTGAGTGGGATGTTAAACGTGTTAATGATGGCTCACTGGCTTCATCATTCTGAACTTTTGAGTCAACGTTAAAAGTTTCTGTAAACTGCATCAAGTTTTATTTGTTTAAGTATATAAAAAAAATAAAAACACGACACCTTTGGTTCAATTAATAACTACTTACAAAAGGAATAGCAATGAATCCCGGTCACTGGATCCGGATCAGGAGAGTTAATTTCAGTTCAGGGCCAAAACAAATAGAGGTGAAAATGATGTATCCCCTTTTTCCCTCTTTTCTTGCCTCTTTTGTAGGGACGGAAGAGCGTACAGCCCTACCGTGTGGATGCTTGTGTGAATGATCAAAAAAGGGCGTACAGCAAAGCTTAATCAGACTTCTTACTCTGCCCTTCCAGTTCTTTGTCTGACCAAGTTTTCTGTTTCCCTCTTTTTTTTAGTCTTACTTCTTGTCTATTCTAGTGGATTGATTGGAGGTAAGAGCTGATAGTGGATGATGCAAACACTTGAGCTTACTGCTGAGCCTCTCTGAGATGTTGTGGGCCTAATTTGACATTACATTGGTGAAGGTAGAAGCCCCCTTGATAACCACAGTGATGCAGCTGCTCCTGTTTCTCATCTATCTGCATCTTTCTTCTAACTTTGGGACATTAGAGGTTGTGTTGCAAGCTCATTGCACCAAACTATTGTTATTCAATACTTTAAACTTTGGCAGCATGTCCTAAAAAATATGAGTATTTACTTGAAATATTTTTTCCTGCCTCGAGGTAGAATTGGTGCAAGTGCCAGGAGGAAAAAGTCTGGGTGTATTGTGTCAGCTCAGATGGGGACAAAATGTGACTCCTCACCACCTGGACATGTCAGTGTTGTAGATATTAATAGACCAACCAGACTGTATCCCTGACAGATTGTCTTCAGCTGGGTGTTTAGTGACCCTTTTTAAAGAATCTCACTTCTCTTCTTACAATTATGGAGATTTTAAGCTAAATTAAAGGTTGTCTACTAGCTGTAATCTGTTCTCTCTGCTGTGGTCTCTTGTAAGTACCTCTGTCTTTGTATTCTTTGGTCTATGCTGAGATGGGCATTGTTGCAAAAATGAAATTTTAAGTATCGTGGACACTCGAAGACAACCATGAACGGATAATTGCAGCCGCTGCAATTAGAGCAAAAGAGGGATAGTGGAGAAAATGATTGTTTTGGCAGGTAAACAGTTCATTTATTTTACCGTTTTTAAAATCTGTCATGCTGAAATCATGTCAGAAAACTTTAACTCCAATAAAATATGAAGGGTAATCACTTTGTTTAAATTAACCACAGAAATGCAAACTGAAAGACAAATAACTAACAATGAATAACAACCCCATGAATATATGGACAAACTGCAGCAAAAAAAAAAAACTCACAATACAAATAAGCAGCGCAGCTTTATTGCTTTGCGTGTATGAAGTGTTTGGAGCATTTGAACAAGATGCATAAGACACTTCAGTTGATGAGTACCCTGCTCGATTCTCTGTCAGAGCAAGTGTAATTGCCTCCAAAGTGGTCTCCAGCAGCTGTTGTACTGACAGTCCCTCAAATCAACAGAAATGAGCATTAAGTCTAAACCTGCTGCATAAATCACAGGTGCAAAGAGACAACCAGTCCCTCAAATCATCCATCCCAATTTATCCCACTTAGAATCTCTCTTCCTGCACAAACAAGAACCTTCAGTGTTTAGAATGATTACCCTCCCTCCTGACCACACCTGAACTCCATCTCTTTTCTGTCGAGGTCCTGGTGTTTTTACTCAGTAACCACAGTAAACCCAAATCAGTCCATTATGCAAATGCTGCCTCGTCAGATTAGAGATCTTGTGGTAGAAATTCAGATCTATTTACAGCCAGGAATGTAGGCAGAAAGCAGTGGCTGGATGTTTCAGCATGAATTTAACTTTATGAACTGTTGGTGGTTCAGTCTGCTGTGTGGGAATGAGAGTCTCATCACTAAAGCTTCTCCCCAGAGCTTACACAGACCTTCACTGGACCTTCAGATTATTCACAGCATTGTTCTCTCTCTGGATGCTGCTTCTGCTCCCGTAAGTACTTTCCGTTAGCTTTCCGAAGGCTAAAATTAGCATGAATACATTATGTAGCCAGGTGGCTGTGCTACCAGAGTAGATGTAAGCCTTGAATTCCAGCCTTTTCACTACTCAGTCAACCACTTTGGCCAGGCAGCAGATAGATTTATTGGTCACCGCTCAAAGTTCAGTGTGTGAAGGAATCATGTACTTCTTGTCTCACATAGATTGCCGCTCTTCTGGATCTGAACCTTGAGGGCTCTATTTTCATGCCCGCCGGCAGTGTGGCGGAGGGTGGCGCACATGTAAACATGTCGATCGGAAGATTCTGATCCAATTCTGATCCAATTCTGATTGTCACTCTCTTACCTGACTCGATGTTCACTCCTTAGCCTTTGGCTTTTTTATTGAGGTCGGTACAGGTGGTTTCATAAAACACAACCGCAGGTGCTATGTCTGTTCCTCCTCCGGTAACATAAAAAGGCGTACATACAGTGTAATGATGTCACAATCGTGCGCACAGTGCACAAACTTTGACAGAACAGTAAAATAAGTAAGCTAGGGCGCCATCTAGTGACAACATTTAACAGGAGGAAAACTCCTAAATTGGATGGAGTGAGCCGATACCGCGTTTGTTGGTTTGTTGACAGCACAGGTGTAAATACAACTCTTCTTCTGAGGATGTTTTAGTGAAATTAGACAACTCTGCGCATGTCCAAACACTTCTAATTTAAATAAAGCTTGTTGCAGTATACGCACGTCATAATTGGATTATTTGATTTTGCACCCATATAAACAGTGGATTCAGATTATCCGATCTGTCAAATTTTTAATCGGATCAAGAAATGTTCCCCATGTAAACGTGGCTATTGTAAGACTCACACAGATTATACAGTTGGGGATCGATTTTCTCTGTCATGTATATCGGACTGAAACTGGCCTCAGAGCTCAGCCCCAGTATTAGCACGCCGGGCTCAGGTTAGCAAACAAAACCTCAACAGACGGAGAAAGAAAATAAAAAACAAAATTTTCCTAACAAACAGCACAGATCAGTGAAAGTGACTCTATTTTCATTATTTGGCGTACATCCCATTAGCCTCATAGCTTCATATGAGTTGATCACTGCTGTCATTTGAAGCCAGGACCTTCAAATTGTTGAAGATCAGTGCTCTTTGTGACATCATGCAATATCCACAAGTCCAGGGTCGGCTCTCTGGAAGATTATAGTGACACTTAGGGTTAAGATTCACAGTCTACTCACTAACAGTGTCATGTTTACCCTGGAAAGTATAGCTACATGTCATCACATTAAATCATAATAAATGCTGATTTCTGTCTGAACAAGCTGCTCTATATTTCAGTGCATGCACTCAGGCTGTTAGTTTAGCTAAAATAGTCCAATTTATCAAATTTTTGCCAAAAATGAGTCACTACCAGTCGCCCACCGAACAAAGATCTTAAAACTCGAAAACATTACTGACGTCAGCAGGTCATGTTTGAGTGGCCTTGCCCGCTCACAGCTGGCATAATTCATGTGCAGTTTGCATTCTTGTCTTTGTCTTTCTTTTTCTTTGCATTGATTAGATTTGGTCGTGAAGGTTGAATGACAAAAGCAGAACAAAACCTGTATACTCTTTATTCAACATTTCCTCAAACTCTGACAAGCACTAGACCCTGATGTTGTTGAGATTCATTGACTGAAGGTTTCAGCGCTCTTCAACAGACAGAAACATTCCAACTTTTATTGAACCACATTCACCATTCAACTATTTTCATACGAGGTTAAAAAACACTGATTTAGTTCTGAATGTGTGTTTTTTTGTGCAGTTTCAATAGATTTGAAGGCAGTAAAGTATGTCAAGATCATTGGGAATATTGAAAATCAACAAAAGATTTGGAACTATTGTATGGAAGGACAACTTTGCAGAAGGCAGAACACTTCTCAGAAAAAAAGTATGAATCATAACTTGATGATGGCAATGACTTGACCTCATTTAAACTACCAGTCAAGACCAGTTGTAAATGCAAACTCTGTCCAGATTTATTTCAGAAAGCTGCAACGTCAAACTTAAAAAAATGACAAATTAAATCTAAGCCACATGTGGACAAGCTTGAAGATGGGATCCTAATTTGGCTGCTTTTGATGCTCAGATCAGAATTTTATCAGTTTGATTTTTAGGAACAACATCAAACGCACAAAGAAGGTTCATCACCCTTGATTCAACAGCAAGCACATGAACTGGGACTTTACGGTTTTGTCCATTTTTGCCCTGTCCACAAAGCAGCTTGGAGTTGCTGAACTTTCTAGATTACAAAATCAAGAGAACTCCACAAGATCATGTGCGATTATCAAGATCACTGAAATCAATATGTACAGATAAAAGCATACTAGCTGCAGGTTACAATGACTCTCTGAGGTTGAATTACTTTGATTTGGATACTTTTCTGAATTTTTGTGCTCCTACCTTCGGTGAGAAGGCTTGGATGGTTTCTTCTTTTTAGTTTAGAGGTAAAATGAAAAAGTCCCAGATAAAATGTTTACAATAAACGATGATGGATTTGCCTGTCAAAGTCTGCAGGATGAGATTAATTTTCAAAAGACACTACATGCAAATGTAGGGGATAAGGCTGCTTCGTCCATAGGTGGCGCTAGAGTTGGCTCAGACCAAAAGCTCTTCACAGGAGCTTTGAATGACCAAAACTAAAAGATTTTTCTATCCAGGGGATCATTTACTATTTTACTTGATTTAAACTGAGCATACTTTTTTTTAAATAACACTTCCTAATGTTTCAATATTTGACATAGTGTGTGTGTGTGTACTGCTTTTAGTTAAATATAGGGTTTAAATGACTTTTTGGAAATAATCTCCAAAGGCCCAAGTCAACTTGTTCACTTCAACTGTAGAGTCGAACATTTTGACATAAAGCTCAATGAGGGCTGACTAATGTTTTGGACACAGTCTCTAGTGGACACTTAAAGAACTGCAGTTTTTGGACCCTCAGAGTTGGCTCCATTTTAAGAAAACAGAAGTGGCTGCTTGTTGGGAATGTTGGGGCAACCCCTAGATTTCAGATATTTTGACAACATTACTAACATTTGGCATGTGTTTTTACACGTTTTAAGACCAACGGTGGATCATTTTCTAACAGTCATATGCTGGATCTTTTTTTTGAAATGTGATAGATGTATTATTTAAGTGTCATTTACCATCTACCTTTGTTATTGTCCATTTAGTTATTTAGTTAAGGTTAGTTATTTATTTTTATTGTGTCACCATACAAGCTGGACTTGTTCTTGGTCTGCTCCCTTAGAGGTCAGAGGTCAGATAATTCGTAGCTAATCAAATCCTCAAAAAAAAAAAACAGCAGGAGAATGAGAGGAAGAAATGGCAGCCTTATTCAATCACACAAATAGTTCAGTCCCCATCCATGCTGCTGTGTGAGTGTGTGAATGAGAGGCGCACATTCATACCTTGTTGCCTGTTGTTAGGTTAGAGCTAATTGAAGCCAGGTCTGGTTTTGAATTGCACTGAACAAAGAAGGCAAAGGTCACAGATCTTCTAACTGCTGACAGAAACGCTGCAAGACACACAAAGAAATTTACTGTGACTCATTTATGGAGAATGACAAAGGCAAACGAGCAAAAACGTTAAACAGTGTGCAGAAAAACATGTTGGTTTATTTAAGTCAGACTGCGGTTGTGTTAAATCACATATGCATGCACTGTTTTATAAAGCCACGAGGGCTTAAACACAGGGGACTGAAAACTGCCATGACATGTGGTATAAAGAACATACACTTATGTTTTCATGATATAAATCTGCAGAAAAAACAGGCACAATCTGTGTTTATTTTTCAGATTTTGATTGTGTAAGTGTTCGAGAAATGTGCAGGTTTGTTAAAGATTAACTGAAGCTAAGAAGCAGAGAAGGGAGGACAATGAAAGAGGGAAATTTATCTAATGTGAGCAGCAGATTTTTCAGTCAGAGCCAATAAAAGAAACCAAAGATGACTTCACTAGATTTACACTTTATATATGCATGTATAGATATAAACAGGATAGATAGAATCTACTCTGTATAGATCTTGTCTTGTCCATGTGGTGTCTTTACAATGTTGCAAAGATCTTGATCTCGTTAGGACTCCCTGTGCCCATCGATGAAGCACCTCTTAAATAATGCATCAGATTTCATATAGCGCTTTATCAGAGACCCTCAAAACATTTTACATTGGATACATCATTCATTCGCTCACAGTCACACCTTGGTGGTAGTTAAACTACCTTAGTAGTCACAGCTGCTCTGGGGCAGACTGACGGAAACGTGGCTGCCATTTTGCACCCACTGCCTCTCTGACCACTGCCACACAACACTCACATTCATACACCAGTGGAGGACACACCCTAAGAACAAGGTGGGTTAAGTATCTTGCCCAAAGACACATTGAACAAACTCAGGATTGGGGGGGGGGGGGGGGTATCGAACCAATAACCACCGGTTGTTGGACAACCGCACTACCTCCTGAGCCACTGCCGCCTCTTAGTGATCCTTTTATCAGTTGACAGCCACCTGTCGTCATTGATCTAAGGAAATCTTTCTTTAAAAAACAAACTTTAATCCCTTTAAAAGATACATGAGATACCAAGTTGAGATACTTGGCATTAAGGGATTTGTAGTTTTATTATCCTGCTTTTTATGACAAAAAAACCTTTCGTTGCTCTCAGTTGCACATTTTAATAGCCTGAAACATTACGTTATGTTAGCGCACAAATGAAGCACAGGACAAACATATGAGGCTTTCTAATACTTGAGGGGGAGACTGAAGCTGTAGATGTTTTTTTCTATCCTCTCCTCTCGTCTGTATCAAGAGAGAAATCTATTAACAGACTTAATGAAGAGCTGACAGCCACAATTGACTTTAATTAAAAACTCTAAAAGTAAAAAGGAACGTGCTCTTCTTCGGTTTGTTTTTTTTTTCTGCCTTCACTGAAAAAACATTAAGCTCCAGTATTTAATTAGTTTCTCTTCAACGCTCTGCATGACTTAATGAGTGTGTGCTGATGTTAACACGCCATCAAAACAGTGCAAATATACACACATAGATATATGTTACAGAAATCAATTATATACCACAAACACAAGCTTCATGTGCTTCTTAGCTTCGCTTAGCTTAGTTCAAAAAGTGCAAACAGCGAGTGTCTGCAGCTCCCTGAAGTTCTGTAACCTTCTTACTTTCAGATCTAAAGGTCTACACATTTACTTTGGTGGTCAAATCAATATAAAATCTAAAGTGTGAAAATAACAACCTCTCTGATGCGAAGCTGAGCCAACGTGAATCCAACAAGACCACATGAGCATAAGACTCACCACATACTCACACTGTTGGTTTAGTTTCTGAGATTATTTTAAGACTTTCCTCCAGAGCTGAGAAATCTTTTCAGCTCTTCCCCGGGCTGGTCTTTTGACTCTGCCCTCGAACTGAAACCTAAATTAATGAATGTATTAAATGTCAGACATTTGTTCTCTGGAGAGGTCATTGATTTTTGCTCACTGAGAGGAGACGGCCTGCCAGCATGAATGTTGCCACTGTCAGACCCTCAGCAGGCCAACCTTTAAACTCCAGAATTTTCCATCAGACCGCAACCCACAAGAATGCAGAAGTTATACAAGTTTTTTAATCTTTTACCAAAGTTAATGTGTCCACAAAATAATGTAAAGAGACTCTCATACAGTCAAAACAGCTCGTTCCATTTGATCTAGAAATTTGGAAACACTAGATGCCTTTTGGATACGTCACACGAAGCATCTTTGTGAGTGAAAATGCCAACTCAGGAAAATATCAGGGAAAAATCAGAGCAACTTTAGGTACCCTGAGTCTGAAATCCTAGCTGGCTGGCCCCTGCTTCAGCTGAATAACCCAGGATTTCCACCCCATCCAGAACGGCTCTAATCCGGAACGACAGCAATTTTCGCCGTTACGGATCGGAGCCGTTTGTGAGGCGAATTTCGTGGCAGATTACAGACAGCAGGAATCGCGAGAACTGACAACAACCAGCAGACTCGATTGCATGATAACAAGTTGTCTTTAGCCACAAAGGCTACCATATAAGCAGTAGATTGTGTCCTTCCAGAGGAGGAAATCCACTTCTAGACTTATTGGTCATGGGGATGAAATGCTGTCTATAAACCTTTCACTTGTTCATCCCTGCCCGTTTGCATGGTGTGGAATACTATTCGCAGTGTTTCAGGCGGAAAGAAGCTGGAAAATTTGAAAAGAAGCTGGATGTTTTATTTTGTGTCTGTTCCCCGACTTCCTTTCTAGCACGGGTTAATCTGAGCTGACTTTATCCGGCATGCTCCAGCGTCCGGAAAAAAATAGAACTCTTGCAATCAGCTGTGGAGTCCGGCGATCCGCAGCTGAACGAAAGGAAGCCGGTGGAAATTGACACATTAAGTTGAATGGTTACGATCAGCTACGATCGGCGGATATGGCCTTTTCGTAGCTGTTCCGGATGCGGTGGAAATTGGGGTTAACAGCTGTACTTTTATTGGTGCTTATTAGCAACTTCAATCACGTTCAATCAAGTACTTTTTATCGAATGCATTTCAAAGTGCTTTACAGTGATTAAAAACAAAATATTTTCTAAAAAGATGGAAAATAGGTAAGTTCAGGGTTTATCAAAATAACTTTTATTTGTTGTTTTGGGCACTTGCTCACCTCTGAAGATCATCAAATCTGCAGTTTTTATCCCAAATTGAGCTGTATTGCTGTTTTTTTCTTGGCGGCAGGAATAGTGGGGGGAGGGTCACACAGTGTGTTAGGTCCAGGTTTCCTCTGGGTCGGGACATAACAATTCTTATAGAAGACTTACACTGTATGTTTTCTGTCTGTTAAGTGCTCCTTTAGTTTTATGTTTATTCTAAGTCCCTATAGAAAAGATTGTATTAGTATAGAACAGCATCTCTTTATTTTGCTTTATTTTGCCCTGAAATGTTCAGAAGATTCCACTGCTTTTCCTCTCCTTCTGTAAAATGAATCTGTTCCTTTAAATATCGTCAACATCAAACAGAAACATAGTGGACTTTTTCTTTTACAGAAATCACTTTGTTTTCCACAGGTGTTATTTGTGGCGATGAAGGCAGCAGGGTGAATGTGGACTGATTCTGACCTTTGTGACACAGCAGGAGTCTGTCCCTGAGTTGCTGACTTGCTCAACCCCTCCCACCACAGACACACACACACACACACACAAACCATCACATACATATAGTGTAATAGTGACGCTGATGTACTTTTCTATCAGCTCCAGACTAAATAATTACAGAGTTCTTTCATGCTTCACTGAGAAAAACAAAAAGTAAACATGATGACAGGCTTTTGGGAGCACTCTGAAATGGATATGTAATTAAAAAGAAAGAGACTTATGGATGTTAGCTGGGTTGGCTGTGGCTCAGAGTCTGTCATCTCCCAATCAGAAGATCGGGAGTTCGATCTCAGGGCCGTCCACATGCTGAAGTGTCCTCAGGCAAGACACTCTAGCCCACCCGCCCCCGCAGCCTCTGCCATCAGTGTGTGAATGTGGCGTGAATAGGTGAATGTGACATGTGATGTGAAGTGCTTTAAATGGCCAGAGGACTAGAGAAAAAGGCTTCTTCAACACAGTCCATTTTTAAAGTTGGCTTGTGTTTCTTATTCGATGATGGAAATAGACTCTGGCCTTTGAGGACAAGTACAAGCACTCCTGGCTCTTTGGATACTTCAGGCTTCCTGTACTTCATCTTGTAAAGAGGTTGCACAGGTTATAAGTAGAAAAAAAGGAAACTGTAGCTGTCCTTCAAAAAAGAAAAAATGAGCACTTGAAAAACACTGAAGTAATGACGTATTTGTCAAAGCAGCTACTACTCAGGACAAAAGATGTGGTGGTTTCTTGTTGTTGTTTTTGTCTGAAAGCAGCTTCTAAATCTCTTCTCTCACACTGGGTTGTGTAACCCACTTTGCTCCCATACATGACGAAAAACACACCATGAATTTTCTGCTTTATGAAATCACCTGGAGTCTGTACTGCTGTCAACTAATAAAACTCAATTAGCTCCCTTAATGCATTTCTGCAGGGACACTCCTTGAGGTGTATCTGTTACCACGGCGACTAAAGGTGTCTTCAAACCAAACAGTAGAGGGATGTGAAGGTGAAAGGGACTTGATTTAGATTACATGGCAAGAGAGGCTCTTGAGCAGATTCTTTCATAGGAGAATCATCTTCCTTCCTTTATTGATTTCCATGTTTCCTACGGGTTCTCACACAGCTGAGTCCGGGTTTACACAAGAGCAGGCCAGGCTCCAATAGACATCTAATTATAGTGATAATCTTACACACATACTTGAAGTTGTTCTTTTCCTTTTGTATCTATAGAAAGTTCTATGTCTGTAGAGATTTTCCAGTCCCTTTCACATCAGCACCTCACAGATTCTGTGTGTGTAGGGGGCACAGAAAGTTGAGCTTGATGAAGACCTGCCGATAGAGCATTTTAAAGACCACTTTTTAGCCCTTTACTTTTCTGTCCCTCCTTTGCATCTCAGAAATGGTTGGCTGGTAAAATATTTACTTTGGCAATCCAGGACATTAGATTGCCTGAGGGTTTCAGAATTGGAGAGTTTTTCAAATCCCTTATACCCACAGTGTGTGATTCACCCAGACATAATAAAATGTTTGTGTTTGTAACTCTTGATTTTGTGCATTTTGGTGGAAAATAGAAATTTCCAAAAACAATATTAACAAAAAAAGCAGGTTTTTTTTCTGCATGAGGCTTAAATTCAATTAAGATTGGATCTGTAATGTCTTTGACAGAGTTCACACTTCAACAGAGACTTTCTGGGGTGATAAACTTTGCTCACAAACCGTCAACACGGTTCAATAAGGTAAAGTCACCAAACAGTACTTTTCGGATCTCTTACACTGAAATCTTAAAGGGCATTCAGATGGAACATTTTTTCATATTCTGGAAGAGCATCCAGAGGGTTTCTTATTTTTACATTTAGCTATGAGGGAACTTTTGTTTGTTTATGTTATTTTTATTTGTTTATCTACTTTGCACTGGAAGGGCATCTAGAAGGTATCTTGAAAAAAAGACAGTATATCTCAAAGGGCACACAGCGGGCACTTTTTTCTACATTTGATCCACTGTTAGGCAATCCAGGGCACTTTTTAAAAACCAATATGCAGGAGGTCTTTTTATTACATTATACATACTAAGAGGGAATCCAGAGGGAACTGTTTTTTAACTTTTCTTGCATTGGAAAGAAATTCATAAAGCACTTTTAAAACCTGTTATACACTGAAAAGCTATCCAGATGGACCTTATTTTACAGTTCATCCAGTGGAAGGGTATCCAGTTGGAACTGTTCTACAATTTATGTGTTGGTAGGACATCCACAAGGCCCTTTTCTGACTATTTCATATAGTCAAAATCCCTCTCTGTGAATTTTTTATTTATTCATCCATTTTTTTGTATATTTAATCCTCTGGAAGGATAGTCAAAGGGCACTTTTAACATGTTGTATCCTAAAAGACTTTCCACATGGCTCTTTGTAACCTTATGTTCTGGAAAGGTATCTAGGTGGATATTATTTTACCATTTACCTATTGGAAGGGGATCCACTGAGAACTGTGTTTCACAATTTATGCATTGGTGGGTCATTCAGAGGACACCTTTTTATTCATTATACACTGAAAAGGCATCCATCCATGACATTTTATATACTGGGTGAGTGCTAATTGGGCACTTTTCATCTACTCAAAGAGCAGCGATTAGAGGCATTTTTACACACTTTCTGTGGACAGGGCACCAGATTGGGTATTTGATTATTATTTTTATTTACAAGGATATTCAAGAGGACATTTTTTCCAGACATAATGACACCAGGGGGGTACAACACACCTGCGTTCACCACTGCATCCAATTTACTGCACATTCAGTTTATTGCAATACAATCTATTTACTGGTGCAATACATTTTCTCCTAGTGCAACACTCATTATACAACCAAGAATTGGTCATGTTATCTTTCTGGTTAGAAAATAAATTGTTTACTGCCCATACCAACAATAAAAACCTCACTCCTCCATTGTGTTTTTCTACCGTGGATTCCTACTACAATAAGAACTGATGTGGTTGCACCAAACACTACAACAGATGGTTGATTGAGCCTGCTGTGAACCCATCGTTAGCAGCCTTGGAGGAGAGAATAGTTTCTATCCAAGAACAGTTGCTGTGTGATGAACTGCAGACGTGACCAAGAGTCAGAGTTTGTACAACACAACAATGTATTGATTAATCGCAGCTCTTTCAGGTGGATCAATACAGGTTAAGAGGAAAACGAAAAAGAAGCATCTGCTTTATGAGCCCCAAGGCTGCAATCAACTGGTCAGTGATAACAGCAGGGGGAAAATCTATAGGCTGTAAAATACTAGAAAGCACACACTCCAACACACAAAGGTTCAAAACCTATAATAAAAACATCTCCTCTTATTTATCAAAAGTGCTAAACCCGTTTTGAACATAGAGTCCTGATGTCATGACTGCATGGACCCATGAGATCTTTATTGCTTTTTATTGCTTTTTTTAGTGCTAAACATTAATACAATGAATGATAGGGGGGCGACAGGATACAATGAATGGGGACATGAAATTGTTACAGTTGGAACTTTTTGTAGTTTACGATGAAAACTTTTAAAAGTTTGACTGGTCTCCCAAGATGATTTATCGTCAGATGATAGCTGCTCAACGCAGCAGACACTACAATAAGATAAAGATATCACTTTTCTGTGCATTGCAGAGGCAGATATGAAGCATTAATGAGGCAACTCTAAGCCGACTACAAAAATATGACATCCCCCCAATTAAAAAAAGCTCAGACAGATTATTCTGCTGAGACAGAAATGAAAATTAATTGGGTCTATCCTTTTTTTCTTCCTGTGTGGCACTTTTTAGGCTCTAAAGTTTCTTTAAGTAAACTCTGCATTGATTTAAGATTCTCTTTTGTGACTCCATATCAAGAACTGAAAAATTCCTCCTTTTAAATCTATGCTTGTGGATAAACATGAAGCTGTATGTGAGGCTGAATGAAGCCCAGACATTGTCCCTGTAAGTCTGTAAGACCGGATCGACATGGTAGTCATATTCATTCATATTCATTCACCAACACTGATTGATTGAAATGATGAACCGTGATATAAGCCTCACTGTGAGTGTGATAGCTCTGAGCTCTAGTACAGCTTTGAAAAAATGAACTCATTCCCTGCAGCTGAAGGCTGAACACCACGTTCTAGTTTTCTTATAAATGCTCGGCCACTATCTCTGCTTTTCTTTTGTGTCTTTATATTATTTTTGGAGGCAGATGGGGAAAAAAGGGTGGATGTTAAAAAGGAGAAAAGATGGACACACGAAAACAAAGAATAGATTAATAGATTTAAAGGATGGATGGATGGATGGTAAGGTGAAAGGATGGATAGTTAGGTGGAAGGATGGATAGTTAGGTAGAAAGATGAATAAATGGATGGATGGATGGATGGATGGATGGATGGATGGTAAGGTGAAAGGATGGATGGTTAGGTGGATGGACAGATGGACGGACAGATTGATGGATCGGTGGGTGGATGGATGGACGTTGTTGTGACATTGATTTGAATGAAAAAGAGTAGATGGATGGAAGAAGGGATGATTAGCATAAAAACTACCGCTGGAATAACAAAGAGTTAATAGAGGAGTAGATGGAATGGTGGAGTCATGAAGTAAAGTGATAGCTGGCTTATTGAGGCTTATTATTACAAATCAACCCCTATTTGACTAAAAATTGCCAACATCTAAACATTTAGCCAAATCGTAATAAAAAAAAATAACATTGGGCTATCTATGTAAATTGCCTCAATACTTTTTGATTCATTATAATGTGTCTTTGTATGACAGTTTCAATAGCTCAAATACCAATTAGATGGAAACATTTGTATACATATCTGACAAAATAGCCCATTTTCCCCCATTGAACTCAGTGATTACCACAGATAAGTAAAAACAGCTTTTCTAATGATTTGATAGGCTATATTTGATTTATTGGTAACACTTTACAATAACCATAATTTATAAATGGTAAATGGATAGTTTATCAATGTTTAATCATCATTTAAAAACAGCATATAGACCAATTATAAATGGTAAATGGATGGTTTATTAATGTACATTCATTGTTACTTTTGCATTAACAAGCAATGAAATTATGATTAATAATTTTCATCAATTATTAAAGGACTATTTATTTAAGGTTTATATAGGGTTTAAAAATTGGTTGTAAAACATCTACATTAAAATGTGTGTCAGTAGCACCTTGTAAATGGTTAATATTTGCTTTTTAATCATCTATGAACATTACCTAGATGGTTAATGTAAAGTTAGGGTTAGGTTTTTAAAATGGTAAAATTTACAATTTATCAATGGTCTATATGATATTTATAAATGATGATTAAACATTAATCATTTATATTTATAAATGATTTATTTTCCATTTATAAGTTATGGTTATTGTAAATCGTTACCGATTTATTTCAGCAAGAAGAATGTTGACAAGTCAAGCCACATCAGTAGGCTCTGTAGCGGTTCATATGGCAGGCACACACACACACACACACACACACACACACACACACACACACACACACACACACACACACACAGAGTGTAGGATTTTAACACCTCCTACTTGTGTGTTCAGTCTGTTACCAGGTTACAGACTGAGACGGTCCTCGCTCGGCTCGTATGATGCTGCTGCAGACTCTCGGTGTTTCAGAGCATGCTTCAGTGTGTCTCCCTACATGTTTCAGAGCTGCACTGCTTCATCCCGTTTCCAGACGGACGTCAACTCGCGGAGAACATACCGGAGGAGCGGAGGATGAGAGTCAAACTCGTCCTGACGGAAAATAAATCTGACCATCTCGCGTTGTTTCGTCGTTGATCCAGCGGGACACACGGAACACGGCGGTCCGAGGACTCTGTCTCTGGAGTAAGTTCAAAACATTTGTGTTGTTTGTCACCCGAGGTTTACAGTTTATCATTGTCCCTGTTCACCTCAGGACTGTCCTAACTGTGTGCTAGTGTCTGCAGTTGTGAAGCCTCAGAGTCTCAGCTCACCTGGAATTGTGAGACGATCGATTCAAACAACATCAGACCAACAAACACCTGATCAATGCTCTCTAAACCACTGCAGAGAGGATCAGGGGAGAGTCCCCTTAAAATAAAGATATAAAATCACAGCTAGTGCTTTTTAATTTACTTTTTTCTATGAGAAACTGAACCTACTAGTGGAAAAGGCATTTATTTTTCTATCTTGAATTGTCATTTTCGGATGAACTGATGAACAGCTGATGTGTGTGACTCTAAACAACCCTGTCAACATGTCAGGCATAAACTTATCTGCGTCACTTTGGGGCTGTTATGTGTGACTCTGTTTTCCCTTGTAGTCCCTCTAAATCTTTTTGTTTTCGTTTGTTTGTTCAGTCGTTTCATCGTTTTTTCCCTTTCTTTATTTTTTATTGACTGTTTTTCTCATTTTTCAAGATTCTCCACTTTTTTCCTCATGCTCATGTCATAGTCTTGTCTTTGCACTTCTCTGTCTCTGTCTTCATTTTTGTCCAAATTTTCCTCAAAAATGTTTTTTACATTTGCTCCCTCGTATTCTTTCTCTCCTTTTCTCAATCTTCATTCCATTTCCCTTCTTTACCTCCTCTTTAACTTTCCACTCTTTATTTCCATTTTCTTTTTTCTTCTTAACACTTGATTTTATTTCCCTTCTTCCATTTTACTTTTTTCGTCTTTGTTCTTAATATGTTCCTTCTTCTCCTCCTGACTCCTTTTTCTCTTTTCTCTTTTTCTCCTCCCTTTTTCATTTTCTTTATCTCTTTTTTCTCTTTCCCTCCACCTGTTTTCCATCTTCCTTACCTTCTTCCTTTACTTCATCTGCAATTTTTCCATCTTTTTCTTATTCTTTCTTTCAATACTTGTGCTTTTCCTTTCTATTCTTTTCCTTCTTTTCATCTTTCATCCAATTATTTATTAAAATTAATATTCAGTGTCACCTTTTTTGTTGGTAGTTTTACCAGTGAAGTTATTTTTAACCACAAAATTCAAATACTGACAATAAATATAACATTTCACGTAGTAGCAGGAATTCATTTTTTTGTTCTCCATGAATAAAAGAGATTAGGAATAATAATCAGACAAACTCAGTATACTTATTTCACTGCATTATTTACATAACAAGCTTTGTAATAATTAATCCATCCATTTAGTTCTGACAGGCACTGTCAGTTCCTGTCACATGATCAGCTGTCAGATCAGCTCGTGAGGAAAAAAACACTTTTCTGTAAAATGTTCCCACTGAGTGTGAGGCAGCGTGAGTTTGATTCCCAGTGGCCAAGATCTGTTCAAACCACATCACTGCTGAACCCTTCATGTGTGAAATGATGAAACTTCATGCTGCATTTGACACAGTTTTTTGATCTCTGATTGAGATAAAGAAAACAATATGAAAGCAGAGCATTCAGATGTATTTTAACGTGCAGTCCAGGAGCAGGAAATCGTCTGCCTGTGTGCCGAAAGTAATTAGACAGTCATCTGTCCCTCTACAAAGTGAAACTGACACACAGAGGACACGAAGACACGAACACCCACACATACTGCAAGAATGTGTAAGGTGGCATGCACTCTCATTAAATGTAATTGGTCAGCCCAGGTGCCACCCCGAAATCCTACATTTGGCTGTGAGTTTTGCCGGATGCAGGATTCAACTAATTCGATTCTGTTGCAGCCGAACCAAAATCACCCAAATGCTGCTGGTACTTGCAAATGTATTGTACATGAGCTTCTGCAGTTTTAAGTTCCATAAAAAGGTCCTTTTTTTTTCCTTCAAATTGGCGGTTTGGTTTGCTTTTGTAGCTCATGTATAGACACTGACAGTGATGTAAGTCTGATCTAACCTGTCAAAAACTCCTTACTGGTGCTTTGAATTGTAACAAACCTTTTTTGTCTTTTGTCATTCATATACATATATGTTAATTTTGCTTGGTTTTGTAACCAGTGGACAACTCCTCACAAAAGCTTAAATACTGATTCCAACAAGGAACTTTGTTGGCACAAGTATTAATTTGTGTGTGTGCCAAACTGTGACATGTAGTCTCCGGAAGGTCCATGTAGATTCTCATTCATCCAGGTCATGGTTTTCTTGAAGTCTCCAAAATCTACTGTGTAGAGTTGAGAAGACGTTTCGCCTCTGATCCAAGAAGCTTCTTCAGTTCTAAATATTGCTGGTGTGAGGAGCAGATATTTATCTTACTGGGGAAGGGGACAGACAACGACTGGGAGGAGTTGGAAAGAATAAGTCGTAGAAACCTATCTCCGGGTCGTTAACCTGAAAGAGTTGTTAACGACCCCTGTCATGTGACCAATATTTACTTTTTGATTCCCACCATCCTCTGCAGCACAAACTGGGTGTTATCAGAACACTCAACCACCGGGCTGAGAACATTCCCATGAAGAAAGAAGGTAAGGAAAAGGAACAGAAGCACATCAAAAATGCCCTGACAACCTGTGGATACCCTAAGTGGGCCTTAGTGAAGAACAGAAGGCGAAATAACAGTGAACACAAAAGGGAGGAGAGACGCAAGAGCACTCTAATCCCTTATGTTGCATTTCTGTCGGAAAAACTCAAAAGGATCTGTGGCAAACACCATATTCCTGTTCATTTCAAGCCTGGTAACACACAAAGGCAGAAGCTAGTCCATCCCAAGGACAAAACACAGAGACACAAACAGAGTAATGTGGTGTTTGCTGTCCAGTGCAGCGAGGAATGCTCGGACCTGTACAATGGGGAAACTAAACAACCGCTTCACAATGTAGAGGTGTTGGCCAGAGAAGACAGATGGTTTGAAAGAGGAGTTAAAGGAGCCATCTTTACCAGGCTGGAGAAACCTTCTCTGAACAGAGGGGGTATTCTTTCCAACTCCTCCCAGTCGTTGTCTGTCCCCTTCTCCAGTAAGATAAATATCTGCTCCTCACACTAGCAATCTTTGGAACTGAAGAAGCTTCTTGGACAAGAGGCAAAACGTCTTCTCAACTCTACACAGTCAAGTCCAGTTGCCTGATTTTGGAGTCTTCAAGATAGTCTCCAGAAATAAAGTAGATGCAGAAGTGTTAAAAATTGCAGTTCTCAGAGTGTTCACTTGAGACTGTCTGCGGAAGCTCCATAAGGCACAAACACACTTATCGAAAAAAGGTAATTTTAGAGCAAAAATAATCAAGTTTAAAGCCTGGTCCAAAAGACGGTAATGGTCTGAATAGCTCAGGCCTCAAATTGCACACATCGTACAGGAACTCCGTTTTTGCGTAACATGTTCATTTCAAACACAAAACAGTTTTTCAGGGTGGGAAATTTAATCCAAAGATTTGAAATATTTCTTAGGAGAACAATCTGATAAAGAAATGTATTATTAATTTAAGGTGCACTTCAAAAAGTCATAGAGCTGAAGATGAGACATGTTTTCTGTTTTGGGGCATTAATGCAGCATGACAGGATGTTTATATCGTGACAGGTGTGTTGGTGTCACCCATATGATAGACAGTAGTGTGGCTGCTTTAAAACCCTGACTTGAGTCAAAAATAAACTTTTGTTTTTGTCAACTGTGAGCAGCTGCTATAGGTCAGACTTTTCATGTTAGAGTAACAAGTATCTTATTATTACATGTAAAATGAACATTTGATGTATTTGTCCTCTCCTCCTAAAGATGAAGTAAAACCAGCTATTGGTTTTGTGGTCTTTGTCCACATGATGTTTTCCTCGCTCAGCCCTTTAGGTAGTCAACAGCAGGTGATCCATAAGACATGAAAAGGTCAAAGAGATTAGTCTGGGGTCAGGTTTATCTCCCCTGGGCTCTGAGTGAGTGAGTTTATTAAATCTGACTCACTGAGCCCACAGGAGGAACCCACGTCTGTTCTCAAACCTCTGAGTGGATGGATTAATTTTGATTTTAACATCCACCTGAAGACAATATCAACATCAGCCAGCCGTCATGTGGCGGTCTTATCTGAAGTTTAAAGCAGCACTTTTATCTCTGACTTTCAGTTTGTCAGGGAATAGATTTTAAAATGTTGGTTTTAAAGACGGTTTAAGGGTTTAAATCTATGATCATCTGGTCTGAGTGCAGATCCGTCTCCATGATAACCTTGTTAAAGCTCTATCTGCAGAAATATCTTGAGGAATCCCAACTCTCTTACACCTCTATTTGCATGTTTGACTTTGAGATGGATGCTCGCTCAGCTGGTTGAGCTGCAGACACTGTACTCATCTTCTGATTGATAGTAGCATGAATCTCTGAATAATGACAACGGATTTATTCCTTTTTTAATTACAGTATAAGAGAGGAGCTTTTACTCAAGCTTTAATTAGAATAATTGGAAAACTTGAAATGGCTTAATATTGTAACTTGAATCAACTTGGAATTAACTTTATATAAATCACAATTATAAGTGAAAGTTCCCATGGGGGACTTTCAGTTTGTATCAAGTTTGGTGCCCCCTGTAGACAAAACAGTTTTTGTTTATCTTGTCCTCTACATGTTTAAGTAGAGTCATCTAACAAAAAACTTCATCCTGCCGACTTTTGACAGCCAAACGAAAAATTCAACGAATCTTTGATATGGAAAATGTAAGAATAGGGCTGTTACACTGCACTGCTGACTCTTGTCCCCCTCACACCGGTTCCAGACATTCAAAATTAGAGTATCACTGATGGTCTTTTTGATTTTTGTATATCATAAAAAGACATCATTGCAGATTTCAATACATTTCATATACATTCAAAAATTCCTCATTGGGGCTTTAATTCAACTCAAGTTTTTATAATCCATTACTATTTCTTTTCTATATAATGCAACTGGTGTCCTTGATTTTTTTAAAGGTACCATGAGAAGTTTTTAACTGGCTGAAAAACAGCCTGATACAGATGTCTGTTTATGACCTTCAAAGTAAAAGAAACTATCAGCTAGAATGCTTCAAACTGCTGTAAGAAAGTCGGTGTCACAGGGGGCACCAGTATCAACACAAACCAAAAGTTCCTTAAGTCCAGGTAAACTCAATTTATCCTGGTATAGTGTACATCCAATCCTGTAAAAACAGATTTTATGTTTTTATTTAGCTTTTTGTAGACAGAGAAAAGAGGATATTAACCATCATCTTTGCCTAACAATGGAAAAAAATTGCCAGAAAGCGCGAGGATCCTCATCTGGCTGTTAAAGATGCAAATATCAAAGACGGATCCCAGAGCCTGAGGCGCATTAATCTAAGGGAAAGCTTAAGAGCTGTCTGACTCACCTAACTGCTTGTGGAGGATCATTTTCGTACCTGATGAAACAGAGCTGCAATGAGCGCACCGCGTCTCGAAAAAGGCCAATCATCATTTGTTCTCTGATTTCTTCAGAGCAAGTGCTGACTGCTGCAAGGGAGCACTTAAAGAGGATGATATGAAGCAGTTTGCATGCCCTCCTTTTCCTCTAACATGTCAGGAGAGACAGCGGGGAAAGGTTCCTTCAAGGGCTGCAGAAAGACTCAGATTCAGACTCGGCCGAGCTGCTGCTAAAGTTATCGTATTACATCTCCGGGGGCCTGCAGAATATTTCTCTCCCTCTGAATCATTCGCCGAGTAGAGTAGAGGATGAGCGAGAAATCTGTTCTTGTTCTCCTGCAGTTTATTTGGTTCCGTTTGATTTACGACACTGATCTCTCCTCCACCGGTTTCCATGGAGATCCAAATTGCCAAATGTGATGTGAAGCGTCTGTAATCAGGAGGAATTCTAGATATTGGAAAATGATAAATGTGGCAGACAGGGTGCTGAATCATAGAAAACAGCCCGGTCTCATAAAAAAAATTAGGTGATTTTCCCTTGTTTGGCTGCTTCGGGTTGTTTTTCTCTGTTGTCTATCTTTGAATAAACCTCCAGTAAAGCGAAAACATCACGTTTCTTCATGCAGACTGTGGGAACAATCAGCCTTCAGTGTTTGTTTGATGAAGTCTATTAGTGAGCTCCAGACGCATCTGTGTTTTCCGCTCTGCTGAGTCTCCGAAGGCATCATCAGACACTTTTTAAAGATCCTGTTTAGTTGAAATTGTTATTCTGGTGTGATTGTCCTCTGAGACACTGTTTTAGGGTTATTGAGTTTTCTCAATAACTGACCAGTGACACAAAATAACCTACAGTTTATGATGTGTTGTCACTGTATAATTAAGATAAATTAGCCAAAATGATGGGTTAATTTAAAGAGATTTTTAGTTGCTGGATAGTGATAGAATCAGTGGTGGAAAGATCCAGGCTAGCTAAGCTAACCACCTGCTGATATTCTCCATACAGATATCAGAATAAAGGTCCTTACACACCAGGGCAGACGCAAATATAGATCGCGAAATTACGAAAAATTCTGAGATGAATTTTGACGTGCCTGACTATACATGACAAGCACAATGCGATTTTGCGACTTTCCGGGGGTAATAAAGACGTGTCCCGGGTGGAAGCAAGACCGACAAATCAGCAGACTGACTGTTTTTCAGTTCTGATTAGACACTAGTGTTGAGATGGCTGTCTGTCATGATAGCATGTACTGAGTCTGGGCCAGTAGCAGATAAGCACATTAAACTATAATCCATAAATGTAAGGTAACAACAGAGACCTAATGGTGCTGTGACAGCAACCTGATTGAGTTTGAGACGGTGAAAATACATATGGTATGTTGTATCTAAACAGGTTAGCTTACGAGCTAAAGTTACTTAGCACAGATGAAAGTTAAAACAAAGACGTTTAGCAAACTGTTAAAGCACACAAACGATCGTCATATGAGAAATCTGACGTTATGACTCTCCACAAGTTGTCCTTCAGGTGGTTATCTTTGTAATGTTTGTGTCTTTTATCAAAAAGCACTCTGTTCTCCGACACGTAAACAATCAGCCAGTCGGCCATGTTGGATAAACCCGTGATTCAGACATCGCAACAACACGAAATCTGATTGGTTGAGAAGTGGACACACAGTATGCAAAACTTCAGAAAAATCAACCATGATCCGAAAAAATAAATGCCGCAATATCGCAGGACAGGAAAACGTCGCTGATGTAAACGCTTGTATTGACAGGATACGGGTTCAAAAAGAAATATTGACGTCTGAAATTATAATCGCACAAAAAAACGGTCATCATTTGGTCCCGGTGTGTAAGGACCTTCAGCGTTAGTTGAAGGAACAAAAAATAGTCTTTATTTGCAAAACTCTGCCTTTTTACACAATGTGTGGTTTACATCTTTATTGTAGCAACATAGAGGCACTACTCTGAGCTTTAATGCTAACATCCTTATGCTTGGCATCCTTAAATTTGCCAACTGTGACATATTAAGTTTCGCTTTAATCACTTATATTGTTTGTTTTTCGTTGTATTTTATGATCTTCCTCCCAGGGACCACAGATGTGAGTATATTTAGCTTATATGGTCCCTGACAAATTATCTAGCTAGACTGAACTAAAGTTAATTAAATTCAACTCAACTAATTAGTCAAGTAATCTTCATTTACACCATCTTTATTTCAGCCCCAAAAACTGGATAATTTTTTTCCAAATCTGTGAGTCAGCAGCCTAATTCACTGGCTAG
The DNA here is from genome assembly GCA_962446985.1 of Xyrichtys novacula. Classification (NCBI taxonomy): domain Eukaryota; kingdom Metazoa; phylum Chordata; class Actinopteri; order Labriformes; family Labridae; genus Xyrichtys; species Xyrichtys novacula. The sequence goes on along the minus strand of OY660879.1, from coordinate 13,155,796 downwards.
AATCTCTGTTGGAATTTGGGACAAAAAATAATCTCAGTCGACTTTCAGTCAATATTCATAAAATATGTCCATCCAAATGTCTCAAAACTGGTTGTGAGGTGACCTGGATGTGGCATTGGTTAGTGTTGGTGTTGGACTCCCTGAATCTCTGCTAAATCTAAAGATAATGGAGCTCATGAGTTTAACTTCAGCACAGGATGTTTTCATGGTCTGCAGAAACCTCCAAGAGTCTCACGTCATGTTTGCCGGAGTGCTGCTGGGCTGTTCATGAAAGGTCACCATCGATCATGTGTGAGGAAGCAAACTGTTTAATTTTTAATGCTACTTATATTAAATCTACATGCAAGTATCCAGTGACGCGAAGACGTAATTGTTTCCTGTCAGAGTATTGTAGACACCTCTTCTCATCTCTCTAACTCATCCTCTCTTTAACTCAGGTTTTGTGTAAGAGTTATTGTCTTACAACTATTTGCACACCCCAGAACTTTTCAGAAAGGGATATTGCACTCTCTTGTGGGTCAGGTAGTGAGAAATGGTCCTCTGGGTCACTATACAGACACTTATTTTGAACTGAAGTGGCCAAACTTACATTTTACACAGAAAGCATGTGGAGAACTTCTCAAATAAATGGAAGGAGTTTAAGATTTTTGATGTGTACAGTGTTAATTTCACTTCACTATGTTGTCAATGTTCAGTATGTCCCATTGTTGTGCATTACTCTAAGTAGATTTTGCCTTATACTCTGAAGCTCAGATGGTATTGTTTGCTAGAGTACATGGTACAATCTTTGACACGTGTCATTTCTATTTCTACTCCCTCATCTTTAACTACTCAGAAAAATAACAATTTTTCATCAATCAATATGACACTGGAGGTTTTTCAGCGCTGTGTTGTGCACAAATGCACTATTTTCCAAACAGAAAGAGATATTCTTTGACATTAGCAGCACTTAAGAAAGCTCACTGTAATAGTAAGACTCTCAAACTATGCTCCTGTCCTTGGCTAGCAAAGATGTGTTTGTGCTTCATCCCTTTTCAGCCTCCTCAGAGATGAGAAAACGTAGAAAATGTCAAATATTCAGTCAGATAACTGATTGATTTTTCTCTCTAACAGAACAGATGGGTGGGAGCTGAGGCAGGAGGAGGACAAAGCCACAGGAGGAGCTCATGGCGGGGGTCTCCTCGCCTCCAGGGCTTGAGATGGCAGAGGAGACGTGGGAGAACGGCAGCCTAGCAGGCCTCTCGCCCACGCCAACGCTGCTCCTGCTCATGTTCAACGACAGCTATCTAAATGAGACGCTGTTCAACTTCACCAACGCCACCGACCCTGATGTCTCCTCCGGCCCCAGCGTGGCGGGAGTCCTCATCCCACTCATCTACATCATTGTTTGCATCATCGGCCTGGGGGGAAACACGTTGGTGATTCACATTGTGCTGCACTACTCCAAGATTGAGTCTGTGACTAACATCTACATCCTGAACCTCGCCATCGCTGATGAACTCTTTATGCTTGGCCTGCCCTTCCTGGCCGTACAGAATACCCTGCAATCATGGCCGTTTGGTTCTTTCATGTGCCGCTTGGTCATGACCGTTGACTCCATCAACCAGTTCACCAGCATCTTCTGCCTCACCGTCATGAGCATCGACCGCTACCTTGCCGTCGTCCACCCCATTAGATCCTCCAAGTGGCGCCGCCCTCAGGTGGCCAAAGTGGTGAATGGCACAGTGTGGGCTCTGTCGTTCCTCGTTGTTCTGCCTGTCGTCATCTTCGCCAACATTCAAAGGGCCGGAGGGACCTGCAACATCGCCTGGCCTCAGCCCGCCAACATCTGGAGGGCGGCCTTCATTATCTACACCTCTACAGTTGGATTCTTCTGCCCCCTCCTCATCATCTGCCTCTGCTACCTGCTCATTGTCTTCAAGATCCGCAGCTCAGGGAAGAAAGTTCACGCCACTTCTACCAAACGCAGGAAATCAGAAAGAAAAGTCACCCGCATGGTTGTGATCGTGGTCGCTGTGTTTGTCTTCTGCTGGTTGCCTTTCTACGCGCTCAACATCCTCAACCTGTTGGTGTCGCTGCCCTCAGAGTACCAGGGGCTGTATTACTTTGTCGTAGTGCTCGGTTACGCAAACAGCTGTGCTAACCCCATCGTCTACGGCTTCTTGTCAGACAACTTCAAGAGAGGTTTCCGGAAAGCTCTCTGCCGCTCTACAAGGAAAGTCGAGAACCACGAGCCCATGGAGCGGCAGCAGCAGCAGGAGGAGGGGCGGACGGCACTTATGCCAAGAGAAAGCCTAAGACGAGCCATCAGGGATGACGACGACGATGACGAGGAGGATGTCTCCGAAATGACTGAGATCTACCGGATCGCCCAGAATGGTAACAGCAGCTTTCAGCCTCAGAGTTCCTTGCCGCCATTTTCTGAACAAGGAGCAACGCCAGGAGTGACTGAGCCGTCGACCCCAGACGACAGGGACACAACCGCCGACATGAAGGCAGATATCGTGAATGGGTCCTCGCTGACTGTCCCACTGCTGCAAAATGGGACGAAGAATGGGAGTATAAAAACTTTACCAGAGGAGAATCAGGAACAGAGCACCTCACTGGAGATCAGTTATTTATAGTTTAATAAACAAGTGGGGGTGGACTGCGTATGACACACAGCAGCCATTACAAAACAATAATCATAATGAAGCTACAGACCTTAAAAATACACAAAGAACACTGAAACAGGCCTTAGGATCATTTTTTGATCAGTGGACCCACATTTTGGGAGATGCCTATGTTTTTCCCTTAAACAAGAATGTATAAATGTTGATATTTTATGCATGGCTGAATGTACAAAGTTGTGCCTTTATTGAGTTATACAATGTTTACTTTGCTGATCCTTGTTCTTGTAGCCTTTTCTATTTTATAATGTGAAAATAATTTATACAAACATATCTTAAACACAGAAGTCATAGCTTTTACTATTTGTTTACCTTTAACAACTTTAAAGGTACAGTGTGTAGTACAAAGCAACATCTGGTAGAACAGACCTGTTATAAATAGAATATCATGTTTGCAAGTATGTTTAAATTAGTGTGTAATCACCATAGACTGTATATACTATGGACAACCTGGTTCCGCCTCCCGCCTGTATACGGATTTGAAGCCAAAAAGCTCTCAGTATTTCCGGGATTTTTCTTCATTTCCTGAAACCAGCGCTGCGCAGTAGCGTTGTGCGCATTCAGCCGCGCAGTCGCTGAGAGTCACTGTGATGATGCTCGGCTCAAACAGCGTATCCCCCGGGAGAGCTACTCAATCCCTGAACTCCCATAGGCTGTATCAGGTGTCAATCATAGCAAACATGAACCCCCTAATAACTTTTAAAAACAGAGCTTCACAGAAAAAAGAGGACTTGAGCACAAACCAGTCTTACAATAACTACATGTCAGCATCGCAAGCAGGGGGGAGAAAAATTAATGTTCTGTGTAATAATCTACATCAGAGTGGGTCCCCCTACCATAGTGGCCAACATCTTATACCCCCGCGTTTGTACCGTTTAACAAAAACTGTATTTGCGTTTGGCAAGTGGCTGCTTGAAATGCACCTTTTGGTCGACAAAGAAGAAGGAATTTGTACTGACAGGAATTTTTGATGGCCAAACTTGAAAATGAAGGATCAGCTAACACAGCTCCCACCTGTCACTCAAACAGGCCATGTCCCTTAAAGCTTTAACACTGTATAATGTAAACGTTGTTTTTCCCTCACAAATGAGAAGCACAGACTTGGAAGAGACCCAAACTTTTTCTTCCCTTTGTACCAGTCTTTAAACGTGTTGATTGATAATACATCGATTGAGGTTCTACTGAGATTGACTCACTTTTGGAGATGGACTCTAATGGACACCCCAAGAATTGCAATTTTGGGACTTGAGTTTGAGAGTATTTTTTCAGCTTTGGAGGCTTCTCTTTCTTTTCAATACAAATAGTAATGGTAATAAGTTATAAAGTAGGTCCTTGGTTAGCATTAAAACTTATCCAGCAAACTTGAATCTTGTCAACACCATTTATTCTTTTAAACACTTGAATTAGCAAGACTTAAGTACTGAATTGGTTATAGTTTATCACTTTAACCTTGTATGTAAATTTGCGACTTTTTACTCATCAGTTTGCATATTAAACCTGTTCATTTAAATTGTATTTCTCACAATCTTTCAACTTTCTTCTCCGCCCTTTTATTCTAACAGGGTCTGAACTTTGTTCTCATAAAATAAGAAATTCTTGAAATATCAACATTTTTTTATCTGTCATGTGACCATCCTTTGTAAATGGGACACTAAAAACATGAACATGTAGTTGCTGTTTTTTTTTAATCTCAAGTCTTATGTTTTTATTTAGATTTATAGTATATTTCTTTTTAACTTGTTGCTTGTGGTCAATTACTTACATGCAGAAATCTGGATGGATTATATTGCTTATTTAAAATATGTCATATCTGTATCCATGAATACTGTGAAGGTTGTACTTTTTTGACTTAAGAGCAGTAAAATGCCTTGTTTTTTGTCTCTATGAGCATCCAGCTGTGAGTGATCACCTTTCCCTATTATTGTGTTTCTTGTACATATGATGATGTTTGACATTAAACAGTCCTGCTTGGCTAGCTGCTCTCAGATGAGGAGGGAGTGAAAGTTATTGAATTTTATTAAAGTAACTTAAAGCTCCTGTGAGGAGTTTTTGTATGGTTATGAAAATAGATCTCATATTATTACTATTTCTGATGGAGATGTTTTATGTAGATACAAATTAATTTGCACAACAACCAATCTCATCATTCTCTCCATTCTTCTACAAGTGCATCTTAGGCAGTGACCTGTGGTTTAAAATTGAGTTTGGTTTCACTAGTTTGTCTGTTTGGCGTTACTGTCAAAAACATCAGCCTCCACAGTGAGAACCCTCTGCTTCTATAAATTAAAACACTTTTTCTAAGTCATCAGAAATGAAACTATTATGATATTATATTCAATATAAACTGATTAAAACATACTTCTACATGATTTGTTCTTTTTCTTTGAGAAAGGTACTGATGAATTCTACAAAATGTACCTGTAAGGTTTGATTCTTTTCTAAATCCTGAATAATTTTGACATTTTCCACAAATGAAAATGAATAATTTGCCTTTTTGTCGTTGTCAGAGACAACTTTAAACAAAGCATAGCTGTTATCAGGGATGTCACTAATCATCTCAAAAGAAAACTGTGTGTAAATTAGGCGAGTGTGTGTTCACAGTAATACAAACAAAACCAGTTTCATCTACAATCAGAACCTTGAAAACATGTTTACATTTAAAAAAGGATTCTTTAAGTGAGGCAACAATCTTCCAACATTCATCGAAAACTGACCAGAGTGCTGTTCATTCATGAAAGCAAACATGCACACAAACACACGCATGCACGCACACACACACAAACAGGTTATATTTATCAGTCTGTATATACAGCTGAATGATGCCTTTGCTCATTCTCTGTGTTAGCTCTGCTCTTTCCCAGTCTTCAGCCCACACACACACACACATAAGCACACACACATTCTGCAGGACTCCTCTGGGTGGCAAAAACCATCATTAAAGTCACATTATGGAAGGATTTGCTTGGTTCATACTCCCTTTGTGCGGCCCCAAGGCTGCAGTCTGATGAGAACCAGTCAGTGTGTGCGTGTGTGAGTGTGTGTGTATGCATGTGTATTGTCTATAAATAATGTCGGTGCATGTGTGCCATGTGCTGCCGACTCCCTGCAGTGATAACCCACCTGAGCA